>CM057449.1:327717500-328367500 GCA_016271365.2 Neoceratodus forsteri | reverse complement strand
CTGTGGGGGTGATTGACAGGATGAAGGAGGTATCTGGAAGGAAATGGAGAGAGAGAAGTGGCAATAGGTATAGAGGGGAGACTGGGATAAGGGTAAGAACCAAGAAGGGTGTGAGTAGGAGGGAGATGGAAATGATTCTGGGTAGGGTAGTAGAGGCTGTATACTGACTTACAGATTCAGATCACACCACAGAATGTTAGGACATAGATAATTTGCTTTGGGTATGAATGACCCAGGACTAGAAGTGTTAGGGAGAGCAGTGGGAAGAGGATTGCAACATACACATCATTTATATGTTTAGCTCATTCAGTACATTCATATTTCTGACACATCCAGTACATTTAACGAAGGATAGTGCTCTTCAATCAGGGCCGGGTGGCCACCCTGGTTAGATTACTTAGTGGAAAATTGTCATTTCCAGGTTACAGAATGGTAAACTGTCATTTCCAAGTCACAGAAAATCCAATTTTTACTTTGGGTCTCAGTCAGTTACATGGCTTGTGGCTGTCACTTGTAGCTCCACAGGACGTCTTGACTATACAGTTAGTGCAGTTACATATCAGCACATTTATACAATACTTTGGGCTTACTTGTGTCCCCAAATAGTTAGACGATGCTTAGGCTCACTTGGGTCCCTCAAACAGTTACATGATACTTTGGGCTCACTTGGGTCCCCCAAACAGTTACGTTTAGCAAAAGTTCCAACTTAAGATCCCTCCCCACTGGGCTAAGGTTATGCGCGAGCAGTAGGGCACAGACTCTAGGACTATATCACAGAGAACAGTCACTTGGCAAGGCTGCCCTAATTTAGCAAGATTTATTTCTTTCTTGCACTGGGGATACAGGAGTACTCACCAGGCTCCTCACGGTAGATCTCAGCTATGAAGGTTCCTGACTTCTGCAGTCCTCTCACAACAGAGGTGCGATTCAGCCTCACAGCTGGCTTGATGTCAATAGGTTACAGTTCCACATCTTTCCCCAATGTAGAAGGGAGGGCTAGCACCTGGGGACATTCTGGCAACCCCAAGGCTAGCAGGTAATACATTAAATGAAATAATTTTAACTTTTACTACTAAGAAGGCAAATGCCCCCTCCTGGATGGAAAGGATTAGCCGGATCTCCAGGCTTGGCTTGAATGGCTGGGGCTAGAGCCCCCCACCTTGTGGGGGTTCCTGCTTGAATCTGGTAAAATGCTGGAAAACACAGTCTCTTATAGGGCTCTCCTGAGGCCCTGATTGGCTGAAGTTATTGGGTGATTGGCATCCAACTGGCTAGAGGGCCTGTCAATCAAAAAATGAATTATGCATGAACCTCACTCGATGCACAGTTGGTTTGCTGTTTTGGTGCTCTGATATTAGGTCCCTGCAGTTCCCATGAGTACTTGGAAGGTTCCCATGAGCTTTGGCTAATGTCCCACAAGTCCTGGCAGTGTTATTCTAGCTTTAATTGGCTGTGCTGCTTGTAATGACTAAGCTAACAAACACAGTCCTTAAGCAGATTAATACAGTCTCAAGTTAAGTCCTGTGAAGCCAAAATAAAATGAATATTTGTCCAAATTTTCCACATTGTGTTAGCCCTGGTTGTATACTTCTTGTCGCTGCACAGATGAAATAAACTGCTCAGTTTGTTAGCCTATCACTGCTGCCAATATTTTAACTCCCTGACTTGCAGCAGGCAGGCTGTGCCATCTGAGTCTCAATATGTGTCTGGTGCAGCCAGGATTAAGCATTTAGTTATATTAAATACTTTTTTCCCTTGTTAAACATTTTCCCAAAACATACAAACAACAGTTACAATATTATTTAACGTTTCTTTCTCCACCCCCATCGGCCTCAGCTGAGAACAAGTTTCTCCGAGGCAGAACAGACCCTCATGAATATTTAGCAGATTGGGGCTCTGGGCTCATTATATTCATGAGCCCTGATCTTAGACAGCTCGTGGATTTCTTCAATTTGGGCCAAAAGCGGGCTGACAGGGTCCTGTCCGTGGTCACTTGGTCCCACTTAGTTGATGGGGATCCCGGACCGACAGAACACTTCTCGGATTGCCTGCAAGGAAAGCGTCAAAGATCAAAGACACCGCTCACGCCTGCATGATCCCTGCTGCACCAGAGTGCTTCTTCCAGCGGTAGAGCGTGGTTTGGCTTCTAAGCCCCGGAGGGCTGGATTGTACTTTATGCTGGTTCTGGGGCACCAGGGCAGAGAAGGACCTGGGCAGGACAAAAATATATATGCAGGTTAACAGGAGGTGCCTAAAGGACAGCAGGCTGGAAACAGGAGCTACAGGGCTGCAGGTAAGCCCCAATTTGGCAGGGGTTACACATATTATAGTGTATGGTGGAACGCCATTGTGTATGGAAATCCATATACTGTAAAAGTAATTCTGCTGCACTATAACGTAGCTACTAACACAGAAAGACTTTTCATTCTGGGGTGCAGCTATGTCACAATGCAAGTGTCCCCATTAGCACTGTTGCTAGGGCTAGTGGCAGTAGAAGCGCCGCACGAGTGAGCTGGGTGGTAGGCAGTGATGTGCAGGCTGGGAAAGAAAGGACAACTTTTGGCAGCACAAAAAGTAAGCAATTTAGGCTGTTTTTCACAATACAGTATATAGAATAGTGTATTGTAGCCCCGATACATAACCACGCTTTTACAACTCGTGGTTACCAAGATGTCAAAGGGCTCTCGAGCTTCATTCTTGAAGTCCTTGATGTCATGGTAACCACTGTGTAATAATGACATTGTTGTGTAGGACTACCATACACTATCCTATATATTTCCTTCAAGTCTTTGTTTCATTCTGAAGGCCACAGTTTTGGTTTTCATTTCATTTAGCAAGACTTTATTATCCATTAACCAGTTTTGTTGGGCATAATACATTGGCTGCATTTTCACTTCTAGTTCCTCCCTGTCTTTCCAGTGCAATAAAGCACTGTATCATTTGCATACACTATGGCTGAAACTTTGTTGCAGATTTTGTAAATCATTAACAAATATTGAGAACAGGAGCGTGCCTAGAACTGATCCCTGTGGCACTCTGGTATGTGTCGTGCTTATGGATGATTTTACAGATCCAATTTTAACTAATTATCTTCTGTTCGACAAATATTGTCTAAACCAGTCAAGTGTATATTTCCTCACTCCTGTGTTTTCAAGCTTATGGCTCAGTACGGGTGGTACACAAGGTCAAAGGCCTTTATCAGGTCAACAAAAATTCCTCCAGTGAGCAATCCACGTTGTAACATGGCAATAATTATTTCTACTGAAACACTCAAGCATTGGTTGAAACACACCAGGTGACTATTTTTTATTTTTTATTTATCAAGTCTAGGAGTACAAATACCTTTGAGCCAAGGCTCTTTACAAAGGTTCCACGTCAGAGAAATACAAATTATGGGGAACATCAAGACAGACATTACAACAATGTGGACATTGCAAACAGATTACAGATTAATACAATTCAAGGGTAACATTGTAAGCAAGGCAGCCAGCGACATTTGTCGAGAAAACAGACAAGAGATAAGAAGTGTTAGAGTCAGAGGGAGAGGGAAGAGGGTGGGGAGAAGGAATGTATGTAGGATGGGGAGGGTGAAAGTGCAGCATTGGGTATACCAAGATGTGAGGGTAGAATCCAGTGGAGAGGACCACTAGAGCAGGCAGGAAGTGGAGAAACCAGGTTAAGTTGGGCAGTCACAGGAGCTGTTGGTAGTGAGATAGTCCCAGAGCCTAGTTTTAAACATACCAATTGTTGGGGCAGAGAAGATGGTGGGGTGAGGCCATTGAACCAGAGTGGCACTCGATAAGCAAAAGATCGTTGTCCCTGTGAAGTGTGACAGTGGAGGACTTCCAGTAGCTGAAGCGTGGATCTCTGAAGGCACCGCTTGTTGGTTCGGTGTTGTAACAGAGTTGAGACCCCAGAAGGTGCAAGACCAAGGTAGATTTTTTTTGCCATTAAGCAGGTGAGAAACTTTATGCAGTTTGATAATTGGAGCCAGCCAGTCTGGGTGTACAGGTCACATGTGTTGATGAGACGGTGAGCACCAGTGATGAGCCTCAGGCCTTATTTAAGGCAGTTGAGAGGAGTCTAAGGGTTGTGGTTGTGACCGACCATAAATGATGAGACCATAGTCTATTACAGAGACCACAGAGCTCAGGACTGCAACCTTCAAAGCTTCTGGCGTGAGGTGTTGTCTGTGTTTGTAGAGGAGACCAAGCCGTGTATTAGCAGCTCTAGCTACATTATCTACATGAGGTCCACAGGAGAGATTAGGGTCCAAGCTGTATCCCTAAGTATTTGAAGGACCCCACCTGATCTAGAGTGTTCCCTGGTGGTGGAGATAGCCAAGTGGTGTAGCTTGTGTGGGTTATGAGAGCTGCAGCAGAGCATAGATTTGGTTTTCTTTGTCATTGAGGACCAGTTTATGATTAAGAAACCATGTCTCTACAGAACTGAAACCAAGTTGAAGGTTGTGTTGAAGAGTTGCAGGATCTTTGTGAGTGGAGAATACAACAGCATCATCGGCATATAGTATGATCTGCTCAGAGCAGTGGTAAAGGAGGGAGTTTAAGAAAAGGCTAAAAGGAGGGGCCCAGTATGAATCTCTGTGACACCCAGTTAACAGGCAGGTGTGTCAGAAAGAACGTCGAATTTTACTCTCAGACCGGTTTTCTAAGTAGCTTTAAACCAGAGAGAAGAGTCAGGTGATAGCCTGGCATTTAGTAGTTGGTCAATTAGTAGTCCATGGTGTACTGTATCAGAGGCCTTGGAGAGTCAACTAAATGGCCCCTGTGAGAAGGCCGTTGTCAAGGGATTTGTACAAAGCTCCAGTGAACTCAAGAAGGGCTGTGGTGGTGCTGTGACCTTTCCAGAAACCGTGTTGTTGTGACAAGGTATATTGTATTTATCCAAGTGGTCAGTAAGTTGATCAGCCACAATGCACCTTGAGTGCCTTTAGAGTGGGGGCAGTATGGAGATAGGGCGATAATTTGAGTGATTCATCTTATCCCCACTTTTATGGACAGGTGTCACGGTGGCTGTTTTCCATAAGTCTGGGAATGTTCCACAGCTGAGAGAGAGGTTTAGGATTTTTGTTAATGGATGAATTACTCATCGAGGGTGGGCAACAGAAGCTTAGGTCCAGGGTGTCACTACTAGATCTATATTTAGAGATAGCTGCAGTAATATAGCGGCAAGCTTCATTTAGCCTTACCTCCTGAAGTAGAAGAGGGATGGTTAGACTGAGGGGCTGAGGTATTTGGGGAGTAGGCCTGTTTTCGAAAAAGTCATGGGGTAGGACAGCACTAAAGTCTGAAAAAGCTGTGTTAAAGATGTTTGCGATCATCTTGGGGTCGAGGTTGAGGATCCATCAACCATTAACATGGCCAGAGAGGTTTTTGGTTGCCCCGTGATATCCTTGATATTGTCCCTCGAAAGCACCACCATTTCCCCATGTATTGGTGAGAACGCCTTTGTAATAGGTGGATTTATGGAGCCAGATGGCTTTTGTGCAGGCATTTCATGCTTGTTTGTAATTTTAGATGTCCAGTTGTTTGCCAGTGACCCTGGCAACTGTCCAGAGGTGGTCCCTTAGTTTCAGCTGTGAGAGAAGAGTCACGTGAGCCATGGGTTAGAGAGAGATTTTGTTTTCCGCCTTTAACACTGTGTTTCAACCTGCATTAATTCCTTAGATATGCCCTGTTGACGCAATACCAAGGTCAGCCACATGTAAAGAAGTACATTTGAAATCCCCACACCCAGTGGACACTGTAGATGTCCTAGTGAGTCGTATTTTTAACCAGGCGCACATCTTACAGTGATGTGACCACAGCAGGGGCGATCGACAGGAAGAGGCAAGAGAAACACACAGTGTAATAATCAGTGTATGTGTGTCTTCTCCATGTGTCAGACCGCAAATGTTTAATAATGTTTAAAAAGCACACAGCTTTTTACACTCCTGACCCACCCACTCAACGCAGTTTGAAAAAGCTTAGCCGTTAGTGTCGCTGCCACCACTGTGTTCCCGTGTAGTGTAGCCTCAAGCAGTGTTACCTTCCAGTATGATTGGGCATTAATGATCTCCTTAGTTCCTCGCTCAACCCATCAGTGCACATACCAAGACAATTGAAATTTGCTGGCACTGTTTATCCTCAAGTTTTAAGAGCAAAATACAGTTGTCTGCAAGGAAAACATATAGACAATATAGACATGTAGTGTGTCGCAGTATGCAGATCACACCACAGTGACCCTAATGCAGCACGGTTATGAAGGAATTGGGAAACCATAAATCTGAGACAGCTACAGAGCACAAAACAGTGAAAGTGTTCACCAAGTAGGCATTCTTTTACAGTTATCTGTGTTTTCTTAGTTAATGTAACATATATACGTAGCATTACATAGTGAGAGCAGTTGTGAGGCACAACATAAATGTATGTCATGTATAGAAGGTACACGGGCACGCTTCCAGCTACATACAGCATTTCATAGGCACACATCTAAAGGATCTTTTGTAAACCAGTATGAGTTTCAACTCATGTTTATTTAGTTTTATGTAAACCCTATGTAAAGAATATCTACCTTGCACTTGCCATGTTACAAGTGCATTAATCCCCTCAGTAGGCATTTACTAGGAATTAATGCATGTGGTTGGGTGGTAGAGCACCCCACCATGCATTAATTCCTATAATGCCTCCTTCTAGGGATTAATGCTTATGTACATGTTGTTGTACACGTCACTGGCCAACCTGACCAAGGCTGTCAACATACTGTAAGTGTGGAGTGTAAGTCCATACTGATCTTGTGTGAAGAGATGATTCTCTTCCAAGTGTTCAGATAGTTGGTTAAATACCACTTTCTCTCAAATCTTTGCCAAGGCATGTAAAACAGAAATTGTACAATGGGAACCAAAAGAAACACAAAATCCTGCATTCTGATTGGTTGGCTGGCACCTTTTCTTTGTTTTAAATCCTGCAATATACCAACAGGAAAAGGTGCCAGCCACCAGACAGCTGCATCAGGAACTCTCCTAAAATCACTCTGACCATCAGCCCCCAGAAAACACAAATGGACAAGCCAGTAAACGGCACATGGTGGTCTCCAACAACTATTAGCACAGCACTTGCGGTATGTCTTCAAATGCTGAGAAAACCCATATAGCAGACAAAACAGTGTAACCCCCCATAAACGCTTCCACCCGACTTACCTGTGAAGTCTTTTTTTCTCACATATAGCAGACAAAACAGTGTAACCCCCCATAAACACTTCCACCCGGCTCACCTGTGAAGTCTTTTTTCCTCATTTCTCACCTCCAGCTCAAATCACTCCCAGTATCCTTCCCTTAACCGGACACTCTGCACCCACCTTGCGCTCAGTCTCTGGTCTGCTCCATTCCTGGTGTGTCTCATGAGTGTCAAACATGGGAACCGTCTAGAGCAGTCAGCAGATGACTCGAACCTCTCTAGTATTCCTGTGGGCCAGAGCACAGAGTACTTTTTCTCCTGTCCCAGGAATCAAAGACAACCACAGAAAGAGTACTAGGAAGCATGGCAGCAATCCTCACATGCGCAAGAAAGCAGAGCAAATGCTCCATACTCAAACGTGGCCATGGAGCAACTAAAACAGTAAAAATAACACATTTATGGAAACATCTTTTGTAATCTTATTTGGCACAAAAGAAGCTGAACTGCTAAAACCACTGCAAACCCGGAAGCAGAAAACACTAACCTCAGGTCTCGCAGCTCTGTCTCTACACATCTACTATAAGGAAGTGTAAGATCGTCTTTAAAATAAATAAATAAATAAAACAAACTCAAACCATGCTCTCCCTTATGCTCCAAACATAGGACAAACTCAGGAGAGTGGGAGGAAAATAAACAGAGGGAAGACTCGCAGGCTCTCTCTCTCTCCTCTGTGCAAACATATTGGGGCTATTCTGCTCAACAGCAAGGAACTATTTTTTCTGGTGCAACAATAAAATCAATGAAAATAATATAAAATAAAAAAAAAAACTCTTCTTCTCACCAAAGCAAAAAAAGGGATCATTGTATAATCAAGATGCTGTATCCTCGCTTGAGTCCGTATTGATCTTGTGTGAAGAGTTGATTCACTTCAAGTGTTAGATAGTTGGCTAAATATTACTTCCTCTAAAAGCTTTGCCAAGGAGCAAAATAGAAATTGACCTGTAATTGGAGACAATTTGTTTGTCACCTGTATTGTATATAGGCATTACAATTGCTGTTTTCCAACAGTCAGATAACTCATGTGCACATAGGGATAAGTTGAATAGATATGTCACTGGTATAGCCAGTTGTTTTGCTGCCATTTTAGCAGACTAGGAAATAGGACATCAACAACTGGGCCTTTGTAGCTCCCATGTGTTGATAAAAAGGTACAGACTTCCTTTCCTTTACCTTGAAAAAGTTAAATATTTTTGAATAAGGTATACTATTAACCATGACATCTGACCTCCTGGGTCCTGTTTTAATTTATTTCATACATTGTCATATCTGTGAAAAATTCATTAAATATATTTGCTAATTCCAAGTTGCCATTTATTAGTTATTCAATTTTTAGTTTATTCAGTCTTTACCTGAGTAGAGGCTCGATAAAATCTTTGAAAGATCCCCAAAACTTCTAGGGCTAGTTAGGTCTTTCAACTGTTTTTCTTTGTAGTACACTTGTTTTAACCTTTTAATTTTGGTTTTGCAAGTGTTGTGAATTTTGTGATAAGCATTTGATTTAAATCACTTTGTTAGATTTTTTAAACTGTTGTTTCTAAGCTTAAACAGATTGAGTAATTTAACATTTATCCCATGGTGAGTATTCTGTTTGAACTTTGTTTCTTTCTGGGTGCATAATGATCAATTATGTGTAATAGCTGTTCATTAAAAAAGTACTGCTCACTCTATCTGTTTTAAGTTGTACAAAGGTGACCAATATAAGGTATTATTTTTGTTTATAAATACATCAGTCAAATTTTTAAAAGTTCCTAGTTTCCTAATAAAAATCTCTTTTATCTTACATTTTTTATGTTTGCTTGTTCGATGTGCAAGAAACATAGTGCCACCATACGAGTTTTGTGGTGGGTGCCAACCACTCCAATGCCCTGCTCCTTTTTGTATGCGCTGCACCGCACTCCATGAATGTCCGAGCTGTCTATGAAGCCGCCTCAGATGCAGTGGTGTACAATTAGAGAAAACCACCGCCACAATCAGCGGTGGTAACGAGGCACTTTGCATACTGCCATCGACAGGATGCAAATTACCTACACTTCAGCACTGCATCTGAACTGCCATAGACAGTTAGTTTCCGATGGAACAGCGTGATCCCTGTCGGATCCAATGCCCCCAAAACAAATACCCAGGTAGCATGCTGGGAGCCCACACCAGCGTGCCATGCGCCCTCCACCCTGCACACTGTATGACCGACAGGGGGCCAACTCTCATTGGCTCCACTGCCCCCAAACAAACTTCCAGGTGCCACACTGGGAGCCCACCCAAGCATGGCAAAGTCTGTGGCCCATGGGTGCCCAATCCTCGCTGGTTCCACTATCCCCCAACAACCAGGTGCCATGCTGGAGCCCACCCCAGCATGGCAAAGTCTGTAGCCCACAGGGGTGCCTAATCCCCTGTCGGCTCCACTGTTCCCGAAACAAATTTCCAGGTGCCACGCTGAGAGCCCACCCCAGAGTGGCAAAAGTTCCACGCGTCTTTTAAAAAAAACCCAGCTATAACAAAAGAAAACTGTCCTCATTGACTCCTCTTGCCCCTTCCCCAACCCACCCACCCCTCATGCATTCTACCTCCCCACACCCCCTTACCCCATACTTACTTTGAAAGTCGGTGCAATAATCTTCCGTGGACCAGGAACACGCCTGCACTCTTTCAAACCGACCGCTAACTGCCGAAATGCCGGTAAGCTGTATAATGGCAAAAGTGGGGAGTTTTCAACTTTGGTGCACATCTCTGCTATTTTGGGAATTTTTCACCAAATTTTCAACATGGGTTCTTGGGACCTACATCATGAACTCAGTCACTGTCATTTTGTTATTCGATCCCAACAGGTGATTTTCGGTCACATCGTGGAACCACCTTTCAGGACTGAGTAACTAAACAACAGTGTCACAGTTCATGAGGTAGGCTCAAAACCCTATGTTGAAAATTTCCAGGAAAACATTCCCAAAATGACTGTTTTACGTATGGTGTGTTGCGCAGTTCCTACGATGTACTTAACTTAGAGAATTTTACTATTCTCACTCCAGATTTTCAACATTGCCATTTTACCACACCTCCTTATGAACAGTACAGCTGTCATTTTTCACATCTCATCAAAATGTGTTTTCGCATATGTAGCTATAATGGCGCTTGGTGTGCAAAATCAATGTTTGGACAGATTAAGAAAAATTACAGTGACACTGTGCATGAGCACAAATCTTAAAATGGCTATGTTTAAAATTTGGTGACAAAAGTCCATAAAATGACTGTTACGAGCGTGCATTGCACAGTTTCCACGCACCTCGTAAGTTCATGAATTTGTAATATTTTCAGTCCAGATTTTCAACATTGGCATTTTTCCACACCTCCTTATGAACAGTACAGCTGTCATTTTCAACACCCTGACCAAAATGTGTTTTGCACTTCCGGTGCAGAATAGCGTGGTCGCTGTGAGAAATCAGTGTTCGGACAGATTAAGAAAATCACAGTGACCCTGTTCATGAGCGGAGGTCCCAAAATGCCTATGTTGAAAATCTCATAAAAATCCTAAACTAATTATATTACGGTGTGCATTGGGCGCAGTTTCTATGCACACTCATGACTTCACTAGTTTTAATATTTTCACTCCCAAGTTTTCAACATTGCCATTTTTTACACCTCCTCATGAACAGTACAGCTGTCATTTTTCATCCTGTTTGAAATGTGTTTCGCACATGTGGTGCCAAATGGCACAGTTGTTGTGCAAAATCACCTTTCGACTAACGAACTGATTGTGTCACTGTTCATGTGGAGGTCACAAAAAGCCCATGTTGAAAAATGTGAGTAAAATACCAATAAATGCCATGGGCATTAGGGTTTTGACCATAACGTCCTACCATGTTAGGACTGACAGGCACCAGGGTGTGACTTGGGATTGTCGACAGTAATGCTCATGCCATTCCACCCCACCCCCACCCTGCAGCCAGTGACAGGCATTGAGGTGCGCATGGAACCCCTAGCCCCAGAGTTCACCACATTCTCCTATACTGCACCCATTTCTGCTTATTTTCTTATGGAATGAAGTGATTGTAAGCCCAAACACTCCAAAGCACACGCCGACACTTGCCAGTGTCTGCAGGGTAGGGTGAGGTGAAATGTCGCCACTGTCATGGGTGACGCACCCAAAGGCACACTCCAATGCCTGTCCATCTCTGCAGGATGGGGCGGAGTTGGTGTCAGTTCAATACTTCACTGCCATTCCTATACTGCATCTGTCTAAGTCCTGCACTTCCACTGCTAATGCCAGCAAGCAAACATTCGCACTGACAAATGCTTTTTTCTGATCCTATAAACATGACAATGATGAGAAATAGCATCAGCTGACACATACACACTAGCTCATGTTGCAGCCATCGGATATGCTTTCCATGCCCCCAAGAGAACTCAGGAGATAACCACCTTTATTACTTGCAGCAGCACCACTCCGGTCTCAAGCAAGGATTCTGCTACATGCAGCTATACCGCTTCACTGTCCAGCAGGGATGCAAGAATTATAGCAGTGCCACTACAGTGGCCCTGGGGCTAATAGAAACTGTTAAATTCAGCTGTGCCACTCCTGACCAAGGGACAGAGAAGGACTTCCATTTCTGCAAAAGTTAATACATCAGTTGGTCCATCTCTTATATGGCACTCTATTTTTAATATTTGGTCAGTCTGGTGCCTGTAAGGAATAGCCAAGAGGGAGCAGAAGAAGAGCTGCAAGCCGAGAGTAGCTTCCAGTGCTGTGTTTATTGTTTATTGGTAAATATTCGAAAGACCTTTGAGTCAGAGACTCATTTACAAAGGTTCCACATCAAACAGTAAGGTACAGAGCAAACATGTGCTAACAGAGATGACAGTACAGTAAGTATATAATGATGGATTACATTACATTGCAATTACAAGGCAGTCAAGGGTAGTTCAGGAGGCGGCCTAGGTCAGTGTAGTAAATCAGTCTCAATTAATCACAGCCACATGGTTGCATAGAAGACTGTAAACCAGCTGATAGTCAGATAGTGAGATAGTAGAGATTTTGCACCAGAAAACAGAGAAAGTTATGGGCGCTAATAGGACAGCATTCTGCGGACTAAGTCAGGGGCAGTCACATATGTTAGAGCTCTTGGAGGAGTTCCTTAGTCTAGCTTTAAAGGACCTAGCCTTGTTTCATTGGCTATTTGGGTGGAGAGTTAGTCCAGTTAGGGGCTCTTAGCTGAAAGTCCTTTGTAGTTGGGTGGTATGAAGGTGGGGTACCCATAGAAGCGGCTTGTTTGAGTTTTGCATTGGTCTGGCTGGGGCTGCTGGTCAAATAATAGAGGAAAGAGAGAGAGGGCGAGACCTAAGAGTATCTTCTTTGTCATTAGGCATGTGTGATACTGGATTCTGCTATCTAGGTTTAGCCATTTTGAGGAGTTGTAGAGAGTACAGGTGTGGGTGAGGTAATCACAGCCTAAGATGAGATGACAGGCTTTGCTGAGTACAGATGGAGTCTGTTTAGTGCAGAGGAGGGGGCAGCACTGTGTATGGTAATACCATAGTCAAGGAGGGCGAGGACGGAGGAATTGACAGTAAGCCGTAGGGCTTCCTGAGGCAATGTTTGTACCTATATAGCACTCCTAATCTCAAGTTTAGGCCGAGGCAAGGAGGACAATGTGTTGTTGATAGTTGAGGGCTTGGTCTAGAGTGATCCCAAGGTATTTAAAGTTGCTAACTTGCTCTAGGGGCTGTGGTTGACAGTGAGAAATGGGGACAGAGGTTCTTGTGGGGTTCTGTGGGTGGAGAAGATCATGACTTTTGTTTTTTGTAGTTAATTGTTAGATGTTGGGTGGAGAACCAATGCTCTGCTTCGTGAAGCTATGTTGGAGTGTTTGGTGGAGTTTAAGAGGGTCGGAGTCAGAGGCGAACAGTACTGCATCATCCGCGAGAGGAGCAGGTTTCCTGAGATGGCTGATGGAAGGGAGTTTAGAAATAGGCTGAAAAGTAGGGGGCCGAGAATCGATCCCTGCAGAACACCAGCGGACTGGGAGGCAAGGGACAGGACAGTGCCTACCTTGACATGTTGGGTTCTACCCAAGAGGTAGCTGGTGAACCAGTTTAAAGTATCGTTGGAGAAGCCATTGGAGGAGAGAGTGGTTAGTAGTAGGGCGTGGTTGACAGTGTCAAAAGCTTTAGAGAGGTCCACGAAGATAGCACCTGTGAGGTGGCCGCATCCAGAGCGGAGGGCAAGCGAGGTGAAAGCTAGGAGAGCGGTGGTGGTGGTGCTATGCCCTTATGGAAGCCATGTTGTTGGTTGAGAGAAGATTGTATTTGTGAAGTGGTCAGTGATTTGGTCAGAGACGACACGCCTAAGGCTTTGGGGGGAAGAATGGATATAGATGGTAGTTGTTTGAGGAGGTGCGTCCCTAGTCCCAAAGATAGGTAATCGCGGGCCAGCTTCCAATGGGTGGAAATTTCCCTTGACAAAGGGAAGCGATTTAGATATGGGTGAGAGAGTAGAGGACTTCAGGAGAGTGATTCGGAGTAGTTTGAGTCAAGTGAATCACTGCAGTTAACTGAGTGGCTAAGGGCTTTGGCTAGAGTGGGGTTTGCAGTCGTCACGCAGGAGAGAACACGGAGAAGAAAGAGAGGTGCAAGGGAGGTGGGTGGGCCCAGGCGTGGAGGGTCAAAGAAGTTAGGGGGAGAATATGGTTGAGATTTGTGAAAGCGGAGTTTAGGGCTGAGGCTATGCTGAGGGATCTGTGGTGATGTTACCGCTCTATTTCTAATTGGTCTGGGGGCTGGTTTGGGGTTTTACCGCAGAGTTCCTTAATATTATTCCAGAATTTGCACCCATCACCCAGGTGGATGTTAAGGACGCTTTGTAATAGTCCACTTTGATGTGCAGAGGCCAACGTGCATTTGTTGCGAATCTCCCTATAGCATTGCATGTCAGCTGGCCGCTTGATTCATTAGCAATATGCCACAGGAGTCACGCTGTTGCATTAGGCCCAGGAGGTGATCAGAGGACCAGGGACCTGGTTTCCTTGGACGTTTTCTTGGTAAGGGAGAATTTATCACAGATTCTATTGAATGCATGGATAAATAGATCAAGCGCCTGATTGGGGCCTGGGGTGTTAACAAGGTGTGTCCAGTCCCAGTTTCTAAGGTGGGTCTTGAGTTGGGCGAGTTTGCTAGGCCAAGTTTGCTTGTGATGTAATTTTTGGGGTGTTTTGGAACCCTGCAGGACCAATAGCAGATCACATGGGAATGATCTCTTAGAGCATTGGGGAGTACCTGGGTGTTTGTTATTCTGTGAGGGTGGTATGTGAAGACCAGATCCAGGAGGGAGGATGTCCCTGTATGGGTGTTAACCCTAGTGGGAGAGGTGACAACCTGCGTGAGGTTTAGCGCTGCAGCATCTTCAGTATATGGGGCAGTTTCTTTGCCAACCAATTTATGTTGAAGTCACCCATGGCTATTTTTTCATATTGGGAGGTAGAGTCACATAGTTTAGAACTACCTGGAAGGCTAGCTTGTGTTCATTGGGTGGAATGTAGACAATGGTGAGTAGGAGGGGGCAGTGGACCTGCCTAGAGCTAATTTTAATATTAGAGCCTGAGCCCTCAATGCTAGCTGTAGGGTAGGGAGCATGGCCAGACAGCAAGTCTTTGAGGTAGGTTGCCAACCACCACCTTGTTTACCCACTCTATCAGAGCAATAGAGGATGTATCCAGGGAGGTTAACAGCAGAGTCTGGTACAGAGGGGAGAGCCAGGTTTCACTCAGTCCGATGATGTCAGGGTGATGCTGGAATACCACCCTGGAAAGGGTCCCATTTTTCTGCAGGCTGCAGATGTTAAGAGAGGCGATGTGCAAACCCTTGGAGGGGAGGGATGGCTGGGAGGCAGGTAGTCGGGCCATGGTTGGGTGGACATTGCCCGTAGTAGTAGTAATAGGACAAGTGACCTGAGGCGTAGTATCTTGTTAGGGGAAATAATTGGTGACGTCATGAGTATATACCCTTTGGCTGGATGGTAGGTGGATTTGAAGTTTCAGAGTTTGGGGAGAGCCAGGAGTAGGAGGAGGAGGTGGGGCAGGGGAATCGGTTGTGGGAGAGCGACTGGGGGAGGCAGGAGAGAGCAAGGCTGGATATAGTCCAGTGCCCATACTGATGCCAATTGATAGAGAGGAAGACGGTGGGAGTTTTAAGTTGCGGTTTTAGTGGGGGGTGTGGGGTGAGGACAGAGGGGTATCTGTCAGCTATCGTGACAACTCCCCACTCGGGTATGCAGGGGAGGGCAGGGCAGGAGGAGAGTGCCAGTCAGTTTGCAGATGTAGAGCACATGCGGAGTTCCAGTTTGTCTGAGGGGGAAGGAGAGCAGCATAGTGATAGAGATGAGAGGGCAGTAGCATGCTGGATGGGGAGGTGAAATTTTAGCTTTGAAGAAGCAGGGAGCGAGAGAGGTAGGAGATTAAGGCTTGAGTAGCTAGTGGAGAGAGATCCTAGGGATGGTATGACCTCTGGTGGTGAAAGAACGTAACCTGCAAATGGAAAAGTCGGCTGATTGGATAATACGCTAGTGGAGGGAGTTAGCTGACTTATATAGTGAAGAGCCCACCAAAGGTGGTGGGTGGTGGGGGGGAGCCGATGCTCTGTGTCGGATGGGACAATACACAGCATTCTTGAGTAAAGTCCATCTACCTGCAGTCTGTGCTTGCGCTCAGGGGTGGGAGGGCACCCGATGGTCCTCCACCGCCTGTTCCAAAATGACCCTGGGCTTGCTGTGGGAAAGAGAGAGAGAGAGAGAGAGAGGTGAGTTTCAAAATACCCTTAGCACCTAAGGACAGAGGGGAGGGTCAGGAGATTACCGTGATAAGGGACATGCAGAATGCAGTAATTCCAACAGTCAGAGAGCTGGAGTCAACCTTAGGCAGCGTTGTAAGAGCAGCCAGTTTTGGATTTACAGTGAGCTCAGTAATTAAATTAAGGCAAAAACCTTAGGTTGCTGTATGGAGTACTGGTTTTCTGAGAGAGCTCAGAAAATTAATTAAAGTAATCGAGTACTGGTTTCGAGTGAGCTCAGAAAATTAATTAAAGTAACTTAGGTAATTGCTGCACAAAGTACCAGGGGTTGCTGCACTGAGTACAGGTTACCTGAGAAAGTTCAGAAACTTATTTTAAATAACCTAGCTATTGCTGCACGAAGTACCATTTTCAGAAAGACTTATCTAAAACAAAAACTAGCTCCACTTGTGTGGTGACTGTAAATGCAGGTTTAAAAGCAGGCAGAAGTATTAACAAACAGTCTGCTGCGTTGGCAGATGAGGGCTGTCCAATGACAACTGGCCGCTGGTTTGGTGCCTCCAATTTGCCTCAAAACAGTCTGTTAATCCATTGTCTGTCTGGCTGGATTGGTGAAGGATGGTGGCTGACGTGCAGTAGGGTGCTGTTGTAAGTTTCATACGAATGCCTTCCTCTGGACAAGTGTGCAGAAATGTATATTTGTTACCCCATTGCAGGCATTTGTTCAGAAAATCAGCTCTGCCTGTGCCAATTTACTTTTAGAAGCTAAGAGGTTAATGTCTGCAGACATAGCTGATGCCATCTTGAGCAGTTTGTTTCTGAACAACTTTCCTCCCAGTAACAAGAAAATTACAGGATTTCCTGTGTACTTCTGCAGAACAGTAAACAAAGGTCCCCTCCCAATCAGTTCAGTGGTCTCTATGACATCTGGCTGTGGCTGTCCAGAATTCAGTCACATCTAGTTTCATGCCCCTGGATGATTTCCAGCTAGAGGAAGGCTCCTCATTTAAATACCTGGTGTGTGGCTGGACATTCCTTGTGATTTCTGTAACATGGATGCTATTCGTAATAAGCTCTTCTCCAAACCTGGGAGTGCTCTACATGAACAAGTTGTGTATCCTGTGATGAACCTCTCTTTGTGCTGTAACAGCTTCGGGAGTAGTCTGTCATCTTTTCTTTGACTGCCACCACCTGGGTCCCTCCCAAGACATCAGCTCTTCCCTGCGCAAAGCTGGGGAACCATAGTTACACAGTTCAAATCTGGTAGAGTGTTTCTCGGCTGACAGATGCAAGCAGTATTTATCTATCGCACCTTTTGCAGCACTCGAGTCTCAACACATGCGTAATCAGTGCTCTCCTCTCAGGCTGATGCACAAAGAAATTCCAGAATTGAAATTTGATATGTCTCCTCCCTGCCTCTGTCTCCTCCCTGTAGCTCCCAAATTCCTCAGTTCTTTGTGCATCTCACCCAGGCTGGTCACAGATTTTTGGCTCTCTGCCAAGACTTTTAGGGTAAGAGTTTTTAAAGTTATAGCTACTCCCTTGAGATAATATAGCCTTTTGGCTTTAATTGTTAATGTATCTTTAAAGCACCGACTGGTCACTAGACTGGTGCTGGAGTATGTTAGATAGCCTAGCCAGCGTGGCGTCTGGGCCAGTTAGATCTTTGTATGTCTAACTCTTGTGTTTGCGTACTGTACAATGTCCCTTTCTGCTTCAGCCCCTCAGTTTACCTCATTCTGCTGAGTGAGGAGCAGGCATCTGTATCAAACCAATCAGTTTCCTAACAGTTTCACTGCCAGCGCCTTGCTCACCCCGGTTTACCTTGTTCAACCAGAGGTAGTGAGATCACCAGTGGTTATCCCCAGGTGGGCGTGAAGCTCCTCTAATCACCTGGGAGTTTACCTTGTTCAACTCACAGAGGTGAGCCTGCTAGTGGGGATTAAATCTTCCTTCCTAATGTTGGGCGCAAATCCACAAAGAAAAGGGCACTATTGCAAAGGCCTTATCTGCATCAAGCAGGGTCCTGCTTCATAACCGTGATGAGTGTGTCCCTCATGCCCATTTAGAGCTCACTTCATGCGCGGGATGCCCGCTTAACTCCCCAATTGCCTTGATTGCCGAGTG
The DNA here is from genome assembly GCA_016271365.2 of Neoceratodus forsteri. Classification (NCBI taxonomy): domain Eukaryota; kingdom Metazoa; phylum Chordata; order Ceratodontiformes; family Ceratodontidae; genus Neoceratodus; species Neoceratodus forsteri. The sequence goes on along the minus strand of CM057449.1, from coordinate 328,349,369 downwards.
CACATCCTCAGCTTCCACAAGTAAACCTCAGGTTTGTGGGATGCCAGGCACTCGCTTTTGCTCTGTGAGAAGAGCCTTTGTTTGAGGAGTGGCCGCCATTTTTAAAAGCTTCATGTGCTTCTTGCGAGGCTTCCAGCCTTCAAGCAGCCCCAGTGCAGCTTATGGCAATTCACCTAAGATGGCGGCAGCCTGTGGAAACACCTTCCTAAATGGTGAAACAAGAGGGTGATCCTTAAAGGGCCATCCTCTCAATGCTTGCTTAAAAGGGAAATGGAGAAGTTAAAGTATAAAAATAAACCTGGGACATCGTACTTTATTAAGAGAAAAGGCACTTTGGAAACAAGTAGAAGCATGATTCTTTAAAATACAGAAGCCAGATGTATATCCTCCAGGCCTCTGACTGGTATAAGTGAATTTTGAAACAATATGCTAATCACTCAGGAAAAAGCTGGCAGTGATATCTCAAGGGCTATTATTTTACACTGCATTTAAATCCTGTTGCAGCAGTGTCAGTTTTTCTAATACAGAGCCTGATGTAACTTCTCGGGGCCTTTTGATATAGTGATTGTTATTATACTATGATCACCCAGTAAGTCAAACCTGATTCAGACAATTTCCAATGCTGCTTATATTTTTTCAGAAAATAACAATGGCATCTACAAAGCAGTAGGTGTTGGCTGCTGCTTAAAGTCTACTCTGGGGGTATATTCCTTAGCATGCCATGCCCGTGACAAGTGATCATCCTGTCATGTTTATCCATAATGTGAGAACCACAGAACTTTGACTAGTGGTCCCCAAGAACCAGCTATGATCAGTTTGTGGCAATTCCACTCCGTTGACATAGGTTTCACCTTGAACGCTCAGTGTTAATGCTGTGCAGCAGTACTCCTCAGATAAATAACACTGGCATCACCACTGATCCAACGTGATCAATAACTATTTGTCAGCACCCATCACTATGTCAGCTGGCAGGGCTATGTTTTAGCTGGTTTTACATCTTCTGCCCTTCCAGTTATAGGACATGGAGGCCACACATCTCCCCACCCCCGGCTATGTCTATCACTGCTCTGCTCGACAAGACACAACCCCAGCACATCCGTGGCCATTTTCTCCCAGCCATTTTACACCTAGGGTGCTATTCCCCCCGTGACTGCCCTAGCAGTTGGCATCCTTACAGACTACAGAAATAAGGGGTGTAGTCCTAAGCTTGCCCTCAGTTGAGGGGGGCACCTGAAGCATGAGACACTTTAAAATCACTGGTTACTACTTAGAGCCAGTGAGTTTAGGGACAGAGGATGGCAATTCCAATCCATGCTGCCCCCCACCCCTCCTCACCTATATCAGAGGTCTAACAGATATTCAGTGGTAGGCCAAGGAAGAACAGTCGGAAGCAAGAGGAACAGAACTTAGAAGTCCTACTAGGGAGACGCAACATCCCCCATATTAATGTTATGGGATCCAGCAACAGTTATGACAAAAGATCAGACATTGGATTGACTGCCTCAGGAGCTATTGAGTACCCGTTTCCCTGTATGTACCTAGTCCCAAAACTTGTGGCTTAAGCATTACTCCAATGGCTCAGCTGGTGTAAGTTTAAACACTTGGCTTAGCATGAATGAGTACCATCTATCAGTGAGACAGAATGGGTCCACTGTCCCTGACTGGAAGTAGTCTGTGCCTCAGGCAGCCCCCACTCAGCAGCTGCAGTCAGAGCACTCAAAGAATGCTCATTTGCTCCAGATACTTTGCATGCCATCTGAATGCCTCAGCAGGAATTTGATACTGGTGGCTGACATGGTGGTTCACTAGCTGCAGCCCTCTGTGAGAGGCAGCTTTCTGTGGGCTCATCCATCTTTTATTACAAGTACAGAGCTAGTAGCTCCTAGTGTTGTGCAGATCTTCTGAGCATTACATAATGGGTCATCCTGCATGCTTAGGGAAAAACAGTTTGTGTGAACTACAAGTACAGAACTATATAGATAGTACAGAGCTATATAGTCAATGACCTGGATGTACATAATTGAAGAGCAAGGCATGTAATGGGACTAAGGAAGGAAGCATGCATCACACGTTGTGCGCGTGCTACTCAGCCAAAGCCATGTTGGTAGGGGACTAAAGGGCACATGTGCAATACATCCCTGCATGACAGCTCTTTCCCAATACAATCATGCCACATGCAGCATATGAACGCAATGCACTAATCAAATAAGTAGGCGCAGGTGGAAGTCATAAGGGGTGAAAATTCAGATGCTAGCTATACTCCTGCCCTTGCCAGCTAAAACACATAACCCCAGAAACTATTGCTAACACCACGGTTGCAGCCATCTCAACATCACAAACAGATGGTCAGGAAAGCAGGTATTTGGTGTGTTTTATTACAGCATAGGTCTACTAATGTAGAAGATGCTGAAATTCTATTTCATGGACCCACAGACAATCTCAAGAAAGAAATGTGGGTGTATTCAACCTCTATCGGCTTGCCGTATGTCTGGTAGATAGACCTCACCCATGCATACATACTGTATTTATAGGTAAAGAAACCTACTTATATATAGATCGATCAAGCTATCTATCTACCTAGATGTATAGCCATATTTATGGAACGGCCACATCCACCCTTTACACCAGGGTGCATTGCTGGGTCCAGATGGTCATTCAGGGTAACACACAGATCACGGGCAGTATGACCGCCAGCTTTGATCTATTGAATATCGCACTACCATATGATGGCACATACACACCACTAATGACCAAAACACTAAATATGTATTTTTAGCACTTTCAGCAGGTCAGAAAGAAGTAACCTATCCACCAGGAAACCCACAGTCAGCCATGACCGTGACCCCTTGAGCCTCCACTGCAGCGGCTCCTGGCACATAACACCAACCCTCCTCCACATCACTTAATTAGTCCGGATCATGGAGGAAGGGCAGGAGACCTTCATAACATTAAATCCAGGTATGATATGCAGACCAAGTACATCATATCTCATAATCTCATATCCTCATACCTCCCTGATTATGTTTGTCACACTGTCTGCACAGTAGTGGTCAAGAAACTATAATTCACCAGGTATGACATATAGGCCAAGTACAGCTACTCATAATCATACATCCTCAGACTTCCCTGCTTATGGTTATCACAGGGACTACAAAGTAGTGGTCAGAGAACTATAATACATCATCTGCCCACAGTTTAGTGTCAGTCTAGGTCTTTTCCTAGTGGGCAGGGATCACTGACTCTGATCCTGGCAGGTACTTACCCTCTAACAAGCGGCTACATTGTTAACACAGCCATGCTGGGTCAGAGGCTACAGTTCATCAGACTTATGCTCTTCAGTCCTTTTCAGTAAGGATCTGAATTCAGCCCCTATTGCAGTGGCTACACTGATCATATAGAACTGTTTCACCAGTGACCACAGTTCAGTACTCTCCTGTAGACAACACTGATTAAGACTTTGCTCAGACAAGGGCATATCTGGACGAAGACCCTGACCACTGAAACTGCCAACATGGCCACTCAGATGGCTACACTGTTGAACTTAGGGGTATCTGGTAAAGTGGCAGACTCACTGGTCCAAGCCAGGAGGAGTTCACTAACAGAACTTATATTCAGACATGGGCAGGTATTTGCTTCATGGTGGTGAGGCATCAGATTACATATTTTAAGAGTTTCTTCAGAATGGATTTGATAAGGGGTTAATGGCTATATCCTTATGGGGCAGACGGCTGCTATTGGGGCAATAAGAGGCTAAACAAATGGACATTTATCTGGGGCCCATCCATTAGTTCAATCCTTCTTAAAGGCAGCAGCTTAATATCACGCATTCCCCACTCAATTTGGTGTTAGATGCCTTGGCCAGTAAGCCCTTCGAGCCCCTAGAGTCAGTTCATCTATCAGTCTTAACCATGAAAACTGTGTTTTTGCAGCAATCTTACCAACAAAGAGAATTAGCAAACTGCAGGCTGTCTCATGTAGAGAGCCGTGTCTGACCTTCTCCCCAGACAGAGTCGTATTACGTCCCATTCATGCCTTTCATGCTGCTCAGGAAATTACAATCCCTGCCACTGGTGCAAGAGAGGGAACCCTAACAGGGACACCTCACTGCCTAGACCAAACCAGGACCATTCAGAAAGTTGGAGAGACTATTTGTCCTTGCTCAAGGGTGGAAACAGGGCCTGGCAGCCACAAGAGCTACAATAGCCAGATGGTCAAGAGACACCATCGCTTCGAGCCTACAGGGCAGATGGTAATATCCCTATTCCTAATATCACGCCCACTCCACTGGAGCAGTGGCTACCTCCTGGGCAGGACGCAACTCTGTATCTGTAAGGAAATCCACCAGGCATCAACCTGGTCATCCCCTCACACCTTCACCAGATTCTACTGGTTGGATACCGGGCTGACAGGGAACTCAGAGTTTAGTCACAAGGTAATTCAGACAGCATTAAGTCATATTCCTCCTCCCTCCCTAGATAAGTCCAATACTGCTGTATAATCACCCATGTGTTGAGACTCAGAGTGCTGTAAAAGGTGCGATAGATAATGGTAGTTTACTCACATGGTAAAGGTGATTATAGGAGGACCTTTACAGCACTCAGTATCCCACCACTTGAGGAGGAACATAACATAGTGGCAAAGTGGGATAACGAATCAAATGACTTTAATGTTGAGCTTAAGCCAATGCTGGTTTCAGTGAAGGTATGGAAGTAAGCAGTAGACTTTACTCCAACAGTGTGGATGTAAGACTGCACACATTATACTGAATCAATGTAAAGTAAAGGATGTTTTTACATAGTGTTAAACTGTGTTGTGTGCCTTTCTACCGCGGTACTCCCAAAGGAGGCAGCTGAGGGCCTCTATTGTCAGTTTATTTATCATTTTCAGGATTATCATAAGCTCTGGAAGAACTGTACTGAGGAATTTGGGAGCTACAGGGAGGAGACAGAGGCTGGGGAGGAGACATATCGAATTTCAATTCTGGAATTTCTTTGTGCATCAGTCTGAGAGGAGAGCACCGATTACCCATGTGTTGAGACTGGAGTGCTGTAAAAGGTGCTCCTATAATCACCTTTACCAGGTGAGTAAACTACCATTCCTCTTTGCTGGTGAACATAATGCAGTTACCTTTTCAAATAAGCCACACTCACTGCTTCTATGTGTGATGGCCACTCAAGAGATGTGTGAAGAGCAGCCAAGGTCCAATTATAGTGGATAGGATAACTGCTATCCAGACAAGGAGAGGCAGGAGTCAACTTAGTATTTCGGATGCATGAGGGCGCTTATTTGGTACCAGGGATAGACAGACACAGTCACAAGAAGGAGGAGGGGTTGCCGATAACAATAGGGCAATGGAACAGGGAAGTACTGAAATACTTTTATCTACCACTTTTACGGTTACTACTACAAGCATAAACTTTAGGCCTACTGCCACTCTTATTCTGATACTAGGTCATACTGTACTTCTATACTCTAAACGAGAATCCAGTTACATAGGCTACTCAGCACTGCATTAGGGTGATCAGCATCACACATCCCAAAAGAGTCCAGATTTTACAAGAGTCCAGAGATCCGTGTCTTGTGTACAGTCATTCTTCGTTGGTAGCTACAACGGAAGGAACACAGAACTGTAGAACCCTAATCTCAATTCCCAGCAAGGACCTAGTTAAGGCCACTGGGGTGTGAGAGGTTTGGTAAACAGACCATATATCTTCGGCAAAAGCCCACTCTCTCCAAGGCTGCAGGAATGTAGAACCAAAGCAACTGGTTCCTGAAATAACACACTGAAGCAAGAGGTTCCTCGGCTGAAACCCACTTCTAGGGTTGCCAGGGATGAAGAAAGATCAAGATCTGCGTGGTGATGAATCCAGTGGAGGACTACCATGACCTGACTGATGCTGCGGCACTCCAAGGCCAGCTGGACTCGGAAGGAACTCTGACAGGACCAGGAACCATAAGAATCTGAAGAGATGATGGTTGACTCTGCAATCCTAGGATCAGGAACTAACACAAAACAAAGAAGGCGGATGCGTCCCGGACTGGGCTTCGACGGACTCGACTTTCGCAACGCACCAGGTGGGGCGAGAACAGGTTCTCCAGGATGAGCTCTCTTCTGTAGAGGGTGACCAACTTCGGGACATCTGGAACAGGAACCATATGGAACGACATCTGTGCTGGCTGTCGTGGATGCTTCGGCGGACGATTTTCAAGCTGTGAAAACAAGAAAATGGCGGGTACGACTTGTACGACTGACGACGGACTCGACTTCAGTGGACGGCACAAACAGACAGGATGAGCTGATGGATGATCTTCCCAGGAGTGAAGAATGCTGGAAGGATGTCTTCTTCTGAGTAGAGACTGACTCTGAGTACGTGGGTTATAGACCACACTAGGAGACTGCAGTGTGGTAGAAGATTGAGACTGTCTTGACAGTAGTCAACATATAACTGAAGAATGCCCAAAGAACTGTGGAATGATACAATAATTTGCCGGAGGAGGCAAATTATACCTTCAGGGTAATTATTACTGATGAGGGCCAATGTCCAGGTGCTTAGAGCAATAGTTCAGGTACTTCGGACAATAGTTCAGGTACTTAGAGCAATAGTTCAGGTACTTAGGGCAATAGTTCAGGTACTTTGACAATAGTTCAGGTACTTAGGACAACAGTTCAGGTACTTAGGGCAATAGTTCAGCATAAGCAGTACAGTAATCACAGTAGTTTCACAGTATAGGCAAATAGAACACTCTCAAATGAACCCCTGTTTCTATAGGTAGGGTATTCTGAATAGGATCCCTTACTGTACGTTGTGGTTAGGGAATCCTTTAGTACCACTAGGCTGGCTTTCCCTATTCCGCTAGGCTGAGGCCTCCCTATAGTACCACTAGGCTGGCTTGCCCTATTCCGCTAGGCCGGGCCTCCTTTAGTACCACTAGGCTGGCTTGCCCTATTCCGCTGGGCGGCGCCTCCCTTTAGTACCACTAGGCTGGCTTGCCCCTATTCCGCAAGGCGGGCCTCCTTTAGTACCACTAGGCTGGCTTGCCCTATTCTGCTAGGCCGGGCCTCCCTATAGACCAGGCTTTACCTCGGCCTAATGCCCTACCTTTACCTCGGGCCTGATGCCCTACATTAGCTTGGGTCTGGTGTCCCACCTTAGATTGGGCCTGGTGCCCCACTTCACAACGGGCCTGGTGCCCTCGTTGCATTGGGCCTGGTGCCCTACTTTGTACTGGGCCTGGTGCCTCACGCTAGATTGGGCCTGGTGCCTCAATTTATAATGGGCCTAATGCCCTCTAAACTTTGGGCCTGGTGTCCCACTTTATACTGGGCCTAATGCCCTACTTTATATCTGGGCCTGAATCGCCTTTTAAATCCTGTTGCCCTTTACATTTTCAGGCTCCCAGTGCCTGCTGTCATTTATGTCCAGCAAACCCCGCCTTCTAAATCCGCCACTTATGAATATTCATAAGCCTTTAAATGGCCTTAATACACTGGCCTCTCCCATGGGCATTGCTAGCCCACCTCCCTTTGAATATTAAAATCACGGGTCCTAATGACCCGATCAGTTTCATGGCCAGTCGTCAGCGCTTACTACGCTTTTACAACAAAAATACAGTTCTCCTGTTAAACTGGCAGTCAGCACATCGTGTGCTGCTGCCGACTCACTGCTCTGCGGTCTGCAGGAGTTGCTGAAGTACCAGGAGGTGGAAGGTGAGTGGCAGTGGGAGGAAAACGTCAGGCTGCAAGAGGACGACTTAGAGGGGCCTCCGATGGTGAGGAATGCTGCAGCTTGCTTGCCCAGCGTGGGACTGGGATTTTCTTTAAAAACATAATCGGGGGCCAAAATAAATAACGGAGGGCTTAAGCCCATACAACGTAGCGGAACAGCATTGTTTCTTCGTGGTGCCCCAATGGCACCACCAACCGCAGCAGTGGACAAAGCAGGAGTCTGACATCTTCACTAGCTGGAGCTCGAGCAGGCACACAGAACAGTCCTCGGGAACGGGCTTCAACCCACCAGGTAAGCCTTCCTGGTTCCCTAACTTTCTGTGTCCTCTTCTCCACAGCTAGCAGGAACTGAACAACTGAACAATTATCTTTTAAACTTGAACCTCCCTGGGTTCTAGATTGGCTGCAGTGGAATGCTGTGCATTAGCCACTCAGCACAACATTCCATCCAGGCTATTATGACACATACTGCTTTTTAAAATCTGTCTTTTGACCAGCTGTAGTGCACAGGGCACTTTTCTATTATTTACAGTGTTTCCTGTACCAGGAGGTTGAATCTTTATTTCCAGGGGCCCTTAGCATTGTACTTCGTCACATACCTGCAGCAGGTACCTGAGCACCTGTGACTCTCACTTTATTCATTTTATTTTATTTTTCTGAATGGTCCAACTTTGGGGCATTACAGATTTAAATGGATTCTTCACTGCAAAAGTCAGGGTTTACAATAACAGGATATATACAGTACAAAAGTGAAAATGCACTTTTACAGGAAAACAAATAAATGGTGTTGAATAACAGATGTCAGAAAGAAAATACTACAGACTAATTTATTCTAACACAATATCTTGCCTTCCAGCTATGCTCAGAGAGAATCTGATACCTTGTCTGTCTCTTAGGTCTCCCAAACAAAGATAGACGGAATGCAGGCTCAGTGCTTACCGACTGTTCCTCAAGGCAGAAAGCCTCGTCTGTAATTAAACCTCTGAATTTATACCCTAAGGGTGAAACCCTCTGGCTAGGTTCTTTCAGACTCACCAAACATTTATTTTACATTCTGTAACAAGTTTTTGTTCAGTTGCTGTAGTCAATTTAAAACCCACGTGTGTCCAACCAGGTTAGTTCTGCGCCCAGTTTCATTTAAATGCTCCAATCACCTTAAAATCTGTGTGTGTGTGTGTGTGTGTGTGTGTGTGTGTGTCTATCTCCATCTCAGACACTCTCTGAGATTTATCACCCTGTGCTGAGGCATTGCCTGCTAGTGACGTAGAATCCCAATGCTTTTCCCTTTTGTTAGCATGACAGGCAGAAGCACTCTGATGAGAATTTGAAGAACAGAGAATAGTTTCACTAACATAAGCAATTAACTAATCACTTCCCATGTCTGTCATACCATTCCTGTCACATCTACCCCCATCCAGGTGATGAAGGTATGACTCTTTGGACCACACCAAGAAACACAGCCATTCATGCAGAGTCTGGGAAGTGTGTAAAGTATTCAGCCATGCCGTTAGCCCTGCCTAGACAGCCCATCCGCATCAGCATTCTGTTTAGTGCTGCGGTGCTCGATGGTCATGTTATAGGCCTGCAGTACCAAGCTCCAGCACAGCAGTTTCACATTTTGCCCACTTGACCTATGAAGCCAGATCAGGGTATTATGATCTGTGACTATAGTAAATTCTTGCCCATACAGATAAGGCTGAAGCTTCTGAAGGGCCTATACTAAGTATCCTGAAAAACATCTCTTCAACTGTGGCATGCCTCCTCCCTGGGCAGCAGCCTCTGGTTCAGGTACACCACAGGGTGCCCCCGCAGTGTAGCCTGGCTCAGCACAGCTCCCAGCCCATGGTTTGAGGCGTCCACATGAACAATAAACTTTAGACTGTAATTGGGGCTGGCTAGCACTGCTGGCACACTTAAGGCCTTCTGAAGCTTCTGAAAGGCAGACTCACAGCCCTCTGTTCAACGAATCTTCTCAGGCAGTTTCTTTTTGTTAGGTTTATCAGGGGTTTGGCCATATCACTATAGTGAGGACAAACCTCCTGTAGTACCCAGCTGTCCCCAAAATGCCCTTGCCTATTTTTAGTGGTAGGAGAGGGCCAGGTCAGAATGGCATCCATCTTGGCAGGCTCTGGACAGATGTGTCCACTGCCCACCTGGTGCCTGATGTAGGACACTTCTGCCATATTTATCTGGCATTTTAACTTTGACTGTTAGCCCTGCAGCCTTCAGCCAGCAGAACATCTCCCGACATGCTTGATGTGCTCCTCCCAAGTCTGGCTGAAAATGGCTATATCATCCATATACACCAGCGCAAAGTCACCTGCCCCAGACAGAATACAATCCATAAGCCACTGAAATGTTGGGGGAGCACTCTTCATCCCAAAGGGCATTACTCTGAACTCATATAAACCAAATGGGGTGATGAAGCTGACCTCTCCCTGGCTGCAGGGGTCAGAGGTACCTGCTAGTAGCCCTTTGTTAAGTCTGCTGTAGTCAGGTACGTGACTCCCCAAGTTGTTCCAAGGTCTCGTCTGTTTCAGGCATGGGGTAGGCATCTGACTCATGCAGTTGCTAAGCTTCCGGTAGTACACAAAATCATGTGGTACCATCTTTTTTTGCTTTATTTGTTTTGACTCCCACACATGGCGCCAACCTCCAATTCTTCATGTCGGTAATGTTCCTGATACATGCCAGTCCACCTCTGCTGCCTCCATTCATCAGTCAAGATCCCATGCACCCTGCACCTGGGGGTCTGGCACTAACCCTCTGGAAGGGCCCCTCCCCTGGAAGGGGTCTGGGAGAGGAGAATACGAAGCACAGTGCCCTGGGGCAGACATGGGGGATGAAGGAGGTGCACCTGGGGACCTCAATGGGGGTGAGTGCCTGTCATCTGGCAGAGTTGGAAGGCCCCTTTCCTGTTTTGATCCCTGCTCAGCCACGCCAGTGCTACTGCAGCGTGCATCCTGTGGGGAAGGGGAACATCTGGCCATGTGAGTTCACCGACACTGCCTAGGATGCCACAACAACTCACCAACTCACCCCCAGCAGCTGCTAGAAGAGCGGTACTGCACCACCACCCGGGAGGGTAGAGTCCAAGGGATGCTCTAAAATTCCTCCCTGCTGGTATCCACCCTGTGAGCCCGGGCTCAGGGCACAAACCCGGTTGCCATCGAACACCCATCGCCGGGCGCCATGGAGACGGCTTATACCATCTTTTTAGGGATCAGGACCACGGATTGAAGCCAGGCTACTGGACTCCTGGATCACTCCACGTTCCAGCATCTTGTTGAGCTCCTCTTTACAGTCTGTTCCACCTGTTCTGGTACCATGTAGGGGATTGTCTCAGGGGTTCTAGGTCCCAGGATGCACGTGGTGCTCAGCCAGCATGGTGTGCTCTGGTTTCCTGTGAACATGTTCTATCAGTACATTCCAAATCTCCTGCACCTGTGATGGCATCAGCTGTTCTGAGAGGACAAGGTTGTCCACAGAGGATCCTACCTTGGCCTCCCGAGGAGGTCCACCAGTAGATCAGCCTCAGTTTCCTCTTCTGGGGTGCTACACACAGCAAGGGTCATTTCCTCCCTATTGTAGTAGGACTTCATCATGTTTACATGATAACTTTCTGCCGCACCTCCTGCCAGGTAACTCTATCATGTAATTAACACCACTAACCTTTTGGACAATGGAGAATGGCCCTCCCATGCTGCCTGGAGTTCATTCTGTCAGACAGAGATGAGTACCATCACTTGCTGCCCCACCTTGTACTCTCGGGCTCTGGCCCTGCTGTTACACCAGACTTTCTGCCACTGTTGTGCAGTGGTTAAGTGCTCTGAGGCAAGCCCCATGAGCTCCTTAAACTGCGTCATGAAATTCAGGATGAACTCCACTGCAGACTCCCTTGGGAAGCATGATCATCCTCCCATTCATCCCAAACTAAATCTTGTGGCCCCTTCACCCTATGGCTGAACAGGAATTTGAAGGGTGAAAACCCTGTGGACTCCTGTGGGACTTCCTGTATGCAAAAGGAGATAAGGCAAGTATTTGCCCCTCCTCTTGTACTGATCAGCAAATGTCCTTAACATGGTCTTAAAGACAAATTAAATTGCTCCACCAGACCATTAGTCTGGGGTTGGTATGGGAGATTCTGAGCTGCTTCACCCCACACTTCTCCCACAAACTACTCGCTAACTCAGACACAAGTTGGTGCCCTGGTCTGGCAGTATCTCCTGGTGAAAGCCCACCTGGCTAAATATTCCCAACAGTGCATCAGCCACCTTCTCTCCTTCAATGGATGATAAGGGCTTTGCTTCCGGGTATCTCGTGGCTTAATCAGCCACCACCAAGATATACCACTTGCCAGTGCAACTTGGGGTGCTAAGTGGCCCCACTATGTCCACAGCTACCCTCTTAAGGGTTCATCAACAATGGGCAGGGGCAACAAAGCTGCCTTGGCCTTGTCCTCCATCTTTCTCACCTCTGGCACTGTGGGAAGTCTAACTGAATTTGCCACACTCCTTGCTCATACCAGGCCAGAAGAAATTGTTGGCAAGCAGCTTTTGTGCACCTCACACCCAAGTGGCCTGAAAAATGGATGTCATGGGACAGGACCAAGAGCTGCTGGTGGTAAACCCAAGGGACTACCAGCTGCTGGAGTACCTCTTATTTAACCCCTCTGGTGTACACTCCATGTACAACATGCCCATTTTCCAGTAGACTGACCCGTGCCTCCCTGAGAGCCCTAAACCCTGTTGGCTATTTCTCTTGGTTTCCTGAGGTAGGATCAGCCAGCTGCACACTGCCCTGCTCCTCTTATCTGACCCTTCCAGTTACCCTTCAGAAGGAAGTCCTGGGACCTCCTTTGTTTGTGGCTGGGGCTCGCTGCTACTCCTAGCTGGTCCTTCATCTGTACTAGCGATCTCTTCAGCTGCTGAGGAGGGCTGGCACAGGCTGGCTCACCCCATTTTCACCCTCAGAAGCTTGCCCTTTTGCCCGACTGCAGATAATAACACACCAGAGATTCCCTGTGGTCAAAATCATTCCCATGATCACATTTATAGGGAGAACAGGTACAACTTCCACCTCTTTAACTCCATGGCCACCCTCCCAGCTCAGGAAGACTCGAATCACCGGTATTTGGACTGCTGGACCTGTGGCTCCTGAATCGATGAATTGCCCTGGTAGAATCTGCTCTACCTGAATTGAATCCTGCCTCACTAGGGAGATGCAAGTGCCGTGTCCGTCAAACCCTGTGTTACTGTCCCATTAACTACAATAGGGTGCATATACTCAGCGGAGGCATGTGGTACTGCAGTCTGCATGCAACCTACACCCGCTGTTGGGTGTTGTCTTGATCAACCCTCCCCCAGGCCTTTGCCCCATAACCATTTTCTGAGGGCAGTTATACCACAAATGCCCCACTTTATTACAGATATAACATTTCTTGGCCCCGGCGCTTGGTTAACTTTAGAACTGGTGGATTCTGCTTTGTGTTCAGGTACAGGCTGATTTCCTTTAGGCTGCCCCACTGGGACCCATTAGAACCATGTGCTGCCACACCCCCATTGTGCTTTTGCTGTGTGTATGGTCTGCTGATTACATACAGGTCAGTGCTTTGCTACCCCTTCGAGAGCCGCATGCCCTATTGAGCAACCATATGCAAATATCCTCAGGTACAATTTTAATTAATTGTTCTCTCACAAACAAATCTTTTATTTGCTTCACAGTGTCTGCTTTTACCCCATCCACCCAACAGTCAAGACAGGTACACAACTGACATGCAATTCTACATAATTGTCTTCTGGGCTTTTCCTTAACTCTCTAAATTTCTTTCTGTAAGCCTCAGGAATTAACTCAAAATGTTTTAATAACATCATTTTAACCTCATTATAATCTACACAATCTTCATCATCTAGTCTGGCAATGCATGCATGGACGTCCTGTAAGGGCATGAGGTGGGTCATCCATGAAGCCCTGTCCAATTGAAACTGTAAACACACCTCTCAAATGACTTTAAAAATAGATCAAGATCATCTCCTTCCTTATATTGAGGAAAAATTTAGAATGAATTTTGGCTTCATGGGGTGGACTCCTTCCGCCATTACTTACATTTTGCTGGCACAGTGTCATGTCCTTCTCGTGCTGTTGTCTCTGGATTTTGTGCTGGTGTTCTTTCTCTCTGTTCTTGGTGGCGAATATTTCCTCTTTTCTCTGTCTCCAGTCTTTTCATCTCTGCCTCTAGTTCCTTGTCTTGCTGCATCAGTTGCATTTTTAAGATCTCAAGCTGAGTTGGAGAGCTGCTACACCATCTCCTGGCTGTTTCCTAGTGCCCCTCTGTCTTTGGTCATACTCCTCCAGGGCTCTTATGAGATCCTCTTTGTTCCAGCCATCACACTGGACCCCTGTTCTTGGCACTGCTCATGAAGCTGTGCCATTGTAAGTGTGTCATAAGCCTGGAGCTCATCCTCTCTGCCTACACTACACTAGGCTGTGCTGCTAGAAATAAAAAGTTGTAAAGGTGTACTCTTTTGTATATTCTTTTCATGACTGCTAAGGTAGAATTTTCTACTGGCAAACTCTTTCTCTCAGTGTGGTAGTAAGTCCACTGTCCACACCTAAGCCTACCATGCTGCCACCAAAGCATCTGTGGTAACTTTACTGTAAAATTGGATATAGTATTACTGGGGACAGTATTGTGCTAGGCGTGCTAGGGCAACGTGATATCAAAGATATTTTTGAACATTTTAAATCTTATCTGCTTCTAATGTCCCGAACCTGTGTTGCCTTGACCCAGCTATTGAATTTATCAGGTCACTCTAGCCACTTTACCAGATGTCAAGTTTTTCTGCTATGCTTTTCTCTGGCAGGATTTTCTGCACCCTATACACTCAGTCCTCAGCCAGTTCAATGTTTTGCAACTCTTCTGCATACAAAGAACCTTTGATGTCTCCCGATAGTCTTTTAGCTTATAGGTGGATCTCAGTGTTTTAAGACCTCCGTCACAATAAATATCTCATCTGTGTATATTTGTTCATATCCCTTTTCAAACACCACTTTCAACTTAGATATTCTTACGTGATCACTTTTCTAAAGGGTGCCTTTTGTTTTTGCCAAGAACTGTTTTGCCATAGATGGTCTTCCATATATCCAGAGCATTGAAGGGTTAACATCCACTGGTCTGTGTTTAATGCTTCTGTGATAAGTATGATTATAGCTATGCGCCAGGTCAGGCAACACATTAATATATTTCTATGTGTTTTGGGCTGTAAAGTAACACCACATGCGGGTCCTTAAAGTTCTGTTGAACCTTTTTCAGTGCTAGCCTTAACTTCATTATTTGTTACAAAATGGTGTATTTTCTTTTCTTTTAATAATGTCCTAAGGAGGCATTTAGAAATTTCTTTACCCTGATCAGTCTTCAACTTCTCAGGTGTAGTGCTCACTTTAAAATTGTTTTAAAGTGCTTGCATCACTGCCTTGCCTGATTTATCTTTTAAAGTCGCTTACCCAGGCATGCTTAGACAGCACATCGATGCACGCCGGTATGAATTTAAACCCATTATTGTACTTTTGCATATTGACTCATATTCACTAAATCTGCTTGCCATTGTCTATCTATGTCAGAAACAATGACAGCATTTCTCTTAAATCAATCTTGCTGGTTTGTGTAATGTATAGGGTCCTGCTTGGCAAGCCATTCTGCAACACCTTTCCTGGTCACACCTTTATCAATTTTTGTAGCTTTACATAACTGAGTCATACCACTAAAACTGTCCACTTTTCTTGCATTCAAATATATATTCTGAAGCAGTTGATCAGTCATCTTCTTTCATCAGTACCTAATACTGTACATTTAACTAGCCAACCTCTTGTCACCCGTAAAATGATGTATATTTGTATGTGTGCTCTTTTTTCTTACAAATTGATGACAACCATAAACTGCAATATGTGATTATATTTTATTCATACATACAAACATAAACTGATACATATATTAATTACATACAAAAACCATAACAGTATTTTAAAGAGCATATATATACCTGCAACACATAGTATGCATGCAATGATTACATGATATCCTGTTTCTGCACTACCAGATTCTTTCACATTCTACTATACCCAGAGACAGTAACTTTTGGGCTGTATATTTCATGCAAGCAAAGGCTTCATCCACTTCCCCTGGTGAAAGGAAGGCACAAAACATACCCACATGTGCCACGCACCACTCAAAATAATCAGGGTGATCTTTGAGGGGTACTGTTGCAGAATCGAAAATGCTGTTCACCTTACATATGTCTGTGTGTTTTTTTGTTCTTTGCATCGATATACATATGCCACACAACTGGGGCATACTTTTAATCTCAGTTATTGTCCTTTCTGCCAGTGAAGGTGCAGCACTTTCACAGCATACGCTTAATGCATGACACCTTCCAAAGTGTACAGGATCCTTTAAAATGTCCATTATCACATGGCACATTGTAGCCATCAAGAGTGACTGGAATATCGGAGCATGCCATTACATTCCATCTGAAAGCACATAATACACATTATACAGATTAGCGTGTCACTTATTCAGGAAAAATGACTGTTACATCATATTTATTAAATACAATGTAAGTGATACATTCTGCAAAAATGTGATGAATACACATGATGCTTAGTGCTCTTTCATTTCATGGAGCAACATAACAATTAAAGAAGCCACTTTCACAGTATGAGAAATATCACATTGTTTTCTCTCCTTTAAAGCAGACACACATATTGCTGCAACTACCAATAAATACAGGTTACAAAACATTCGGGATCTTCTACAGATCTAGGCGCAATCACTGTAATGTTTTCTAAAAGTGTCAACTCAGATTCTTTCATATAGTTATCTATGTCCTCCCACATGTCTGAGGGGGCATGCAACATCAGTTCCATGGCAGAAGGTAAGTCAGAAAGGGATGCTTCAAAGTCAGGCAGACTGAACATGGAAGGATCGCAGTAATGGCTTATGATCAGATACATAAGTCTTTGGACACTCTTTGCTTGCATCCCACATGGTTCTCTGTAAAATAAAATATGAAGCTTAGGATTCTACAACATTTAACGTAACCTGTAGCAGATCAGCAGTTAAATGAATTTTCACAGCAAAAGTAGAGTCCCTAAATTTCTTTTAGAAATTTAATAGAGTCCCTGAATTTCTTGTTAGAAATTTTTAAAGGAGCATTTACTGACTAGACGTCTGGCCTCTTTTCTAATCTCACCGTCTGTCTGTTGTAACATATGTGTAAGTAAGCACATGGGGTCATCAGCTCTTTTCATATCATTTAAAACATGACTTACAGATTCTATAGTTTTGCTGCTCATGCTTAAGCCCTGTTGTTTCATAGCTATTGCTAAGATCACAGGCATGAGATGCTCTATATGTATGGCTTCAGAAACATTTTGTATGCCTCTCTAGCCATCAAGTCATCAAAGATACAGGTATGGTTTATCTGACTAGGGTCCTATGTCTCACACCCAGGGCAGGCACCAACCATTTCACAGCATATCACTCTCTCTATCACTGTGGCAATTACACACACTAATGGTATGGTACATACAATATACTTACAATACATATCGTGGTCAGTTTGGGGGCTTAATACTTAGGCCTGGTTTTCACCTGAGGAAACCTGTCTAATCTCAGTAGACAAAGATGATTGTGGCTGAGTAATAATTACAGTGTTTTCTTTTTTCACACATTCTATCGCTTCTAAATTTCTAACATATTGACCTCACACATCTCATTAATAACCACATCTGTATATTTCACACAGCAAACACAGTCAAGCCGTAGATTTGTGGAGACTCGAGTATCCATGCTGTTAGAATAAGACTGTTGCTCCATCCCATATCCATCACTTTGATAAAGCAAAAGAAAACAACATTGGTCCTTTTACTCAGTAAGTTCCAGTTCATCTGCTAACTCATCTGTTCAGTTACACTCTGCATGCATGTCTCCACTTGCATATTTTTTAGTGTTTAAAAATAAAACATATCTTTACCTCTGCAGTGCAAGATGCTTTGCCATCTTTTTCTTCTTCTTTAGCCTGTTGCTTTTTCCTATTTTTCTTTTCTTAGCCTGTGGCTTGTTGGTTGTGGCAGTGTCACCATCTGCCTCTTGGCTGGCTGTTGCTTCTGCCTGTGTCTTGGCATCCTTATCTGGCTCTCCTCCATGTCACTCTGTTCTGGGCTTCATTTTCTATCTTCTCCACAACAGACTCGCATGCTAGCTCTTCTTCAAGGTCTTCCAGTTGTTCCTCTTCAGTAGGTGTATCAGGATCAGCTCTTGCTTTTCTGATTCACCAAACTGTGCAGCAAGATATCTTTTCATGTCACAAATCCTTCCACTGGCCAGAATTCAAATTGGACATTCTTTTTCACACTTTATGTAGCTATATACACGGGTTTGGGCCTGAAAGGCATCTTTTCTTCTGGCTTTTCATCTCCTGGCTGTTCATTTGGTGGCGTGACAGTCTGTTCCATGACTGGCATGTTAGTTTGAGATGCTGTGTTCTGGGCCACCTTCTTGAATCTCTTGGATAATCAGCTCAAATCCTAAAAAGTAGATTTGATGAGGCTCTGAAAGCTATTCTGGCACATCTCCAACCAGGGGTTTATATAAGACCCCTGCAAGATGAACTCACGCTTTGTGACCATCACAGGGTTTCTAGATGTGAGCCCCATTGATGAATATTACTGATGTCCTGTCTTATGATACATACAAGAGAGACCCCATTGATCCTGTATGGTGATGTCATCTCTTGTGACAAGCAACACGCTAACACACAGCATGTACAGCAGGAGTCTATTAATATCAACTATCCTCTATGTGACCATCACATGGATGGGCACAAGTTTAGAAGACAGCCCCCATTAATGAATATAGTTATGTCATCTCTTATGATGCATAGAATGACTAGCATGTGATTTTCTTATACTGTAATGTTGGGCAGGCATTTTAATAGGAACTTTCTTAAGTTAAGTTTCTCAGAGTATAAAAGTTTCCATGAAGCAGTCTACTGGTTTCTCAGTTTTACATATGTACTGCAGGGCATGTTTTGTTGCTTTCTGGAGGTTTGAACCCTCTTAAATACTTTCACCAGTACCATAAGTATATATTTAATAGAAATATGTGCTTTTGATAAGCAGCGATCTTGTAAATGACCTTTTCAAAGGAAATAGAAAAATATGTTTAGTTTCTGACATCAAAATACCAGATTTCTGATGTATTCATTTAAAAGAAAATGTATGTAGAGAGTATGTCAGCTTTTTAATCAGACTTTAGGATTTGAACCATTCTACTTAAAATAATCATCCTTGTAAAATCATCTTCAGCGCTGGACACACACACACACGCTGTCTCAGCTTTTAAAGTTAGAATTCATTTTCTTTTCACATTAAAAAGAAATCAGTTTTTCATAAATACTTAAAATGCATTGTGTTAAAAGAACTTCCTTACATAGTAGAGATACATTTTCTTACAATTCTCTGAGCTTCAAAGTACATTTCACAAAAAAATCCTTGAGTGAAAAGGCACTCTGCATTCATCCCACAGATCAACAGGGGAGGTTGAGGGAGTGCCTGGTAGATAATGGTTGGGCAAGGAGAGAGGAAGGAGAGACTCAGGTTCCAGCTCGGTGATGGGTGCAAGGTAGGTGGTAGTGGGGCAAGGAGAGGAGGAGAGACTCAGGTTCGATGTAAGTGATGGATGCAAGGTAGGTGGTGGTGGGATAAGGTGGGAGGATGGGAGAGTTTATTCCAAGGTATTGTGGCAGGTGGTTGAGGGACAGAGGATGGACTCTGGTTCGAGTTAGGATGGAGTGGTTGCGGTTCGAGGGACAGAGGATGGACTTGGGTTTGAGCTTGATGGTGTTGCTGAGGTTCATGGAGGAATGGGGATGGAGGAGGAAGGACATGGGGCATAGAATGGGAATGATGTGTCATTTCCAGGATCGAAAATATGTCATTTCCTGCATTTCATACATCACTTCCTGCATTTAAGGTGTGATGTCTTGTGCAGAGGGCGGACTTCCTGTGCAATGCGGGACAATTCTGATGGTGCATTTTAGGCAACGCCCGCCTGTCAAATGATGTGGCACATGCTGATTGGCTGAAATTTTACATTTGATGAGATATATGAACTCTATACTACTCATGGGACAGACATAAAGCAATTATTGTGGAGGGGAAGGAGAAGTAGGCTGCTGGTTTACTAGAATTTGCAGCTTATCCAATAGGTGAAATGGGCAGACTAGGTGGTCCAAGCAGTCCTTATCTGCCATCAAAGTCTATTGGGCACTGTCTGCGGTAATAGTGTAGGTCGGGAGAAATGGG
The DNA here is from genome assembly GCA_016271365.2 of Neoceratodus forsteri. Taxonomy (NCBI): domain Eukaryota; kingdom Metazoa; phylum Chordata; order Ceratodontiformes; family Ceratodontidae; genus Neoceratodus; species Neoceratodus forsteri. Next base: position 328,329,280 of record CM057449.1, on the reverse strand, counting down.
CAGAGTAATGGACAAGCAGACTTATCTGCTACCAAATTTTAGATTTCTATGTTTCTCTTGAGGGTAGACACCTCTCTTGCTGCCTGAATGTAAGAAAGCAGCTCATGAGATCTAATCACTGGAGCCACGATGAGAAGGAAACCAAGTAGCACAAGAAGTCAGGCTTGAGAAATGGCTTACCAGCACAGATTGACCAGAGATCGGTCATGAGATTATCAGGTACTTCTGTTTAATAGTCAGTCATTATGGCAGTCCACGCCAAAATTTTATGCATGTGCAAATGCATCTTTTCAAGGTATAGACCCTGCTCATAATTATCGGCTTATATACTGTGCAATTAAAATTACAGTGCAGTTGTTGTTATATATATGCAAAAAACCACAAGCATAAATACAGTAGTGCAAAAGCGCAGTTTAAAAACACAGAGGTTGAATGATCAATCCCAGTAATAAGCATTTGTCAATGCAGAATGTTGTCTTGCTGGCATTGGTAGTGCAGGAGTTAGAGAGATGCATAATAGGAATGGCAGTGAAGTAGAAAACTGATGCCAACCCCACACCTACCCTGCGAGACTGACAGGCATTGGGGTTTGCCTTTGGATAGTCGACCATAATGCTCACACCATTTCACTTCATCCTACCCTGCAGACACCAAGTGTCACGGTGTGCCTTGGTGTCTTCGGCCACACGCCACCCCATTCCATAAGGAAATACGCTGGAGATAGGTGCAGTATAGAGAATGGGGTGAACTTTGGGGCTGAAGAGTCCAAGGCACACCCCGATGCCTCTCACTGGCTTCAGGGTTGGGGTGGAATGGCATGAGCATTACAGCCGACAATCCCAAATCACACCCCAGACCCTGTCAGTGTCTAAAGGGTGGGGATTACAGTTGGAAACCCTAATGCCCTGGGTTTTTGTTGGTATTTTCATTCCAAATGCTCAACATGGGCTTTTGTGACCCCACCTGATGAACAGTGGCCCTATCAGTTCATTAGCCTAAAGGTAATTTTTGCACGGCGACTCGCCATTTGGTGCCATAGGTGTGAAAACACATTTTGGGCAGGATGAGAAAAATTACAGCTGTACTGTTCATAAGGAGGTGTAAAAATGGCACTGTTGAAAATCTGGAGGAAAATATGAAAATTGGTGAAGTCACAGCGCAGAGAAACTGCGTAATGCACGCCTGTAACACAATTATTTTCAGGATTTTTAACCAAATTTTAAACATAGGCATTTTGGGACCTCTGCTCATGAACAGTGTCACTATGATTTTGTTAATCTGTCCCTAACATTAATTTCCACAGAAATTTCACCATTGTGCGCCACATGTGTGAAAACACATTTCAGGTAGGATGTGAAAATGACAGCTGTACTTTTCATAAGGCTTGTAACAAAATGGCAATGTTGAAAATGCGGAGGAAAATATGAAAATTGAAGTCACGAAAGGCATGAGAAACTGCACAACACATGCCCGAATACAATTATTTTTGGGATTTTTAACCAAATTTTCAACACAGGGATTTTGGGACCTCCGCTCATGAACAGTGTTGCTGTGATTTTGTTAATCTGTCCTGAACATTGATTTCCAACAGTGATCGCCACAAGTGAAAACATATTTCAGGTAGGATGAAAAATGACAGCTGTACTGTTCATAAGGAGGTGTGAAAATGGCAATGTTGAAAATTTGGAGTGAAAATATGAAAAATTGTTGAAGTTGCAAACATGTGGAAACTCTGCAATGCACACTCTTAACACAGTAATGTTTGGGAATTTTTTCACAAATTTCCAGCATAGGCTTTTTGTACCCCACCTCATGAACAGTGGCACTGTCATTTCATTAATCGGTTTTAAAGGTGATTCTGCACAGTAACTGGGAAATGACCTTCGGGACTGAATAATGAGATGACAGTGCATGTGTTCATGAGGAGGGTCTCAAGAACCCATGTTGAAAATTTGGAGCCATAATTCAAAAAAATGGCTGAGATATCCACCTAAGTTGAACCCCCAATTTATGCCATTATACAGCTTACTGGCATTTCTTCATTTTGCAGTTCGCTTTGAAGAGTCCAGACATGTTCCTGCTCCACTGAAGATCACAGCACCGGACCTCCAGAGGTAAGTATGGGGTGAAGGGGAGGCGAGGTGCAGGGGTGGGTGGGTCGGGGAGGGGTGTCGGGACAACGGATGTTTACTTTTTTTCAGGTACAAAAAATGACACTACGCTTATGGGACAGCTTTTCTTTTCTTTACAGGTGAAAGAAAATAATGTTAGGCACACTGGGGTGGACTCCCAGTGTGCCACATGACTTTGGGAAGGCCTGATGTTGGCAACACTGAGTGGGCTCCCAGTGTGCACACAATGGGGTGGGCGGGCAGGAACATGCCTGAAGGTTGGCTTACTGGAGCGGCAGCACACTGGGGTGGGTTTTCAGGTGCCACACAATGTTGGGGGTAGACATGCCAACACGGGATTGCACCCCAATGTCTACTTCCTTTGGGGATTGTGTGGCGGTGGCTCTGCCATGTTTATTGAAATGTTTCACCATGAAAGGCACGTACGGAGGCGTGGTCATCTGTGCCACTGCATGATGAGCTTGTCTCCAGTTGCAGCAGAATGTTTGTTTCAACTTGGTGGCACTTTGTATATACTTGTGTCAGCACTAGCATGTTGGCTTATTGGGGAATGAGGGACACACCTGCTAAAGCATGCCCTGCATTCGCAACACTGACACACCTCAACATTTGTTCTACTACCAGAAATGTGGCTTAAGCACTACTAAGACAACATAAAAGGTACAGGACGAGGATGGTGGAATGGGAATTGTAGGACAGGAGAATTAAACAGATTTTCTGATCCCTATCTAGGAACTAATAGTACACAGAACCACATTTAAAATACAGACTTAATGTTTATCACAGTTACAGAAAACACAAACCTCATTTGGCATGCCAACACTTAAGTCAGTCGATGGTCCTTATGGAAAGGGGCTCAGCTGAAAATGGTAAATTAAACCTGGCAGTCAGTATGTTTGCTTTTAATTTTATACTGTGAAAAGATTTCTCTATGCAAAGGTTTGTGGTATAAGTCACCCTCTCAAACATTCAATATAACCTTCTCCATTCCAGTGAAGAAGAAGGCGTGTTCTCTCCTCTCTGCTTGACATGCATTGCAAGTATATTTGTAATCCACCATTTGTGGTGCTTCTTAAGTGTTCCCCAATGTGTCTTTTTTAATGGGTGTCTCATTTTCCAATGTAAAAGCTGCTGCATCCAGGGCATCACAGTTAGCTATAACCGCTAAGTACTGCTATGTCATAAGTTGTATTAAAATCAAACAACTTATGACATGAAATACTGAGTCAGTGGTATATATACGGCTGAGTGTATTATTCCGAACTGCAGCTTCTTTTATATTGGGAAAATGGGACACCCATTAATTTAGCTTTACGTGACAATATGATGCTGTATTGTTGTTGTTACCCCATTGTATGGAACTTAAATGTACAACTTGCTGTATTCCTCTCAAACACTTCTCTGCAACCTTTGTTATTTTGTTATGATATCATGCTGATCATGTTTTGTACTGTGTGCCATACAGATGGCCTTGGTCGTACTCTGAAAATGGTCCTTTGAATCAGTGTACTTATAAAGTTAACAAATATATACATACATACATGCATGCATAAATAAATAAACAGGGTTTTAATAAGCGGGCATAGCACAGCAAAATGCTACACAAAACAGGTAATGCTAATCATTTCCAAAATGCGTAGCAACAGACTAACCATTTTTTCAGTTTTTTAAATTTTGCTAACCATTCTACACCAAGTGCTATGCATTTTACAGATGATCAGCACTTTCAATGAGTAAACTGCTAATCAATTTTTTGGCTTATTTAATGCCCTGATAAATAAATAAAATTAATAAGGTGCATTGGGAACACTTAAGAAGCATCACAAAGGGTTAGACTACAAACACACTTCATATGCACATCAAGCACAAAGGGAGAGAATACACTTTCTACTTTGCTTGGAATGGAGAAGGTTAACACTGAATTTATTATTCTGTCTGTGTTTTTGACAAAGTCTCCAGTCCCATCCCCTCCTCCACGATAACCTCTTGTCAGCTGGCTTGTCTCTGTCTGCCTCACGACTGCTTCTGAGCCCAGCTAGTAGGTAGTACTCAGTCTGTTAAAATAGCGGACTCTATATCCCCGCCTTTACCCATCTCTACTGGTGAGCCTCAAGGCTCAGTACTTGGCCCACTCTTAGTCTCAATTTTTCTAAATGACCTTCTGTCAGTATGATCCCCATCCTCCATCCATATGTATGCTGACGATATGGCCTTGTCCACCTCTAGACAACTCCCCTCCGATGTGACTTACAGACTACAAACTGGACTTCAATAATGTCCAGCGCTGGCTAAGCTCACATCTATTATTCCTCAATGCCAAGAAAACCATCTCTATGACCTTTGGTATTAGGCAGAGACTCTCTAGGCTACCCTTTCTTCCCTCCTTTCACATCCTTGATGGGACAACACCTCCTCTTTCAAATACCTGGGATTCTGGTTTGACCAACACCTTAACTTTTCTGTACATACTGATGCCATCCAGAAAAATTACGCTCAAGCTTGACGCCTTTACAGGAACCATAGCTCCTTATCGCTACCAGTTAGGTGTGATTTGGTCCAGAAAATTATACTCCCCATTTTTTTTTGAACTTTATGTTTTGTTTTAAAATAAACATACAGTCTGAATTCCAGGCAAAGACATTGCATTTTCTACATCATTCCACATGAGGGCTCCACCCTCTTAGTACACACAACTGTTCTTCCTTTGCCCTAGATACATCTGTGGTATATCTTTATTAATTATACAGCACTATATAAAAACTTCTGACTATGAACTAAGCCCATGAGTGGCATGGTAAAAGTCTCTCAATGTCCAACACCTCCAATGTCCAGTCCTTCAAACAAGGAAGTTAGGAATATCATGCTTAACCTTGTTTGTGCACTAATTGTGCTATAAAAGTAATTATACGATGGCAAGGAAAATTCATGTATTCTGATAGGTCAGTGTGCCTGGCACAGTAATGATATTACACAATACCATCACTGTATTAAGACCAGCACACAAATGACCACATCACAATAAAATTCTCCTCCCAACACAAGTTATTGTGAAGCCGACGATGCCCTGAAGCTGACACGGGCTTACCCTCCAAAAGTTCGGCATCTGACTGTCTCAGGAATTAAATAAAACCTGTCAAGGCCACCAAAAAATTAAAAAAAAAAACAGCTACCGTCTCTTTCACTCCACAGACACTGCCCCACGCTAGTAAAATGAATGCTACCGCCGTTTCCACAAAAACAATATATAACGCACTTTCTTTTGAAGCCCATTGCAGTCTCTCACCAAAGCCACATACAATAACCATTCAAATAAAGCAATTTAACAATAAAAACCAGAACAGTTCTGTAACTCACATTCGATGATATCCAGTTATAGAGCGAACACAAAACCGAAGTCTCCAGGCAGCTCCGCTTATTTTGTCATTTTTACTGTGATAGTTTTCAGACAGGAGACAAAAAAAAAAAAGACATTTTCTCCGGTCCCATGACAAGCTGGGGAACAGCAAAGGTCACCACATAACAACGAGTGTGTGTGGGGGGTGAGGAGCAACACATCTACATGAAACCCACAGTATAAGCAACAGCATCACCTACTGGACTACTTTTTCTCATATTACCAAAATATGGCTCCAGTTCAAAAAGAATAAAAATGTTACAATTTTTTAAAGATTTTTATTATTATTTTTAAAATGAGCCATTAGATACATAAGACACTCAGAGTGTGTTATTGTTCATCAACATCACTCCTGGGGTGGTGGAAGCACTCAGCTGCACCTTGTGCCTCAACTCACCCCAGGAGTGATGTTATTAGACAATAACACACACCCTGTCGCACCTATTGCTTAATTACTGCCAAGATTAACACCTAGGCTATTCTACTGGTGCATTACCAAAGACCACCTTGAGCTCTTTTTATAGCATTCATTGCAATTAACTTGTATTGTAAGTTCAATATAACCATCATAAAACAATCCCAGCCCTCTGTGAAGTTTTAAGGCCAAAGAAAGTAGAGAAAGCGATTACAACCTTAATAAACATCCAAAATATCTATCAATGGCCTGATATAAAACTAAAAGGTTCTAGTGATAGTCTATCATATGTTCCAGAGGTTAAGAGTCATTTTAATAGTAACTTATTCGTAATAGAATGAAAAAGTATATAACCCTCATGGGTCTTTCTCATCCAAAGATCCATCCACCGATGCAATGGTACAAATCCTCACTTCTGCCCGATTCTGGGTCTATTTCAGCACCTCGTGATCAGTGAATAAATAGATTTTCCTTTATGCGCAGGGAGCGGGAAAGATTAGGCCATGTGGAATAGAGGCCTCACAGAGTAAGGCCTCACCCTGTCAAATCACTTCCTTTTGGCGTAGTGGTATAGCAGATATCTGGGTAAACTGCACACACTGACCATCATGAAGTAGAGTGCCCCGGTGGTGAGCCAAGGCCAGAAGAGTGTCCAGAGTACCAGCTCAGTCTGTCACCAGACAATTGCGCTCAGTGCCTCTGGATTGTCAGCCTACTTGTGTGACCCGGTAAGCATTTTGGAAAAGAAGGATGTCTGCTGTAATCTCCTCTCCTAGTTGCTGTATATACCACTCCAGCAAGAATAACAATAAGTGGTCCTCTGACCGCTCAGGCATTCCAAGTATCGCACACTGGGGAAATGGACCCGATTCTCTAAGGTCTCCAACGCGTTCTTCCAGTGGGAGCTCTCCTTGATAACAGTGGAGACTGCCCCATAGCTGAGTCAGCTTTCTTCCTTGTGTCCATCTGGACCAATTCTATAGTGGTCTCCAGAACTGCAACTCTATTTGTGAGGTCATCAAATTTGTTTGAAAGGTTGGCCACCAAAGCAATCAGCTGAGAGAGCTTTGCTCCAATAGATTGTAGTGTCTCCTCTCCGATGACACGGTTTTCCTTCAGCTCAGGCCTGGCCAGAGCTCGTGGCCGGAGCGTCAAGAACCTTTAGATTTAGTGCCTGAACCATGCATCTGGTCTTTACAGGATTTCATTTTTGCAAACACAGTTTTTGTAGCTTAAATGCCAAGTACATTAGGAAAACTACTTTATTTTATTAAAATTAGTGGACTGTCTCTAGAGCTTCATCAGGTAGTGCCATCTTGCTGGGGCTCCACAGCGGCCCCCAGTACTCCTTTATTTTCAACTATTGTGACAGTCTACAGTGCTGCTCCCAAGTCTTCCCTTTCCAGATTGGATACTTTTAACGCTGTCGCTTTGCCCTCAACTCCCTTCTTGCACTCATTACTGCACCTCTACCATTCTCTAGCTATCCTTCCCTTGAGAGCAGGTCTCTCTCTCTCTTTCTGTGCCAAATTCAATTCAAAATTCTGGTTTGGTTCTCCTCCTACCTCTCCTCCTCACTGCTGCTCCACCTCCTTCCTCCCACCCTCTCAGATCCTCTGACGAACATTCTTAACTATTCCGCATCGCTCTGCCTCCATAGGCCAAGAAGCATTCTCCTACCGCTTCCCAAAACTCTGGAACTCACTACCTCCTATCCGCTAACCATGTCCCAATCTTCAAGCTCCTTAGTCCTACACAAAGTACAGTTATGTAGAACTTACCGTAACAGTAGATCTTGAGAGGCTCTTGCAGTAGGTAATTACATATAGGACTGGCCTTGGCCCGGTGGCAGGACCCCACGGAAAGCTTCTAGCTAGCAGTCCCTGGCGAGGGACTGCCCCTCGTCAGGTGACCGGCGCTGCATTTACTTTGGTATAAAGGGAGGTCGCAGATGCCCGCCTTCCAGTTCTTTCCCACCACAGGCCCGAAGAGAGAGAAGCAGATACTTCCATTCCTGGAAAAGGAGCTGAAAAGCCTAGGGATGGAGGCGGGAGGTATTACCTACTGCAGAGCCTCTCTCGAGATCTGCTGTTACGGTAAGTTCTTACGTAACTGTACTATCTTACTTCGAGAGGGCTCTTGCAGTAGGTAATTACATATAGGACTGAATCCAAGCAGTTTGGAACAAATAAGAGGCACCGGAGGAGGAAACTACTCCAGAAAGTAGCACTAGCCTTGCAAGCCTCAAGACAGGAGGCCTTGCAAAACAGCCAGCCCAAGCCTGCTCTACTGCGAGAGGCAATGTCCAAACTGTAGTGTTTCATAAAGGTATGGACCGGAGTCCAGGTAGCGGCAGTGCATATGTCTGCCGCAGACACATTCTTGAAATAAGCCACAGAGGCCGCTTCCTCATGTGGAGGGCCTGTAACCTGACCCGAAGGGTCTTGTTGTACTTGTCATAACAGAAAGTGATGCAATGAGCTAACCACTTGACAGGCATTGCTTGGAAACAGCATTGCCTTCCTTTTGTGAGAAAAAGAGACAAACAACTGATCAGTCTTTCTGAGATCCTTCGTCCTGTCAGTGTAGTATCTCAGAATCCGTGAACATCCATGGTATGGAGTAAATATTTCAATTGATTAGAGTACTGTGAAAAAGGCAGGTAGCTCTATGGACTGATGTAAGGTAGACTCTGCTACTACTTTAGGTAGAAACTTAGGATTCGTATGAAGAGCAACTTCATTCTTTGTGAAAAATCAAATAGGAGATTTTACACATAAGGGCCTGGAGCTCGGAAATTTTCGAGCCAAAGTAATGGCCACCAAGAAGAGCGCCTTCCACATAAGAAACTTCAGATCTGCAGAAGCTGCAGGTTCAAGGGAGGGAGAGTAAGTTTCTAGAACAAAATTCAAGTCCCAAGGGGAGCAGGGTATGGATGGGGGTCTTAGATGAAGGACCCTCTGAGAAAGGTCTTAGAGACCTCCAGTTGAGCGTAAAGCTTTATCTGCGAGGAACATGGTAGGCTGAGATAGCAGCCATGTGAACCTTCAGGAAGGAAATGGCTGAGACCCAGGTTGAAGAGATGACATAAGTACTCCAGCAGAAAAGCCACTGAACAGGAGAAAGGCTCCACGCTCTGGAGGCTGCCCAAATAGAGAATCTCTTCACTTCGTGGCATAAGTGGACCTGGTGGAGGGTTTTCTAGTCCCACTAAAATCTCCGCCACTTTTGGAGAGACGCCAAATGGGATTGGGCTAGGTCTGTAGGAGCCATGCATGTAGTTGAAGGGATTTGAGGCCTGGGTGACCAGGGTCCCCTGATCCTGGGTCTGCAAGCCTCGAGATAGAGGAAGAGGAGGAACCTCTGACTATTGTTGTAGAAGAGAGAACCAGATTTGTTTGGCCAGAAAGAAGCAATCAGAATCATTCTTGCTCCTTCTGTGGTTAGTTTCTGCAATACTGTGGGATCAGAGGAATTGGGGAAAAGCATAGATAATCTGTCCTTCCAGTCTCAGAGATAGAGTGTCGCTCCAGAAAGCCACTCTGGAATAAGCGAGCAAAGGTGGGAAGTTTTATGCTTTGTGAGAGGTGAACAGGTCTACTCATGGAGTCCCCCAAAGCTGAAAGATATCGCCTAGCACCCCTTGGTCCAATTCCCACTGGTGCCAGGGCAGAGAAGTGGCTTAGCTTGTCTGCCAGAGTGTTGGCGACTCCTGGAACATGAATCGTCATGAGGTGAAGGTCGTGTTGAGTTGCCCAATCCCAAACCCTCATTGCTTCCCTGCATAGAGGGTAGGAGCGAGTTCCTCCCTGTTTGTTGATGTACCACACCATGCACATGTTGTCCGCCTGGACGGCTAGGTGGCCGGAAGAATGTATTGGTGAAGGGCTTGAGAGCGTGAGCACAGCTCAAGCTTGAGCACGTTGATGTGGAGAGCTTGTTCCAGTTGGACCATAAGCCCTGGGTCCAATGAGGGCCCAGATGTGCTCCCCAACCTTCGCCTGATGCTGCCTGTGGTCAGAGTCTGGGAGGGGGAGGATGAAAGAAGGGGACCCCCGAAACAGGTTCTCTCTAACCATCCACCATTGGAAGTCTCGCACCATCGGCGATGAGATCAGAACTAATTGATCTAGGTCATCCACAAGTTGATCCCACTGGGAGTGAAGAGTCCACTGAAAGATCCTCATGTGGAGTCGAGCTCGGGGACTGTCGGAATAGCGGCCGTCATGAGCCCCAGAAGACGGAGGATCGACTCGGCCGAACCCTCCTCATGCTCTGATAGCAGGGAAATCTGGGATTGAAGTGAGGCCGCTCTGTCTGGAGGCAGGAAGGCCTTGCTCACAGTCATATCGAGGATAGCCCCGATGAACTGTAGCTCTGGGAAGGGTCCAGATGAGACTTGGAATGGTTGATGGTAATACCCAGGCAAGTGAAACCTGCTGGGTGAGAGAGACAATGCAGGGAGTTCCTCCTGGACGAGGCCGCCAGGAGCCAGTCGTCCAGGTAAGGGAACACCTGTACTCCCATTGTACGCAGCTGGGCCGCTACCACAGCCAGGCATTTGGTAAATACCGCCGAGAAAGACCAAAGGGGAGCGCCTTGAATTGGTAGTGGTCCTCCTGAAATGCAAAACCAAGATACTTATGTGAGAAAGGCGAATGGGAATGTGCAGATAGGAATCCTGCATATCCAGCGACAAAGCCATTGACCCGGCGAGGGGGGCAGAAGGCTCTGCAGAGAGCATCCTGAACCTTTTGTATTCCACATAAAGATTCAAGGAACTGAGATCTAGAATGGGTCTGAGATCTCCTGCCTTCTTTGGGACCAGGAAGAAATGAGAATAGTAACCTGTCCCTTGAAGATGAAGGGGACGGGTTCTATCGCCTGCTTCGTGAGACGGGCCAAGATTTCTTCCCGGACCAAAGGAAGATGTCTCCTTGAATAGGACAACTTCAGGGGTGGTGGCAGGGTGGTTTCTGAAGAAACTCTATGGAATGCCCTTCATGAGCTGGAGCACCCAAGAATCTGTGGTTATCCTCTCCAACCCGGAAGCTGGAGGGAAAACCTCCTCCTACCGTTCTCCGGGGTCCGGGAGGTGGTGGGAGAGGAAGGGAGTCAGGTGGTGCGTGCCACAGCTGTGGCACCCGCTGCTTTTTTGGGTGGAGGGGCCTGGTAGCCGCGGGGCCTTCACATTTAGTGGCCCGCCTCCTTGGGGTTTCTGCCAGGCCGATTCCGCTCTGTGAAAAGGACGACGCTGTTGGTGTTGGGGACGGTACATGGAATCCACGGATTTCAGAGCCGCCCCTCTCTTTGTAAGTCAGTGATGATGTCTTTGACATCACCGCCGAAGCACCGACTCCCCTGAAAGGTGCCTCCTGAATAGCGGATTGCACCTCCGGACCAAACCTGACACGCAGAGCCAGGCATGACCCTGTAGACTCCACGGCAAAAGCGGATATCCGCCCTGCAGTGTCCACTGCATCATATGTCGCCCACAAAATGTGGCGACTGGTCGAACAAGCAGAACGGATAAGGTCTGCTAACTCCTGTTTGACTTGGGAGTCAGGTAAGGAGTCCAGCTTGATTCTGCCTGGGTAAGGATGGCCTTCTGGTAATCCCCATATAGGCGCGAATTCAGGGCCTGAATTCCCAGTGTGGAGGAGGCGAGATCTTTCTTCCATACAGGTCCAGGAGGCGAGATTCCTTATCCGGAGGAGACTCAGATGTTTGGATGTGCCGACCAGCTGTAAGCGGCGCTAATCACTACTGAGTCGGCACGAGGGTGAGAGTCAAGATAGTCTACACCGGAGCCTGCTATAGCCTGTTAGACTTCCTGGGAAGTGGGCTAACACCGACGGTTGTTTCCAAATCGTGGTAACAAGGTGGGCGTGAGGCTCGATCCAGGGTGGCACTAAAGTTGGAGCAGTCACGGCAGGTCCAGATGTTCGGCGAGTTTAAGTCGCTGAGGATCTGGTTCCAAAGAGCCACTGGTGAACTTCCTGGATTTTTCTAAGCAACTCGTGAAAGGTGGATCCTCCTGAGGAGACTTCGAGGGGTCCTCGGCCGGGCTTAAACGGAGAGCAGGGCTTGTCATCCTCTCGAGCATCCTTGGAAGAGTCCAAGGAATCTGTGAGGGAAGAAGACGTAGAAGAAGAATAAGACTCCTTTACACGACTGGGGGAGGAACAGGTTCCTTGGGTGGTACCCGAACGCATGTCCTGCCCTCTCGGGATCCAGAGGGAAGAGCCCTGGAATCTGGAGGCGGTGAGGGAGGTGCGCCCTCAGACGCACGGGAGCCGTGGCGGCACCATTGTCGTAAGGTGGCTCTCCACTCCTGGTGAGTTGAGCCTGGCCCGCCCACTAAGAGGCCAGAGTCTCCTGCAGATCCACCGTGGCCGGGGGCGGTGGAGGTGGAGGAGGAGGGGAAGGTGTACGGGTTGTACCCGTAAGGTGAGTATCCAAACCCGCTGTGGGAAACCTGGCATCGGGTATTGTGGCATCGGGTACTGCGACGCCGGAAGGACCCGCCGGGTACTGTGGACGCTGGATACTGTGGTCCTGGGTACGACGGCATCGGATAAGACGGCGGGTACCCGGGAGCCAGGGAGCTGCCGGAGCAGACGGCCCGTTGGCGGCCTCACAGGCGTGTCCACATTAAGGGGCCCGGAGGGCTGAGGGCCCAACGGAAAGGGGATATCCTGCCGGCGCCAGAGGTACCGCGCCGGGGCCGCGGCCCAGGGGGCCAACGCCAGATCCGGTTCCGCTGGAGGAGGGTCTGATGGAGGAGGAAGATCTCCGCATCACCCGGGATGGAGGAGAGAAATCCCGGGTCAGGCTGGAGTGACTCAGGCTCCCAGACGGTAGCGAAGGCTACGGGAACCGGGTACGATGGATGTGGGGGGTCCATCCACGTGGTGGCTTAGGGGTGAGTTCTCAGCAGGCGCCGGAGGAGCCGGGCGCTAGCTTATTGAAGCCTCACCGAGGCGGGCCTAGGGGAAGGGACGGCCCAGTCCGTGGGGAGGGTCGTGGCGCCGCCTCAAGGGTTGGGCGCCTTATCGACCTCGCCATGTGGACGCAAAGGAGCCGATGTCCGACTTAGAGAAGTCACCCACGCCCAATGGCGCAAGCCTGTGGTCGAAACAGGAGCGGAGGCCTCCATTCGCCCGGAGCACCTACAAGGCCGAGTGCAGGCCCAGCGGCGGGCCGATGCCTCCTCAAACCCTTGAGGCTGCCGTTGAATGGTCCCTCAGGCGACAAGCATTTGGGCTGGCTCCAGCGGGAGACGAAGTAGGAGGACTTCTCCAGTGCCTCTCCTTGTCCTTCTTTTTCCGATGTCCTTCGGGGAAGTGGAGTGCCAGTATTGGAGTGTTATGGCAGCATAGTGGATGGTGGTAGAGTGACGGATGAACCAGTAGGATTGTAATGGGGTCGGGAAGGGGTGTGGATAGGCGGTAGGAGTGTAGCAGTGGTAATACAAAAGGGGGAAGAGGAAGAGAGTCAGTGATGGAGGAGAAGAGGGTAGATCACCAAAATGGAGAAGGTTATGAGGAGGGGTTGGGAAAAGAGCAGTTAGAGATGTGGACTAGGGTTAAGGATTATGCACTGGGAGGAGAGAGAGAAGAGGGCTAAAACAAGTGCAGTTAGGGGAAAGAAGATCTTACTTGAGAGGGCTCTTGCAGTGAATAATTACATATAGGACTGGCGGCGGTGGCAGGACCCCAGGAAAAAATTTCTAGCTAACGGTCCTGGCGGGGACCGCCCCGATCAGGTGACTGGCATATGATGCAGTATAAAGGGGCAGTCCCGGACGCCCACCTTCCAGTTCTTCCCTTGCGTTAGCTCGCAGCTACCGTGTAAAGTTCGCATTTACAGCCCTACCTTTCATCGGTTTTACCGAAAAATAGTTATTCTTTTTCAATCGTCAGACATATCACGGTGTATGTCGCCCCTCACACCCTCTGAGCACAAAAATAAGGCGACTGTAAGGCGCTCTAACTGCCACAAAAGGACAGCTTATTCCTGTGCCTTTTCTGCCTAGGGCCCCGATCACCTGGTCGATAAGTGCCAGCATTGTCTTCAGCTTCAACGCTGCTACTCCAGAATGAGCCCAACAGTCCCTGAAGCCCATCTCAAGAAATACAGACTTCCCTGGCCTTTGTTTGGCCTCCCCTGCCCCTATCTGCTCCTCCTCCAACATTGCTCTTAAATTCCTCCACAGGGACCACACTGCATACTTCTGTTCCTGCACCAGACCTGTCTTCTTTGGCACCCTTACATTTAACAGGGATTGTTTTGCACTCCTTTTGGCAACAACCATCTTTATATTTAAATATTTTTGTCCAATTAGTCCCATTAGCACTGGCCTCCTTTGACAGGGTGTACATGTTAGAACTGTTGTTTGTATGTTTTGGTACATGCTACATTCTGGTGTACTCCTGTTCACCCTGCACTGTTTTGGAATTTTTTTCTTGCATTGATAGTTAATTTTTCTTGAACTTTATTTTTGTAACCTTTCAGTTCTGTATTACTCATGTGTCCCTTCCTCCTGGACACATCTTGAAACAAGCTACCTACAGCTCAAAATCATACCCACCCCACCATTAGGCTTCTCATTCATCTGGATTTCTTTTTCATAAATGTAACATCTTGTTTCTTTCCTACAAAACATGATACAGAGAGGAAACTCGGCAACCTTCCTGTCCAGCTTTTACAACTCTAAACTGACTCAATATCACGTTGAAATTTTTACAGGCTGCTCTTCATCTGTTCTGAATGTGCATACAGAACCACCATCTTTTCTGCAGGTGCACCTTTCAGCTGGAATCTTGCACCCCTGGTGAAACCTGTATGTAGGTGCTACATAGGGGTGATTTGTACTGCATCCTGTTCACAATAAAAGTGTTGATTATTCTAGTGAGTGCGCTGTCTCTACTCTTTAGTTTTTTTCACTGGTATTTAATTCTAATGGCGGCACCTTGAGATGCTTGGTGTGCTTTTTAATTTTTGGTTTGCAACCTTGCACAATTACCAACTGTGCCTTCTAATCAACTCACAGCACTGCCAGATGGCACCAAGCATACTGCTGAAATGTCCCACATCCAGGTAACTCTTCTCTCACTCTTGTTTCCAACATGGGTTAAAGGTACGTTAAAAACAGAAGCAGAAATGAAGACACCAGACTTTGCTCTTAACAAATGCACTTTAACAATAAACATATAAACATTACAATGTGTAACCTTACTCAGAGTAGTGCCACCACTTTACAAAACACTGTGTGTGGACTTTAGGAACAGTTGCTTCAGAGCTCTCTTCGTTACTCTGTTCAGTACAATTCAGAATCTGTTGTCAGGAATGTTATTATATATATACACACTGAGTACATAAACTGCACTCCCCAAGAAACAGCTATATCAAATTTTTATCACAGATACACAATTCTTTGAATAAGTGAATCTCTACCATACTTTATTTAGGAAGACTTCTAAATATCATGGCACACTGACTTCTTATTTGACCATTTATCTCCCAGAGAAAGGGTGGTAAGTGTGCAATACAACTACATGACCCCCCAGCCACACCCCATCCTCTTTAATACCATGTCATGTCCACCATCCCTATACTGCCTTTCCAACTTAGGGCCCTGGGCAGAATTTCACAACACACTGGCCATGGCAGGACCTGAAAAGTCATTTAAGGACTATGGACATCTTTGCTGCACAAACACGACTGCGCTTGACATTGCTGTCTTGAGCGGCCACAACACTAAATTATGTGCAAGATCTGGAAAGGGCTCCTGTTGGAAGTGTCACTACCATTACCAGTTGTTAGAGCAATATTCAGCAATCCAAAGAGGGCCCACAGATGACTATTTGGAAGGACAGAGAGTTGAACTTGAGTTGGTGGGCAGGGTACAGAACGAGTTACGTACTGAGTTGGTGGGGCAGGGTATAGAACAGTTACAGTATTCAGGTGGTGAGAAGTGGCTGATAAAGCAAACTGCTTCCACTTCATGGAATAAGTGGATTTGTTGAAAGGCTTTCTGGCAGCTACCAGAACATAAGCCACCTTTTGGGAAACACCAAAATGAGCAATGGTTATGTCTTCAAGAGCCATGTATGCACATAGAGAGACCTGAGGTCTGGATGGAACAGGGTTCCCTGTTCCTGTGACAGTAGACCTTTGCACAGGGTGTTCCACTGTTAGCTGTTGCAGTAGGGAACCAGATCTGTCGAGGCCATAGGGGAGCAATGAGTATAAGAGCTCCCTCCATTTGGAGCTCAAGCAACACTCTCTGAATTAGAGGATGGCATACAGGAACCTCCTTTCCAAGAAAGAGACAATGCATCTCGCCATAAAACTCCAGGTCGTGAAGTGAGCGAGCAGAAAAGTGGCAGTTTTGAGTTGTGTGGGATGCAAAAGGTGCAACTCTGGATGATCTCATCTTTCAAGAGGTCGTCTACCACTGAGGTCAGCAGTTCCCACTTGTGCATTCTGGACTGTGACCTGCTTAGATTGTCTGCCAAGATGTTTGGAGTATCTGTAACATGTACTGCTGATAGTTCTAGAGCCCTGTATCAAACTCTCATTGCTTCCCTGCACAGTGGATAGGAATGAGTCCCTCTTGCTGTTGATGTAATGCATCACACTGACATTGTCCATCTGTATTTGCAGAAGACCTGGGGACAAATGGTTCTGGAAAGTCTGAAGTCTGTACAGAACACCTCGCATTTGTAGAACATTTATGTGTAGGTGCCCCACAGCAGTCCATGTGCCCTGTGTCTGATGGGGCCCAAGTGTGCTCTCCAGCCCATCCCCAATGTATCTGTTGTGAGAATCTGTAAGGGAAAGGGAAAAGTAATGGAACCCCTTTAACAGGTTGCTGAGTTCCATCAACCACTTGAGCACTCTGCATACAGAAAACATGACTAGGACCATCTGTTCTATGTCATCTGTGAGCTGATCCCACAGGACTCTTAGGGTCCACTGGAGAATCTGCATATATAGTCCGGCAAGTGGTACTGTGACAATGGATGCAGTCATGAGGCCCAGCAGGTGGAAGAATGTGCCTGATGGGACATAACGACTGTCATGCACTAATTTTGCTTAGACAACCAGGCGGTTGGCCCTGTCCAGAGGAAGGAAAGCTGAGCCCATGGCCATGTCCAAGACAACTCCTATGTACTGCAGGCATTGGCAGGTGTAAACACTGATTTAGGTATGCTGACAGTCACTCCCAGAATATCAAACAGCCATCTGATTAGATCTAAGGTCTTCTGGAGCTGGTCCCTGGAGTGGGATTTCAACAGCCAGTCATACAGGTAAGGGACAATATATAGGTCTTCCTGTAAAGAGCTGCTGCCACTACTGCCAAGCATTTGGTAAAGACCCAATGTACAGAAACTAATCCAAAGGGCAACACTCTGAATTGGTAATGTTCCTCTAAAACAGGAACTTCAAATATTTTCTGAGAGGCATCTGGATTTTGATATGGAGGAAGAGATCCAATCCCCTGCTTGCAGCACTGGGAGAAGGCCTTGCAAGGTAATCATTCTGAACTTCGTATACTCTATGAAAGTTTAGATCCCTGAGATCCAGAACAGGCCATATGTCTCAGGAATAAAAGCCTGTGTCCCTTTGTTTTAAGGGTACTGGTTCTATGGCCTGCTTTTGCAGCAAAGTCTACACTTCCTCCAGGAGCAGAGGTAGGTGCTCTGGAGGATAATGTGTACAAGTGGGGATGATCTGGAGGTATGTCAAGAAGTTCCAAAGCATGACTCTGTTCCATGATCTCCAGAACCCATGCATCTGTAGTCACCTCATTCCACTTGTTTAAGAGGGAGAGGTGACCGTCTACAACTGCCCTTGGAAGTAAAGGTGGTCGGGAGTGTATAGGAGTCAAGCTGAGATGGTAGGGGCAGCTCCCCTGCGCCATCACCTCTAGGGCTTTGAATGGGCATTTGGGGTACTACTGGGGCTGGCAAGACTCATGCTCCTTGCCCCTGTCCAGCTGTCTCATGACTGGGCACGGTCTGATACTAGCCAGACGAAGAGACCCTGCTCCTACCCCTGGGCTGGTTATGGTAGAGGAATGCTCAGATTTCAAAGCCCTGCTTGAGGCTTGATGAGTTGATAGAATATCTTGGACCTCAGGACCAAGCAACTTGTATCTTCGAAATGGGATGCTGAAAATGGACTGTTGCACATCATTCACAAAACCTGCCACTCTAAGCCAAGAATATCTCCTGAGACAGATGCCAGAGGCCACAGCCCTCGCAGAAGCATCTGAAACATCATAGGCTGTGTGGAGCAGATGCTTGCCCACGCCAGCCCCAGCAGTAAGATATTTGAGGACCTCCTGTTCTGGGGTACGCTCAGATAAGGTTTGAGCAGTTGCCTTGGCATTCCTCAAGTGGGTGTTCCGTAATTCATCATGTAGGCCTGGTAGCTGGCAATACAAAGGCCCAATGATGCTGAAGCTGAGGTCCTTTTGACTAAGGCATCCAACCTCCTGAGCTCTTTATCAGGAAGAAGGGAACTAAGGTGCTTAGGTGTCCTAGACCTATCACGGGCAGCATTAATCACCACTGAGTCTGTCTCAGGATGTGTGGCATAGAATGGCTTCCCAGAAGGGGCCATGTACATTCTATTGCCTTCCTGGCTAGAGCTGGGATACTGTTTGGCCTGTAACAGGCAGCAAAGGTGGCATCCTCTAAAGCAGGAAGCAGAGGTGGCACCACAACTGCAGGACATTCTGGCAATTCCAGAAACTCTATTAAATTCTTTTTAGTAGTGTCCTGTTCCTTCAGATCAAAGCCCATGGTAGACTGCAAATGCTGCATCATAGCGAGGAAAGTGGGATCCTCTGGAGGAGACCGTGGTGTTTATCACAGGGTCCTCACTGCAAGTTGAGACAGTGGAGTTGGTACCACAGTCGTAGTTGCTTTCAGAATAGTCCTCATCCTGCCTGATTAAGTCAGGACTGTGTTCATGCTCATCAAGTGGGCCAATGGGAGAAAGGAGCAGGCCAGCGATGTCGAAGGTGCCCTAGGAGGTGGCTGTGGTAAGGGTTACTGTGGTGTGGATGGGGTTGGTGATAGGCCACGTCAGTAGACCACCCTGGAGCCAGAAGGCCAGGTAGCAGGTGTCCAGTTATGTTTGAAAAGGATGACAGAATCACTTGAGTGTCAGTGCCTGTACAGTCAGCGGGCGATTAGAGGAATCAAAGGTAGTCGGAGTCCCCAATGTCGACGGCAATGTACCAGTTGTGCTAGACCTGGTAGTGCCTGTGCCAAGCCCCAACTCTGGTGTCGTGTCTACAGTGTGTGTGTGGGTGGGGGGGACCAGCATCACTGCCAGAGCAGATGACAGTGCTAAGATCACACTTGCAAAGTGAAGGGGCAAACTGGAACGTGTCAAAGAGGCTCTGTCTTTGTCCTTATCCCAGTCCTTGTGTCTGCGACTCCTGACACCTTGTCCTGGGATTTGGTCAACTGCAGGTGACACTGTACCCTTCTGTTGGAGCTCCTTCTCCATACTGGTTACTTTTGCTCAAGGAGATGTTTCTCAAGAGCCCTTTACGGCACTGCCTGCTTGCAGAATTGAAACTCCAGCAGCTTTCACATTGTGGTCCAGGCCTAGGCACAAGACACAGATGCTGTGAGAGTTGCCAGTATAGATCTTGTCTCCATACTCACAGTACTGAAATAGTTTAAATGGTTTCTTTGATGACATGCAGATCATCAAAAATCACTGTAAAAGTGATTACTTTTACAAGTGAAAATAAAATGGTGACTATTACAGTGGCATTTCCTTCAGAATTCTTGACGAGTCTGATCAATGGCCGGAAAAGAATTGAGAAGAGGAGGGCCACCCACATTTATGTATAAAAGCACAGAAGCTGTCGGCAGATAAGGATCTCTTGGCCCACCTAGTCTACCCTAGTTTCTCTACCTACTGTGCCACTGCAGACCCTATTTGATGCCCGGTCTTTCCCTCCCTTTGCCTTATTTCTAAGGTCCCCTGTGTCTATTCCATACATGCTTGAAAGCTCTTATGAGCCAAGTCTGATGTCATTGTGGGTAGCCCTGGCTGACTGCTTGCAAAAGTTTCTGCATGGTCCTAGTGCCTGGTGGCTATTAGTTCCATAGGTGTGGCCTGATGAAGAGATATACTGAAGAAGATCTGTTCATGAAGAGGTCATGCAGTGTCTGACAAGAATGGCTGCCTAAACCTTTGCTCCAAGCTGCCCCTCTGCTTTCTCACCCATTCTATTTTTTTTTTCATTTTGATTCGGCGTTAATTTTTTTCTCATACCTGGGTACTGAAGGAAGATAACCAAGGAAGTCACTCGATGGACCTGCAACTTCTCCAGAAGCATATAAAAAAAAAAATCAAATGATAAGTCTCCTCCTAGGAACGTGTGCCCAAAGTGAAAATGGCCACTGTAGGAGACCGCCCCACCTTCCCCAGGCCCATTCCGCCAAGCTCAGTTAACTGAACAGATCGCACAGTCCGCTGAAGCGATTCACATCAAAGTAGCTGAAATGCAGCGGAATATTGCCTTGCTGACTGGCCATGTTGAAAAACTGAAGCGGCGGTGTCAGTCACTGTGGATAAGGTTGCCGATCATGACCGTCGCTAGTGGAGGCAGAGGCCCAGATTGCATAGCTGTCAGCTAAGTTAGAAGATCTGGAAGGTCACGGTGGTGGAAAAACTTGCACATTATCAGCCTGCCAGAAGGGTCAGAGGGAAAGAATCCTGTGGCTTATCTCCGAGCATCTCCCCATCTGGCTACAGCTACTCTGAGGAATATCTATTTGAGATTGAGAGGGCCCACCGATATGATGAGCTCAGCCCTGGACGTCCAACAAGCCTAGGCCCCTTATTTTTAAATTACTACATTATCAAGATAAGGAGCTCATCCTAACAAGGCAAGAGAGCTCTAGGACATCAGGGTTGAGACTTCAATTTCTATATACTCAGATTACCCCAAGTTGGTTATGGAGAAACGGAGTTTTTGACCTGGTTACAGACACTATGGGGCAAGGGTCTGACATATGCTCTTCTCTACCAGGCTACTTTTGTTTTTCCTGGAATGGCCAGCCAGTACAATCAAATTCTCCAACTTAAACTGACCTTTTTCTTCACCGGTCTGAGCTGTGCGCCTCCTCTCCAAACTCACTTGCTCGATTCTAGGTCCACCTCGAGCTGCAGCTCTCCTCTCTGCTGGCCCGCCTCCCACCTCTCTTGGCTCTCAGCTGGGTTGATAAACTGTAAGCTGCATTGTTATCTTTACTACAGAGGGTTTCACAAGCTGGAAGTAAGAAGCTGATTATTTGAAGACTGGGACTTCTGCTAATGGCACAAGAGGTGATTTTCAGACGGGTTGGCTCAGTCACTGCAACCTTTTCCTGACCTCCTTTAACTTGTCAGTACTGTGTCTTCTTATTTTCATCCCTCATGTTCTCCTGGGATTTAAACAGTAAGCACTTCCGAGGACTCTGCAAAACGCTTCTCTTGCTACTTGTTACAATGGGTTGCATCTGAACATGCAGCTTCCCAGAAGAGGAGTGCAATGCCCACAATATCTCACTTGTTGAATTGTGTATTGAAAGATATGGTGCCTTTTCAACATTATTTTCACCAGCTACTGATGTAATTTCTGGACTTTTAATTTTGTCCTATTTGAAGCATTTGTATGTTGCTAGTTCTGGTGGATTTTATGGACTGTATGTTGTTCTCTAGTTTTCAGAAGCTGGAAACATATTCAGCTTCTATTCATAAAGAAAATGTTCCTGCGCAGTAATTTGTTAGCCTTACAAAAATCAAAAAGGCTGGCCCGTGGCGCCGAGGGTTAAGACGCTGGATGCCACACCTCACATCATGCCAGTGACCCGGTTCGGGAATGGACTCTGGTTGCTGGGGTTGGTGGAGGATGGAGGATTGAGCATCCCTACAGATGCTCTAGTCGTCCTAGATTGGGTTACCGGGGTGCCAGTGGAGCACAGGCTTTTCGGGGGCAGTAAAAGCGGCTCCTCGGAGGAGCTGGGAGGAGAAACTGTGGGTGCTTAAGCAGCGTGCGTCAGCATGTCGTCTGCCTGAAGTATATCCTTCATGATGGTGTCCTCAGGGGTCTAAAGGAAGAAAAAGGAAAATATATACACCCGCCCCCATGCAAGATGAAGCCAGGGTGGGTTGCCCAGAGGGATGCCCAGGTGGGATTTGAATAGGGTACGAGGCCTCGCCCAAACCCCTTGGGAGTCGGCAAGTTAAAAATAAAAACAAAACAAAAAAAGGTCCTACAGGCTTATCCTGTCAATACTTCCTGTTACCTGTTTACTTGTTCATACTGTGTTAGCTATTAACAGGACAGAATTTCAGGTGTTTATGAGCCCCACTGGCTCGTTAAGGCAATGTTGTTCTCTTGACTTCAAAATAACAGATTAGTTAATGCAAACATGTTTTGATTTTCATGGGTGATATGAAGGCTTGGGTTTAAGGGAGGATTTCCTTAAAGCAGCAGTGCAACGAAAAAGTTATTCAAAAGCAAATTTTATGTTATGGTTATAAAAAGAGTGGCACCCAAATTTAATAAGAGATGGGAGCAATTTACAATATTTTATGACTGGGAGGTTAAAAACTTATTTGTCATTAACATTCCAACTTTTAGGAAAGTAGAAATGAAGCAAGGAGCAAGTTGGTGTTATACAGTGTCCTGATGGGAATCTAAATAGAGGTTAAGAAGCATCCTTATTAAAGAGAGAGACACAGAGAATGGGGAAAGGGGGCATTATGACTGTGACTTATTACTATGTAATGGTGGAAGTTAATGGGAGGAAAATGTTTAAGGTTAGGGAAGGGGAATTCTCAATGCAGAATATTAGATGAAAATGATGATACAAGGAATGTTTTGTGTTGTAATGTTTGTTTTTGTAAAACCTCAATAAAAGCACATTATAAACAAAAAAAAAAATATTGGCAGAACTGTTGATTTGGGTTTTCTGGATGCTTCCTGTGCTGTATACTGTACATTTGCATTTTGTCTGGACTTCGTCCTCAATATTATTTCTATATAAAATGAGGCAGCCATCTTTTTTCTTGAGAAATAATTACTTTAAAACTTTCATAAAATGTTTCAATAATAATGAAAACTGAAAATTTTACCACCAAAATAAACTGGAAGACATCTGGCATCAGTTAAGGAGGAAAAAAGTGGGGTCAGATTTTAACCCATTTTCATTGTGCTGCTGCTTTAAAGCTTCTATTATTTTCTTTATGTGTATTTGTCCTTTTGTTCCTGCCCTCTTTTGACTCCTGTTTTCTTTCTGCTTTTGTTTGTGAGTCTCATTTTCTTTCTTGTCTACATTTTGCTTTATCCCTGCTTTTCAACTCGGTGGATCCGAGGCCTTTGCAGACCTGACCCCTTCATCTGGTGCATGCCATTGAATTTCTAGATTTGCTCAACTAGGGGTCGAGTAAAGCGTGGGACCCTTTCACTTGATATGCCTATCTTGCATCTCCTTAGCCCATCCCCCTTCCTTTTAGGCTGATCTTTGGCTAGACAGGGGTGGGAACTCGAGAGGCAGAGCCCATGTTTGTTCTCGTTCTCCAGACCCATGTGAAGCACTGGCCTACTGGCCCCCATTAACTTCAACTAGTGAAGTTCCAGTGTGCCTCCACTGGTTTGGGACCACTCAATCATTCCTTTTTTTTTTTCAGGTTTTAGTGTTCTCCTTATCTTTTACTTTAGAAATTTATCTTACACTTTGTTGTCCTGTATTTTTTCCAATGCTTTCCTCCTTTTTCCTTTCTATATTCTTTTGTTTTTGGGGTGGTTGTTTCAGTAGGGATTTTGGGAGGAGGAGGGTGGGTGGAGGAAGGATTTGTGGGAGTGTCTAGTTGTCTGGTGTTTTGGTCAACTTTTAATATTATTGTGACAATGTCTAATGTCAATGTGTTGAAAGTGATGTCTTGGAATGTTAGGGGCCTGAATGGTCACAAAAAGCGTCAAACTATTTTACAATATGTCGGGATGCAAATTGTGATGTGGCTGTCATCCAAGAAACACACTTGCTGGAGGATGATGTCACATGTTTAGGGCAAATTGGGTGGGCCAGTACTACTATATTTCACACACCACCCATCAAGGGAGTCATCATTCTTTGCAAAAAAAATGTGCCCATTGGTATTTCATGGGAATACAGAGACCTTAAGGGTCATTGTGTTCTTGTTGCAGGCCGCGTACCTGAGTAGGATTATAGTCCTTGGCAGTTTCTATGCCCTAATTCCCTGACCTACAGTTTTACCAAGATCTCCTGGTACAGCTTCCCAGACCCCCACCAGGATGATTTTAGGGGTGATCTAAATCTAGCTTTAAACCCTTTGTTAGACAGAACTGCCCTGGGCCCAGGTATGCACCTGCCCTGGTGCTCTAGTCACCTCCCTTTTCAGGAGGTTGGTCTTTAGATATTCGAGAGCTATGCATCCATTAGTGATGGATTTCACCTGTTATTCTGTACCACATAGCTCCTATAGAAGAACAGACATTCTTCTGACTACCCTGGCCCTCCTCTCCAGGACCTGTGACGCTCTCTGGGGAACATTATTCTTTCTCACCACGCCTTTATTACCTCTCTTTCTCTTAGGATATGGCAACAGGTAGGTGTAATACTTGAACCTCAATACCTCCCTACTATCACGGAAAACACTTGTGCCTGGATCACAGAGGCTATCCAGGAATATCTTCTCCTGAATGACACCTCAGATTGTTCTCGGCCACCCTCTGGGAGGCCCTTAAAGCTGTCCTGAGGGTCATTTGATAGTCCATGCAGCTCATCTTAAATGTCAGAGAGAATCCACCTTGAAAGACCTGGAGTCAGAGCTGAAAACCTTGCAAACCCACACCTCCCGGGTTTCTAATGAGGATCTGGCCTCAAAGCATAGGTTGTTGAAACTGACAGTATTTTGCAATATTGCACTGATTATGCCCTATACAAACTTAATCAGTAGTCCTGAGAATCGGGGAGCTCGGGAAACTACTCACCTCCCGCTTGAGGGAGCAAGCTCAGGAAAGATACATTCCTAAAATCCAACAGACTGACGGGACCACTATCACTTCTCCTGGAGAAATTAACCAAGCTTTTCTTGTTTATTACCAGCAGGTCTACTCTTTTAAAGTAGATCCCACCTCAGAACAATTGGCTTCCTTTTTCATGAATTTTTCTTCCCAAGGTACTGGAAAGCTATTTTTCTGCTCCAGTCAATCCCATCCAGCCTTCTGAGGTTACAGCGGCTATTCGTGACATGTTCCTAGGTAAATCTCTGGGTCCGATGGTTTCCCCATGCGTTTTATACTACATTCCTGGTCCAGCTTGTCCCTTGTCTTACACAAGTTTTTAATGAAGCCTGGAAGGTGGATGGTGGACTTCTGGTGTTCACTGAGGCCATCATTACCCTGAACCCCAAGAAGGGTAAGAATAGTCTCCTCTGTTCGCAATTTTGGCCTATATCACGGTTGAATGTCGATGTAAACATTTTTGCTAAGATTATTGCCAAAAGACTAGAGCACATTATTCCCTATTAATTCATGTAGACCAAGTAGGCTTTGTGCCGGGCGCTTGGGTTCAGACAACATCCGTAAAGTTCTGGATCTTCTTTGGGAGGCACGCTTGGCTCTTTTAACCTGTTGCTGCCCCTTTCATTAGATGCTGAGAAGGCATCTGCCAGGGTAGAGTGGACTTACTTGTTTGAAGTTTGCAACGGTTTGGTATCCTCCCAGATTTCTTTCCCTGCTCCAGATTTTTTACTCTGCCCCAAAAGCTGCAGTACTGACTAACTCTGTGCTATTCCCATACTTTGTTCTCCATCGAGGTTCACGCCAGGGCTGCTCCTTGTTGCCTTTCCTTTTTCTTTTGGCGACAGAACCCCTTGCAGCCAAGATCAGGGCAGACACGGCTTTCTCAGGCATCACTATAAGGACAATGCCCCACAAAATTGTTCTTTTTGCTGACACTATTATCCTATTTGTCTCCCGCCCAGAGGTTTCTCTTCAGGCTCTTCAAACTATTATTTCTCACTTTGCCTCCCTGTCTGGATACAAGCACAATGAGAGCAAATCCCAAGTTCTTCCACTTAATCGCACTGTACGATATATATGTTTGCCCCCTTCCTTTCTGGTGGGCCCCAATGGGTATCACATGCCTTGGGATTCTTCTGTGCTCTACTATTTCTGACACCATAGCTGCTAACATGCAGAAAGTTCTAGATACACCGGATGCAGACCTTTCCCACTGGAGCTCCCTAATTTGATCCTTATGGGGCAAGGTAAATTATTTAAAGTTAGTGGCCCTTCCAAAAGTACAATATATCCTTTCTAACCTCCCTTTGGCTTTACCTATTCATTTTTTTTTAAATGGCAACTAGGATTTCCTCCTTTATATGGGATGGCAAACCCCTAGGATTAAACTTTCCACCTTGAAGAAGCATTGGGCAGAAGGTGGCCTAAGCCTTCCAGATTTGAAACAATATCATGACTTTACAGTTCTGCGCCAAGCCATCTTGAGCTATGTCCCCACTTTACTTACTATGAGACCAGGATGGCTCTCACTGGAATTAGAACAGGGTAACCTTCCTACTTCCCAGGCTCTGTTTTTCCAAGACTGGTCCCTCTGGACATCTATATCCCCATGTGTCCGTTACATGTGCTTTATTTGGAATAAGTATTACTCTAGCTTAGGTTGGTGTCCTAGCACCTCATCGCTGAGGCTGATTTGGTGTAACCCAGATTTGACTATTGATAAGAAACCTCTCCAATGGAGAGATTGGGAGTCCAGAGGAATAACCATGGTGGGGCATTTGGTTGATCCCTCTTCTGGAGTTTTTGGTCCTTTGCAGAGCTTCAAACTCATTTTGCCATCCCTCATCACATTTTGGTGGTTTTACAATTATGTAGCCTCTTCAAACAGAAAGTATCTGCTGCTGATCTCACTATCCACTGTTCTTTCCCTTTTGAAAATGCCTAGCTAATCTCCCAAGCCCCAGACACTTGACAGCCAAGTTTAAAATGTATTGGGGCAAAGTTAACCATGAATCCCAGTGTATCGGCCCCAGAGACAAGTGGGAACTGGAGTTGGGGCTTGATATTTCTCCATTGGATTAGAATAATGTCTGGCTCCTAGCTGACCAATTGACCAGGGATCTTCAAGCACATTCTATTCAATATAAGATACTCCATAGGGCTTACCGCCTCGTTGTGGTTGTATAAGGCTGGCCTCCTTTCACATAGTGACTGCTGACCTGTCATTTTCCCCAAGCATCCTTGACACATATCCTGTGGTCCTGCCTGACCCTTGATCAATATTGGTCTAAAGTATGGGCAACTTGTTCCTTAGTTATACCTCTGCCAAGGTTGAAGGACCCACAGTTTGTTCTTCTAGGCCTCCCCAACAACCTTCTTCTTCTCCAATTGCCCAAGTTTCCTGGGCCAACTGTGCTTTCACTGTTGTGTGAGGGTTATCCTTAGATACTGGCGCCCTCTGATCCTCTGTCATATGAGAGGGTTCCACCTACTGGCCTTGACTGCCAGATATGAGCAGACTTCTCACCATTTACTGAGTAAGCTGTCTCTTTTTGACTTGCACCTGGTGACCTTTTTCACCAAGTTTCCAAGCCTTTCCCTCAAGACACCAGATGGCTGAGTCAAATGGCTTAAATGGCCTTAAAGTTTTGCTTTACGCCTCTGCTGTTAGAGTATATTTCACTCATCTCCCCTAGTCCCATTTCTTATGGGATGGGTTGTTCTGCCCCAATATCTTAGCCTACATCTTACACTACGCCTTGCTTCCCCCACCCTGGTATTGTTCTTTATTATGTAGCAGAACTCCCCATTTACTCAGAAAGTGTGCACTTGTCTGACCCTGAACTACTTCTCCTGTCCGTAAGTGGTACCTTCCTCCTCCCTAGGTTATTACTAGCTGGATAGCTTTTTAATGTACACTTACTTTATGTAAACATACTGTATGAATACTGATTCCTGATTCCAGAATTCATGTTCATTATATTGTAATTTGCTGTATTTCACTCTGTGATCATTATTAGGTGTTCATTTTTACTATGTACCAGTGTGAAAACCAATAAAAATCTTTATGGTAAAAAGAAAATCTGTTCATACCTCATCCATTTCCAACTCTGGAAATATGTTATGCTTTTAATAGAGAGCTGCATAAAATAGCCCTTAATGATCAGTTCTCCAGTAATAAAATGATTTGACCTCCTCCATATAGGATTAACATGTAAGTTTTTCTTAAAGGCATTTTCCTTTAGTAAAAACTGCATATAATCTACACTTTTCCATTTAAATGAATAGTAAAGTATTCAAATAGCCCTTAACAGCCTACAGGTCAACAATGTTTACATTTTTAAATAGAAAAAGGAAAATAAATATTGTTAAGGGGCATGGGAGTTGAGTGTCATCATAGCCCCCTCCTAATCCCATTTCCTTCCCAAAACACAGTAGGGTGAACACATTCTTCTCATTGGAAACAATCATTATCTATATAATGCCCTCTCTCCAGGAGATGCCCATTCAGGTCCACAGACACACAGGCAAATAAGTCAGAAGTACCACCAACTGTAGGAACAATTCCTGATAGCAATCTCTTTCCAACACACATGTTCATTCTTGATTAAGTTTTTTTTCTGCACCTGTACTATTCTAACTCCACACGGATCACCTCTGGTGAAATTATAGCGTGAAAACAAATTGTTCAAAATGAAAACAAAGTTAAAGCAGCACAATCCATGTTGCTCATATTTGGTCAAACAATTAAGTCTGTTTTCTGTTTAATTAAATATTCCAGCTCTTAACTGCCATGGATCCTGTTGGCATTTGACCCCTGATCTTTTCCTTAAAATATAAAAATACTAGGTTTCTGTGATGATTTGAACTCTGTTCTTCTGCAGCTTAAACTTAGGATACACATCTACTGAGGTACAGAGCTTCACTTCAGTGAATGCACTTAGCTGTAATGTACTGGTTCTGCCACATGCTTAAAAACAGGTACCCTGGCTTGTGATTCCAGCAGGGGCTTTCATTATTTATTAATTAATTTAAAACTATTGGCCAGGAAAGGCAGATTAAGCTATATAACTAATTTCCAGGTGCATCCTGGGAAAGGACAACTTAGTAATATAGGTACACACGATAATACAGCAAATAAAACTTCTGTAAAGTGGACTGCACATCTGGAGTGGAAGCACAAGTACCATGGAAAACTCAATGAAGCTGGCAGGTGGGAGAATTAAGAGGCAGTCAGAAAGCATTTATTCATGGAGAGGGTGGAAGAGGTGGAAAGGAAAATGAAAGAAAATAGTCTGTGCAAAATCAGTGGGGGTCAACCACTGGATGGATAGACATATGAGGATAGTAAAAGATGGTGGCAAAAGGAAGGGACTTACAGAGAAGTGAAGGACCACTAAGATCTCATAATCAAAACGAGGCAGGAAGAACAGGTCAGATCTGACAGGTTCCAGGACATATCTCTGCAGACAATGTCAGTGTTTTTACGATTGTGCTGCTTTTAACTTTAAACTGTTTTCTATTTTCAACACTGCAAACTACAGTAAGTAAAACAATGCCCTGACAGGGGCATTTTGTGATACTTTTACTACCAGATCTTTTAACCCATGCTTGACAGACGAGTTTATATTCTGCATACTGCCTAGGAAAGAAGAGCAGAGGTGAGCAACTTTTCTGACAGTTTCCACTGCAGATTACATGACAACATCTATTCTGAATATAAGGTCCATAGGTTCAAGTCAATGCCTGTTGCATGTGTTATCAGCTGTACATTTTATTGGTCTCAGACATGGCTATAACATCAGGTTTTCCTCAGCAGGTTGTAATCAAACAAAGGCTCCCACTCCAGAGTCGGGCAGCAAAACATGCCGACAAGGTAGAAACATGGAGCTGTAGATGGAGCAGCTGCAGGAGGTCTGCTCCTTGTTGACTGTAAACTCACAGATGCCATCATTCAGAAGAAAACCACTGTCTACCTCCTCAATAGTATGGTTCACACACCGCATGAGGTTCACCTCCTCTCGGATTATCTCACCTGAGTGTGGTGAACAGACTGGCTGCAGAAGCATAAAATCTCCTCTTCATTCACAGAGGCAGACTCTGCCTCAGAGTCTGCAGGCTGAGCAGTCCCTTAATTGATCTAGCTATGGTACATGGAGGAGTCAGCTCAGTGCTGAGCTTCTGCTGGTGGGACTTGAGATGGTCGCTGGAAAGGAAATGCATGAGAAACTCACTGACCCAGCACTCCACCCACATCTTTCTGCAGGAGTGCCAGGTCTCCTGAAATACTGGAAAAGTTTTAGGGCAACCAACTCCAGTTCTGTCAGATACTGATGGTAAACAGTTGGTGAGCGAGAGTAAGTCAAGTTGTACAGAAAGTTACAAACTTTGCTTTGCAGTGATATGTCCAGTTGTGAAGCTTCCTGTATAATGTTTGTAGGACCTGAGAGCTACAGATCTGCACCTTGGAGTTTGGCAAGACCTCCTTAATGACATTCAGCTCAAGTTCAGTTCCAACAATCACACATCTGGTTTCTGATTTGATGTTACAGGCAGTCTGCATTAGTGATACAATGATAAATCTTAGGGTATCTGGCATGCCTTTTTTGCAATACAGCAGGCACTCTCCGCCTCTCCCATTGGCATCTTCACAGAAAACAATATACAGATTATAGTCATCATAAGCTGGAATGTCCTGTCCATGTAAAGAACAGTTGGGAATCGCTGGCACAGTCTCCTCATGTGAGAAGTCACCAGGAAGATGCATTCCACAATCTCACTATCTTCCAGGAAACGAGTCGCACTTTAACGCCAGGATCCAAGCTGAAGAGAACCTCCAGCTCAGACAGAGTTTGTTGGATGCCTTGATCCACTACCATACAGTAGCCCAAAAGAGTTTGGACATCCTCTTCTTCAGGTAGACCTTGGAGATGTCACAGTAGAGTCGGATAGGGAGACCTGGGTTGCACCAGGGTGTGGCTCGTAGCCTGCACTTCTGAACTGCTCGAGAAATCCTGCCTCATCCACTTCATGGCTGTGTTCCAGGTTGGCCTTCACAATAACCAGCTTGTTGATCCTGGAGACCACCTTCAGCTTAACATGGCTTGGCACTTTTGTTCTTCACTCCTAAAACATAACAGACAAGATGTTTAGAAACTGAGAGGAACTTGATACACAGTAAGAAGGAGGGTTAAGTAGCAGAACCTCTGGATGTGCCAACTAGGAATTCATTACAGTAAGGTGTCACCTTAGTGTCATGCAGATGTTCCTAAAATGACAGAGATGTCACAAACGCGCCCACAGGTCAGGCCCTCTGCTCCCACAGTGCCAACCTCAAGTGCGATAGTGTGAACAGGAGACAGACAGGGTAACCCTCCTGTCTGTTTTGGGTCCGAATCACCTACTAGCCTCGAAGTTCTGGGAGTCAAATGTGAAGCATACCCAATTAACAGGCTCAGACATATATCTCTTCGGGAAATGCAATATAATCCTTTGCCCAGGGCACCCAACGAGGTTTTCAAAACATACCCTTATGACTCAATATGAGACCTAGGTATATTCTTACTTTAGCAAGATTAATAACACATTCAAGCCCTTAACAGCTGTCAGAATTAACCACGGGTTCAGTATCCACATGCAAAAGAAAACTGAGAAACAAAGGCAGTATTTCAAGGAAAATATTATTTACTAAAAATTGTAAAATAGGTAAAATATCAAACACAGAACACAAATATCAATAACTTACAGTCACATAAAATAAATGGGAAGTTACAGAACACAAATAAGCCTACCACCAATGCTTTGAAGTTCCAGATGAATTATTTGTCTAAAGTGCCTAGTTACCAGTCCACAGACTAAGTGTGGCATTGATTTTAGAGTCCTTCTGCACAAACTTCTCTTGCAAGCAATATTCAAAAGTCAGTTTTCTCCACCTTCTGGTGATGTAACCCATGATGTCACTGTTAAATCTGTAATCTGAGTAACGATATCCAAAAGGATATTATTCTTCTGCTGGCTGGAATCAGTAGTTAATTTAAAAAATATGTGACAGTCTCTGCAAGCAGGTTCCTTTGATGGCTCATAAACCCACATCCTGTCATTAGTCCCTTCTAGGTGAGAAAACCGAGAGGAATTAGTCAGATTACCTCCCTCCCTTCCTGCTATGTCATAAAATGCATACATGGGAACCAACTTCAAAAGCAGGAGCAGGTTATAAGGGGTAATAAACTGTCACTATGGAAGAAAGGCATTTAAGTAGGTTTCACTGGTCAGTTTCATGACATCCTCACTTACACCTTGAAGGTCAAAGGTTAAATCACTCACACTCTGGCTGATT
This sequence comes from Neoceratodus forsteri, assembly GCA_016271365.2. NCBI lineage: Eukaryota > Metazoa > Chordata > Ceratodontiformes > Ceratodontidae > Neoceratodus > Neoceratodus forsteri. Next base: position 328,296,928 of record CM057449.1, on the reverse strand, counting down.
TGTCTGTCAGCAGACAATCACATACACATACCCTTTATTTATAATACAAATATTATACATATAACCATAAGCAGATGGCAGAGTGTCACAGTCCTCCCCACCTACAGTGAATATGGGGCTCTATCCTGCATGGGATGAGCTCAAGTCAGTTCATTGCTCAAACTGATGCATAACCATCTATGCTTCATTGGCTGCCCCAGCCCTGTGTGAGACAGTCATGTCCTACAATTGCAAGGCAAGACTCCGTCTTAGTAATCTACCATTCATTTTACCCATTTGTGCTAGCCAAACCAGTGGGTTGTGGTCAGTTTGTACCTCAAAATGCTGCCCATATAGGTATGGCTCTAACTTTTAGGGCCCACACCATGGCAAGACACTCTTTTCCACAGTAGAGTAAGCCTGCTCCTGGGAAGTAACATTTTACTGAGGTACACTATGGGTGATCTTTCCCTTGGTTGGACTTCTGACTCAGCACTGCCCCAATACCCATATCTGAGCGCCAGTCTGGACTACAAGGGTCTGCTATAGTCTGGACTTGTCAATACAGGAGCACTGCACAGTGCCTCCTACAGTCTGGTAAAGGCTTGTTCACAGGCTGGTTCCCAGGTAATTTTCTTTGGCACTGTTTTTTTAACTGGCCAGAACACGTAAGTGGCCAGGGCACTGTAATTTGGTACAAATTTCCTATAGTACCCTGCTGTCCCTAGAAAACTCCTGAACTGCTTCTGTGTTTCTGGTCTGGGCCTTGCCTTGATTGCCTCTATTTTCACTTGGTTAGATGGAGCTGTCCCCGCCCACAAAGTACCCGAGGTATACCACTTCAGCCATGGCCACCTGACACTTCTCAGCTTTGACAGTGAGTCTGGCCCTCTGTATTCTGCCCAGCACTTCCCTAAGGTGGGACAGGTGTTCCTCCCAGCTGGCACTAAAGTTGGCAATGTTATCCAGGTATGCTACGGCGCATTCCTGAGCACCATTTAACACCTGGTTCACTGACCTTGGAAAGTGTCCGCGTGCTCTTCATTCTGAAAGGCATTGCTTTAAATTCAAATAACCTATCGGAGTGATGAAGGCTGACCTCTCCCTTGCTCTGGCAGTTAACTCTCACCTGCCAATACCCCTGTCAGATCAACAGTTGTAAGGTATGTTGCCCTTCTCAACCTGTCTAGAGTTCATCCGTCCATAGCATTGGGTGGGCGCCTGACTTTGTCACTGCACTGAGTCCACGACAGTCCACATAAAATGAGTAGAGCCATCTGGCTTGGGGACAAGGACTATGGGTGAGGCCCAGGGCTGGGATTTCTGGATTACCCCTAAATCCAGCTTTTCCTCTACCTCCTCCTCATGTCCTTTTGGACAGCCTCTGACACCCGATATGCTGTCCGCTGTATGGGCACCTGTGTCCCTGTCTCCACATTGTGTGTCACTACGGGGTTTGTCCAGGCTTGGCGCTAAACAGTGGGGCAAAGTATGATAAAACCTCCCTTACTTCTTGGATCTGGTCCAGGGTCAACTGGGGTGACATTTTAATTTCCTCCACATAGGACTCCCGCTGCTCTTCCAGCAAGTCCAGAAGGGGTCTCCTTCATCTGTCCCTCCCCAGGACTACACACTGCAAACACCATGTCAGCCCTATTGGAATACGGCTTCATCATGCTGACATGGTACATTCTTTGTGTATGCCTTCTGTCAGGAAAATACAGATTACTCACCTGTAACAGGAGTTCTAGGAATGGTATATGTTGTTCATCCACACTTTCTGGCAGGTTCCTTGCCGCTTTAAATCTTGCTGGAAGGTCTTCAAACTGGCTCCTCCCACCCACCCGGGTGGTAGAACCTCAGCTCCGCCCCCATGACGCAAGATCTAGGCTCATGGAAGCAAGGCTGTGTGTCAAGCTGGGAGGTTCGAGGGGTTTGTGATGAACAACATATACCATTCCTAGAACTCCTGTTACAAGTGAGCAACCTGTATTTAGGGACATGGATATGTTGTTCATCCACACTTTCTGGCAGACTCCTAGCAGTTCTCCAGGAGGAGGGAGGCAAGATGCACATCCCCTACTTAGAATAAAGACTGGAGAACCAAGGCCCCGACCAACATCCTGGTGTGACCTAAGGTTGATGTGGAAGGGTAAACCGTATATGCCAGCTTCCAGGTAGGAGCCCTCACTGATATCCTGGACAGGGTATCCCCAGAAGCAGCCACCGATGCAGCAGAAGGGCACGTGAAATGAGCACTTATCCTCTGGGAGGCTCCATGCCCGCTCACCTATAGCGGAGATCTATGCAGGAGGAGACCCACCCGTCGCCAGTCCTCCGGCTGGCTGCAGGTCTGCCAGGTGTGGCTTCAGCGAGATGATAAACAGCTGGCGAACCTCTCCCGAACTTCAGCCCACGCCTCCTGGGAAGGCAAGCGCTACATTAGGGTCCCAATGGATCCTATATCCGGCCTCCAAGGTGTGAATGAGGGGTTGAACCCCGCAGAGACAATACCGTTTGGAAAAAACTCTGCCACCGCCTACAGAAGGAACTTCGGTGGGGCGAAGACAACCTTGTCCCTGTGGAAGACCCGATAGGGAGACTCAAAGGAGCGCTTGAACTCTCCTGCCTTCTGGTTGGCGTGGTAGCCCCAAGAAGGTGTTCTTCCACAACAGGTGGGGAAATCGCACCTGTGCAAAGGTTCAAACGGCTTGCCCATGAGCTAAGCCCATACTAGCGTAAGATCCCACAGAGATGGGGATACTTTCCCGGAGGGGAAGTGTGATCAAGGCCCCAGAAAGCTAGACCACCTTTCCGCGCCACCGACTACCTTCCGGCCCGTGCCTGGAAGACAGGAGTGGCTAACAGGAGCACCTTGGCGTCGCCGACCAAGCCCTTGTTCAAGAAGAAGAACGGACCACAGGTAGTCCGGAATGCTCGCCGAGGAACAGGAGAGGGGACCAGGCCTATCCTAACACCAAATGGAGAACTTTTCCATTTGAAGGCGAGCATATCTGGTCGACTCCTGGCAGGATGCCTCGACAACGCTGAGGACCTTGCCGGAAGACCCAAGGCCTGGCCACTAGCCGCGACAGGGACCAGGCCGTCAGGTGCAGGGATTGAAGGTCCAGATGGAGCACTTCCCTAATAACAGAGATCAGGACCGGGTGGGCTGGAAGCCGTCTGGGAGCCTGTGGCTGAGACTGAGGAGAGCTGGATACCAGAGCTGGCAAACCAGTCTGGGGCTACCAGAATCACCTGCGCCTAGTCCTCCTCGCCTTGCCTGTGGGTCAAGGGAAATGGGAGAGGCGAGAAGAGGCCCGGGTCCGCGGCCTCAAAGGCATCCCCACAGTGAACCGTGCTGAGGGGGTGGGCATGAGACAGTCTCAGCCTCGAATTCTCCTGAGGGAAAATCAAAGGTCCGCCCAGGTGTGACCTGGAGGAGAAAGATTTTGTGCTACCTCCGCAGGGAAACCACCTGTGAGGCGCAGCCGTTATCTGGCTTAGGGCATCGGCCAGGGTGTTAGAGGCCTCGCCATCCTAAATGGCTAGGAAACTGCCTCCCGGCCGCGCCGAAGACCCAATGCGAGAACCTCCTACGCAGAGGCAAGGGCTCATCCGACCTCATGGGTTAGGAAGCACATGGTCAAGGTATTGTCCGCCTGGCCCTAAACCACTAGACCCGCACAGACGGAGCGAGCGTGTGAGCTAGGCTGACCGCCTGAGCTCCAGCAGGTTGGAAAGACATCGACTCCGAGAGGACCAGAGGTGGTGCACTCTGTATTCCCTTGATGGGCACCCCACCCATCCGAGATGCATCGGTCAGAGAAAACTGCTGACTGGGCAGACGAACTGATGTTCTCCTGCAGATGAGCTGGAACGGTCCCAAGGAGAGCTGCCCCAACCCTGGGCTGTTGTCACAGACTGGTCCAAAGGATCGCAGTGTTGTGACCGCTGGCTGGCCAGCCCCATTAAGGGGATGCATGGACCGCAGATCCAAAACAGACCACGCTTGGCAGGCCGCAAGGGCCCAGGAGGTGCAGGAAGTCCCGGCAGGGCGAATTGTCCAGTCAGACATGACTAGGTAGAGGAGGAAGAACCGGCCCTGTCCGCCGAGCCGAGCTCAGACTCAAGAGTCAAGCTTCATTCCCAAAGAAAGGATCACCCGCTTAGACACGTAGTTCCAACATGGCTCCATTAGAAAGGAGACCAGTCTGAGAGAGCAACCTAGAGGGCCAGAACCTGGACCATCCTCCGCCCTGGAGGTTGCAGTCAGGCCGCCATCCGGTGGGTTACGCCCGGACCCCTCGGGTGTCGTAGGGAAATGCTGTTGGAGAAGAGACCAAGGGCATGGCCTGAACTCCTGAAAGAGAACCCCAGTTGAAACGGGGAGTCTCCCAAGAAACGGACAGATCAAGGTAAAGTACATCCTGGAGGTCCAGGAAATAAAGCCATACCCTGCACTGCTGATGGGAAATCTGAGTCAGAGAGACCATCCTGTCGTATGGGTCAAGAATGGGGCGCAAGCCCTCCGTCTGCTTAGGGACCAGGAATACCTGGACACAAACCTGGGTCTGGAGGAGGATCCGCCACCTTCCTGATCACCTCTGTCTCGAGGGGCCAGGCAAGTCGGCTCAGCGGCCGACAGCGAGGCTAGCGAACCCCATGGCCCCCCCGAGGGGCAACGGGCTCGAAAGGGAGGGCCTGCTCGCAATCCAGAGGCAGGACCTTTCCTAGCCCTTCTGACACCCAGAGGTCCGTGAAAGCGACCAGGCGGAGGAGAGGTGGAGCTGCCTCCACGGGGGAACCTGGAGTGGTGACGGGCTAGGACAGCGCCTCAGCCCGTCACTGAGCAGGCTTGAGGAGGGACTGGCCGAGGGAGCCCTGGGACTTTACCTCCCTGCTTCCCTTGGAGGAAGCCGCTGGCTTGGGGTCAGGATGCCCAGCACAGCCTGCTGGCCCTCATGCTGGTGCTGATGGGCCGGGTCGAGCTGCAGGGGCTGAGGGACAAAGGGCTTACGAAAGGATGCCGGCGTGCCTTGTCCCTCCAGGCGGGGTGACTGAGTCCAGAGTGGCATCGACTCTCGGTCTCCTGGAGGTGTCCCTCCACCCAGGGCTGAAGAGGTCAGTCCCCAAGAAGGGATGTCCGCCAACTTATGCTGGGTATCCATTGAGAAAAAGGATAACCCTCAGCCACGCCCTGTGCATGGGCCACCGCGGCCGCTACTGACCTGGCACAGGAATCACGTAAGTCCAGAGCAGTCTTGAAGTTGCTGCTTGCCACCACCCTACCTTGAGTCCGCACCCGCCAGACCGTGGGGTCCGCAGGTCAGCCGGGAGATGAGGGAGCACCTCGCCCAGGAGCCCAAAAGGGTGGGGGAAAAGTGCCATCAGTGCGGCCGAGCTGGCCTGTCAGAGGCCTAGGGAGGACGCAGTATAAACCTTGAGCCCATAGTCCATCCTTTTGACTCTATCCACATCCCGCGGCCACAGAACGCTGGAATACATTATCGTCACCAACCCTCAGCGGAGGAGTGCTCAAAACCGGGCAAAGAACCGACAGGGACAGAGTACTTCTCTGGCCATCCTGGCCGAGGGTGCAGGACAGGAAGTAGGCCGCTGCCAGAGCTCCAAGGCCGGGCTGACAATGGCCTCGCCACCGGAAGGCCGCCGAGGGTGAACCCCTCGGTCTAGAATCTCCGCCAGGATAAGAGACCCATTTGGACACGGGTTCAAGCTGCATTCGTGAACCCAGATGAGCTGAAGCAGACCCAGAAAGCGGATGGGCTGTCGTCCACAGAGTGTTCCGAGAGGATCCCGGTCCTCCCGCGACTGGGGAACATGGAGGAGTCGACGTTGACTCAAGGGTCTGCAAAGAGCTGCCTCAGGCCTGAGTTGATTTCGCTGCCGAGGGCGGGGGGAGTGAGGGGGGACAGACAACCGGCGGTACAGGTCGGTAGGGCAGCAGGGATCGGACTAACAACCGCCCTGAAGTGAGCACCTCGACCGCAGCGAGCGGTTGCATCGGCCGCTCAGGCGGTAGCTGTTTGCTGGACGGGAAATGAATCGGAGTCAATTGATTCCCGGACAATAGCAACTGCTGCCATATGAACTCCTCGTAATGTCGACGCCATCTGCATCGAAGCCACCTCATCCGAGGAGGGAGATGAGGAGGAACGGACGCCACTTAACCTCGGTGCCCCACTCAAGATCGCCGACCGCGGGAGCGGCTTGACCGAGAAGAGGACTGAGACCGAGACCCAGATCCTCGGGAAACTGAGGGTGGGCTCGGAAGGAGCGGGACGCCCGCCTTCCTTTGCCTGGACAAAAAGACCAGGCCTGTCGCCCGGCGGCAGGCAGAACTTGGCCTCCACCGGGAAACCAGCGTAGGGTTGACGGCTCCTGCAGTAGACCGCTGGATGACGGGTCGAGAGAAGACTCGACAACGCCAACGTTAGTCATGGCCGCTGACCTGATGGGGACACCGTGAAGCCAGTGGCCTGAGTCGCACCTCTAATCAAGTCAAAAGTCGGCAGACAGGGAGGGGAACCTCTGCCTGCCAGCTTTCCAACGATGGGACTTAGCTCATACTCCTTTGACCTGGGCCGAGAGGCAGGTCCCAAAGTTCCCTCCCTTGAGGAAAGGGACTGGCGGCTCCTTGAGCGAAGCTGCATGAGGAGAACTCAAAGAGAGCGGGATAAGCGCCACGACCGAGGAGGAGGGGGAACAGACTTGTCGCCCCTCCATGGAGGGAGAGAGATCGAGCTGCTCAGCTGAGACAGCCGACGGGACACCACCGTCGAGCTCTAAAGATTTTTCTGGCGAGAAAAATTTCAGGTAGCCCAAGCCCCAAACGGGTTGCACGATCCTCCAGGACGCTTAGTCAGAAAGGGCACAGCAAAATTGCAAACTTCATGGATCATGGTCCAAGTCGAGGCAGTAAACACGTGGAGTGTGGGTCCTTCCTGGAGGTATACCTGGCGCCCGAGAGCCGGGAAATGAAATATCCATCGCAGCAGTGAGGGAAGAAGACCGAAGTTTTAGAAAACTTCCAACTAAATTCGGAGAAACCGAAAATCAGGAACCAGTCGAAACGCAGAGTGCTAAGGAGGGAACCTGAGCTTCCAAGCGGTAAGGAAGATCTGAGCCATGGGCGGAGCCGAGAGTTTTACCACCCAGGTGTGGGAGGAGCCAGCTTGAAGACCTTCCGCAAGATTTAAAGCGGCAAGGAACCTGCCAGAAAGTGTGGATGAACAACATACCATGTCCCTAGAACTCTATAATATAGTTCATGTCATTTACCTGTCTCAACTACTTTGTATGGTCCTGCCCACTCAGCCTGAAGCTTGTCTTTCCAGACCAGGATTAGGACCATAACTTCCTGACCCACAGTATACGAGAGTTCTGGCTCTGCAGTCATACCACAGCTTTTGTTTTTGTTGGACAGCTGCCAGGTTGCTCTGGGCTGTCCCCATAAGCTCCTTCAGCCTTCCTAAACCTAAGGACATAATCCACCATGGCAGTTCCTGGGTGGCATGCTTGCCTTCCCAGTCCTCCTGGATCAAGTCTCGCCCATATACCATGCGTCCATATAAGAGCTTGAAAGGGGAAACCCTGTTAACTCTTGGGGCACCTCTCTATGCAAACAGGTAGGAAGGTATTTTTCCCAGTTCCTCCCATGTTGTTCAGCAAATGCTTGGAGCATTGACTTAAGGGTACCATTGAATCCTTCCACAAGCCCACTGGTTTGGTGGCTCTGCACCACCCCACACTTCTCCCACAAACATTTCATCAAGTCCGACATGAAGGAACCCTCAATCGGTGATAACCTCCTGGAAACCCAACACGGGAGAAAACCTTAGTAAGGCATCTGCCACTTTGTCCTCAGTGAGGATAAGGCGACTGCCTCGGGTACCGGATAGCATAATCCACCATAATCAGGATGAACCTCTTCCGGAGGAGTTGGGGGTATTTAAAGGCCCCACAATATCCATTCCCACCCTCTGAATGGCTCCTCCACTGTAGGTAAAGGAATTAGGGCAGCTTGGCTTTCTTACCTGCCTTCCCTATTTTTTGGCACCGGTGACAAGACCTGCAATATTCCTTCACCTGCTGAGTGAAGTTGGGCAACCAGAAATTCTGGAATAACGGCTGCATAGTGCGCGGCGATTCCAGATGGCCAGACATGGGAACTTCATGTGCAATCTTGAGCAACTGTTCACGGTACCTCTGGGGAATGACAAGCTGTTTGCCCATCACCCTCCCTGCATCCTGCATCTACAACAGTCCATTGTCCCAATAAACTTTATGTTTCCCGTCACCTCCCTGTGCTCCGTCAGAGTCTGCCCAAGACTTCAGCTTCTTAAACTAGGGTCACTTTTCTGAGCAGTTGCAAACTTCTTACGCATGCCTAGGGCATAGGACAGGTCCCTTCAGTGTCTAAATTAGGGTCCTAGCTCTATCATCAGGGCATTCAGGATCACTGCCATCCCTAACCCTCTGAGAATGGGTGATCCCTCCTTCCTCGGAGTAATTCTCCGTAGCTGTTTGGTTAACTGCTACCTGGGGAATTTCTACCCCCCTTTCATTAGTCTCCATATCAGGAGACAGGCTGGGAAACCAGCCTCCCAGTGGTTTCCACAGTGGCTTCTGTGGGGTCCAGGGAACTACATTTTATTCTGCCACTTGGCTGCTGGTAACTGCACACACCATCTCGCTTGATATTGTTGCCAATAATTACATCGACAGCCAAAGTCTCGCTATGGCAACATTTTGCACAGTCCCCCTGTCTCACCCCAGTCTAGGAGAACACTAGCGAGTGACAAAGTTTTCCTCCTCAGTGAATCCCTCAGACAGTCACAAACTGATTGGGTATAAGCTGACCAGGTTCTACCAAATCCCCTTTACTAAGGTCAGGATGCCCCTATGTCCCTCAACCCATGTGTCTGTATCCCATTCACAGTGACTGGGTGTATGTGTTCCTCATGTTTACTGGCATGCTTTCAGGGACAGACAAACAACCCACTTCTTTCCTAGCACCACTCTGTGCACTGCTTTGTCCTTTTGGGACACTGCCTTGCAATATGTCCAGTTTCTTTGCAAACCCAACATTCATTTCTTGTTTTAGGTAACTATTTTCTTTGTAACCTGGGGCTATCTGGTTTTGGTGGAGGCAAGAGGGTTATAGCTGCCCTGAAGGTGCGCTTTCCTTTCTGCACTGCCATGCCCATCCCATTTGCTGTCAGAGCAGGTCTGCTACTGGCACAGCAGTCTGAGAGTTCAGCAGCCTCTGCACTGTTTTTGATCTCAGTCCTCCAGACAGGTTTTCAGCCCTGCTGGACATGCCTCAAAACTGCTCTAACAGAACAGCATTTTCAATTTTCTACAGTGTTTGCTTCAATTCCTTCCCACCATTTTAAAACTGACCTTGTTTAGTGGCTAGCTCCTCATAGCTCATGTCAGGGCTTCTCCTGAGCTTATGGAATTTAGCTCTATGCCTCTGCTGTTAGCTCATATGTTTTTAAAAGTGCAGCTTTAAGTTTACTGTAATCATTACTGTTCTCATTGTCCATTTGACTGAATGCATCCGAGCTTTTCCAGTAAGTAGCAGGGATAGCTGGAAGCTCGGACCCTCTAGGAATATTTGCCTGAATGCATACTTTTCAAAGGAATTTCAAAAGGCATCCATATCTTCCCTCTTTAAATTCAGCTATCAATTTAGAATTTAATTTGTAACCCAGATCTGAGTCCCAGTTAACCCCAGGCCACTTACCTGCTCTGGTGCTGGTGTTTGGAGTTGTAGCTTCTCCAGAACTCCTAAAACTCAAGGTGGACAAAGCAATGGGGCCAGACGGGATTCACCCCAGAATCCTAAAAGAACTAAGGGAGGACCTAGTGACACCACTGACCACGCTTTTAACAAATCATGGCAGGATGGGCGGTACCTGAGGACTGGAGGAGGGCAGATGCATCTCCCTCACAAAAGTGGGAGCAAGGCAGAAGCAGGAAACTACAGACCTGTAAGTTTGACCTCAGTGGTAGGGAAAATGATGGAATCACTTGAAAGAAAGAACTGTTGAGTACCTAGAGCCAGCGGGTACAGGACCCAAAGCAGCATGGATTTACAGCAGGAAGGTAATGTCAGACTAATCTAATTGATTTCTTTGACTGGGTGACCAAAGTAATAGACCAGGAGGGGCTGTGGATATGGCCTACCTAGACTTTAGCAAGGCATCTGACACAGTCCCGCAGAAAAGATTAATAATCAGTTAGCCAGCCTGGGAGTGGGTCCCAGGGTGGTAGCGTGTATCAAACTGGCTGCACAACAGGACACAGAAGGTAACAGTGAATGGAACACATTCTGAAGAAAGTGGGGTTACTAGTGGAGTACCTCAGGGCTCAGTACTCAGTCCAGTCCTCTTTAACATCTTTATAGGTGACATTGCAGAGGGTACACAATAGCAGGGGAGGTACTAACAACAAACAAAATGGAAAGGGACCTGGGGGTAGTCATATCAGATGACCTAAAGGTGGGTAAGCAATGCGAAAGTCGGTAAGAAGAGCTAGGGGGATACTGGGATGCATAGGAAGGGCATCACAAGTAGAAAAAGGGAAGTGGTTATCCCTCTATACAGACAGTTGGTGAGACCTCATCTGGAGTACTGTGTGCAGTTTTGGAGACCTCATCTACGCAAGGACATAGACAGGATGGAAGCAGTCCAGAGGAGGGCAACCAAAATGGTGCAGGGTCTGCAGAAGCCATATGAAGAGAGACTGAGAGAGCTTAATATGTATACTCTTGATGAAAGGAGGGACAGGGGACGGATAGAAACATTCAAGTACCTCAAGGGAATCAACAAAGTCCAGGAGGGTAGCATCTTTTAGAAAAGAGATGTGTAAGAACAAGGGGCACAATTTAAAGATAGAGGGAGACGGCTCAGGAGTAATGTGGAGGAATTTTGTTTTTACGGAGAGAGTGGTGGATACATGGAACAGCCTTCCTGAGGAGGTCGATGGTCTAAAACAGTGGGGAATTCAAACATGCATGGGACAGACACAAGGCAATTATAGTGGGGGTTGCAGAAGTAGGCTGTTGGTTAACTAGAATCTGCAGCTTATCCAGTAGGCAGGGAAATGGGCAGACTGAGGGCCAAGTGGTCCTTATCTGGCCAAAGTCTCACGCTTCTATGTTTCTAAGTTCATGTTGCCTCTGGTGGTCATGTTCGCCAGCCTTCGCTGAAGTTGTCGCCTTCCTCTGCCTCTCACTGAAGTTGTTGCCTTTTTCCCTCAGCCCTCTTCGAAGTTGCTCGCTTGTCCTCTCTTCCATCTCCAGCCTTTCTGTTCAAGCTCCTTTGCTGCTGGGCTTTGAACCTTTTGGTCCAAACTCCAGCTCCATTCTCCACAACTCCATCCGCAGCCTGATCTCTTCTGGCTCCAGAATGTTGGTGACCTTCCCTGCTGCTGTGGACATTGGCTTGCACTGGCCCTACTGTCCTGCTCACTGGATCTGGACACTGCACTGGACCTTGACCCCTCCACGCCCAAGGTTTGCTCCTTTTCAGTCACAGATGTGACTAGAGGCTCTGGGCATCGGCTGCCACCCGAGGTCCTCACGAGATGCCTTTTCATTCAGCCCTTGTGCTGGACTCTTCTCTCTTGGCACAACTGCATCAGTTGGTCTGCTGTGTGCTCATTGTAGTTGGAAGCCATCTTCTTCTCTAATTATGGCTACACTAACTTGCACTTGAAAAAAAATAAAACAGGTAGGAACTTAGACTGTAAGCACAATGATATAGTTCTGTTTACTTTTTTTTAAATCACTGCCTTATTTTGCATGTGAGCTGTACAGTATTACTCTAACACAGTGGACTGTTAATGCTCGTGTTACCACATACTTTTAAATAACACTGCTGCCAACCAAATCTGGCACAGATGCGCTCTGCAGGTCAGGCCCTCTGCTCCCACAGTGCCAACCTCAAGTGCGATAATGTAAACAGAGACAGACAGGTAACCTCCTGTATGTTTTGGGTCCAAATCACCTACTAACTTGAGTCCGGGGTCAAAATGTGAATCTTATGCTAGCATAGCTCAATTAACAGGCTCAGACATATATTCTCTTTGGGAAATGCAATATAATCCTTCACCCAGGGGCACCTAGCCAGGTTTTCAAAATGTACCCTACGACTCAATATGAGACCTAGGTATATTCTTACCTTTAGCAAGATTAGTAACATATTCAAGCCCTTAACAGCTGTCAGAACTAACCAACGAGTTCAGCATCCACATGCAAAAGAAAACTGAGAAACACAGGCAGTATTTCAAGGAAAATATTGTTTACTAAAAATTGTAAAATAGGTAAAATATCAAACACAGAACAAACATATCAATAACTTACAGTCACATAAAATAAAAAGTTACAGAACACAAATAAGCCTACCGCTAATACTTAAAAATTCCAGATGAATTATCTGTCTTATGCCTAGTTACCAGTCCACAGACTAAGTGTGTCTTTGATTTTCAGAGAGTCCTTCTGCACAAACTTCTCTTGCAAGCCATATTTAAAGTCAGTTTTTCCACCTCCTGGTGATGTCACCCATGAGGTCACTGTTAGATCTGTGATAAATCTGTAATCTGAGTAAGGATATCCAAAAGGATTTTCTTCTTCTGCTGGCTGGAACTCAGTAGTTACCAATAAAAAAAAAATATGCGACAGTCTGCAAGCAGGTTCCTTTGATGGCTCATAAACTCACATCCTGTCACTAGTCCCCTTCTAGGTGAGAAACCGAGAGGAATCAGCCAAATAAGTTCCCTTCCGGCGATGTCATAAAATGCATACATGGGAACCAACTTCAAAAGCAGAAGCAGGTTATAAGGGTAATAAACTGTTCCTCTGGATGGAAGGCATTTAATTAGGTTTCACTGGTCAGTTTCTATGACATCCTCACTGACACCTTGAAGGTCAAAGGTCATGTTTCTCACACTTTGGCTGACCTGTGAGCCAGCAGACAATCACATACACATACCATTTATTTATAATACAAATATTACACATAAAACCATAAGCAGATGGCAGAGGTCAAAGGCATTCATTATTTCAACAGAGATTTATAAGATGTTTATACATGGTCTATCCTACAAAGTCAAAAGCAGAAAGACATGGTTGTCCATGCCATTTTTATAGCTAGGGCTGTGCCTTTGTCATAGAAGCATTATATATGATTATGTGTACCATTTTACTTAAACTCATGACAACTAGCATTTCCATGGCAATCTCGTGGTCCCCAACTGGCAACAGCAAGATTCAGGAGCCTGTATGCAAGCCCCAGTCTCTAAGTTGGCAGCCCAATGCACTGTCCCTATAATAACAAAGGTGTTTTGTTTTATTTTATATGAAAGTTCAGAGTTACAGGATAAGTTCTATGAGATAAAAAAAATCTTGTTTACAGAACGTCCCATGTCAAGTAGTACGATACTAGATGAAACACAAGATGACAAGAAGCAGACTCATACATTCAAGTTGCAAAGCATGTGCAGAACAAGCTGGTATTTAACATATTTAGTTTTACAGAATGTTTAAAAGAAGTAAAACTAGAACCGCTTTAAATGTGGTGCTAAGCTGTTCCTGGCATGGGGCACCAAAAGAGAAATGTTCTTTTCCATAAATGGATGTGTACTTGGGCAAATGATAGCAGCAATGCTGTACTTCTCATAAAGAGTATTTATGGGAAGGAACCACCAACTGATCAAGCAGCTATGGAGCAGATCGACTGTTAAAAATCTTACATATCAAAGAAAGTTGCATATCTTTTTTTTTTTTTTAATGGTATGGGTGCTCAATCTTATTTAAGTTTTTCATGAAGACTTCATGCAACATCACCACCATACCATATTTCAAGCCAGATTGTAATTTTGTACTGAATCCAACAAATTTTGCTTAAAGGGAGACCATATTAAATTTGTATCTCTATTGCCTTTTCAGACAGTCTAGCCTAGCAACCTCCAGAATTTTGTCCATCCATTCTTTCTTAGAAGGAGCTTCCACCTGTTTCCAATTTTGGAGTATTACCGCCAGCAGTTCATATACCTATATTCCAAAGGTGCTTTTGTGTTCCCTCTGATCCCATATCTGACTCAAATCAATTTTATAGCCAAATATTGCAATCCCAGGATCAAGGGAACAAACCCAATGGTCTCCTAATAAAGACCATATATATTTCCAAATGGTATAAGTTTCTCACGCATAAACAACATATGGGATAACAAACCCCTTTCTTTCTGACATCTTTGACAGAATTGTGAAATAACATTATCTATCTTATGTAATCTGGTGGGTGTAAGGTAAGTTCTAGGAAGTATATTAAAGTAAATTTGCAAAAGCCTATTATTTGAATCTGAATACCTTCTATGTTGCTATATTCTGGCTACTCCATTTCTGAGATCTCCAAATGCAAATCTCTCTCCCATGCCTGTCTAGTTGTATCTATCTGATTAGGAATTTTCTGTAAAAAGCCTGGTATGTCTTGGAGATCAAGAATTGTGACTTTACTCACAATTTTCATGATTTTTTGTCATTTTGACCACGACAATATCATGATTTTACCCACATTTCATCAGATGCAAGTACAGCCATAGTTAAGGCTGTGATGTATACAGTAATGTCTTATTTTCATTATGATCCCAACACTGAAGCAAGGAATAAATGCCGGAGGTAGAATCTAAGGCTCAGGCAAATTACATTTTCCTTTTTACAGTAGGTGCACTATATGGCACTACCGGCACACTCTGGTCCCTCTGCACACTTTTTTGGGGTGAACTACGTACTTACGTCACGCACCAGCAGCAACTTTCCAAAGACTGTCGATATTTCATGTGGTCCATGCCTACTGCCTGACAGTGTTTTACATGCCATAATAATGTTAGGTGCATATGTGTGTCTGTGCAATAAATATTTCAGTTTTTCGATTGCATTGCAGTGCAGTTTTGGCTGTCTTTTTATTATTCATTTTATTTATTATGTTCTATTATTTTTTTCAGCTTGGGGTCTGCCCCCACAATCTATCATTTCAGCTGTCTTTATTATTCTCTTATTATTTTCTTTCATTGGGGGCTCTGCCCCACCACGCACAATGCTTGGCTGTCTTATATTATTCTCTTACTATGTTTATTATTTTCATTTCTTTGGGGGCTCTGTCCCCACACCCTCAAGCTTCAGTCATTTGGGCTCTTTTTATTATTCTCTACCCCGTTGTATGGAATATTTTTTGATTTTGGTATCAGAAAAGAAAGCATTATACCAACCCCTGCACGCTGGGATGAGAAAAGAGATCATTTTGGCAGTGTGCTTCAATCAGTCAGTGATGTAAGATTACTGCAATACATGTATTCTGAAATTAAGTGCACTGGGGACTCAGAGTGCTCTGGTATCACCCACTATATTATTGCAGGGGGTGGATTCTAATGTTATTTTACTTGTCCGGAGCACAGCGCAAACTGACCAGAACTACTGCAGCTAACCCTTTACTTGTTCTTCTTGACTAGTATTGACTAGTGAATGCCCTCAATGGTTGTCAACAAGTTAAAAAAAGGCAGCAAATCAGCAGGCTCTAGACCTTATGCTAATCTCCCTTGGTGTCCAATTTTTTTTTAAATGGCCTGGTGTGATTAACATAGAAACATAGAAGTTATCGGCAGATAAGGACCGCCAGGCCCATCTAGTCTGCCTATTTTGTTTTCTACCTGGCTGTTGCTGCCATGTCCCTATTCTGAACACTGGCCTACAGTTCTTTATTTTTACTCATCTGTATTATTCCTTGTGCCTATCCCATGCAGTCTTGAAGCCCTTTACTGTACTCAATTTCACTACTTCCCGGCAGGCTGTTCTATGCATCTACCATTCTTTCTCAGTAAAAAGAATTTTCCCACATTACTCCCCAATCGGCCTTCCTCTAATCTCATATCATGTCCTCGCTCTTGCTATTTTTCTTATACTGAAACATGTTAGACTCTTTCATCGTATTTAGGCCCTTAAGGTATTTGAACGTTTCTATCATGTCCTCCTCTCCTCCTCTGCTCCAGGGTGTACATATTGAGGTCTTTCAATCTGTCTTAGTATGGCTTTTGTTGCAGCCCCTGCACCATCTCTGTCCTCTTCTCTGGATTGTTTCTATCCTGTTAATGTCTTTTGCCCGGAGAATACGCTGCTGGCCATGGGTCCACACACAACCGACCAGCAGAGCTTCAGGTGCGAGATATTTTCCCTTCCTAGCCCTGGACCACCCACGAATTGAAAGCCGTGTTTGCTAATTGGGATCATCCCTGACTGCTTCCCAGACCCCACTAGCTGCCTCAACTATTTCACCGCCTAACTGGGGCTTGTTGCAAGCGGACTGAGCTAGCATTTTAGACTTTTAAATCTGTTGCTCGGTGGCAATGCTAGACAAGCTGATTTTGCCGGCTTTAGAAAAAACAAGAAACCTCTTGCCATTTTTAGCTTTTCTAGCTGCCACTAATTGTAATTTTGGGCCCCTCCACCTCCCCCTCTTCTACTACCTTAATTAAATACTCTTACTGGGAAGCCTGCAACTCCCCACCCCTTCCCATTGGGCCACATCTTTGGCTATCTCCCCGTTAAAGGGACTCTGCTCTCTGTCTTGGTACTCATTCCTTAAAGGGTTTTGCACCACTGTCTTGGCAGCCCCTTTACAGCCTGTGCTCTTGCTCTGTGCAGTCCCCAGACTGATGGCTGCACTAACAACCATTATCATTTACAGATGGATCCTGCTAATAAATAACAGCTTTAAAGGGAAAAATGGGTGATCCACCCTAACAGGACCCACCTAGGCAATATGTTTTGCCAAAGGTCGTTTTACAAAGTTTCTACCCACACAAGGAGCACTGACTCCCTCCTGCACTCCACTCTCTTTCCCCAGCACAGACCTTCTATCTACATTCATATACCACTCCTCCTTACAGTTAGAGTGACGCTTATGTCCTGCTCTCTGCCATCACCTCACTGCCCCTAGCAAAACTTCCCACAAAGCTTCAAGCAACAAACGCCAAAACAAAGTCACCTTAAAAACAATAATAAACTGTCTGATGAAGTTGCTAGTACTTCTCCTACTCCGCTCAGGGAATGTTGAACTTAACCCTGGCCCACCCCTCCTGCTTGGAGCCCATCAACCTCTCGTAGTTAAGGGCCTTAGTTTCCTGCACATGAATGTTTGCAGCTTACCAAATAAATCTGACTTAGTCCAGGCTTGGGTATTACACACAGTACTTGACATGGTTATGATTTTGAGACATGGCTCTCGAGCCATATCCCTGACAAAACGGTCAATATACAAGGATATAACCTGTTCAGATGTGACAGACCCGCTAGGGAGGTGGAGTCTCTGTCTATGCCAAAATCAAATACCATGTCTCAGACACTGTTCGGACCTCCCTACCCAAGGAATTCAATGCCTTGTCCTTAAGTTAACCATTTCACCTCAAGTAGCCCTCTTAATATCTGCCTGTTATAGGCCACCCTCTGCACGCTTGGCATTCTAGAACACCTACACTCCATACTGGATAGGTGAACTTAGAAAGCATAATAATGGGAGATTTCAATTTGAACTGTAACGATGCCTGCGCTAACAAGATTAAAGAGTTCTACGATGTACGGGTTAAGCCAGATAACTCCGGAGAACACCGACCAAACAAGAAAAACCCCAGCCACAGTACCCTACTGGATCTTATGCTTGTCAGTAAGCCTCACAACATCATCCATACAGGAGTTTTTCACAGTGATCACTGTGCCACTGCCTGTATTCGCTAATCCCATAACAGGCTGTCTACTTCTACCTTCAAGCTAAAAGAAGCTAAAAATCTTCTGCCAGACAGCCTTCCTGACAGACCTTGGTAACATCAACTGGCAAAATTTCTATTTGGCCCCTCTGTTACTGAAGTGTTCAATATTTTCCAAACCTACTAGTGGGACTGATAAATAAACATGGTCCACTTAGGAGGATCAAACAAGGAAAAGGTCCCTGAGTGGTTCACGCCTACCTTGAAGAAAGCCCTCCAGGACAGGGATGTACTGTGGAAAGAGTCAGGAAAACAAAGTTAGAAGCCAACTGGCTTGCCTTCGGGTCGTTAGGAATGCCTGCACTAGTTAATAAGGGCAGAAAAATCACGTTATTTCCTGACTGCCCTTGATGAAAATAAAATTGCTCTGCCAATTTTGGAACATTCTTAAAGAGGTTGAAGGTCACCCGCCAGCCTCCTCCTGCCTGCTAGAATAGTGGCATGTAACATTTCTTACACGACCAGAGCTGACATTCTTGAACAACTCAACAATCATTTTGCCACAGCAGGCCTTGCTTTCGATGATTCGCCCCATAGCAAGCTAAATGTCCACTGCAATGCCACTGATGACTCATCCTCTGACACTGCCACAAACCCGAGACACTCCTTCTGCTTTCAACCAGTTACATTCAAACAGGTGGAGGACTTTCAATATCTCTGGTCATAAAAAGTATATGTGCCGATCTTATAGAACCATTTTCTTGAAAACAGGCTTTTACCATCTGACTGCCCAAATAATCCACCTATTTAATAGTTCCCTGATTCAGGGCGATTACCTCCTCTTTGGAAAACAGCGATGTCATTCCCTTTTCAAGTCTGGCGATTCAGCTGACTTGAACAACTTCATCCTATTTCGCTGCTTCCTACCTTGTCAAAATCCTGGAGACAATTGTCACTTACCAATTTAGGGATTAACTAGATTCCGAGAACCTCCTGAACCCGCCCAATCAGGTTTTAGGCCCAAGCACAGCACTATAACTGCCCTTGCCAAAATCTCCAATGACTGGCAAAATGCTTTGGATACAAACAAACACGTCTATACCTCTTTCTGGACCTTAGTAAGGCCTTGATACCTGGATCATAGCCTTCTGCTTTACATCCTGAACAGCTTGCCTGACAATACTGCCCTAAAGTGGTTTGAATGTTATCTCTACAGCAGACTGCAACAGATTAAAGCTCAAGGGAACTGTCTCCGCTTAAAACCCTTCCTCTGGTGTGTCACAAGGCTCCATCCTGGGCCCCATCCTATTCGCTTTATACATAAAACCATACTGACGCCACTTACGCTCAGGCTACATACATCTATTCGCTGATGATAGGTTCTCTACACTATTGACTCATCCTTGGCCATCACTTATGACAAGCTACAACATGACTTTGTCACCTCTAACACAATTTACTAATGCACAAGCTACTGCTTAACACAAAAACACCAAGGCAATGATCTTATCTCCACTTGCGCTCATGCCAGGGGCCACCATCGAACCACCTGATTTACACCCTATTAGGTGAACCTCTGGAAATAGCGGATAAGTTTAAGTACCTGGGTGTCTGGTTGGATAACCGGCTTAATTTTGTGGTACACCTGAATGAGCTGGCAAAAAGCTAAGACAACGTCTAGGTATCTTTATCGTCATAAGACACCTCCTCATTAGAAGCGAAAGGCACTGGTCTCACAACTTTTATCCTCTGCTCAATTATGCAGACATTCTTTACAGCCACTGTTCAAATCAGGCATTATGTAAACTAGACACCCTCTATCACCGTGTCTTGCGGTTTATTCTTGATATGCCCAGTCGTGATCCACCACTGTTGCTCACCAAAAGCTCGCCTGGCCATCTCTTACATTAAGGAGGCAAAAATGCCCTCCTGTGGTTCTATAGGGCATTAACCGAAAAGCTACCAGGTTATATCCCTACTCTCTTTGTACGATAACAGGAGCATATGGCCTAAGAAACACATCCTTGTATCCTTCAAGGTGCCAAGAGTAAGGTCCCAGTTTGGTAAGGCTTCTATCAATTTCTCCTTCCTTCCTTTGGAACAACATGCAAAAGACACTAAGGTTCTCATCCCTGCCGGGTACCCATACCTTTAGCTGTCTATCACATGCATCCTGAGGGTCATATGAACCTGCCACAGGTGATTCTCCTACTGGCCTCCTTGCCCTGCTTCCATTTACTTAGCACTTACTTACAACTCCAGCACTTCTGCACATCTCCTCTGTATACTCTTCTTACTCCTGGCCTTACTATGTTCGTGTCATCTTTCCTCTAGTGTTGACATCCTCCTCCTTAAACCCCTACCCTTCCATCCTTCCCTCAAAGGGTCACCTCCTGGTCAGTTCGTTCATGCCTTCTTGTTCTGTTGTTAATATAATCTTCTTACCACACCCTGTTACTTCTATTGCTTTGTTTAGTATCCACCCCAGACGTTGGTGTACCTTTAATTTAATTTGTTAACAATCTGCACACCTGTATTATCCAATGTTGTTGTTGCTGTTTTTCTGTATGTACCAGCCTGCACTAAGAGTCCAATTGTATTATTCCTTGCTCTTGTTGCCTTCTGCCAGGACCATCTTGAAAATTAGCTTGCTAAATGATGACTCTGCCTGGTTAAATAACGTTTTGCTTGATTTGATTGATTCCAGGTGTGGCCTCCAGAACTGGACACAGTACTCAAGCTGAGGCCTCACAGAAACACATAGACTTTGACGGCAGATAAGGACCGATTGGCCCATCCAGTCTGCCCATTTCATTTCACAGGATAGGCTGCAGATCCTAGTTAACCAACAGCCTATTTCTTCCTACCCCCACAAGAATTGCCCTATGTCTCTCCCATGCATTCTTGAATTCTCCCACAGTTTTAGACCCACAACCTCCTCAGGAAGGCTAGTCCATGCATCCACTACCTCTCTTGAAATAATACTTCCTCACATTGCCCCTGAACCGCCACCCTCTATCTTTAAATTGTGTCCCTTGTTCTGCACGTCTCTTTTTCTGAAAGATGCTACCCTCTTGGACTTTGTTGATTCCACTGAGGTACTTAAAGTTTCTATCATGTCCCCCTCTCCTTCTTTCCTCAAGGGTATACATATTAAGCTCCTTTAGTCTCTCCTCATACGGCTTCTCTTGCAGATCCTGCACCATTTTAGTTGCCCTCCTCTGGACTGCCTCTATCCTGTCTATGTCCTTGTGGGATGGGGTCTCCAGAACTGGACACAGTACTCCAGATGGGGTCTCACCAACTGTTTGTACAGAGGATAACAACTTCCTGTTTTCTGCTACTGATGCTTCTCCTATGCATCCCAGTATACCCCCAGCCCTCCTACTGCCTTCTCACATTGCTTGCTAACCTTAAGGTCATCTGATATGATTACCCTAGGTCCCTTTCCTTTTCTGTTGTTGTTACTACCTCCCCCATTGTGTATTCTTCCCCTGGGTTCTTGTTTCCCAGGTGCATTATTTTGCACTTCTTGCACTGAATCCTAGCTCCATACTTTGACCATTCCTCCAACCTTGCCAAGTCCCTTCTCATCCTTTCCACGCCTCTTGTGTATCAACCCTGTTGCAGATCTTTGTGTCATCTGCAAAGAGGCATACTTTTCCTTCCAGTCCCTCTGCAATGTCACTTATGAAGACATAAGCCCCTCCCTGGTCTACTACTTTGGTCACCCAGTCAAAGAAATCCATCAGATTCGCCTGACATGACCTTCCTGCTGTGAACCCATGCTGCCTTGGGTCCTGTGCCCCACTGGCCTCTAGGTACTCAACTATTCTTTCCTTCAGAACTGACTCCATCACTTTCCCTACCACAGAGGTCAAACTGACAGTCTGTGGTTTCCTGCCTCTGTCTTGGTCCCACTTTGTGAAGGGAATCACATCCGCCTTCCTCCAGTCCTCGGGTACCACACATCCTCCCATGATTTATTAAAACAGTAGCCAGTGGTTTCACTAGTTCCTCTTAATTCTTTTAGAATTCTGGGGTGAATTCCATCAGGCCCCATTGCTTTGTCCACCTTCAGTTTTAGGAGTTCTTGCAGAACCCTTTCTTCTGTGAAAGGACTAGGATTGACCCCCTATCAAGAGTGCTTCTGTTAATTGGATTAGGCACTTCCCCTCTTTTGTGAATACTGGAGCAGAAATATTCGTTCAGTATCCCTGCTTTTCCACTGTCCCTCTGCCCACCCACCGGATCATTCTATTCAGCCTCACTATCCCTCCCTTGTCTTTTCACGCTGATGTACCTATAAAAGTTTTATCCCTTCTTAACTGAGTTGGCTATCTTTTCCTCAGTTTGGGCCTTTGCTATTCTGACGTCCCTCCCTGCTTCCTTCTGCCTTAACTGCTACAGCTCTCTGTCCTGCTCCTTCTGTGTTTCCTTATACTTCCAGAATGCTATCTTTTTTTCCTTACTTTCACAGCCACCTCTTTGAGAACTATAGTGGCTTTTTCTTTCGCTTTGATTTGTTTATTTGCTTCACCAAGGCTTGTTGCCTCTGTGATGGCAGTTTGATGATTCCCCATTGTTGCTCCACACCTCCTTCTAGCCTGTTTGCTAGTGCTTTTTTGAGGCACTCTCCCATCTTGCCAAAGTCAGCCCTCCTGAAGTCCAGTATCCTCACTTTTGTATGGCTTGACTCTGTAGCTGAGTTTAACGTGAACCACACTGTTTGGTGGTCACTTGTTCCCAGATGGCAATCCACTTCTAGATCTGAGATCCTCTCACTGCCCCGTCTGAGAGTATGAGGTCTAAGATTGCTCCTTCACGAGTGGGTTCGAAACTAGCTGTCTGAGGCCTGCCAGCTGCAGAGCATCAAGAATGGCCCTGCTCTTGGATGTGGCTGCAGCAAATGTGCTCCAGTTAACATCTGGCATATTCAGGTCTCCCATCAACAGTATCTCCTCTTTCTCTGCCATTCTAAGAATGCCTTCTATCATATCCTTGTCCATTCCCTCCCCGACATGGGGGTCTGTAACAACCCTGTGCAGACTGTGGTGCCTTTCCAGTCTCCAAGGTGACCCACAGTGCCTCTTCTCCTCCCTGTTTACTCTTTTGTTCAGTTGCTTTATCCTTTCCTTTACACAGAGAGCTACCTCCCCCTCTCTCCCTGCCTGTCTCTCCTGTAGGTTATGTACCTGGTATGTTAACATCCCAGTCATGGTTCTCTGTGTACCATGTTTCTGTGACTGCTACGATATCCAGGCATCCCTCTTCCATCAAGGCCACTAGCTCAGGGAGCTTGTTGCCCAGACTACGAGACATTGGTACTCATTACCCTCCATTTCTGATGGCCTTACTCCTTTTGCTCCATCCCTGTCCTTCTTGCCTTTGTCACTTTCTCCATTTACCCCTGCCCTTCTCCTCATCAACACTCTCTATGTCGGTGTTTAGCGACTTACTACCGTGATTTTTTTTGGGGCTAGGATTTCCCTGTTCCTTTCCAGTGCCTCCCTTGGCAAGGTTTAAATGCTTCACAATGAAGCATTTAAACCTATTACACTTAGATCCTGGTTCCCCTGAAAGATGCAGCCCATCATTCCAGTATAGGCTTGCATCACTCCAGGTGGACCCCAGTCCCCAATGAAGCCAAATCCCTTAGCTCCACACCAGTTTTTCAACCACTGATTGAATCTCATGTGTGGAACACCCTAGCCTCCTACGCCATAGATGGGCAGCACCTCGAGAAGGTTACTGTGCGTGCTACTTGTCTAAGGCCCTCCCCAATTCCATAAACTCTTCCTGCTCTTCTCTCAGTCCATTTCTAGCCAGGTCATTTGTCCCTAGGGTGGACAATGACATCCAGCTCCTCCCCTGTGCAGCTGCTCCGGCAATCCTGAGGATTCGCCCTTGTCCCGGCCACACAGGCACCTTACCTCCCTCTCCCTTCCTCTCCCAGTTCTACCTTCCTAACAATGGAGTCCCCCACCAGGAGTTGTTTCCTTCCCTGCAGGGTCCCCTGCCACCCTCCTGTGGGTCTCCTTTGTGGAGGTTCCCAGCATCCTCCTTGGTCTCCACTGCAGGTGCCCTACAGAGGAACCACACTTTGCCAGAATGGCACAGGGAATTGTGGAGAGGTACAACTGGAGGGATGCGCTCTGTTCAAGCACCGCACCCTCCCTGAGCCCTCTGTGGTCCAACTGCTCCTCTTTCTTGGCAACCTCTGAGGCAACAGCAGTGGCACTGGTGGTCCCTGGATGGAAGAGGAGGTCCCACAAATCCTGGCCAACTCAGCCTGGGATGAGCAACCTCCTCCCTCAGCCCAGAGAGGTGCCTGCAGATGGGACAACACCGTATCCTCCAGAATGTCTCCTGGAAGACTGCTGCTTCACAGCCACTGCACTGCACCATCCCATCATGTCTTATTTCTGGCCCTTAACTGTTTGCAATCCTTTCTCTTTTTTTTTTGTTTTTCTCTCTCCTTACTTTCAGCCTGTGTGCCCTTTAAGCTCCTGATTGTCCTGTTCTGAGACAAGAATATCCTATATTTCTCAGTAGACCCTTACTTGCTCAGAGGCAGACCTCCAGCAGCTAGAGGGGCCGGAGAGCTACTCTTGCCCTTCTAGGATGGTGGGTCTTTGGTGGCTCTGTGATCACTCACTTCCTGCTCCCAAACAGGAAGTTCCTGTTGTCAGTCAAATCCTGTGCCTATAAAAGTAGAAACAGCTTTGGGTGGACGGGAGGAAGGAGGGCAATATAGTCCCAGTAAAGAAGTCCAGTCACACAGCAGTCCTTTCTCCTGGTGTCTTCTGCCAAGCTACTCAACCAGTGTCTTGTAAAGAGGGATCACTACATCCCTCTTTCGGCTAGTGATAGCCCTACTGATACATCCCAACATCCCTTTAGCTCTTCCCACTGCCTTTGTGGTTTGTCTGGAGGCTTTTAGGTAATTGGTGATGATGATGATGCCCACTCCCTTTCCTCTCTAGTGGTTGTTAGTACTTCTCCTCCCACCCTATAGTTAGCTTTAGGGTTTCTCCTTCCATGTGCATGATTTTGCACTGCTTTGCATTAAACCCTAGTTGCCACTCTATGGACCATTCTTCTACTTTTTCCAGGTCTTGTCTCATCCTACCCACTCCATCTGAATCATGCACTGTGTTGCAGATATTTGTGTCATCTGCAAACAGGCAACTTTGCCTTCCAGTCCAACTGCAATATCACTGATAAAGATATTGAAGAGGACTGTCCCAGGACCGATCCCGAAGTACCCCACTTGTGACGTGCATCTCTTCTGACTGGATGCCGTTTACCACCACTCTCTGCTTTCTACCTGTCAGTCAGTTTGCCACCTAGTTGACCAATTTTTGACCTACCTAGGTCTGCTTAACTTGTTTACCAGTCTTCTGTGTGAAACAGTATCGAAAGCTTTGCTGAAGTCAAGGTAGGCTACATCAACTGCACCCCTTACCTGGCACTGCAAGATGTGGACCACTAAAATAACTCACTGTGAGTCATTATCACCCCATTGGCGGGGATTGCAGCTAGTGTTCAGGTTGTGATCAGAGGTGGAGTAAGTCACAAGCTTCCAGTGTTCTGAGTTTGCTTTCATGTCTGTGCTGGTGTCTCCCACATTATAAAGGCTACTGCTCATTCTTTCCCTACATTCTGAGTGTCAGTATTTGTAACAATTTGCTATGTAAACCTGTTAATGTATTTTTTCTTTAATCCGCCAGCTGAGCTGCCCTGCCCTGAGCACCAGCAGGTTGATGTAGCACTAGGACTCTTGCACGCCCAGAGCCCGTGGACTCTGTGTTCCTGAGGTGGGCACTCCAGCCCATAAGAGAGGCATCAGTTGTCAGGATGACCATCGCTCTGGGCAGACAAATGGGACACCTTTGAGGATGTTCTGAACTAAACACCACTGGGAGGCGTCCCACATCAGCTACGCCACAGTCACCAGCTGGTTGAGTGGCCCTTGCACTGAGACCACTACCATGCCAGCTCCCACTGCAGAGAACACATTCTCCAGCTGGCCCAACAGACCATGCTGGTGCAAGCTGCCATGTACCCAGGAGGTACAGGAAATCCAGAGCAGGGCACAACAGGCCAACCCGGAATGATCGAGCAAAGGAGGAGAGAGCCTCTGCCCCATTCGCTGAGAGCCAAACCCTGAGTTCTGCAAGAGTCTACCTCACCCTGATGAAATTTATCACTTGCAAGGGTATGAGTTCTGACTTGGCATCGTGGACCAGGAGAGATGCAGGTCTGGAGGGCCAGGTCCCTGGATCTCTCATCTCCTGCCTGGAGGTAGGCAGCTAGGTAAAACGTTATTTTTATACAGGAAATACATATCAGTTGGACTCTGATAGTCCATTTTGTCCTGTGTATTATTATCTAAATATACAAAAAACAAAGTGTAAGTAAAACACTTAGACACATGCAATGCAACACAAAGCAGAGTTGGACATATACAGAACAGGCTGGAGGGACCTGCAATAAGCCAGTCGTCCAGGTAGGGTAAACCCAGACTCCTTGTTACCTCAGGTAGGCTGCCACCACTGCAATACACTTGGTGAAGATCCTGGGGGCCAAGGACAGGCCAAATGGCATGGCCTGAAACTCGAGAGGATCCCTCCACCCAGAACTGGAGGAAATGGCAGTGGGACAGATGGACTGGGATGTGAAAGAACGATCCTGAAAATCCAGGTAGCAAAAATACAGGTTACTCATCTGTAACAGGAGTTCTAGGAATGGTACATGTTGTTCATCCACACTGTCTGGCAGGTTCCTTACTGCTTTAAATCTTGCCGGAAGGTCTTCAAGCTGGCTCCTCCCACCCACCCGGTGGTAAAACTCTTGGCTCTGCCCCATGACACCAGATCTAGCCTGCTGGAAGCCAGGTTGTGCGTCGAAGCCGGTGAGGTCGGGTGGGTCATTGGATGAACATATACCATTCCTAAACTCCTGTTACAGGTGAGTAACCTGTATTTTAGGGACATGAATATGCTGTTCATCCACACTGTCTGGCACACTCCTAGCAGTTCTCCGGAGAAGAAAGGCAAGCACACCCCTATTTAAGGAATAATGACTGGAGAACCGAGGCAATCAAAACCAGCATCCCGGCTGACTCAAGGTCGATGTGGTAGTGGGTAATGAAGGTGTGTGCTGACTTCCAGGTAGCAGCCCCGCAGATTTCCTGCAAAGGGACGCCCTGGAAGCAGCCACCGATGCAGCAGTATGGCGGGTAGAATGAGCTCTTATCCTCTGGGAGGCTTCATGTTGGCCAACCTATAGCAGAGATCTATGCATTAGGTGACTCACCTGCCTATCGTCCGCTTGGCTGCAGGTCTGCCAGGTGTGGCTTCAGCGTGAGTGACAAACAGCTAGCAACCTCTCCCGAACTTCAGCCGTCCGCCTCCTGTAATATGCTAGCGCCTTCTAGGGTCCAAAGTATGAGCCTATATCGCCTCCAAGGTGTGACTGGGTAGAACACCAGCAGAGTCAACACCTGGTTAAGGTGAAACCCGACACCACCTTCTGAAGGAATTTCAGGTGGGCGAGGACAACCTTGTCCCTGTGGAAGACCAGATAAGGAGACTCGATGGAAAGTGCCTGAGTCTCCCATCCTTCTGGCTGACATGATAGCCACCAAGAAGGCGGTCTTCCACAACAGGTGAGAGATGTCACACCTGTGCATCGGTTCTAATGGCTTTCCATGAGCTTAGCCAATACCAGCAGTAGATCCCATGGAGGTGGAGGTTCTCAGACTGAGGGATATGTGATCAACGCCTTTGAAAAAGCGCATGACCACCTTCTCCTGCTATCGACTGCTTCCCGCCCACGCCGTAAGCAGAGATGGCTGCCAGGTGCACCTTAAGGGTGTCGACCAAGCCCTAGCTGAGAAAGGGACCACAGGCAGTCCAGAATGCTTGCCAAGGAGCAGGGAGGAAGGGTCCAGGCCCTTACCCTGACACCAAATGGAGAATCTCTTCCATTTAAAGGCGAGCATTTTCTGGTCGACTTATGGGAAGCTTCAACGATGCTGAGGACCTCGCCAGAAAGACCCAAGGCCTGGAACTCTAGCTGCTCAGGAACCAGGCCGTCAGTGCAGGGATTGAAGGTCCGATGGAATACCTTCCCGATTCACTGAGATCAGGTCCGGCAGGCTGGAAGCGCCGGGAGCCTGGAGCTGAGACTGAGGAGATCTGGATACCAGAACTAAGGGCCAGTCTGGAGCTACAGAATCATCTGCACCTTGTCCTCCTCGCCTTGAGAAGCACCTAGTGGATCAAGGGAAATGGGGAAAGGCATAGAAGAGGCCCAGGTCCACGGCCTCGAGAAGGCATCCTGCTAGCGCAGCCTGCTGAGGGGGGCGGCATGAAACAGTCTCAGCTTCGTGATTCTCCTGAAGGCAAACAGGTCCACCTGAGGCACGCCCCAGTGGGAGAACAGATCTTGTACTACCTCCAGCAGGAAAGACCACCTGGGATGCAGCTCCTATCTGGCTTAGGGCATCGGCCAGAATGTTGGAGGCTCTTGCCACATGGATGTCAAGGAGATCCGCCTCTAGGCTGCACATGAGGGACCAAATGCGAAGAGCTTCCCTGCACAGAGGCAAGGAGCCGCCCCGCCCCTGCAGTTTAGGCAGTACATGGTCGTGGTATTGTCAGTCTGGACCTGACCACTTGACCCCATACAAACAGAGCGAGCGGTGAGGGCTAGATGAACCGCACGAGCTCCAGCAGGTTGATGTGGCATCGGGACTCCCGAGGGACTAGAGGCCGTGCGCCCTGTGCTCCCCAGATGGGCACCCCAACCCATCAGAGAGGCATCGGGTCGATAGAGAGACCGGGCCGCTCGGTGACAAATGGGATGCCCTCCTGTAAGATGAGCTGGAACGATCCACCACTGAGAGCGTTCCACATCTCCTGGGTCACTGTCACTGGCTGATCCAAAGGACCGAGCGCCAGGACCACTGGCTGGCCAATCCCACTGTAGGGGACGATGCCAACGGCCCATCGGACCACGCTGGTGCAGGCCGTGAGGCCCAGGAGGCACAGGAAGTCCTGGGTAGGGTGCAGTTACCCAACCTGAAATGACTGGGCAAAGGAGGAAAGAACTCGGCCCTGTCTGCCAGGAGCTGTGCTCTGGCTCATAGAGAGTTGAGCTCTGCCCCAATGAGTGGATCACCTACTTTGGCACGAGTTCTGACTTGGAATCGTTGATAAGGAGGCCAACTTGAGAGCAAACCTGGAGGGCCAGATCCTGACCGCTTCCACCTGCAATCTGGAGGAGGCTGCAATCAGCCAGTAGTCCAGGTAGGGGTACACCGACCCTTCGGCGCCAGAGGAATGCTGTCACCACTGCCATGCATTTGGTGAAGACCCTGGAAGCTAGAGAAAGGCCGAAGGGCATGGCCTGAACTCGTAGAAGGACCCCTCTGCTCTGAAGCGGAGGACTCGCTGGTGGGATGGATGGATTGGGACGTGAAAGAACGCATCCTGGAGGTCCAGAGAACAGAACTACATGCCTCATTCCAGGGATGGAATGATCTGAGCCAGAGTGACCATCCTGAAGGTTCGAGACCTTAGGAACCTGTTCAGGTCGTGCAGGTGTAGAATGGGACGCCCAGCCCCCATCCGCTTCGGGACCAGGAAGTACCTGGACACAAACCCTGGGTCTGGTGGAGGATCCGCCACCTTCCTGATCACCTCCTTTCGAGGAGCAGGGAAATGTCGGGTTGACGAGCTGACAGAGAGGTTGCGGACCCTGTGAGCCCCTCAGGCGACGGGCTTGAAGGATGGGGCCTGCTCGACCCAGAGGCAGACCCTTTCCTACCACCTCCAACACCCAGCCATCCGTGGTGATAGTGGACCAGGTGGAAAGGAAGTGGTAGAGCCATCCCCCATGGGGGAACCCAGGGGAGCGACAAGGCTGGGGTCGACACCCTCAACCCATCACTGGGCAGGCTTGAAGGAAGGACCGGCCGAGGGACCTCCTGGGCCTTTCTCCCTGCTTCCTGTTGGAGGAAGCTGCAGGCTTGGCTTTGGGGTGCTAGTGCAGCCTGCTGGCCCTGATGCTGGTGTTGCTGGCAGGACGTGCACAGAGGTAGAAGGTCGAAAGGACTTATGTTGTTGGACTACAGCCCTTGTCCTTCTGAGCGGATGTGACCGAGTCCAAGGTGGCATTGGAATTTTTGATCCTCTGAGGTAGCCTTCCACTCCAGGGCTGAATAGGTCGTTCTCAAGAAGGAACATCCGCCAATTTGTGCTGGGAATCCGCTGTAAAGGTGGATATCCTCAGCCAGGCTCTGCGGTGCATGGCCACTGCGGCCGCTACTGACCGGGCACAGGAGTCTCTGATATCTAGAGCCGCTTGGAGCTGCTGTTTTGCCACTGCCTTCCTGATCCCGCACCTGCTTGACTGTAGTCTGCAGGTCAGCTGGGAGATGAAGGATCACCTCATCCAGGGAGCCCATGAGGGCGTGGGAGAAGTGCGCCATCAGTATGGCTGAGCTGGCCTGATGGAGGCCGAGGAGGATGCAGCAATACCTGCGCCCAGCATAGTCCAGCTTTTGGACTCCTAGTCGCTGGGGCTTATCCACATCCCTAGCGCCCTGGAGCGCCGAAAACACTATCGGTGACCAACCCCTCCGCAGAGGGGTGTTCTGAAAATGGACAAAGAGCTGGTAGGGACCGATACTTCCTGGCCATCCTGGCCAAAGGCGCAGGACAGGAAGCCAGCCACTGCCAAAGCTCCAAGGCTGGGCCAACAATGGCTTCAGCCACCAGAAAGGCCTCCGTGGAGAATCCCTCGGTCCAGTATCTCCGTGAGGGGATATTTGGCCCACTGGATATGGCCTCGAGCTGCATCCCGGTGGACTCCAAGATGAGCCAAGCAGACCCATGAATGATGACGGGCTCGTCCATCGACTGCCTCCCCGAGGACTCCAGGTCAAGGGGCCTGGAAAACAGGGAGGAGTCACCGCCAGACTCTGAGGAGTCTCCGAAGAGCTGCCTAGGGCCTGAGCCACCCTCCACCTGCCGAGGATGGTCGGGAGTGAGGGTGACTGATAACCGTGGGCAGTCCCTGACCCGACTGAGAATCCTTGCCTGGAACCCTGATTTCGCTGTGAAGGCGGAGGTTCCACCACAATCGGTGGGGCAGCTGGTTTCGGCCGAACAGCCGCCAAGGCTTGGGCACCTCACCACCACAAAGGGTTGTTTTAGCCTTTTGGGTGACAGCCACTTAATGGTGGGGAAGGCGACAGCGCCGGCTTGTTCCCGAACAAAAGGAGCTGCTGCCACATTAAGTCCTCGGGAGGCCGACCCAATTTGCGCTGAAGCCTCTTCCAAGGAGGAAGACAGGATGAGCTGCAATGCCGCCTCTCGGTGCCAAGACCGAGATCGCCGATGTCGGGCGGGATCGGCTGGACTGAGAGGAGGTCCAAGACCGAGAACCTCAGTGTTTCCGAGGGTGGGTCTGGAGGAGCAGGGGACACCCACTCCTCCTCGACTGGGAGCCTTGACCGGGACTCCCGCACAGGAGGCGCAGGCAAGTCCTCGGTTTCCACCGGGGAACCGGTGAGGAAAGGTTGTCGGCTTCACCAGTCAACAGCCCGTCCGAGGGTTGAGAAAAATCTCGACGCGTCGATGGATGTCTCGGCCAGCTGACCTGGCCGGGACACCGTGAAGCCAGCAGCCCAGCCGAACCTTGACCGAAGTTGAGTGTCAACTGTCCGGGGAAGGGGACCTCTCCCGCCCACCTAACGCCGACAGTGGGACTTACCTTCGAGTCCTTTTGACCGAGAACAGTGTCCTGATGGCCTCTCGCCCTTGAAGTAGAGGGACTGGCAAAACTCCTTAAAAGAAGCTGTGTAGGAGGATCTCAAAAGGCGGGATAAATGCATGACCGAAGCTGAGGATGCAGCCTGGGCTGCCTCCTCCTCAAGGTGATCATCTGCTCGAGTTGCTCAGCCAAGTCAGCCGCTGGACACCGCCTAACGGGCCTCCTTGACTTCACCGTGGATAACGCTGGGCACCGTTGTAGCCGGGCAGCGCGGGTTCAGCGACATTGGTTTAAAAAGACCTGCACAACTTGCAGGCCTGCGGGTCATGGTCAAGCCCGAGGCAGCAGACGACGTGGAGTGCGGATCCATCCTGACATCTTCATGCCGCATGGGCACCGGCCAAAACCGAGTCGATTTGTCCATCGCAGCCGCCAAGGAAGAATTTGACCAAGTCTTGAAGACTTTAAAATTATTTTCAGGTGAACTGGAAGAGTTAGGGTCCAGTCCCATGAGAGCGCTAAGGAGGGAACCTGAGCCCAAGCGGTAAGGAAGATCTGGCATCATGGGCGGAGCTGAGAGTTTTACCATCCGGTGGGTGGGTGGAGCCAGCTTGAAGACCGTCCGCAAGATTTAAAGTGGCAAGGAACCTGCCAGACAGTGTGGATGAACAACATATCCATGTCCCTAGAAACGCATGCTCTGCTGGAGAGATGGTATGATCTGAGACAGAGTGACAATCCTGAAGGTGAAGCGGCCTCAAGAAACTTGTTCAGGTTGTACAGATCTAAGATGGAGCACTAGCCCCATGTCCGCTTTGGCACCAGGAAGTACCTGGAGACAAACCCTAGGTGTTCAGAGGGTCTGAGACAGGAGCCACGACCTCCTTGTTGAGGAGCTGGGTGATGTCGTCCCAAAGGGCCAACAGAATGTCAGTGGACACTATGCCCTCCAGTGAAGCGTGGGTTTTGCAGGGTGGGTATGCCTTGAACTCCAGAGGCAGACCCTGACAGACAACCTTAAGAACACTCCTGTCTGTGGTAACAGCGGACCAGGCAGAAAGGAAGTGGCAGAGCAGGCCCCACGGGAGGACCCAGGGAGCGTGATGGCATGAGGGAGGCACCCTCATCCCGTCACTGGGCGAGGCTTGGAGGTGGAGGGCGCGGCTGAGGAGCTGCTGGGACCTCAGTCTCCTGACTTACGAGCAACCGTGTACAGACTTGATGGTAGCCACCATCACTACTGCAATTTTGGGCTGGGCTGTTTTGGCCAGGCACAGAGCTTTTTCTTTGCTGCTTAGGAGCCCTTGGAATCCTGAGTGGATGTCACCGAGTTCAAGGTGGCACTGGACTTCTGATGTGGGTGCGGTGCCTTCAACTCCAAGCCCAAACAAGTTGGTACCCAGGAAGGGAACATCCGCCAGCTTGTACTGGGAATCCGCCCATGAAGGTCGGAATCTGCAGCCATGCCCTGCGGCACATGGCCACCATAGACCAGACGTGATCAGTCACCGGGCGTCCATGGGCCATCTGAGCTGTTGCTTGGCTATTGCATGGCCTTGGTCCCAGACCTGCTTGGCTGTAGTCTGTATGTCTACTGGGAGATGAGGAAGAACTCCATCAAACATGCCCAAAAGAGCACGGTAGAAGGGCCATCAAAAAGCCAAACTGCTTGCTGAAGGCTGAGAGGAGGCAGCATAAACTTTCTGGCCATACAGTCCAATTTCTTTGACTCCTTATCAGGCGGATTGTCATTGCCCCAGCAAGCACCTGAACATGGAGTTAGCCACCAAACCTCGGCTGAGGAATGCTCCATGAACCCCGAAAGGGAACTGATAGACACCGATACTTGCAGACCATCTAGTCCAGCGTGCAGGGCATGAGGCTGGATGTTGCCACAGCTCCAATGCAAGACCAAGAATGGCCTCTGCAACCGGGAATGCTTCCCAGGGGAATCACTCCAGTTCAGGATCTCAGTTAGCAGGTACCGTGCCGCTTCTGAACAGGCTCCATCTGGAGATCTGTGGACTCCGAGATAAGGCAGAGCAGGCCCATAAAGGAGGTAGGACCTTCTTCGTTAGGAGATCCCTGTTGACTCAATGCCCACTGGACGGAATGCAAGGAGGAGCCTCTGACCACAAGGAGTCATCAAACAGGGGTCGACCGCCCGAATCCATGCTGACCCTCTGAGGGCTGCCAGGGTGACTGTGACTGACAGCCAGTGGGGAAGACCCGAGGTCAGTCTTTGGCTGTTTCAGAGGTGGCACTACCGAATCAACAGATAGGCGGGGAGGCCGAGCTGGGACCTACGGGTTGGCTCCTGCAGGAGGAGCAGGTGTCGGCTGTGGCGAAAGCCATGTGATGGCTGGGGTCGAAGCCAGAACAGGCTTCATCCTGTGAACACGAACTGCTGCCACATTAAGTCCTCATAGCATTGACGCAACTTATGTTAGGCCTCCTCACCGGTAGGATGAGAGGATGAAAGACAGCCAGCACCGCTTCCCGAGTGCTGAGTGGGCTGCTCGACTTGGGAGTCAGAGTGGGGAATGTGATCTCGACAGTCAGGTGACCGACGGGCGGGCCTTGGAGTGGCCGGGTGAGATGGGGCCTTGGGGCTAGCGAGAGCTGGGGGCACCTGGGTCTGGAAGTCTTGAGTAAAAAGGCGAAGGATCAGGTGACTGATCCATCCCTCCCTGAGTCAGAAGCAGGACCGGAGTCCTGGATAAAGAGGTATTGGCTTCTTCAGGCAACAATGGGTTTATCAGCTCAAGAAAAATCTTGACCGGAAGATTTACCTGTGTCTCGATCAACTAGCCCGATCTGGAGACTGTGGGGTTGGTGGCCTGGGCGAGGAATCGACCAAAGTTGGAACCTCTGGGAAGCATGGGAATCAGAGGCCTGAGAGTGCTCTCAGCCCACGATCGATGGGAGACTGCTTCTTGGTCCCTTTTTGACTTTGATCTGTGCTTAGTGCCTGAGGGACCCTGCCCATGGGTGGGAAGGCCTGGCACAAATCCCTGAATGCCCTGTAAAGGAAGCACCCAAAGAGAACGACAAAAGGCCGAAGCTGAGGAGGCTTAGCTGTGGCCTGAGCATGACCTCCTCACATGCCACAAGTTGCTAGGCAGACCCGCAGCTGCGGAGACCACCTACAAGCATCCTTGGATTTCACGGGCAGGTCCCAATCATCCAAGCAACCTAGGAGCAGGCGGCATGACAATCCCCCAATGTGGACGGGTGCAGCAAATGCCACAGGCATGGAGATCATGCTCATGGCCCAGGCAGTAAATGCACATGGTGTGTGGATCTGTCCAGGACATCTTCTGCCCACAGAAACATTTCCACAATCCCGAGCAGGCTTTGTTTTGTCCATATCGATGACGAGAAGTAAAAGCCTGAAGACAAACTTTATTGAAAATCCAAAGATTTAAGAGCAAAGGGCCTCTCAGTGTGAGCGCAGTAAGGAAGGAACCTTCTTCTTTCAATAGAAAGGAAGATCTGATGTCACTGAGCAGTGCTGAGGGAGGTACCACCGCGTGGTGGTTGGAGCCATCTTGAAGACATTCCGCAAGCCTTAAAGGGAAAGGACACTGCCAGACGGTGGCTAGAACACCATATCCACATCCTTAGATGGTTCCTGGCTCTTGGCATCCTTCTGGGTGGACATGAGAGAGTCCAGGGTGATGAGTTGGACTTGTCAATGTGAATAAGATGGCCATCCATGCCGGGCCCGAACAAGTCAGTGCCAAAAAGTGAACGTCCGCCAGCTTGTGCTGGGTATCGCTGTGAAGATCGACATCTGGTAGGAAACTGAGGTTTGGGGTGGTATACAGGCCACCTTCCCAATCTGAGGAGCTTGACAGGGAATTAATGGGACAAATCAGAAAGGTATGTAGAAAAGGGAAGGTTGTCATTGTGGGGGATTTCAACTTGCCGGGGTTGACTGGAGCATTCTGGTTACCTCCAGTGCTAGGAGCTAATGCTCCTGGACGCGATCAGGAGGGTCTCCTGACACAGTTGGTCAGTGTACCTACTGGGCTAAAGAACACTTTAGATCTGGTACTGTCGAATGGGAGGCAGTAAGGGAAATAAGGTGGAGGACCCACAAGCTGACAGTGATCACTAAATGGTGTGGTTCAATATCACGATGTGTGGGAGCCAGAGAAACTAGTAACCCGGTGGTAAACTTCAAGGGGCAGACTTTGGGAGGATGCAGGAAGTACTGAAAGGAAACTGGAAGGCATAAGACAGGAGATGGATGTGAGCAGAAATGGGATATTATTAAATGGGGGGTTACAGAGGCAATGGAAGACTGCACTAAGACACAGAATAAGAGGAGCAGAACAAGAAACCGTGCTGGTTGAACAGTGAGGTAGTGGAGGTGGTGAGGGCAAAACAAGAGGTGTATCAGAGGGTAGGAGGAGTGGGGAAGGAAGGGACAGGGAGGAGTATGTAAGATGGTCCAGGGAGGTGACCAGAAAAGTGAAAGAAGCCAAAGCCCAGAGGGAGCTGAGATTAGCATGGGGAGGGGACAAGGCACCAGGGCTGGATGGTATCCACCCAGGGTGCTGAGGGAGATGGTGGAGGTGTTGGCGGAGCCGCTTGTTGATCTGTACAGCACCTCACTTGAGTCTGGATGTGAGCCACTGGACTGGAGGATGGCACATGTAGTGCTGTTACACAAGAGCAGACCAAGGGACGTACTGGTAATTATCGTCCGTAAGTCTCACCTCCACAGTGTGCAAACTCATGGAAACGATGCTAAAGGAAAGACTGGTTTTATACCTGGAGGACAATGGCCTCAGGATGTGAGGCAGGATGGGTTCATTTTGGAGAAGTCTCATCAAACCAACCTGATACAATATTATGACTAGGTGACAGGTGAGCTGGATAAGGGTCATGCGGTGGATGTTCTTTACTTGGATTTCAGCAAGGCCTTGATTTGGTGCCTCATAGGTAGCTTGGTGGGGAGCTAACTGGTGTAGGGTAGGGGCAAAATGACAAATTGGATTACAAGCTGGCTGAGTGGGGCTGCAACGGTGGTGGTGGAGGGAGGCGTTCAACTCAAGGCGGTGGTGAGCAGGGTGACACAGGGCTATATGCTAGGAGCAGTATTGTTTGGGCTCTTCATATCAGACATTGCGCATGGGGTGGTAAAAGCAAGGTAAGTCTGTTTGCAGATGACACCAAAATAGAACAGTGGTAGATAGAGGGTCTCACGCGCAGCTGCAGGAGGGACCCAAGCAAGCTGGGAGGAGTGGTCAGAGAGGTGGCAGCTGGGCTAAATGCAAAAGTTTAGGTTATGCACTTTGGGGTGAAGAACCCAAGAAGAGAATACTGGCTGGGGGTGGGGGTTTACGCTGGGGATCACCGAGAAGAACCTACGGGTAATGGTAACAGGGACCATGAACAACACTGCCCAGTGCAGAGAGTGGCTGCAAAAGCAAACAAAATGCTGGGGTGCATAGTGAGGGGGTTATTGTCGAGCGAAGAGGGTGATCTTGCCCCTCTACAGGTGGCTGGTAAGGCAGTACTTGGAGTACTGTGTGCACTTTGGAGGCCATACCTGAGCGTGATATTAGGCTACTGGAGGGGGAAAATGATATGTGGAATGGAGGAGAAACTATGAGAGCAGGCTGGGAGACCTGACTATGTATACCCTGGAGGATAGAAGGGACAGGGGGACATGATAGAGACAGTCAAACATCTGAGGGAATCAATAAGGTTGGGAAGATGGGGTCTTTAAGCTAAGGAGGGGAGGGACACCAGGAAGCACGGGCTAAGAATAGAGGGAGGAAGATTTAGGAGGAAATGTGGAGACACTATTTCACGGAGAGGGTGGCAACAAATGGAATGCACTACTAGAATGGGTGGTATCATGTAAATCTGTGAACAGCTTTAAAGGGCATGGGACAGGGAACAGGGAGAGTGAGGGTGGGGGGCAGCAGTGGAATGTAAAGGGAAGGGGTGGGTAGCTGCAAACTAGGGGTGCTAGCTGCACTCGAGCAGACTTAGACCGGGTGGTCTTTTTCTGCTGGCACATTCCTAAGTTTGTATGTTACGTATCTGCAGCTATGCCCTACGGCACATTGCCACTGCTGTGGCCGCTGGACCTGGCATAGGAGTTGCTAATGTGTAGGGCCATCTGGACCTGCTGTTTAGCAACAGCATCCCTTGATAGCAGACCAGCTTGACCAGCAGCTGCAGGTCAGCTAGAAGCAAAATTAACCTGGTCAGGGTACTGAGTAATGCATGGGCAAGTTGGCCATCATAATAGCTACAGTGTTAGCCTGCCAAAGGTTCAGGGACGAGGACACGTGAACCTTTTATGATTCCCCAGGAGAGTCATCCCGGGTTGAAGATTCTAGTCAAAGGGTACTTAGCTCACTTCTGGGCAGGTTCCAGCGGGATCCCATTGACTCTGAGATCAAGTGGAGCAAGGCCCCGAAGGAGGTGGGTTCTTGTTGCATGCAGATCCTCCTGACTCATGGTCAAGTCCAGGGTCTGGCGAGAGTGCATCACAGCCCTCTGAGTCCAAGGACCTCGAACACCGCGAAGCCCCAGTGTCCCTAGTGACTTTTCTAGGTTTGTTGGGTGAGAGACAGTGACTGGTAGCAGATGGGAAGCCTGGTGGCTTGTTGCGCAGTTTTAAGGGGAGCCTTTAGGTTGCAAAAGAAGAGATTCCACAAGAATGGGTGGAGAGACTGGCTTGGCTGGACTGGTAGGGCTAGCCAAAGCCGAGAGGGTGGTGACCATGGAAGTGCCGGAGTTAGCTGCGGCAATGGCTGTGCCTAAAACCACTGCTGTCACATGAATTCCTCATAAGGGTGCCGCATCTTACGACAAAGCTCTTCCTTCCCGAGGAGAAGGAGCATCTGCAGTGCATCTTCCTTGAGTGTAGATAGCAAAACAGACAGTCAAGTCAGGAATCACTCAACCTTGAGTTCCAAGTCCTTGATTTGGTCCTCAACCTCCAGGGTACTGGACTGTGAGGAAAGACAGAGAGAGGCAAGGATGCCTGGGAAACCCGAGAGCTGGGCTCCTTTGGGAGGAAGGTCCGTTCAGCGTGTTGGAATGGCCCACCCTGGGAGAGTACAAGCAGGACCAAAGTCCTGAGGGAATCATCCCCTCATCCTGCGACAACGGGTCAATCAGGTCGAGAAAATCTTGACACTTTGGTTGACCTGCGTCCCAGCCAGCATGCCTGATGGGGACTCCATGGGAACAGCAGCCTGGACAGAACGTCGTCCAAAACCAAGGGCTCGACAACTGTTGAGCTTGCAGAAGTGTGAATCCAGGGCCCAAGAAAGCATGCAGTCCCATGATCTGCAACGGGACTTCTTACTCATGGAGTCATGCATAGAAGATTTTGAGGATTTAGACTCCGGAAGGGCCCTCCCGAGAGTCGGAAGGGACTGATGCAACTCCTGAAATGTCCTGGTATTGAGGTGCCAAACCCTGTGGGGACCAGGGCAGACACAGATGATGCACCCCTGTGCCTGGGCCACTGCCTCCTTGAAGGAAGCAAGTTACTCAGCCGAGCTCGCTGCTGTGGAAACTGCCTTGTAAGTATCCTTAGACTTAACCGGAGATCCTGCTCATCTGGACGTGCCCAAGAGGAGGCAATGTAATGGTCCTCCAGAGTGGAGGGGTGAAGGGTACTGCACGGACCACAAGCCCTGCAGATCGTGGTGACACAAACAGTAGACACATGCGGTGTCTGAGTCCATGTGTGACATTTTCTGGCTGCACAAGCACTTCTTGAAGCCGGAATGGATTTTGGGTCTCAGATTCCATTTACAAAGGAGTCGAAAGTGAAAAGCTTTTAAGAGACTGAAAAGTTTTTGTGAAAAGTTAGGGCCAACACCTAACACAGAGCTGCGATAGAGGAACCTGATGCTTCCAGGGAAAGTAAGATCTGAAGTCATAGGCGGTGTCAAGGAGTTTACCACCCGGTGGGTGGGAGGAGCTAGCTTGAAGATCTTCCG
Source organism: Neoceratodus forsteri (assembly GCA_016271365.2). Taxonomy (NCBI): domain Eukaryota; kingdom Metazoa; phylum Chordata; order Ceratodontiformes; family Ceratodontidae; genus Neoceratodus; species Neoceratodus forsteri. The sequence goes on along the minus strand of CM057449.1, from coordinate 328,257,392 downwards.
TCTCTTCTTCTTAAAGAGAAAGGATTCTGCTAGTACACCATATCGATGTCCCTACAACTATGAATGACTAAGTTAGAGGACAAGTTCAAAACCCATTGAAATACTTTGAACTGCATACCCAATTTCCTCAGTTCCCAATCCAGCGCTGAAGAGTGAAGATGTGTCTCGGTCCAGAGGCGATTGCGGTAGTGGACCCCAGTAGGTAATTAAGGAGGGTTGGGTGGTGGGTGTTGAGTGGGAGGCCACATGGCAGGAGAGTAGCGGTGGCAGTGGGCTGTAAAACAACAAAAGACATCGATGGGATGGTTTACTGTTTGAAGGGTGTAAAAAAAAACTACAAGAGACAGTTTTCTTTATTTCAGGTAGCAACACTGGGGACTGGGTGCCCAATGTTGGTTTAACTTCCAGGGCACGGGAAGCAACAGGGAGGGGAAAGGGATACTTGGCAGAGGATGGGATTATAGGAAGGAAATAAATAAAGAGACAGTTTTTTTATTTCAGGTACTGACTACTGGAATGGGCACCCCAGTGTTGGTGTGATGTTTGTTGGCACTGGGATGGACTCCCCAGTGTGCGCACAAAAACAGGCCGGGTTGGGGGTACTAGCCAGCACTGGGACTGAGCACCTGATGCTGGAAAATTAAGAAGGAATGGGAAGCAATGGGAGGTGGGAGGCTACTTGGCAGAGGGTGGGAGGATTGTTTTTGTTGTGGTGGAGAACTACAGCAGGCTGATCATGAAGCTAATCAGTTCTGCTTGCTGGGCGGCATGATGCAGATCATCAAGGAAAGAGGTGCCCTATGATTCGGGCAGCTCTTTCCTTTGAATATATGAAGTTGCTGCCCAACAAGACCAGAAGAGTGTCATGACTAGCCTGACTTATGATTGGTCTGACACTGTTGAGCCCTCTGCAGACTGCCCCTCATTGGACAGACAGTAACACATCTCTCAAAACCCACTCATACCAACATGTCCACTTTGTGCAAACGCAAGATTAAACATAAAATTAAAGAATGGGAGTATGGGACTGTGTGATGGGATATCTGGGGTGGGGAGGGAATCTTCCTAGTAGGACAGTGGAGTGAAGAAATTTTGGTAAAGGGCAGATTAGGTGGAGTTTAGCCTCCTTGCAAACAAACTCTATGTTTCTAGGTGGCAGAAAGTGATGGTGGATGTTCACTTATGAGAGGAGGAGGAATGTGCTGGGTAGAGCACTGCAGGGTCAGTGGGGGTGAGTTGTTCTTGAACATATTTATTGATGACCTGGTAGGATGAGGTCAGCAGCAGGCTCCTAAAGTTTGCTGAAGACATTAAAGCAGTACTGTCCGTTAGTCACCATGTTGTTTTTCAGTTATTATGTTTTTCTGTCAAAACATCAACATACTAATTTTTCTTTTCATTTTTTATTCCTTAACTAAAAACAAGATTCTGAAGTTTTAAAATTCCCACTCCTGTGACATGCCTGACATGAAAAATCAATATCTAGACTTCAGGAGGGCCAACTTTACAAGGATGGGAGAATGCCCAGGGATGCCCTGGTGGGGAAGGACTAGTAGAGTGGAGAATAGTGGGCAAAACTAAAGGGGCCATGGTGAAGGCAACAAACCTCTGCGCCAGGCAAGTCAGCAAGAGGATAAAGAGACCATTACAGTTGTAAAATGAGATGGGTGGAAAGATAAGGCAAACAAGTTAGCATTCAGGATGATAAAGAGACCCAGAGAGAAGAGGATAAAGAGATGCATCAGGAAAAGCAGAGGGAGGTAGAGAAAGCAGTCAGACGTCAGAAGGCACAAATGGGGAAGAAAACAGCTCAGGCAGTCAAGAAAGGGACAATACATTTTTAGGTAGTAAGTGAAAGAGAAAGGGGGGAGGGATTGTAGACTACTGAAGTAAAATGGAGGAGTGTGTGGAAGGAACCAGGAAAAGCAGATGTTCTGAACAAATATCTTTGTTCAGTATTCACAGAGGAAGGGATGGGAGAGGGACCACAGATAAGGTACATCAGCATTAAAGCAAGTAAGGGAGTGGCACTAGTCCATTTGCAGAGGACAGAGTTCTGAAGAAACTCGCAAATCTGAAAGTGGACAAGGCAATGGGACAAGACAGGATACATCCAAGGATACTGAAGGAATTCAGAGAAGTGCTTGGCTGCACCTCAGGCAGTCCTATTCAACCGCTCACTGGAGACGGAGTGGTTCTGGAGGACTAGAGGAGGGCAGATGTAGTCCTACTTCACAAGAGTGGTAGCAGGGAGGAGGCTGGCAACTAGAGGCCAGTCAGCCTGACTTTGGTGGTGGGGAAATTAATGGAATCACTACTGAAGGAAAGGACTGTGAATATATTGAACCCAGTGGCTTAAGGATCCAAGACAGCGTGGATTTACTAAGGAGGTCATGTCAAACAAATCTGACAGATTTCTTTGACTGCGTGACCAGGGTGGAGTAGTGGATGGGCCTCCTGGATTTCCAGTAAGGCCTTCGACACCGTTCAACATAGGAGACCAGTAAACAAGCTGGGTAGCCTGGGAATAGGTCCCAAGGTGGTAAACTGGGTAAGGAATTGCTGGAAGATTGGCATCAGAGGGTGGTGGTAAACGGCGTCACTTTGAGGAATCAAGTGTGACCAGTGGGTGCCAGAAGGACTGGTACTGGCACTGGTCCTCTTTTTTTTTTGTATCCTCTTTTTATTGATTTTAAGGTAAGTTACACAAGCATTCATACAACCAAGTACAACAGTACAATCAATTATAAAGAAAAATAAAACAGAAATAACAGCCTCACATTCAACACACACAGGGTCTAGAATACAATTAGAATTAATCAATCGATGAATAGCAAGTAATGCATCAATAGTTAATGCATTAATACTTTATACTTATAGAGGAAGACAGCAACAATAGATCAAAGTACCACGCAGTGGGTATGCTATGGGTACAGGGGCCCATGTCTACAAAAACTGATTTGATTTGGGAAGCATTTCTAAAGACAAAGATGCCCAGCTCTCAATGGTGAACCACCCCACCCACATCAACCCGTGGTATCAAGCCATCCCTTGTCTCAAGGTCTGTGCCTCTACCAGGGTCAATGAATTCAGGAATGGTTCCCAAACCATGATAAAGTGTTCCCCTTGCCCCTTAAAGCAACAGGCATTCCATTGCTAGAGTTTGGATTGCTTGTGCCCTCCAGGCCTGGCCTGTGGGCACACACACGAGACCCATATCTTTAAAATACAGTGATGGGCCAACACCCGGCAGTACCCGAATCCACCTGGGGAGCAACTCCAACCCCTCCTCCATGATCCTCCACACCAAAGATCAGGGTGGTGGCGCCACCACCAACTGTTGCCCTGCCATTACTGATACTGAAATATTCCAGGACACCTCTTTCCAGAAGGTCTGCAACACCTGGCAGGTCCAAAATAATGTATATATGTTCCCAGCTCTGTCCAGCACCTTCCACAGAGGGAATTGTGCACAAGCGGGAGGAAAATATAAATAATGCACAAATCTGAACTGGGATTTGTTGCATATCAAAATGCCCATGTGGGATCTTAGCACTAACCTCAGTCCTCCTCCCTGAAAATGACCCCTGGTCCCTCCCATAATGTCTTATTTTTTAGGCTAAGTCCAGAACATACCATCTTTCCTGTTGCACCACTTTTCTTGCTTTTTTTTTTTTTTGCTATCTTTTGCTACTCCTCCCTGGCTCTGGTCAGCCCTCGTCCGTCCGCCATCCCATGGCTCCGCTCCTTCAGGCCCTCATCCCTGTAACTCCCAAGGCTTGCCCCAATGGCAGGGCAGCGGAGAACCCCTTACTCACCTGCTGTTTCCAGATCCAGTTCAGGGTGTTACCTCCAGAGACGGAGCGCAGGGGACAGCTATCAAACCCATAGCGACCAGCACGCCAGGGTCTTTTCCTGGATTACTCCCCATTTGGGAGGCGGGCGAACTTGCGCCGCCCAGCCCCATCTGCCGTGCACCGCCCCACATTCTTGCGGCGGCGTGCCACCGAGCCCCAGCCTCCAGGTGTCAGGCATGCGCCATCGCTAGTCACCCTCCCCGGAGATGGACAGCAGTCCGGATGCTCGATCCATCTCCTCCTGGTGGCCCGCCTCATTCCTGAATGTGGGTTGCCAGTGTGGCGAGGTGTGGCATCCAGTGCCTCCGCCACCGGATGGCTATTTGTACCGCTTTTCTGATAATGCCTTCTGTGCTCCATAAACTAGTTGTTCCACTGAGGCCAATGCAGATGCAGTGGTTGGGTCTATATGCATTCCCCAAAAGCCCTGACCTGTAGGTAATGAAAAAAGTGGGAGTGGGGTAGCCTGTGTCCCCTGCAGGTCCGCAATGCGCGCATTCCCTCACGGGGTGTAGAGGTTCTCAAACAACTGACCCGCTATGCTCCCACTCCCTGTATCACCCATCTGATAGGCTAGGCAAGAAGAAAGGGTTGTCTGACACTGGTATCAGTAGAGTCTCATCTTCCAGGCACCGGTCCTCTTTAAAGTCTTTATTAGTGACTTTACAGAGGGCAAGAAGGAAGGTATGCCTTTTGCAGATGACACAAGATCTGCAACAGGGTAGACACTGCTGGGGGGATGAACTGAGATCTAAGAAAGCCTGAGGAGTGGCCAAAAGTGTGCCAACTAAGCTTCAATACAAATAAATTCAAAATCATGCACTTGGGCACAGAAACCCTGAAGCGGACTGGTAGTGACAACCACCAAGCAGGAAAGAGACCTGGGGGTAATCACATCTGATGACCTAATGGTGGCCAAACAGTGTGACAAGGCAGTGGGGAGAGCTAGTGGGGTGCTATGGTGCATGGGGAGGGGTATCACCAGCAGATAGAGGAGGTGGTGATACCGATGTATAAATCATTGGTGAGACCTTACCTAGAGTACTGTGTTCAGTTCTGGAGAACACATCTCCAGAAGAACATAGACAAAGTAGAGGTGATCCAGAGGAGGGCAACTAAAATGGTGCAAGGTCTGCATCAAAAGCCCTATGAGGAGAGCTAAAGGACCTCAATATGTGCACCCTGGAGGAAAGGAGGGGGATAAGATAGAAACTTTCAAATATTTCGTGGTATAAATAGGGTACAAGAAGGAAGTATTTTCAGGAAAAAGATGCTCAAGAACAAGGGGCCATGCTATGAAGCCGGAAGGAGGTAGATTGAGGGAAACGTGAGTAGGTACTTCTTCACAGAAAAGAGTTTTAGATGCCGGGGCTTCACAGAAAAGAGTTTTAGATGCATGGAACAGCTCCCGCAGAAGTGGTCAGGGCAAAAACTTTAACAGGATTCAAGAATGCATGGGATAGGCACGTTGCAATAGTGGTATAAAATGTAAAAATCAGAAGTACATGTCAAGATCGCAGTTTGAAATTAAAGATTTCATTACATGCAGTACAGACCACATTGTGCATTGTATAATCTGCCGCTGCTCTCTTTATTATATAGGGGAACCACGACCTCTCAAGATGCTAATAACGGAACATAAAAGTAATAGAAACATAGACTTTGATGGCAGATAAGGACCACTTGACCCACCTAGTCTGCCCATTTCCACCCACTGGATAAGCTGCAGATCCTAGTTAACCAACAGCCTATTTCTTCCTACCCCAAAGAACTGCCTTATGTCTGTCCCATGCATTCTTGAATTCTCCCACAGTTTTAGACCCCACAACCTCCTCAAGAAGGCGGTTCCATGCTCACCACCCTCCCTGTGAAAAATACTTCCTCACATTGCCCCTGAGCCCCCCCTCTACTCTTCAAATTATGCCCCTTGTTCTTGCACATGTCTTTTCTGAAAGATGCTACCCTCTTGGACTTTGTTGATTCCACTGAGGTACTTAAAAGTTTCACTCATGCCCCCCCTTTCCTCAAGGGTATACATATCAAGCTCCTCTAGTCTCTCCTGGTATGGCTTCTCTTGCAGACCTTGCACCATTTAGTTGCCCTCCTCTGGACTGCCTCCATCCTGTCTATGTCCTTGTGGTGATGGGGTCTTCAGAACTGGGTGCAGTACTCCAGATGGGGTCTCACCAACTGTCTGTACAGAGGGATAACAACTTCCTGTTTTCTGCTGGTGATGCCTCTCCCTATACATCCGAGTATCCCCCAACCCTCCCTACTGCTCTCTCACATTACTTGATAACTGATATGATTACTCCCAGGTCCCTTTCCATTTTTTGTTGTTGCTACTACCTCCCTCCACTGTGTACTCTTCCCTGGGTTTTTGTTTCCAGGTGCATTATTTTGTATTTTTTGCATTGAATCCAAGCTGCCATACTTCTAAGCATTTCTCTAACCTTGCTAAGTCCCTTCTCATCCTTTCCACCCCTTGTGTATCAACCCGTTGCAGATCTTTGTGTCATCTGCAAAGAGGCATACTTTTCCTTCCAGTCCTCTGCAATGTCACTTATAAGACATTAAAAGGACTGGACCCAGTACTGAACCTGCAGTACCCCACTAGTAATCCCCCTTTCTTGGAGTGGACTCCGTTTACTATACCTTCTGTGTCCTGTTGTCAAGTCAATGTTTTACCTAGGCTACCACCCTGGGACATACTCCCAGGCTGGCTAAGTTCTTTGTTTATTAATCTTGTGTGGGACTGTGTCAAATGCCTTGTTAAAGTCTAGGTAGGCCATGTCCACAGCCCTCCCTGGTCTACTACTTTGGTCACCCAGTCAAAGAAATCGATTATATTCATCTGACATGACCTTCCCACTGAGAATCCATGCTGCCTTGGGTCCTGTGCCCCACTGGCCTCTAGGTAATCAACAATTCTTCCTTCAGAAGTAATTCCATTATTTTCCCTACCACAGGTCAAACTGACAGGTCTACAGTTTCCTGCCTTTGTCTTGCTCCCACTTTTGTGAAGGGAATCACATCCGCCTTTCCTCCAGTCCTCAGGTACCACACCATCCTCCCATGACTTGTTGAAAGAGTAGTCGGTGGTGTCACTAGTTCTCCCTTAATTCTTTTAGAATTCTGGGGTGAATCTGTCAGGCCCCATTATTCTGTCCACCTTCAGTTTTAGGAGTTCTTTCAGAGCCCTTTCTTCTATGAAAGGACTGGGATCAACCCCCATCCGAGTACTTCTGTTAATTGGATTAGGTACCCCCACCACCACTTTTGTGAATACTGAGCAGAAGTATTCCGTCCATCAGACAAGAATATCAGACGAGGCAATGAAAGATCATCATTGGTCAGACATTTTTGGAATACAATCATCAGATTTCAAGCTTGAAGTTTTCTGGGATACAAAAGTTGCAAGACCAGAAAGAGGAAGAAATTGGCAAACTCTACTACTGAAAAGAGAAGTCTGGTGGATATATACTGTAAGAATTTACCTGAGAAGATATGGACTCAATGAGAATTTAATTTTGACTATTTTTGTTAACCATGTTTTTGATATATTGACATTAATAGTCTCTTTATAGTGAACAGCTTTTACAAGTACTCTAGAAATATGCAGAAGGAATATAAAGATAATTAACATAGTCTTTATATAGATAATTTTTGTAATACTGTCCAATATGCCATTTTCAGCCCAATACCCACATTCACTCTAATTAAATTTAATATATTACATTGTCCATTCACAATAAATAGTAACTTCTCCAGGTAATCCATGTGACTATTTTATCTTTTCCTTTCTCCTCACCTAAATAAAGCTCATTTTAAAAATGACCAAGAAAATATAAACGGATCAAAATGGTTGAGCAACTTTAGTTTATATCTGCATACACTACAAATAAGTATAAACAATAATAAGAATTCACTGTTACTTCTGTTTAAAACCATCAAGCCACAAAACTGGGAAATCCAGGTACTGTTTCTTTAAAACAAAGAATGTAGATAAATTCATAGTACATGAATGCGAATGTACATATGTTAATTCACCTCTTGTAATATTAACCTAAAACATACTGCCCCAATAGCTGAGAATCAGTTCCATTTTAGGCATAGAAAATGCCAAGAAAGTTGTTCTGAACATTTACAAGAAGGGGCTGACGGTTCAGCATATAGCACTGGTTTCATAGTGACTGGGCCACCCAGCACATCACTACATATGATGTCATCACGCCTCACCGAGCGTGATAGCAGATGGCCCAGACCCTCTTGTTCTTGAATCCAGCAGAAGGAGAATCGCAAGCTGGTGTCCTCGAGTATGATGTCAGTAAACTTGAAAAGATAAAATATTGATATTTTGTTACCCCACTCTAAAAATAAGAGGAAACCAACACAAAGGGAAATCTCCATCATATGCCACAAGCCCGTGAGAGTAAAACTAACCTGTGGGATAATATGAAAGTTGTAAGAAAGACCAGTATTAAAAACAAAAAATACTTTGTTTCAGGCTGTGACTAAACACTAGAAGCACATACATTGAAGGATAACTCTAAAAGCAATATATACAGGTAAAGACCTATGTAATGTTTTAGTTTAGATAATTTAAAATAAAAAGAATTCATAAACAACAATAATAACAAGCATTTGTCAATGCCAAAATTTTGATGCTTTGGAATATGTCCACTCCTGCACCTTGATTATGTCCTTGAGGAACCTGGAACGTTTTGTGCCGGTACCAGACTACCCATCTTGTTAATCAGCTTTCGATGTTGGTGGGTGTCAAAGGCTTTCCTGAAATCAAGGTAGGTGACATCCACTGCCCATCCCTGATTTACTTCCTTACTGAGGTATTAGGGTTTCCAATCATTATTTCAACCTCACCCCCACCCTGCAGAGATTGACAGGCATGGGAGTGTGTCTTGGGTCATTAGCCATAAAGCTCACGCCATTCCACCTCACTCCCACTCTGCAGACACTGACAGGCATTGCCTGTGCCTTGGGGTGTCTGGCCATTCGCTCACCCCATTCCATAAGGGAATAAGCTGAGATGGGTGCAAAATAGGAGAATGGGGTGAACGTTAGAGCCAAGACCCCAAGGCACACCTCGATTTCTGCCACTGGCTGCAGGGTGGGGGGTGGGGGAATGTTATGAGCAGTATGACCGATGACCCCAAGTCACACCCCGATGCCTGTCAGTCTCTATACGTGGGGTGGGGCCTTACTGTTTGAAACCATAATGCCCCAGGTGTTTGGTAGTATTTTTGCTCCAAATTTTCAGCATGGGCTTTTTGGGACCCCACCTCATGCACAGTGGCACTATCATTTTGTTACTCAATCCTGAAATGTGATTTCGCATACAGACTGCGCCATTCAACGGCACAGGTGCAAAAAGACATTTCAGGCAGGATGTGAAATGACAGCTGTACCGTTCATGAAGTGGTGTGAAAAAGGCAATGGTGAAAATCTGGAGTGAAAATACTAAAATAGTGAAGTTATGCGGCAAAGAAACTGAGCAATGCATGCCTGTAACGCAATCATTTTTTGAATTTTTCACCAAATTGTCCATATGGGCATTTATGGACCTCTACTGATGAACACTGGCACTGTGATTTTGTTAATCTGTCCCAAAAGTTGATTTCCCATAGCGACCACGCTATTCTGCGCCAGTGTGAAAACGCGTTTAGGGCACATGTGAAAAATGTCAGCTGTGTCATCATAAGGAGCTGTGAAAAATGGCAATGTTGAAAATCTGGAGTGAAAATAATAAAAATTGGCAAAGTTGTGAGGGTGCATAGAAACTGCACAACGCACGCCATCATTGCACATTTTTTCACCAGATTTGCAGCACTGCCTTTTGGGACCCCCACTTCATTAACAGTAGCACTGTTGTTTCATAATCCGTCCCATAAGGTGATTCAATGCAGTGTCTGGTAAATCACCTTCGGGACCAAGAAACTAGATGACAGTCACAGTGTTCATAAGGTGGGTCCCAAGAAACCCCACGCTGAAAATTTGGAGCCAAAATTGCTAAAAAACATCCAAGATATCAACTTAACTTGAAACCCTCCCACTGAGTCCCATTATATGGCTTACCTTGGTTCCTAGTTCAGAGTCTGGCTTTGAAGAGTACAGATGTGTCCTAGTCCACAGAAGATCGTGAGGCCAGACCTCCGAGGTAAGTATGGGGTGATGGGGGAGTGTTGGGAGGTGGGGTGCTAGAGGGAGGTGTGGGTTGGGGGAGGGGACCAGGGAGACGACAGTCTTTTTACTGGGGAAAAAATACTTGGGGACCATTTTCTTTCTTTTACAGGTACAGACTTTGGGACCGTTTTCTTTTTTACAGGTAAAACAATTTAAATTTAGGCACACTGGGGTAGGCTCCCAGTGCCATCTAAGGGGTGGGGTATGCCGACTCGAGTTGGGCATCCTAATGTCAGCAAAGAATGGGTTTTGGGGAAGGGGCCATCTGACACAGGGGAGTGAGCATCCCAGTGTCGGGGTTTTTTTTGCACACTGGGGTGGGCTCCCAGTGTGCCACTAATTGGGGAGGAACATTCTGACACAGGTACTGGGCACTCTGATGTCGGATTTTCAGGACTGTGTGGTGGGCAGCAGGAGACACCATGTTTCAGCTCACTGGGGTGGGCTCCAGTGTGCCACATGAGGGACATGCTGACACAGGGACTGGGCACCTCAATGTCAGCTTTTTGGGACTGTGTGGCAGGTAGCAGAAGCCCCATGTTTTGGCACACTGGGGTGGGCTCCCAGTGTGCCACATAATGGGAGGGAGAACAACGGGATTGGGCACCCGATGTTGGCTTTTGGGACTATGCGGTGGCGGCAGGAGCCATGTTTCGCACACTGGGGTGGGCCCCAGCATGCCACATAATGGAAGGGGAGAACATGCCACCACAGGAATCGGGCACCCGATGTCAGCTTTGGGGAGTGTGGCTACAAGCAGGAGCAGCCACCCCGCTAATTTTTTATTAAAATGTTTCACCAGGAAAGGCTCACTGAGCAAACAAGTTGCTCCTGGAGCTAGGCCTGTGGACAGTACACTGGCGCAGGGAGCCAAATAAGGTTGCAAGGTAGGAGGAGGTGCCTGCAATGATGAAATTGTTCGTGATTGCAGCAGCAGATTCTTTCAGCTCTTTGGCTCTCTTTGAAGTTCCTTGTAATTGACAACTTCCGCTGATTAGTGGCTGTGGGACACGCAGTAAAGTGTCCATTGCATTGGGTGGCAGTGCCGCACCTCTTCTTTGCCGTTATAGTCCCACAGCATTTGGTGCAAGTTTATCAAACGCAAAAATTGATATATATTTTTAAGGTCACTACAGGACGCCAAGCCAAGTGTCATACACCCTTTGGGAGGTATAAGCTTAAAAATCAGGTGTGTTCCCCTGCATTTATTTATTTCTATTAATAATTCACATTTAAGATTTGCAATCAAATATTTAAGAGAACACTAACTAGAGACTGCACGACGTTGAAAGAAGAAGTCTAAAAGCAATATATACAGGTCAGTTGAGGACGCCAAGTCAAGTGTTATAACCCTTTTGAGAGGCACAAAGAATCAGCATTGAGCATAGTCTGATGAACAGACAGGATCGCCTTGAAACATTATTTAGTGGAAACTTGTTCTGGAACTGAAGTGCTGATTTATAGAAAGAATATGAAAGAGATAGGAATGAAATATATTGAAATGTTGAAAATGCCAGGCACACTGATGGAATTGAAATGTAGATGAAATAGTAATGTAAAAGAATTCCAAACAATAGTAAAAAGAATTAATGAGGAATATTGTGGGATTGAGAGTATTTTCTTGTATAATAAATACAGAGTACATAGGCACAAAGGAGCCTTACAGGTAAGGAAAGGGAGGGTAAAGCCAGAGACCAAGTACAGTCTGTGATATTACAGTAGGTAGGAAAACTGGGTAGATTAGGTGGGCCAAATGGTCCTTCTCTGACATCATATTCTATGCTTCTATGTTTGATGTAGTTCTAAGCTGTTTACCATCAGAAACATGTGGTAGCACCACACTGTTACATTAACAGTAAGAATCTAGTACGCACAGGTAAAAAGCAACCTCATCAGAATAACTTTTAAAACTGCAGTGGTGGCCATCTTTAAGTACTTTGTTCACTAATCAGACAAACTGGCCAGAGTCGATAGGGCTGCAGGAGAAGAATCTGGGTTAAAATATTGAAAATTATTTTATTTTTATACCTACTTTTCAACACAGCCTTGTGTGTAACCTGCCTCATAAAAAAGGGCAGAGAAAATGTTCCAACTTCTGGCCTAAAGGTGATATCATGTAGGGACTGCAAAATCAACGTTGGGCTGCAAACACACATTTTGGACAGGAGTTAAAAATTACAGCTGTTACATTAATGAGTCACTGTACCAAAATGGCTATGTTGAAATGTTGTGGTAAAAATACTGAATATTACCAAAGTTATGAGCCTGCATTTGCAAAATTCAGCATAGCCTTATAACTTAAAGCAGCAGTGCAACAATCTGGAGAAAATTTTGACCTATACTTTTTAATGCTATTTTAGATTGCCACTTACCTCCTGACTGGTATGATATCCTTCTTTCCACAATTTGAGTCTGCTTCAGTACTTTTCATGTCTGAAATAATAAAGGGCACTCCTTTAATCACGCCTCGGACCAGGTTTCCTTTACAGTATTTGTAGCTGTTTTTGACAACTGTTGTTCTGTATGTCAGGAGCAGTGCCTGCTGATAATAGTTAATTTTAGTCAACAAGTGATATATAAACAAGAGAGGGTCAAAACAGCTGAAAATACTGATGAAGACCTGGCTTACACTATATTAAAGGGTGCTCCTTTATTATTTCAGACATGAAAGAAGTACTAAAGCAGACCCAGACTGTGGAAGAAGGGTATCATACAAGTGAGAAGCTAAGTGGCAATCTAAAATAGCATGAAAAAGCATTGGTCAACATTTTAACCAGATTACTGCACTGCTGTTTTAATAGATGAGCATACTAGAATCACACAACACAAGAATGTGCAAAGTATACCACCCCCATATTAGATTTATTCAAAGTCAGGGAATGCATTGCTATTTTTAGGGGGCATTGAAAAGTTTAACGTGTTCCACAGGGAAGAAATCTGGATACAGCTTTACTTAATCAAGCCCTAAATATAATGCAGTCAGGACAGAAAGGAGGTTAGGTGCATCAAGATAGAAGTGAGGATACGGTAAAGAAAATTTATTGTGGTACTCTATAAAGATCCTGCTGAAAGAATGCAACACATATGTCAAGCAGAGAAACACCAGCTGGCAAATATGCTGAATTATTTGGTGCAGTCTTACAATGCAGCAAATTAAATTGGGTCCATATTCATTTTTGAGTGGGGATTGTGAAAATGTCAGATGGTTGTCAAATCCCACCCACCTTTTTCTTCTTTAATGACAAAACTGCTGCTTTAAGAAAACGGGCTCTGTAGACCATTGTGATCCATCATATTTTCAATAACCCCAACCTTTTACACCTTGTGGGTCACTGTCCCACACAGGAAAACTGACCTTCTCACTTCTCTGAGTGCAAACCAAGCCCCTTTTGTGTTGACAACCCTCCTCCCATCTGCCAGTTGCTTAGTGGCAGTGAATTTATGCAGCATTTTTAATTCTGCATATTTATACAGTCACACAAATGCCAAATGACATCCTTTGTAAGCTTCCTCCATCAGTTTCTTCATATTTCTCTAGTGTTTACATTTACTGTAGCAGTAAAGAGAATATGTTTAGTACTAAAACTAAAATAAATTTGCTGGTGGGCTTTCTGTTTAGATACCACCATTAAGGGAAGCTGCATTTTCAAACAGGAATACCTGTAAGGATCTAACCGATAATATCCACATTTATGTTTACTAGTAGTTGTTACCGCTTCTCCTTGTGGAACAAAGCAAAATGGATTCGGGGGAGGGGGACACGTAATATGGTGCTCAGCAATGAAAAAGTGAAACAAGGACTAGGAGCACCACATATGCAGAAAGTATCAGGACCACCAAAATATTATTCAGAGTTCTATAGTGCACCCACACAGCATAAAAAAGTGATGGCTGAGCTGCTCTGAAAGTTATGTTTATTAGCTTTCGCCAGGCATCATCAGAGTGAATAACTGTGATGATGCCTGGCAGAGGTCAGAGAAATGTTAGTTGCAGAAAGGCTCAGCTCCCACTTTTATGCTTACTATGTGGGTACACTATGCACTTTAGTTAAATTAAGGACTCAGAATAATATTCTTATGGTCCTGGTGCTTTCTGCATATGTGGGTGCTCCCATCGCTTTTATGTGGTCCCTGTGGAACAGCAGGCTGAGATGGGACATGAGCTCAGTCTTCCCATTCTCAGGGGTATTGACAGGATTGAACATATAGATATGTTTTCCAGCAGGACACCGGACATGCTCTGAAGGTCACAGATGGCAAGTTTAGGGATAACATGAGGAAGCATATTTTGCCCCAGACGGTGATGGCCTTCTTTTTGTTCCATTTACATTTTAGTATGCTTTTTTTCTTGTTTTCTTCCCATCCTCACCCGTGCACTTCCGGGCACTGACGTACACATGTGGAGGCATGCGCATGTCAGGCACTGCGGAGCCTAGTTGCCCCTCTGCCCACCCGCGTCACCACTGGATCTCCACCCGTGGTGACGGATTACGGGTGGACAGCGCCCACCCTAGGAAAGAAGAGCTGCCGGCAGGCGGCTCAATCTCTGTTCCTACCCCTCACCTCCCCAGCCGGCTTCCGCTGACCCAAGGTCATTCCTAAACCCGGTCGCCGCATGGCGAAGGTGCCTCAAACCTCTGCGCCACTGGGCTGCAGGTGATGGCCTTCTAAACTGACCTGCCAAACAGACTGTGGACATAAAGACAGCAGAGCAGTCTGCAGTGTTGCCCATCCCTTAGCTTTTGCCAGCACTGAGAGCGATATGACTGTGGAGAGCTTTCAGGAGTGACAAGAGCACTGAAAAGAATATGAGATGTTCTCGTGCACCAGAGTCAGATGTAACTGATACTGCTGCGATTATAGAACTGAGCATGCGTGATACTGCATGTGCCGCTTGCCCCATAGTCAGCTGTATCATGGCAGTACTGACATGACTACATATGCTCCATACTCACATATGCATAATTTCAGTTAGCATCGGTGAAAGTAAGACCCCACTGAAAATGGGATACTGCATCTTAGCCAGGCTAACGTGTATCAGCACATTGCAGAAGTGGGTAAAATTAGGACTCTCTGAAAATGAGATCCTGCATCTCATCAAAGCTATCCTGTGTCAGTACATTGCCAAAATGGATAAAAGTACTACTCACTGAATATGGCATATTGCATCTCAGCCAGGCTATCCAGCTGTGTCAGTATATTGTAACAATGCTATAATACCATTAAAAGGTTCTGGAGACATGTGAACATTGAGAGCAAAGCGTGAGTGATTCCAGCATTTTTCCAGAGCCTCTGTGATATGTTGCAGGTGAGTTTTACCATTTAAAATAATAAAAACAGCCTTAACATTTGTTATAGTGATTTTACTGACAAGCATAATTAAGTCATTTGCTGCCTAGCATTTAAAACTCTTCCGACAAGTATGAAACCATGAGACTTCCAATGCCACTAATTAGGTCTAGAAAGGGTTAACATAAATCAGAGTCATGAGGGCTAAGCTGAAAGAAGCCTCCACAGGTTCCCTCGCTGCACATCCGTCCGAGTTTCCCAGAAGGCCATTGGAAGGGTCCTGAGCTAAGCTGAAAGAAGCCTCCCAGGTTCCCTCGCTGCACACCCGTCCAAGTTCCCCAGCTGGCCATTGGAAGGGTCGGAGGGCTAGCTGAAAGAAGCCTCCCAGGATCCCTCACTGCACACCCGGTCCGAAGTTCCCAGCTGGCCATCGGAAGGTAGAGAGAGAACTGAGTCAGTTTAAATCTTGGTGCCTTTTCCTGCTCATTCCGGTGCTCTACTGAGAGACTGTGTGGTTTTATAGCTAATAGTACAGTCACTGCAGCCTGCTAATTTGTTACTAAATCTATGCTGGTTAATATCATTAAATACAACTCTTGTTGCAGCCTGTTAGTTTTAAAGAAAATCCTGTCTGATAAGTGTAATTTATTGAAGCCGACACTGCAGCTCACTCGGACCTGCTGCTCCTTGTTGGATTTTTTTCATTTCTCCATCTGTGAGGATTTTTAGTGCAGTACTACAGTTTAAAGTCTATTCTGCTCCTTTTATAGCCTTATTCCCTGTGCTTTCAACTGATCTCTGTAAATTTTCTGTCTCATATCTCTCCCTGTAACTCCCTCCCCATTGCCCCTCGTGAATTACCAAGTTTGCCTAATCTTTACTGGCCCATCCCCTTTTCTCTGAGAGACTGTGTGGTTTTATAGCTAATAGTACAGTCACTGCAGCCTGCAAATTTTTACTAAATCCAGGCTGGTTAATATCATTAAATACAACTCTTGTTGCAGCCTATTAGTTTTTAAAGAAAATCCTGTCTGATAATTATAATTTATTGAAGCAGACACTGCAGCTCACTGACCTGCTGCTGCATGCTGGACGCCGCCCACAGTACTAAATGCACCATCTGACTCGCCCATTGTGGCTCCCTGCCAGTGCACATTCTGTCTCGCCTTCTGCTGCTTTCTGCCTGATATTCATTGGGCTAGCAAACCTGCCACTCCTCTCACCACTCAAATCTATACGCTTCGATTTTAGAACTGCACAAAATGCATGCCATATCTAATTTCAAAGGGTGTTTCTGTTTCTTCCTATTCCTAGGTTGAACTCGAACCAGGACTCAGCGTTTCTTCTACACTCTCCCATAAATATTTTAAAACATACCTTCCCACTTGTCCAGTCAGTCCCTTAATTAGTTTTTTTTCTTTTTACTTTCAGTCACTGGATACTTTAGGTACCTTTACAAAGTAATAGCCTGAATATTAACATGCAGAGCTGCTTAACTTGAGTACAGGCAGTACTTTGATTCTGTTTAACCTGCATATTTTGGCTTATTGTGCAGTACATCGACCTGTGCCTGTCACTCATTTTATCCTTAAGTGCCCCTTTATTGTTGCATGGGATCTAAGAAAGGACATTAAGCCAGATATTGTGTGGTCAGGTCCCAATTTACACTCCTATAGCGACACCTGATTGATGCTGACAACTGTGATCTTTTTCCCCTAGTCTTCAACTAGGACAAGGCAGACGGCCAGGAAAACAGCCACTAATATAAAACAAGGGTTTTCTCCCACTAGCACCTACCCCAAATTTCCAACTTAATAACTGATTTCACCAGGAGATATACTGGTCTTCCAACATGGCCCCAGAATACTCTTTATATAACTATGGCACCACTTGCCTCAAGTCCTGCTGGACTAGTAACTCACCGCCTCTCTCCTAAATAAGGGTGTACTCCTGGCCCTCGGATACATACCGCCTCCTCTGAGTAGACATGTGCTTAGGGAAGGACTTCTTGACCCCATGAGGCAAAATCTCAGCGACTCTGAGCCTTGTGGTCATTACTACTGGACCTCTCCCACAACTAAAATGAAAGTCTCATAGCACACGAGTTGGTAAAGCGTGGCTCCTATTACGTGGTGATCCACGATGCATGCAGAAGGTTCCACAGCCTCTCAAACCTTCAATTGGGCAAGTGTTAGCTTGACTACTTGCTCTTCTTCTGCTCCGTGGAGGAGACATTCAGCCTAATCCGGGGCCCCTGTAGACAGTTTCCTTGTATCCACCCCTAGGATCCTCACTGGACATCATCGAAAGGCTTAAGGATAGTGCACATGAACGTATGCAGCCTTAGACCTAAAATCCATGCAGTCCAAGCCTGGCTTAACCTCTACAAGCCAGATTTCCTGCAATCTCAGAGACCTGGCTCAAGGCCCATATTCATGACCACGAGACCATGATCCTTGGGTACAATCGTTCCAGACAGGACAGGGCAGGAAAGAGAGGAGGGTCCTAATCTATGAAAGACACTCTAAATGTGAGTCTACTAAAGCCCAAACTTGGGAGCTGCCAGGATGGGAGTCTGTCTTCATCCGCTCTAACCCTTGGTAATGCTAAGCATCTCACCATTGGCTGTGTCTACAGCCCTCCTAAGAATGCTCAACTTGCTCTTGAGGGCATCACCAAATTGGTTGGCATGAATTAACCAATGAACTCCTAATAATGGAGATTTCAACCTGAACTGGGCCACTGGCCCCAACAAGGCCTCAAGGGTGCGATTCAAGACGCAAACCTGGAGCAGGTCATTTCTCTACCTACCAGGTTTAATTATAAAACAGGGAGCCATACTACTTTTGACTGAGCTTTGTATCTAACTCCTTCAGCATACAGAAAGCGGGTATATTGGCTGACACCATTAGTGATCACTCCCAATATTCTGTATTTGGAAGAACAGAGCACCAAAGATTCCCCAGGATACTCACAGTACGTGACTTCTCCAATTTCATGCCAGCAAAATTTAATGACTACCTAAGTAGTCTGACTGCAGACCGATTAGGCTCTCCCGACATTGGACGAGGCCCTTGCCTACTTCCAAAACTCACTCCTCAATGCGGCATCTCTTTGCCCCTTCAAAAACTTTGTACAAAAGGAGGCTGCCATAAATGGATCTTCCACTCTGTGAAATCTCAGATGAAAAGAAGGGACAAGGCTTGGAAGAAATTCTGGATCTCCCACTTTCAGACCTGGTTACTTACAAAACCCTAAGAAATAAATGTAAGCTAGACATCAAACTTGCCAAAAGGAGTATGTAACCCGCCTCCAGCGGTCCACACTGGGAACCCTAAGTTTCTGGGCACAAATCAACAAACTGCTTAAGGGCAACTCCAAGGAGGCACAAGGACAGTGTATCAGTGATTGCCAGCTTATAGTCTCAGCAATCAACCACCACTTCACCAACCTTGATGGATACAAGGTAGGGCTACCAACACCCATGCCTGTACAGACCTTTGTATGAATCTCCTGTCTGAACAGACCCCATTTCACCTGAGAATGGTCAAGGTGAGTGAGGTCTGTAAACTTGATAACTCTGAAACACAAAGGCTTTGGTGGCCCAGATGGAGTCAGCCCGAGGCTACTCCAGGTAGGTGCACTGTCCCTGGCCAAACCTCTGACCTGGATCATCAACAGATCTTTACTTAAAGGGTACATTCCATACCAGTGGAAGGCTGCCAACGTGGTCCCCATTTACAAGGGTGGCTCTGCTGTGTACCCTGCCAAATTGCAAGAAAGGCTAGTTTATGGGCAACTGAGAGATCAGTGGAGCGCCACCAAATCCTAGCCCCTTCACAGCATGGCTTTGACAAACCATGGAACAGACAAGGCACTCATCAAACTCACAGTGGACCTATTCAGGGCAATGGATGAGGGCATGTCGATGGGTGCTATCTTCGAGACCTGTCCAACGATTTGACCTTATGGACCACAACCTTCTTCTTACTAAGCTTCAAGGCATTGGGCTTGATGCCCAGGCTCTAAACTGGTTCAAGAGCTACCTCTCGGTCGCTTCCTAGAGGGTCATTTGGAAGAAAGAGCTTCACCCTCTTTACCCATCAAGGAGGGTGTGCCTCAGGGCTCACTCTTGGCCCTCTCCTGTCTCTCTCTCTCTTCACAAATGACCTAAACCAGCACTGTGGGATAGCTCAGTAGTTCAATACGCGGACGATACTGTCATCTTCCGAGCCAGGTGCACACCACATGATCTTGGCCCTCCTACAAGGGGACCTAAATACACTCGAGGCCTGGCTCACATCAAACAGAATGATCCTCAATGCAGCAAAAACGAAGCTATGTTGTTTGGTCCTAGATCCCTTGGCCAGGATCGGACCAATTCCTAAACTTACTACCCTTGTGGGATAAACGAACAGACATAATTGACAAATATAAAATACCTAGGGCTAACTATTGACCAGGGTCTTACCTTTAAGCCCCACGCTGACCAGGTAACAAGGTCTATCCACGCCAAACTTGGCACCATGTACAGGCTAAAAAACTTATCCTGGAGGCTAGACGAGCAATCGCCTCCAGTGTCCTCCTACCCACATTAACCTATGCTGCCCCGTAATCTAGGGCATGGCAAAGGGTGAGGATAGCAGGCTTCAGGTCCTATACAAGAAGGTCACGAGGTCTGTAATAATGTGTGAACCAAGAAGCCACCCCTGCATCTCACTAGCCCAGCTGCAATGGCCTTCTTCGAGGCTCGTCTACAGTATCCCTGCTCTGCTATGCACACAAATTGCAGAGCCCGGCGGCCCCACCGCCTAATAGGAATAATCAAGGCTAAGCCTAACCTCAAATGCTCAGGACCTCGGGTCAGTCCCTACTGGCAATCCCCAGAATCAAGACTCACAAGGAGGCACCTTTGCTCTCACATTCCTAAACTGTGGAACACTCTCCACCTGTAGTACAGGAAGCCCCTGCTACCAATCTTTCACACTAGGCTTAAGTCCCATTTATTTATTTATTTAGACAGCAGTTTGAAAACCTTTGAGCCATAGGCTCATTTACAAAGGTACCTTGTCACAGTAAGACAAACGAAAATACACAGTATAACAGTATAACACAGTATAACAGTAACTTAAGACATAGATACAAACAAGCTGGTACAGGTAGGATTGATGCAAACAATACCGAGTTATGTTGTCCTTAGCAGCTTAGTAGTAAGCTTTGTCATTAGTATTGAGTACGGCTTTGACTAGTGGCAATTACAGCTTCGGTGTTAACAAGGTGGTTCCGTAATGCTGGTTTGCCTGGACAAGCTCATGCCACTGTGAGGGTATAGGATAATCACCCCCAATCCTAATCACAATACCCATCCCCTTCTCACCTTAACCTATATTAAATCATGCCTTAAATCCTTAAATCTTTCAAGTGTTGCACTTATGGTCTACGATTTGAATAATTGCCTGTACTGTTATCCTCATTATCTTGTTTACTTCGTGACCCTGTATCACCTGACTGTATGTATTCTATTGCTTCTGGATCACGATTGTATGTATTGTATTGCTTCTGTTCCCAGTCGCCTCTGAAAAAGGGACCTTTGTGGGCCCAGTGGCCAACCCGTCATCAAAATTCAATAAATAAATAAATCAACTCTTCAGAGTAAATGCTGTAAATCATTGACACACACAAACACTCTGGGAGAGTTGACTAAGACTGTAATTTGACACTACTCTGCAGTTAGATGCTGTTTTCTGTTGAGTCATGTCAGTAAATTATTAGTCTCCAAGATAGCAAGTCACATTGCAATAAAAAAAAAAGCGGAGAAATAGTAGTGAACTTTTCTACTCAGCAGCCCTCTTGCACTAGCTCTAAAAATTCTGTTTTCCAAGTTGGATTCCAAAGAAAACATGTGTTTCTTGTACTCACTGAAGCACTAGAAGGTTGGAGAGGAGAGGTGATTGTCCAGAGCATTTGTTTCTTAATCCCTAGGCTGCTGAAAAGAACTAGAATTAATCTGTTTGACTGAGCCCTGGACAGATGTTCAGTCTGCAGCAATGCAAGGGTTAGATTGAAGGGCTGCAAAGACATGGAAGGATCATTCTAAAACTCCAAAGGAAGAGTTCCAGTCTGAATCTGTAGCTCATTTTTAGAGCTGATGCAAGAGGGCTGCAGGCTCCGCCACCTGCAGCCCTAAAATGAGTTACAAATGCTGTTGTTTTCAAAATATCTGAGAAAATTAAAAATACAGAGAGGATAAATCTAAGGATGTCACAGGTACACTTTTGCTGAAAAACTGTGATGAATATTTTTGCATACCTAATAAATACTGGCGCCTTCAATTAGAAAGTGAAGTCGGGGGGGGGGCAGGGGACCTGTCCATAGGGTTGTGGATCATGGAATGGGAGCTAGTATTTACTGAAAACCAAAAGGGGTGAGAAATCTTGGTCATACCTGTGTGGTACAACAGTATGCTCATCTGTAAAGTACTGTACTTTGCTCCAGTGTTGATTCACCATGCTGCTTATATAGAAACAGAATCTGTTGGCAGAAAGGGCTGCTTGGGCCACCCAGTCTGCCCAAATTTTCCTTGCCTAGTCTGTCTCGGCAGGCCCTATCTGGTCTCTGTCGCACCCTCTCTCTCCTCTTCCTCCTTGCCAATTTACCAATATTCCCTTATAACTATCTCATGCATGTGTGAAGTCCCCACACCACTGTTTTCACTTCCACCTATAATCTGCTAGAAAACAGTTCCAGGCATCCACCACACTTTCAATGAAGTAGTGCTTCCTCTTATCCCTTTTTCTCACTTACCTCGTGAAATTGGGGAGGAGCCCCACCAGAGCTTTCAGCAGAGCATACCAAAGCTAGACACCTTAAACCTGAACTGCTCCAAAACTTGCAATGCACTTATTCCTGCCCCACCTCATCAGCACTTCACATCCCCATCCACCTGCCCTACCTCTCCCCTCCTCCCCAACCACCTCTCCTCACTTCTACCCCCCAATCTTATCACCCTCCTTTCACCACTATTTACCACCCAACAAGGCCCCGCTGCCTCTTCTTGCATTCTCTTCACTCCCAACCCCTTCCTACCGCCCGCCAATCTCTTCTCCTACCACCTGACAAGGCCTCCTGGCTGCTGCCCACTTTGTTCTCTTTATACTTGTCCTCTCCCTGAGTGTCCTTAGATTTATTATAGAAACACAGAAACATAGACTTTGACAGCAGATAAGGACCACATGGCCCACCCAGTCTGCCGATTTCCTACCTACTGGATAAGCTGCAGATTCTAGTTAACCAACAGCCTACTTCCTGCAATCCCCACTATAATTGCCTTGCGTCTGTCCCATGCATGTTTGAATTCCCACTGTTTTAGACCCAACAACCTCCTCAGGAAGGCGGTTCCATGTATCCACCACTCCGTGAAAAAAAATTTCCTCACATTACCGTGAGCTGTCCCCCTCATCTTTAAATTGTGCCCTTGTTCTTACACATCTCTTTTCTGAAAGATGCTACCCTCCTGGACTTTGTTGATTCCCTTGAGGTACTTGAACATTTCTATCATGTCCCCGTCCCTCCTTTCATCAGAGTATACATATTAAGCTCTCTCAGTCTCTCTTTGTATGGTTTCTGCTGCAGACCCTGCACCATTTTAGTTGCCCTCTGGACTGCTTCCATCCTGTCTATGTCTCATGTAGATGAGGTCTCCAAAACTGCACACAGTACTCAGATGGGGTCTCACCAACTGTCTGTGCAGAGGGATAACCACTTCCTTTTCTTCTTGTGATGCCCTTCCTATGCATCCCAGTATCCCCCTGGCTCTCCTTACCGACTTTTCACATTGCTTACCCACCTTTAGGTCATCTGATAGACTACCCCAGGTCCCTTTCCATTTTTGTTGTTGTTAGTACCTCCCCTGCTATTGTGTACTCTTCTCCTGGGTTTTTGTTTCCCAGGTGCATTACTTGCCTCTTTGCATTGAATCTAAGTTGCCATATGTCTGGCCATTCCTCCAACCTTGCCAAGTCCCTTCTCATCTTTTCTACCCCCTTGTGTATCAACTCTGTTACAGATCTTTGTGTCATCTGCAAGAGGCATACCTTTCCTCCAGACCCTCTGCAATGTCACCTATAAAGATGTTAAAGAGGACTGGACCCAGTACTGAGCCCTGAGGTACTCCACTAGTAAACCCCTTTCTTTGGAATGTGTTCCATCCACTATTACCTTCTGTGTCCTGTTGTGCTGCCAGTTTGCTATGTGATCATATGTTCCCTGGCATACACGGTACAATGCCAGTTAATGCTGCTCACCTGTTTACTGTAACACCATTTGTTTTGTACTCCCTTGACCTTTGTTTGCAATTTTCTCTGACGTGGAACCTATGTAAAAGAGCTTATGCTCAAAAGTGTAATCCAAGACTTTAATAAAATTAAAAATCCTCTTAAACTCCCCTCAAGCTTCACTGCATGCCATCTTCTCTTAGTGCACTTCCTCATTTGAAACAGACTCCCCACCTGTACCCTGTTCACTGTCGTGAGGCACTTTTAAAGTCTCTATCATGTCCCCCCCCACCATCCTCTCTTCTAGGGTGTACGTTCGAGATCCCTCAGTCTTTCCTCATAGGGCTTTGAAGTAACCCCTACACCGCTTCAGTTGCCCGCCTCTGGACTGCCTCCACCCAGCCTATGTCCTTTATGAGATGTGGCCTCCAGAACTACACAGAGTACTTCAGGTGGAGTATCAGCAACTAATACAGTGGTACACCACTTTCATCTTCCTGCTGGTGATACCTCTCCCGATGCACCCCACCGCCATGCCCACTGCCTTGTAGTACTGCCTCACTACTTTTGAGTTCATCAGATAAGATATCCCCAACTTCTCTTTCTGTTAGTGACCATCAGTACCACCCAGTACTGATGGTCACTACTCCACGGTCTCTTGGTCGGATCACTGCAGAGTGGAGTTCTTGGTTAGGCTCCCCCGCTAGTCTCTCCCTGTTGAGGTGGTCCGGCACCACCCTTTGAGGTTGTCCCCAGAGGGACTGTTGGTTGTAGTGGATTTTCTGCTGAGAGTGTTGCATGTGCAGAGGGATTGGACGAGGTGGGGGGCATATAATAACGCTGTCACCATAGCTCAACACCAATGCACCGATTCATATAGGACCCAGGTCTTATCACTTAGGATCCCCATAGTTTAATGGGGCTTTCAAGGAGATGAAGACCAAAGATCGGAAGTCGGAGCATTGCTGGAGAAGAACCAGGTCTGTGGAGGACAGACCGGCTTTGAAAACTCACTACGATGAGTATTAAAGAGCAATCAACTGTAACAAGGCAGAGTTCCTGTCCAGGAGATTGCTGCAGGAAGGAACAGCCCAGCTATGCTCTTTTGAACTGTAGACAGGTTATTAAATCCAGCCTGTCTGCAGCCGGAAAAGAGCAGTTTCAATTGCTCGGTGCAGGAGTTCACCTAGTTCTTTTCAGACAGGGTGTCCCCAATTAGAGCTGGGATCTCTTAAGTGGGACATGACAACTCCGCAGTATAGAATCTGGTATGTACAGGAGCACTCCATTTGTCTGGGAGGAGTTTTGGCTAGTGAGGGTGTCTGAGGTCATTGAGGTAATCTTGATGCTGGGACACACTTTTTTTAATTAGCTTTTTGGTCCCATCACCTCCTCCCACTAACTGGCACAGGGACACATGTATAATTTTTTTATAGTTTTCCCTTGTCCCCCGAGGTCCTGACACATAGCTGTGCGCGTGGAGGCACGCTAGCACTTCATGGCACCAGCTCAGCCCTTTCACCTCCTGATACCTTTACTGCCTCCTCTCCACTCCACGCTGCCCACCGACTTCACCCGGTGGAAGCTAAAATACAGGAGTGCCAACCCGCCTCACCAGAGGAGAGCTGCCCACCGCATGCTCAATCCTGCTCCACCCCCAATGCTGGCACCCTACAACCGAAGTCGTTTCTGAACCCGGGTCGCCAGCGCAGGGCGCAAGGTGCATCCAGCGCCTCAAGCCTCTGGCCCACCAGTTCGCTATGACCCACATTTTGTGAACTGGACCTGGGTCTGACACGCCTACCAGTGGGATGCATTGAGTCCGTTGGTCCAGTGTTTGCTGAGACTGTCCAGTGTTCACTCTCAGAGGGCTTTTCCCAATGTCTTGAAGGAGACATTGGTGAGGCCCCTACTGAAAAAACTCTCAACTCTTGACATCTTAGCAAATTACTGACCTAGCTCCAACCTCTCATTCCTAGGGAAGGCTGTGGAGAAAGTTGTGGCTTTGCAGCTTGAGGCCCACCTGGTGGCCACTGACATCTACCAGACACTTCAGTCCGATTTAGGAGAAAGCATAGCACTGAAACAGCGATAGAGTGCAAAATGATCTCCTCAGGGCGGCAGATAAAGGAGAGCAGTCAGTTCTCATTCTCCTAGATCTTTCTTCAGCCTTGACACCATAAACCATGTGATGCTACTTGATCGCCTTTAGAGGTCTCTCTGTGGACTCACTGTCAAAGTCAGCTGGTCCAAGTCCTTTCTGTGAGGCAGAAAACTATGGGTAGTGATGGGAAGTTTCTCCTCCTGCCTGAAGTCCAAACCTGGGGAGTTCCTCAGGTTCGATCTTGTCACCCATGTTGTTTGTGATGTACATGCTGCCCCTGGGTGATATCATTAGATGGCATGGTTTGGGTTTCCACTGCTATCCAGAAGATACTCGGCTGTATATGTCTTTTGCACCTGGAACATCGGATGCTGTGGACGTGCTAAATAAATGTCCATCCAAGATCCAGGACTGGATGTCCTCTAACTGGCTGAGGCTCAACCCGGATAAGACAGAGGTACTAGTGACTAAGCCTGGTCATCAGCAGGATGCGGTCACCACCGGGTCAGGAACAGGGTCATTCTTGGGTGCCTCCTCCTGGTGGCAACCAATAAGGTGCGTAAATCGTGTGTCATCCTGGATGACGAGTTGACACTTGATGCTTAGGTGTCTTCTGTCGCCCAAAGTGTTTTTCTGCCACTTGAGGAATGTCACCGGATTAAACCCTTAATCCTGCCTGATGACCTGCCCTCATTGGTACATGCCTTAGCTACATCCAGACTTGATTACCGTAATGCTCTTTACCGTAGTCAGTGAAGGTAATGTCTTCTGGCTGCAGCTGGTCCAGAACGCTGCAGTTAGGTTGTTGATTGGCCTTCCGAGGTCCACTCATATAATCCCGGGTTTTGCGGAACTGCATCGGCTGCCGGTCACGAGAGGACTGCCTTCAAGGTGGGCTTGCTCACTTATAAGGCCAAAAACGGGTCAGGTCCTGGTTATCTGTCAGACCTCTTGACACCTGTATGCCCGTGCAATCACTCTGCTCGTACACAGAAGGTTATCTTACAGTCCCGAGTTCGTGGTTAAAAACATCTGGAGACTGTACCTTTGGAGTAGCCGGCCTGTGTTGTAGAATTTGATGCCTTGATCTGTAAGAGAGGCTCCTTCCGGGAGAGCTTCAAAACTGCACTGAAGGCACATCTGTTTAGGCAAGCTTTTAACGTGCAGGGCTGTACCCTCAATGTAACCTCTGGGTACCCCTGTATTTGACTGTAACCTATTATAAGTAACATTATTATGTAACCTATGTGTACTCTATGTTTAATGTTCTGTACCTGTACTGTTCTCACTGTTGTAACCACATTATGTAACTCTGTCTCACGCCTTGTGACGAGGTGCCTTTGTAAATGAGTCCATGACTCAAAGGTTGTAAATCCAACTTTTCTAATAAATAAATAAATGAATGGGGTATGACCTCTGTTGGTTATTTACTATGTGGTTTTAATTATGATTGACTTAAATGATTGTTATGACTAATTTTATGTTTTATGCTGTAAATGTTTCTAATTCTATGTAAAGCACCCAGAGCCCTCGGATTGGGTGTTAAACAAATAAAATTTTACTTACTGACCTCCCCATTTTATACTCAGCGCCTGGATTTCATGCCCTAGGAGCATGATTTTGCACTTTTGTCATTGAACCCTAGCTGCCATGCTCTTGACTACTCCACAAGTTTTCAAATGTCCCTAATCATTT
This sequence comes from Neoceratodus forsteri, assembly GCA_016271365.2. NCBI lineage: Eukaryota > Metazoa > Chordata > Ceratodontiformes > Ceratodontidae > Neoceratodus > Neoceratodus forsteri. The sequence continues at coordinate 328,229,974 of CM057449.1, read as the reverse complement.
TCTCCACACCTCCTGAGTATCCACCCTATTACAGATTTTTGTGTCATCTGCTAAAAAAAAGGTTGCTGACCTATAACAGCAGTTCTAGGAGTGGTATATGATGTTCATCCACACTTTCTGGCATTTGCCTTTCTTTAATTCTGGCCGAACATCTTCAAGTGACCTCCCACCCACCTGGGTAGTAACTCCATCGGCTTCATCCCATGCGCTGATCTTGCCCACTGGAAGCAGTTCTGTGCGCCAAAGTCAGGGAGGCCGGTGGGTCCATGGGGATCAACATCATATACCACTCCTAGAAAGTACAGTTACGCAACAATCTCACCGTAACAGCAGATCTTTGAGGGGTGTCTCAGCAGGTAATACACTGGTCATCGCCAGAGGTCACTGTGGTGCACGCAGCTCTTCTAGCAGTCTTTGCCAGGGGTCGCCCACATATGACATCATCAGTCTGCTACCTATATAACAGTGGGTGGTCCTGGTATCCTCAGTACTCCATGGATTCAGTTTGCTAAGCAAGGACCAAGGGGATCTGAGGTACCATAGGTGTCCCTTCCCACGTGCCAAGTGGAGCAAAAATCGTTGTCTTAGAGAAGAAGAGGAGGGAAATACATGCAAGAGACACCCTCAAAGATCTACTGTTATGGTAAGTTCTTACGAACTGTACTATCTTCCACAGGGTGGTCTCTTGCAGCAGGTAATACACTTGGATGATTCCCAAGTAGTGAACCGAAAATTGGGTGGAATTAGGATAGGAGACCCTGTAGGACTGCTCAGTCAAGGCTGTCCTACGACTAGAAGCAATATCCAGATTGTAATGCTCCATGAAAGTATGTATTGTGGACCATGTGGTTGCATTGCAAATATGAGTGATGGAAGTCCCTTGAAGCAGGTCGCTGTGGCGGCCATAGCTCTAGTGGAATGAGCTTGAACGGTTCTCAGTAGGGGTTGCTGTACTGTGATAACAGAACGTGATGCAATTTGCTAACCAGCTGGAAATGGTTTTCCTAGTAACTAGGAACCTTCCTCATTGAGGAGAAGGTGACAAATAAATGAGAGGTCTTTCTCAGAGATTTGGTACAGTTTATATAGTACCTCAGGATACAATGAACATCTAAGTGTGTAAGAGATGTTCCCATGATTAGAATGCTCGGGAAGTAGATGGGCAATTCCATGGTCTGATTTAAGGTGTGTTCTGAAACTACCTTGGTAGAAAGGAGGGACTGGTGGAGAACCACTCTATCCTTGTGGAAGATTAATAAGGCTCTCAACACATCAGGGCATGAAGCTTACAAATTCGCAAGCCAAAGTGACAGCCACCAAAAACACCTCTTGACCACAGACGCAAAAGACAGCTCGTCCAATCTATGTTCCTTTCTTTAACTGACTACGCAGACTTCATTTATGGCCAGTGCCCTGCCTCATATCTTGCAAAACTGGATGTATTATATCACAGAGCACTGAGATTTATAACTGGCCTCCGCACTTCCACATATCACTGCTCTTTACACGCAGTCGTAGGGTGGCCCTCCTTCAATACAGGCGATATAGAAATGCAGCCTTATGGATGCAACGTGTCTCTTACCAACAAACTCCCCAACACGTTGTTGACTGTCTCCCCTTAGTCCTATTAGGAACTATGCCTAAGAAGTCAATCGCTGATTCCTTTGAATGTCCCAAGGGCCAACACTCTTGGAAGGGCCGCTAAGCTATGCCCAGCCTACTCTCTGAATAGGATACAAAATCGTTGAGACTTAGCTCACCTGTCAGTCCTGCCTTCTTTAAGACCCTCATGACAAAATGTTTGCTGAAATCTGTAATTGTTTCTATCGCCTCCTAGCAGCTTGACTACTGTTCCTGTCTTCTTCAACTCTAGTCCCAGCTGCTTATCCAAATCAGCCCTTGCCACTACTACTCCCTCCTCTGCCCTGTTTGCCCTTAGCACCTCTGCATCCTCTTATTCACCACCCCATTCCGCCGATTTACCTAAGGCTTACACACTGTTATGCGACCTCCACAGCTTAGGATTTTCCACCAGGCCTGTAACGTGTTTCTGCTGGACAGGAATATAAATAATCTTTATTTTTTTCTTCTATGGTTTGTATATGACATCCATACACATCCTGCTCCTGTGGGAACTGTATATATATATTACGCTCGGTTGTGTTATGTATATCTTTCTTATACATGTGACTTGGAATGTAAATACTCTGCTCTATCAGTACTGTAAACATGTTGTTGCTTTTGTATTATGTATTTTTATATGTAACTGTACAATTTTCCCTGCCAACAGCAGGTCCACCTTTGTAAATGAGCTTGCTCAATGGTGATTGCCTGGATAAATAAAGATTTGATTGATTGATTGATTGATTGAAAAGAAGCGGAGATCGGCAGTAGCTGCTGGCTCAAAGCGAGCGAAGGTGAGTTTTCCAATACGAAATTCAGATTCCAGGAGGGGTGGGCCGCTTGATGGGAGGTTTGATATATAGCATGCCTCTTAAAAACATCTTGGCAAGATGATGTTGGTACAGTAGTCTGCCCTCACATGGGTCATGAAAAGCCAAAATGGAGGTCAGATGAACTTTAATAAAGGAATAGTTAGCATGCCTTGGCCAGAGCGCCAAGTAGTCCAAAATTTTGTTAAAGGACATAAAATGGATTTAGAGAACAGGAAGCAGCTCATATGGAAAAATGTTTCCATTTAGCATTATATGTTTCCCTGGAGGATGGTTTTCATGAGACCAAGGAAATACTGGCCACAGGGAGGAGATTTGAAGATGGGCTATGAAAGTGTCTTCAGGAGCCAAGCATGAAGATATACAGACTTCAGGTTGGGGTGAAGGAGGGTGCCCCACCCTGAGTTAGGAAATCTGGTCTGCTGCTTGAAGATGTTTCTGACATCCATCGATGAAGGAGTGAAAACTGAGAAAAACTGTTCCTTAGCTCAGTTTCTCATCAATGACTGCTTACACTGTGCATTAGCTGCTGCGTCGAGCTGAAGACGGTGGAAAAATGAACCGAGGATACCAGGGACCGCCACTCACGTAGGTAGCAGATTGATGATGTCATGTGTGGTTCTTGGCAAAAGACTGCTAGAAGAGCTGTTGTGCACCACAGTGACCTCTGGCAACGACTCAAGTGTATTACCTGCTGCAAGAGACCACCCCGTGGAAGATCTACTGTTACAGGTGAGTAACCTGATTTTTAGGGACATGGATATGATGTTCTATCCACACTTTCAGGCAGACTCCTAGCAGTTCTCCAGGGAAGGAGGCATACACCCCTAATTAGGAAATAAGTAATGGAGAACTGAGGCCCAAAACCAGCCTTCCGGTGACTCAAAGTCAATGTGGCAATGGGAAATAAAGCTGTGTGTGACTTCCGACTCCAGGTTGCAGCCCTGCAGATTTCTGGACAGGACGTCCCTGTAAGTAGCCATCAAGGCAGTGGTATGACAGGTGGAATAAGCACTTAACCCTATGGGAGGATCGGTAAAGCACACTGGGATATTAATCACCTGGTTAAGGTGAAACTCAGACACAACCTTCAGGAGGAACATCAGGTTGGGGCACAGGACAACCTTGTCCCTGTGGAAGACCAAGTAAGGAGACTCCACCGAAAGTGACTGGAGCTCACTGATCCTTCTGGCTGATGTTATAGCCACCAAGAAGCCAGACTCAGGGTTTTAAATAGCTGGTACAGTACAGCAAAACGCCACGCAAAACAATGGGTAATGCTAACCATTTCCAAAATGCACAGCAGTAGATTGCTAGCCACATTTTTTTCAGTGAGTCTATGGTACAGTAGACAAAATTAATAAAATTATATATATTTTTAAATTTTGCTAACCATTATGTGTCAAGCACTATGTATTTTACAACTGATTAACACTTTCACGGTAAAACTGCTAATCAATTTTTTCAACATGTTTAGTACCTTGGGACTTTCACGACAGGTGAGAGATGTCACACCTGTGCACTGGCTCGAATGGCTTTGCCCGTGAGCTTTGCCAAAACCAGCAACAGATTCCAAGGTGGTGGTGGTTCATGCACTGAGGGGAAATGTGGTCAAGGCCTTTAAAAAGCACCAGACCACCTTCTCCTATGCCACCAACTGCTGACTGGTCTATGCCCGTAAGCAGAGATAACTACCAGATGCACCTTGAGGGACGCTGACGGAAGGCCCGACAGAGAGAGGGACCACAAGTAATCAAGGATGCAAGCCACTGGACAGGACAAAGGGTCCAAGCTTTTGCCCTGACTCCAAATGGAGAACCTCTTCCATTTGAAGGCGTAACATTTCTTGGTCGACTTCTCCAGAGATGCCTCACAACAGTCAGGACATCTTCGGAGAGACCCAAATCCTGGAATGCTAGCTGCTCATGAACCAGGCTGTTAGGTGTAGGGAATGATGGTCCGGTGGAGTACCTCCCTGACTGATGGAGAGCAGGTCCAGGCATCTGGGAAGACGCCTGGAGCCTGGTACTGAGGCTGAGAAGATCAGGGTACCAAAACTGGCGGGGCCAGTCCACAGCCACCAGGATCACCTGTACCTTGCCCCTCCTGACCTTGAGCAGCACTTTGTGGATTAAGGAAGTGGAAGAAAGGCACAGAAGAGGTCTGGGGTCCAAGGCCTCAAGAAGGCATCCCCTGCAGTGAGCCCTGCAGAGGGGTCAGGCACAGAACAGCCTCAGCTTTGCATTCTCCCTGGAGGTGAACAGGTTCAGCTGAGGGGTACCCCACTGGAAAACATAGTGAACTACCCAGATAGAGAGACCACGTAGAGATGCCTTGCCCACACGGCTGAGGGCATTCACCAGCTGGCTGGAGGCTCCTGCCACATGGATAGCTAAGAGATCTGCCTCCAGGCTGCACACGAGGGTCCAGATGTGGAGAGCTTTCACAGGGCAAGGAGTGCGTCCCGCCTTGCTTGTTGAGGCAGTACATGGTCGTAGTGGTGTCCATCTGGACTTGGACTACTTGACCCCAAACAAATGGAGTAAAACGGTCAGTGCCAGCCAAACCATTCGGAGCTCCAGCAGGTTGATGTGGCATCAGGACTCCTGGGGGTCCAGAGCCTGTGGAGTCTGTCTTCCCCAGGTAGGCACCCCAGCCCGTAAAAGAGGTGTCAGTTTTCAGGATATCCGCCAGCTCGGGCAGACAAATGGGATCCTTCTTACAGATGCTCTGGGATGAGCCACCACTGGAGGGTGTCCCACATCTTCTGGCTCACAGTGACCAGCTGGTTGCAGTGACCTTTGCGCTGAGATCACTGGCTGGACAGCTCCCATTGCAGGGAGTGCATATGACAACGGCCCATCAGAGTACGCTGGTGCAGGCTGCCATATAACCCAGAAGGCGCACAAAGTTCCAGGCAGGATACAAGTGCCCAACCAGATATGATCAGGTAAAGTAGGAGAGAACCTCTGCTCAGTCCACTGGGAGCTGAGCTCTGACTCATTAGCAGTCGAGCTCTTTGCCCAATGAAGCTGATTACCTACGAAGGCATGAGTTCTGACTTGGCCTCACTGACCAGGATGCCAAGGTTAATGCAAGTTTGGAGGGCCAGGTCCATGGACTGCTCCACCTCCTCCCTGGAGGGACCTGCTATCAGTCAGTCATCCAGGTAGGGTACACTTGGACCCCTTGATGCCTTAGGTAATCTGCCACCACTGCTATGTATTTGATAAAGACCCTGGGGGTCGAGGGAGAGGATGATTGGCATGGCCTGAACTCATAGAGGGTTCCTCAGCTCGGAAGCGGAGGAACCTTCAGTGAGATGAATGGATGGGACATGAAAGAACGTGTCCTGAAGATCCGGGAGCAAAACAACATGTTTTGCTCTAGAGGTGGTATGATCTGACACAGAGTTACCATCCCGAAAGTGCGAGACATGAGGAATCTGTTCAGGTCGTGCAGATCTAGAATGAGGTGCAAGCCCCATCCGCTTTGGCAACAGGAAGCATCTGGAGGATCAGCTACCCTAACTACAACCTCCTAGCGGAGGAGCAGGGCTATGTTGTCTCAAGAGCCAACCAAGTGTCTGCAGATCCCAAGCCCTCCCGTGGGGCACGGCTCGGCTGGGAGGATACTGTTTGAACTCTGGAGAGACCCTGACTGATCAGTTCCAGAACCCACCTGTACATGGTAACAGCCGACCAGATGAAAAGGAAGCGGTGGAGCCAACCCCCCACAGGAGGACTGAGGGAAGGTGTGATAGGCATGAGGGAGGCACCCCTCAACCCATCACTGGGCAGGCTTGGAGGAGGAGGGTCCAGCTGAGGAGGCACCAGAGCCTCTACCCCAGGCTTATGGATGACCGAGGCCACTGACTTAGGCTAAGGTCACCAGGCTTGGGCCTGCTGACCAGCCCGAGGCTGCGCTTGGTTTGCCCGCAAGAGTAGAGGTGGACCAAAAGGGCTTCAGTTTCTGCTAATGCTTAGAGCCTGTGGGGTCTTTTGGGCAGATGTCACAGAGTCCAAGGTGGCAACGGACTTCTCGATACAGCTGAGGTGGTCCTGACCTTGGGCCTGAACAAGTCAGTGCCCAGGAAAGGAACATCTGCCAGCTTGTGGTGAGTGTCTGCTGTGAAGGTCAAGATCCTCAGCAAAGCCCTGTGATGCATGGCCACCAAGGCTGTCACGGAATGGGCACAGGAATCCTCAATGTCCATGGCTGTCCGGAGCTGTTGTTTTGCTACAGCCTGGCCCTGAATCAGACCTGTCTGACCGTGGTCTGAGGTCAGATGGCAGATGAGGAAGCACCATCCAGGGTGCCCAACAGGGCATAGGAGAAGTGTGCCATAAGGAGGGTGGAGCTAGCCTACGGAGGCCAAGTGAAGAGGCAGCGAGACGCTTAGCTGCATGGTCCAATTTCTGGACTCTTTGTCAGGTGGCTTGTCCACATCCTCGTGTTGTCAGAGTGCCTGAACACAGAATCAGCCACCAGCCCTCAGCCGAGGGTGTTCTGTGAACCCCGACAGGGAACCGTGGGCACCACACACTTGCACGCCATCTGGGTAGAGGGGCAGGGCAGGAAGTGGGCACTATCAAAGCTCCAAGGCAGGGCCAAGGATGGTTACTAATGCTGGGAAGGCCTCCCAGGAGTATCTGCCTGGTACAAGATCTTGGTCAAGGGCATCGAGCCAGTTTCTGGACAGGCTCCATCTCATACCAGTTGACTCAGAAATCAGATGGAGGAGGACCATAAAGGAAGAGGGCCTTCATCCATCGAGAGACTCCATTGACTCGATGTCAACAGGATGGGAGTGCAAGGAGGAACCCTTGACCCGAGGGTCTTGAAAAGGGGTCAACCGCCAGAGTCCCTGCTTCCTAGGATGGTCAGGTGAAGGTGACCAAAGCCGATGGGAACGCCTGGCCAGTTGGAAACTCCTTGATCGGCGGTTGTTTGGTGGCAGCTCCACCAGAACTGGTGGAGACGCCAAGGCAGGCCAAGCTGGGATCGCTTTGATCAGCTCCTTAGGCGGAGGAGGCATCGGCAGTTGAACCGAGAGCCAAGTAATGCGCAGTGTAGGAGCCAGGGTCAGCTGCTGCTCCATCAGATCCTCGTAACGTCAACGCAGTTTGCGCTAAAGCCTCCGCCACCTGAGGAGGACGAGGATGAAGAGGAGCTGCACGCCTTCCATGGTGTTGAGAGCGGAATGCCTCCATTGGCATGAACTGCTCAATCCCAGGAAGGTGACCAAGACCTGGCCTAGACACTCGGCGGACTGGTGATGGTGGGGCTTGAGGGGCTGGTGAAAGCTGAGGCACCTCCAGATCTTTTCAGCGGACTGATCTGTCCCAATGGTCTGAGGAAGGACCAGAATCCTAGAAAGTGGAGCGTTGGTCTCCTCAGTCAACAACTGGTCAACCGCTCGAGAAAAATCTCAGCTGAAAGATCAACCAGTGTCTCAGCCGGCCGGCCTGATGGGGTTACCGTGGAGCCAATGGCTCAGGACAAAGATCAGATCAAAGTCAGATCAGGAGAAACATGGGACCCAGAAACCCTCGACTGACAGCATTCCCAATTCCATGATCGACAGCTAGACTGTTTTTGGCCTCTTTTTGACTGATACTTGTGCTCCAAGGACAGGACCTCACTGTGTGTTGGTAAGGACTGGCAAAACTCCTGGAAAGATCCCAACAATGAAGCGTCCACTGACAAAGGAATGAAGGCCGAAACTGAGGAGGTGTGCCGCTGCCTCCTCAAATTCCACAAGCTGGTGGGCAGACCCTGCAGCTGCGGAAACCATCTGGTGGGCATCTTTAGATTTGACATGAAGGTCATGCTCTGCCTGGACGGCCAAGAAAAAGGGGGGGAGCAGTCCTCAAGAATGGAGGAATGAAAGGAATGACAGATGTTGCAGGCCTGAGGATCGTGTTTGTGGCCTAAACAGTAGATGCACGTGAAGTGTGTATCCATTTGAACATCTTCTGCCAACAAAGGCACTGGCAGATCCGGAGTGGACTTTCCGCTCATCACGGTTGCAATTGAAGATCGAGCCTGAAGACAAAGTTTGTTGAAGTGGAAGTAAATCTGGAGATTTAGAGGAAAAGGGCCCACCAGCAGAAAAACAGATAAGGAGGGAACCTGCTTTACAGCGAAAGGAAGATCTAAGGCCATGGGGCGGTTGAGGGAGTTACTGTGACGCTTGACTGTCAGGTTATGATTACTGTATGCTATTTTTAATATAAAATATAGTATGTGATTGTCTCACATAAGACAGACTGTGCTCCAGGAGTGCCCCTCCCCGCTTCAGTGAAGCTGCAGGATATATATTTGACCAGGAGATCTCTGTAATGTAATTAACTTTTGAGAAATTGCATTTATGGCGTTTTATGACCTGTTGCTGCTCTGAAGTTGGAAACTAAATATACATTTTATGGCTTCAGAAACAGGACATCATTAAGTTGATTCCTGTCAGCTATCTCACACTTAGGTGAGGGATTGCAGGGTTGTAAAACTTCAACGGAACTGGTGGATCAAAGACTCATAATTTGGAAAATGAGTTTTTGCTGCTGTTACTTTAATATACCTCCTGATAGAACATCCTGTTTGTATTTTTTTAATATTCTAAAAGGAGGAGCTAGATGACTCACAGAAGGGTGTGGAGAGACACAGTTTAAACTAATACTGTTTGACATACCATTTTGGGACTCAAGAAAGACAGATCTTTGATCTAACTATAAGCACTATAGAGGTAATACATTAGATAGAAAAGTCTAACTGTATTGTGGTAGGAGTTTTTGTTATGTACTCTTCCTTGTTTTCTGTTAAGTGACTGTATGCTCTTTGATATATTGTTCTGTGTTTACATTTTCATTATTTTTATCATTGTTTAGTAAAATCTTTACTTGAAATATACTGCCTGGGTGTGTCGTCCAGGTTCTTTTGCATGTGATATATACATGGTTAAGTTTGACAGCTGTTCTGGAAAGCTTGATGGTGTTACTAAAACTGGAAAAGGTAAGGATATACCTAAAGTCTTTTGCAGAGTTTTAAGGGTTCATTTAAGAAGCCTGGCTTGGTGCCCTGGCGAAACACTGTAATGCAAATCTCAAGAGGGCACGATCTGAGCCTGTACATTGGGTACGCTTAGCATAAGGTTCATAAATTTGAATCCCCAGAACTTGAGACTAAAAGTGACTTGGACCCACAAGCAGACAGAGGGTTACCCTGTCTGTTACCTGTTAAAATTAATGCACTCTGAGGTTGTCACTGTGGGAGCACAGGGCATGACTTGCTGAGTGCGCTTGGACAGATCTGTTTAGCAGTGGCTGATAAAATTTGGTAACACAAGCTTTAACTGTTCCATGTGTCAGCTTAATATTGTACAGCTCACTTGCAAAATAAGGCAGTGATTTATTTTTAAAAAGGAAACAGAACTATATCATTTTGCTTACAGTCAAGTTCCTACCTGTTTTATTTTTGTTTTCTAAAGTGCAAGTTAGAGTAGTCATAGTTAGGGAAGAAGATGGCTCCAACCACAGCGGTACACTGCAGACTACTCGAGGCAGCTGTGCCAGGACAGAAGAGTCCTGCACGAGACGAGAGCCACCAAGCAGAACCTCGTGGATGCCCTGATAACAGCAGATGCCCAGAGCGCCGAGTCACAGACTGTGACTGTAAAGGACCAAACTTTGGGCATGGAAGGGCCAGCGCCAGTGCAGTGTCCAGATCCAGTGAGGAGGGCAGCAGGGACAGTGCCAGTGAAGGCCACAGCAGCAGGGAAGGTCACCAGCATTCTGGAGCTAGAAGCAATCAAGCTGCAGACTGAGTTACGCAGAATGGAGCTAGAGTTCCAAAGAGTAGAGAAGCGAGAGGCAGACTATGAAGAGCGTGAATGCCAGAGGCAACATGAACTGGAAAAGCTATGACTCCAACCACCAGCACCAGAGCAGATAAGTGGCTTGGGTTTAACTGGAACTACAGGACTGGGTTACAAATTAAATTCCAAATTGACAGCTGAATTTAAAGAGGGGAGATTTGGATGCCTTTTAAATTCCTTTGAAAAGTTTGTATTCAGGCAAATATTCCTAGAGGGTCCTGAGCTTCCAGCTATCCCTGCTACTTACCGGAAAGCATGGGATGCATTGGTCAAATGGACAATAAGGACACTAATGATTACAGCAAACTTAAAGCTGCACTTTAAAAATTTTGATTTAATGGCACAAGCATACAGAGCTAATTCTGTAAGCTCAGGAGAAGCCCTGACATGAGCTACGAGGAGCTAGCCATGAAACAACGCCAGTGTTTAAAACGTTGTTGGGAAGAAATTGAAGCAAACTTTGTAGATAAAATTGAAAATGCTGTATTGTTAAACAGTTTTTTGGGCATGCCCAGCAGAGCTGAAAACCTGGCTGGAGGACTGAGATCCCAAAACAGTGCAAGAGGCTACTGAACTCTTGGACCACTATGCCAAGAGCAGACCTGCTCTGAGAGTGAATGGGTGTGTGGCAGCACAGAAAGGAAAAGCGCACCTTCAGGGCAGCTAAAACCCTCACTGCCTCCACCAAAACCAGTTAGCCCCAGGTTTTAAAGAAAGACTTCTCTGAGAAAACAAACAAATGTTGGGTTTAGAAGAAACTGGCATATTGCCAACACAGTCCCAAAAGGATGAGCAATTTGCAGAATGGGGCTAAGAAAGAAGTGGGTTGTTTGTGTGTCCCTGGAAGCATGCCTTGAACATGAGGAATACATGCACTTAGTCACGGTGAATGGTATACAGACACAAGGGTTAAGGGACATGGGGGCATCCCTGACATTGGTAAAATGGAGTCTGGTTGAGCCTGGTCAGCTTTCACCCAATACATTTGTAACTGTACAAGGGTTAACTGGTGAGGAGACCACATTGCCACTCGCTAGTGTTCTCCTAGGCTGGGGTGAAACTGGGGAACTGTGCAACAGGTGGCTGTAGCCAAAACTTTAGCAGTTGACGCCCTCCTTGGCAACAATCCCAAACAGGGATGGTGTGTAGTTACCCATAGCCAAGCAGCAAGAGAAAATTTTAGTCCTTGACCCCACAGAAGCCACCGTGGAAACCACTGGGAGGCTGGTTCTCTATCCTGTGTCTCCTGATATGGAGACTAATGAAAAGGGGTAGAAATTTCCGTAGCAGTTAACCACACAGATACAGAGGGTTACTCCAAGAAGGAGGGTGACCCATTGTCAGAGGGTTAGGGATGACAGTAATCCTGAATGTCCTGACGCTAGTGCTAGGGACCCTAGTTTAGAGACTGAAAGGATCTGCTCCATGCCTTGGGAATGTGTAAGGAGTTTGCAGCTGCTCAGAAAAGTGACCCTAGTCTAGAAAAGCTGAGGGAGGTGACAGTAAACATAAAGTTTATTGGGAAAATGGACTGATGTATACTCAGGCTGTGAAGACAGAGGAGGGTGATAGGCAGGCAGCTTGTTGTTCCCTTAGGGTATCGTGAGCAGTTGCTCAAGATTGCACACAATATTCCCTTGTCTGTTCATTTGGGAATCGCATGCACTGTGCAGCGGTTGGCCCAGAATTTTATTATCTCGACTTCACCCAGAAGGTGAAGGTGTATTGCAGGTCTTGTGAATGGTGACAAGAAATAGGAAGGCAGGTAAGAAAAACTCAAGCCGCCCCTAATTCCATTGCCCATAGTAGAGGAGCCATTCCAGAGGGTAGGAATGGATATTGTGGGGCCTTTAAATATCCCCAGCTCCTCCGGAAGAGGTTCATGCTGACTGAGGTGGATTATGCCACCCGGTATCCAAAGGCAGTCGCCTGCCCTCACGGAGGACAGACAAAGTGGCAGATGCCTTGCTTGAGATTTTCTCCCGTGTTGGGTTTCCGTGAGAGGTTATCACTGATTGAGGGGTTCCTTTATGTTAGACCCGATGAAATATTTATGGAAGAAGTGTGAGGTAGTGCAGAGGTGCACGACACCTTATCACCCGCAGGTCAGTGGGCTTGTGGAAATATTTAACGGTACCTCTGAAGTCAATGCTCCAAGCGCTTGCTGAACAGCATGGGAGGACTGGGAGAAATACCTTCCCACCTGTTGTTTAGACACGGAGAGGTGCCCCAAGAGTCGACAGGGTTTTCCCCATCGAGCTCTTTATATGGACACCAGGTATATGAGCCCTTGACTAGATCCGGAGGACCGAAGGCAAACATACCACCCAGGGAACTCCCATAGTGGATTATGTCCTTAGGTTTAGAGAAAGGCTGAAGGAGCTTATGGGGACAGCCCAGAGCAACCTAACAGCTGCCCAACAGAAACAAAAGTGTGGTATGACCACAGAGAAAGAGCTCGCTCATACACAGTGGGTCAGGAAGTTATGGTCCTTATTCGGTTTGGAAAGACTAGCTGCAGGCTGTGTGGACAGGACCATACAAAGTAGTTAGAAAGGTAAATTACATGAACTGTATCATAGAATTACCTGACAGAAGACATATGCTAATATGGCTGACATGGTGTTTGCAGTATGTAGTCCTGGGAGGGACGGACGAAGGAGCCCCTTCTGGACTTGCTGGAAGAAAGCAAGGGAAGTATTCTGTGGAGGCAGTTCAATTGTCACCCCAGCTGGCCCCAACAAGATCCAGGAAGTAAGGGAGGTTTTAACACACTTGCCCCACTGTTTCACAACAAGCCAGACCTGGATTACCCCTTAGCGACGCATGACGTGAGACAGGGACGAGATGCCCATATGGTCGGACAGCATATCGGTGTCAGAGGCTGTCCAAAAGGACATTAGGAGGAAGGTGGAGGAAATGCTGGATTTGGGGTAATACAGAGATCCCACAGCCCCTGGCCTCACCCGTAGTCCTTGTGCGGACTATCACGACTGAATGCAGTCACAATTCAGATGCCCACCCGATGCCCCGGATGGACGAACTCCTGGACAAGTTGGGAGGTGACTACCTTATGACTACTGACCTGACAAAGGCATTGGCAGGTAAAGTTAATTGACAGAGTTAGAGAGAGGTTTCATCACTCCGATAGGCTTATTTGAATTTAAAGTAATGCCTTTCGAAATGAAGAATGCCCCGCCACTTTCCAAAGGTTGGTGAACCAGGTGTTAAATGGTGCTCAGGACTAGGCCGTATGCATCTGGATGATACTGCCATCTTTAGTGCCAGCTGGAAGGAACACCTGTCCCACTTTAGGGAAGTGCTCGACAGGATACAGAGGGTCAGGCTCACTGTCAATGCTGAGAAGTGCCAGGTTGCCATGGCTGAAGTGGCATACCTTGGGCATGTTGTAGGCCAGGGACAGCTCCATCCTAACCAAGTACAAATAGAGTGATCAAAGCATGGCCCAGACCAGAAATGCAGAAGCAGGTCAGGAGTTTTCTAGGGACAGTAGGGTACTATAGGAAATTTGTACCCAATTTTAGTGTCCTGGCTGCCCCTATTTGACCTAGTAAAGAAAAAGATGACCAAGAAAATTACCTGGGAACCAGCCTGTGAAAAAGCCTTTACTAAACTGAAGGAGGCACTGCAGTGCTTCCTGTATAGACAAGTCCTGACTATAGCAGACCTTTTATAGTCCAGACTGTCGCCTCAGATGTGGGTATTGGGGAAGTACTGAGTCAGACATCCAACCAAGGGAAAGATCACCCTGTAGTGTACCTGAGTAAAAAGTTACTTCCCAAAGAACAGTTGGCTTACTCTACTGTGGAAAAAGAGTGTCTTGACATAGTGTGGGTCCTAAAGAAGTTAGAACCATACTTATATGGGCAGCATTTTGAGGTACAAACTGACCACAACCCCTGATCTGGCTGACACAAATGGGAAAAATTAATGGTAGACTATTAAGATGGATTCTTGCCTTGCAAGGGTATGACATGACGATCTTACATAGTGCTGGAGCGACCAATCAGAAAGCCGATGGCCTGTCGCGTCTATATGTGGAATTAATGACTTAGGAGCTCATCCCATGCAGGTGATACAGCCCCCAAATTCAGTCTAGGTGGGGAGGAGTGTGATGCTTGGCCAGCTGGTTATAATTATTGTATGCTGTTTTAATATAAAAATATAGTATATGATTGTCTCACATAAGACAGACTGTGCTCCATGGGTGCCCTCCAAGGTTTCAGTGAAACGAAAGGATATATAACTGACCAGGAGATCTTTGTAATTAATGTTCTTGAGAAATTGCATTTTATGGTCGCTTTATGACCAGTTGCTGCTCTGAAGCTGGGAAACTAAAATACACATTTCATGACTTCAGAAACAGGACATCATTAAGTTGATTCCTGCCAGCTATCTCATACTTAGGTGAGGGATTGCAGGGTTGTAAAACTTCAATGGAACTGGTGGATCAAAGACTCATAATTTGGGAAATTATATTTTGCTGATGTCACCTTATTTAATATACCTCCTGATAGGATATCCTGTTTCTATTTTTTTAACATTCTAAAAGGAGGAGCTAGAAGACTCACAGAAGGGGTGTGGAGAGACAGTTTAAACTAATACCAGTGTCTGATCTGTTTGACGATTTTGGGACTCAAGAAAGACAGATCTCTGATCTAACTAGAAGCACTATAGAGGTAATACATTAGATAGAGAAAGTCTAAATGTATTGTGGTAGGAGTTTTTGTTTTGTACTTTTCTTGTTTTCTTTTAAGTGATTGTATGCTCTTTGATATATTGTTCTGTGTTTACATTTTTCATATTTTATCATCATTTAGTAAAACCTTTATTTGATAGACATTGCCTGGGTGTGTCATCCAAGTTCTTTTTGCATGTGATGTATATGTGATTAAGTTTGACAGTTGTTCTGGAAAGCTTGATGGTGTTACTAAAACTGAGAAAGGTAAGAGTATACCTAAGTCTTTTATAGAGTTTTAAGGGATCATTTTGGAAGCCTGGCTTGGTGCCCCTGGCGAAAGATTGTACCACAAATCCTGAAGAGGGTACGATCTCGAGCCTGTACACTGGGTACGCTAGCATAAGGTTCACAGTTTGAATCCCCAGAACTTGAGACTAAAGGTGATTCGGACCCACAAGCAGACAGGAGGGTTACCCCATCTGTTACCTATTCACATTATTGCATTCTGAGGTTGGCACTGTGGGAGCAGAGGGCCTGACCTGCTGAGTGCTTTGTGACAGTTATCACATGGGTGGGTGGGAGGAACCAGCTTGAATACGCTCTGGCAACTGCTAGAAAGTGTGGACAGAACATGAGCATACTCAGAAGGTAGTGGTTGGAGGGTTAGCCTCATCTCCAAGGTGGGTCACTAGTGGGGCTCCCAGGGTCAGTGCGGGACCACTCCTGTTCAACGCCTATATCTCAGACATCAGGAGGGATCAGGTGTGAGATGAGTCTCTTTGCAGATGACTCAAAGCTGGGTGCAGTGGTGGATGGGGAGGAGGGAGGGTGGACTTGCAGGAGGACCTGCAGGCTCTGGAAAGGTGGTCGGAAAATGGAAACTAAAATTCAATGCGGGAAGTGCAAGGTTCTGCATCTGGGAGTCAGAAATCCAGGCCAGGGTATGCCCTGGGAGGAGACATGATTCAAGTCGCAGAGGGTGAGAGGGACCTGGGGTAGTGGTGGATATCAAAATGAACAACTCAGAGACCTGTAGGAGGGCAGCGCAAGGGCAAATAGGATGCTGGTATGCATCACCAGGGGATTACCTCCAAAAGGCGGAAGTGATCCTTCTACTGTATAAGAGCTTGGTTAGGCCATACCTCAGTATTGTGTATACTTTTGAGACCACATTTAAAGAGAGACATAACACTCTAGAGTGGGTCCAAAGGAGGGCACCAAAATGATCTGGTGCCTCGGGAGAGGACCTATGAGAACAGGCTCAAGGAGCGCGACACGACACCCTGGAGGAGAGGAGGACGGGGGGAACATGATGGAGGTCTTTAAGTACATGAAAAGGATCAATAAAGGAGGCCCAGTCAGGGTGCTCCAAAGGAAGGAGGGTGGGGCAACAAGAGGACACAGGTGTAAGCTGGAAGGGGCAGGCTCAGAGGGAGAGGAAGAGATGTTATTTCACTGAAAGGGTGGTGAAGCCATGGAATGCACTGCCCAGGGAGCTGGTAGAGGTGGAGACTGTGGATGGATTTAAGAGGGATGGTACAGGTACAGGGGAGGGTAAATCTGACCAGGCCCAATATAGGCGGAACATCTGGGACCGGGATGGTATACACCCAAGGGCAGGACACCAAAGTCGGCCCTCAGTGCAGGTGCTGAAAATCGAGCAGACTCGAGAGGCCATTAGGCCTATTCTGCTGGTGTTTTAGTATGTCAGTATATTAACATCATATCTATGTCCAAGAAGGCATACCTTCCTTCCAGTTCTTCTGCAGTGTCACTTATGAAGACACTGAAGGGGCCAGTTCCAGTACTGAGCTCTGCAGCACCTTTATGGTCACTCTTCCCTCATTAGAGTGAGTGCCGCTTACCACCACCCTCTGTCACCTATTCATTAACCAGTTTTTTACCCTGCTTACCACTTTGGATCCCACCTCCAGACTGCTCAATTTCTTTATCAGTCCTTTATGGCACAGCCAAAAGCCTTGCTAAAGTCCACTACCCTTCCTTGATCTATTTCCCTGGTCATCCATTTGAAGAAATCAATCAGATTCATCTGGTATGACCTCCAGCTATGAATCCATGCTGTCTTTCATCTTGAAACCTGCTGAATTCAAGATACTCCACTAGCCTTTCCTTTAACACAGTTTCCATGATTTTCCCAACCGCTGATGTGAGACTCACAGAATTATAACTGCCAGTGTCCTCCCTGCTGCCATTCTTATGGAGCGGGACTACATCTGCTCTCCTTCCAGTCTCAGGAACAACTCCTGTTTCCAGTGAGTTATTGAAATATGCTGTTAGTGGTGCAGCAAGCACCTCCTAACTTCCCTTAGCACCCTTGGGTGTAACCTGTCCTGACCTTGATTTGGCCATGTCTACTGCATCGCTTTAGTCATCGCAGCATATAATGTACCGAGTTCCACAGTCAGGGCTCCAGTGTATAGAGGGTCTCCTTACTGGGATCTGATCTCTGGATACAAATTCAGGACCCTTTCTGTAATAAAGCATCCATTTCAATTTTAACCCAGTAATTTAAAAGTTAGTTTTCTCACTTATAAACTTGCCTCAATGTCCCTCTGGTGTTGTGAAAACTTGCATACCAGTCGAACGGAAGAGAACATCAGATGTTGAGGACTCTGGTTCAAGGCTGCTGCTGATGCTTTGATGCTGGCCCGGATCGCGAAACATGACTCGAAGAGGAAGTGTTCTGCTGACAAAAATCATTGAAGAAGTCACAGAAATCCTTCCAGCTACAAACTCCTTTCCCATGAGCTCCTGCCCAGTGCGCCATTGTTGACCTGCAATAAAAAAAGGTGAGTTAGTAAGTGGATGAACAGAGAATGCACATGCACATGTTAGTCAGAAGTAAAACAAGAACGGTGGTCTCTCCCTTCCATGTAGACATCAGAACCTATCACAAAGACTGCCCCATTGGTGCTGAGGGTTGAGGTGCTTATTTCGTGCTACACTGGTGACCTGGGGTTGAGAATGGCCGGGATCGGCAGGGAGCGAGAGAGGATTGAGCATCAGAGGACTCCTCTCCTCTCTCAGGGAGGAGAGATCGTTGCCCCCACTCTTGATCGCTCTCTAGTGGGGGGCTGACGGGCGATGCACGCGGGAGACCAGTAGCTGACTGGTGTGGCATGCTTGTGCCCCCACACTTGTGCACTCGCCTTGTGCAGGGAGGGAGGAAAAAGGCGAAATGGCAGCTGGGGCTCCATGAAGTCCCGCCTTGTTCCGCCAGTCCGCTGCTAGCCTCCTGGATTTGAATTGAGCTCCAGAAGGAGGAAAGTAACTCCTCCTGGCCTCGCCACGGGGGTGGGGTGGTAATCTATGGGGGCTCTCAAGGATGGTTGGTGACCGCAGGTGGTGCAACACAGAGTTATTGTCCCCAGCGCACCCAGGAGCATAAATAAATCATTGGGAAAAAAAGAACCTACCACGAAAAGCTACAGCATTCAATCTAAAATGCAAGGAACTCTTTCAACAGAGGACCATAAACACATAACATATGCAAACAACATGAGTTTGATGCTCCATCCAGTTAGTCTCATGCCCTCATTATGGCTGCAGCACTGCTATTTCACAATCTGACTTAAACCGCACCTTCTTAGTGCTGTACACAAATAAGAGGAAGATCCCTTAGTTCCATAGGCTCCTCTGTGGTAGTAGTAGATTTTCTTTCAATCCCCCAAAGGAAGGGTTTGTAAATTTCCCCACAGGATAGCTGCATGATTCCTTTCCACTTCCGGTTGCTTGACATACCCTGCTCTCCAATGTTTTATGACGTATATATAGGTATAAGCGGAGACTGCCTGCCATTCATATCAAAGGAGCGTGATTTGCAAACAGGTTACTCACCTGTAACAGTAGCTCACGAGTGGTATATGTTGTTCATCCACACGTTCTGGCATTATCCTTTCCTCTTTAAATCTTGCCGGAAAGTCTTCAAGCAGGCTTCTCCCACCCACACGGATGGTATAATGCTTTGGCTCTGCCCTCTCGTGCCAGATATTGCCCACTGGAAGCAGTCTTTGTGCCTGGGCCAGGGGTGGTCAGGTGGGTCAGTGTAGATGAACAACATATACCGGTCCTAAAACTACTGTTAAAGGTGAGTAACTTGTGTTTCTAGAACGTGGATAAGTTGTTCTATCACACATTCTGGCAGACTAATAGCAGTTCTCCGGGAGGAGGAGGCAAGCACACACCCTACCTGGGAAATAAGGAGTCAGAACTGAGGCCCCAAAACCAGCATCCGCATGACTCAAAGTCAATGTGGTAATGGGAAATGAAGGTGTGTGCTGACTTCCAGGTGCAGCCCTGCAGATTTTCTGGATAGGACGACTCTAGAAGCAAACATCAACGCAGCAGTATGGCTGGTGGAATGAGCCTCAGCCCTCAGGAGGCTCCCTACCCACCAACCTCAGCAAAGATCAATGCAGGATGTGATCCACCTGCCAATTGTCTGCTTGGCTGTAGGTCTGCCAGATGTAGCTTCAGCACAGATGACAAACAGCTGGCGAACCTCTGCCCAAACTCCAGCCGTGCACTCTTTGTAAGAAGCAAGAGCTTGCCTCAGGTCCAAAGTATGAAGCCTGTGTTTGTCTCCGAGGTGTGATTCGTGAAGAACACCGGAAGAGTCATCACCTGATTCAGGTGAAATTCTGACACAACATTCGATAGGAACTTGGGGTTAGGGTGCATAAACTTTGTCCCTGTGGAAGACCACATAAGGAGACTCCACCGAAAGCACCTGGAGTTCACTGATCCCTCTGGCTCACCACGATAGCCAACAAGAAGGTGGTCTTCCAAACTGGTGAGACATTTCACACCTGCATCGGTTCGAATGGCTTGCCTCGAGCTTTCCAAAACCTGCAGCAAATCCCACGGTGGTGGTGGTTCATGCATCGGAGGGCAAATGCGATCAAGGCCTCTGAAAAGCACCAGACCACCTTTTCCTGCACCACTGACTGCTGACCAGCCCGTGTCTGGCAAGCAAAGATGGCTGCAAGGTGCACCTTTCGAAATTGACCAAGTCCCCTTGGAAGAGAGACCACAGATAGTCTAAAATGTTGGCCACTGGATGTGACAGAGCCTCAGTCAGTTGCACAGGGGCAGGGAGTGCATCCTGCCTTGCTTGTTGAGGGAGTACATGGTCATGGTGTTGACCATCTCGACTTGGACCATGACCCCAACAAATGGAGTGAATGCAGTCAGTGCCAGCCGAACTGCTTGGAGCTCCAGCAGGTTGATGTAACATCGGGACTCCTGGGGCCCACAGCCCATGGACTCTCTGCTACCCCAGATGGGCACCCCAGCCTGTGAGAAAGGCCAGTTGTCATGATGACCGTTGGCTCGGCATGGACAAATAGGATCCCTTCCTGCAGATGCTCTGGGACTAACCACCACTGGAGGATGTCCCACATCCTCTGGGTCACAGTTATCAGCTGGTCAAGTGAACCTTGCACTGAGACCACTGGCTGGCCAGCTCCCACTGCAGGGAGCTTACATGCCAATGGGCCCATTGATCATGCTGGTACAGGCCACCATGTAACCCAGAAGGCGTGAAGTCCCGGCAGGGCACAAATGCCCAACCACAAATGATCAAGCAAAGTGGATCCACTCCAAATAGCAAATGCCCTAAATACTGCCTTCATGGACTCAAGTGGAGTGCTCCTGGAGAACTACTTCAACCCTCCAGTCCAGAAGCACCCAGTTGGTGATCATGCCTATAGAATTAGGTCCTCCCTGAATGATGCTGCCCAGCTTGCTATTGCACAAGGTTTTCTCCTCCTCCTTTACATACTGCTCACAGATATACCTTAATGCCAACAAAGGAGCCCTCCATAAATGGAGCACCTGTTATAACAGCATATGCTGATTTGCCCTCTCTGCACACAGACTGACTCATCGCTGTGAATTCTACCCAAACTAAATTGGCCCACCCCGACTTCGCACAGACTCTACTCTACTGGATGCCTGACTGACATATCATCAGAACGGGACACCTGAGTATCTCTCAAGGTTGCTATCTCATCCCTCCCAAGCATATCTCTTTGGGTCATCCGTACAAACCCAACTTGAAATTCCCAGATACCTCACAAAAAGGGGAACTATCCTTCGCTATATCAGCTCCCAGCATCTGGAACTCCCTCCCCTCATATTAAACTCTAAATCACACCTAGCCTTTAAACTGGGTCTCCGCTCACCTGACTGACTCTGTAGCTGCTCCTGTGCTTAACTTGAGACCGACTCAGTAGCATTTCTTACCTACATTGGCACTTACTGTTTCCCTCCACTGTATAAAATCTGTATGTTCCTCCCTCCACAAAATCGTTAGTTAAAACTGTTATTTATTCTTTAGCGGTTGTCGTGGTGTCCTTAATTATTATTGTTGTTTCATCCAGTGCAAGTAGCTAATGTGGGTATTTGCTTACTCTCAGTTTCCACAGAAATATGTCTTGCTTTTGTCAGCAATCTACGAATTTGTTTTGTTCCCACTTCATGCTGCGCCATGAACAATTGTCACTAATGTTTGTACCTTGCTCTCCTGATTGTACTCTCCTGGGTCATGCCTGAATATAGGCAATACTCTTGTGTAGTGTACCTACCCGTAAACAAACACCAAATAAATAAATAAATCCCCTATGGGAACTGTCTGCTTTTTTACTTTAAAGAAGTCAGCACTACCGAGGATAGAGTACCTTGAGAAGGTGCTGGGCAGATCAAGGTACACTGGAGACACCTGAACCTAAGTTCGCTATGGCACTTGAGGAAGTACTAATGCCCCAGACCACCATCATTAACCTATCCTCTGCTATTCTCAGTACCCCAGCTCTGGAAGTTGGCTTCTGTAACACCAGTTCACAAAGTGGAGACTGGGCACTACAGACCAATGCCCATACTTCTGCCACTCTCCAAAGCATTTGAATGGATAGCGGCAGATCAGCTTGTGGAATACTTAAACATGCACCAACCCTATGCCTGAACAACATAGGTTCTGACCAGGGCACAGCACTATCACGGCCCTGTTCGAATTCACTGGTTATATCCACCAAGGATCCACCATGGATCAAGGACAGCTAGTGGGGCTACCTTCATCAGCCTATCAAAAGCTTTTGATACGGTTCACCACAAACTCCTCCTTGAACAGCTAGCCGACAATGGACTCGCTCTGATAGTTCTATGGTTTAACAGCTATCTCAGCAATTGCTCACAGTGGGTCAAGAATGGGGACATCGTCTCAGATAGCAAACCCATCCCTCAGGGTCCCAGGAGAATCAATACTGGGCCCTTCCTCTTCTATCTTCTTAAATAAGCTTTCAGGCTCTTGCACCAGTCGCATCTGTGTATGCTGATGACACTGTCATTTTCACCTGCAACCCCAACCTAACTACTCAAAATGACCTCCAACTAGGATTTACTGCTGCAGGAACATGGTTTAAGGATCATAGACAAATCCTTAACTACAAGAAAACTAAGACTATGACCTACTCTAGAACCCACAGCAAACCACGAGGATCTTACCACTATCCATTTTGAACAACAGTGTCGACATGCTGTACCTCATGCAGAACCACACTTGACTCCACCTGTCCTATGCACAGCATATAGACAACATGCCAAGGCCATCAATTCCAGAATCGATACTCCACTGCCACAAGCACAGCCTTCACATATGAAGCACTTAATGTGGCCATCAGCAGCACAATTGTTACCCCTCGCTGTACTGCCCGGCAGTATGGTTCTGCACTGACTCAGCACTCCACTGCATCTACCTGGCACTTAATAAGGCCTGCTGACTCCTCACAGGTGCTGCAAGGCTTATACACACATGTGAGCTCTATTCATGGGAAGGGTGGCTTCCAACTGAAGAGCAGAGTTAAGTACCATGCCTGTCTACTGGCCAAAAATCACACTAAATCTGATGCCACCAGGAGTCCAGAATCCGCTCACGTGCCATGTAAGTGCCAGGCTGACCAGAAGCACCCACAGCCAAATTTTCAGTGAACCTAAATGCTGCACTGCACAGCTAGAACGTGCATTCTACTATCGCGACACCACACTGGACCAACGCCTTCCTTCAGCCGCCTCTGATACAACAACCATAGGTGCTTTCAAGCATAAGCTCAGGCAGCACCTTGTCATGAAGACAACTGTGACTGTGTTGGCCATTCATGATGATCAAAACAACTTTCCTATGTTTGGACCACCATAAAGCAGCAGCACTCAGGGTTTCACCTAACCCTAGGGCACCTACCTTCACAGCACTTCATTGTTCCACCCCGTCTACCTCCCTCCTCTCCCCACTGGGCACCCTTCCCTCTCTGTTCCCGCCCTCATGCCCTCCCTCCGTCTTATGCTCTCCCAGTCCCATTGTCTCCAACCTCCCTTAAGTCTGTTCTTAATCCCTTATGCAGGCATACAATTCACTATGCTGCTGCTGTGCCTGTTCTCCACTCTGTTTCTCCCCCACAAGTATGCCTAAAATACAGTTACTTAAGAACGATTACATAACAGAAGATCATTGAGAGAAGCTCTTGCAACAGGTAAAACATACAGGACTGGTGCCTGCCAATGACAGGACCCCACGGAAAACTTTTTCCAGCAGTAGTTAGCGGGACCACCCATCCCGATGTTGGTCCAGCCCCGATGTCCCACATGGTATACAAGGAGAGCGGTCCCAGTGTGCTCCAGTTCTTGTACGTACGAAAGTACCGCAGAATGAAGAAAAACCCACGATGTGAGTGGGAACCAACAACAGAAAGGCAAATTCTGGTCCAGCAGCAAGCTAAAATATAATGCTCGACTGATGCAGAGTGAGATCCTCCAGGGAAGGAGGGAGGAGGAGTACCTGCTGCAAGAATTTCTCTCAAGATCTACTGTTACGGTAAGATCTTACGTAACTGTACTATCTTATTTCGAGAGGAAGCTCTTGCAGCAGGTAACATATATAGGACTGAGTCCCCAGCAGTATAAACTTAAGACAACTGCAGAGAGATAGGAGAGGAACAGAGGAAGGAAGAGAGTAGGACCTCAGGAGATCAGACCCTGAAGAACTGCCAGGACGAAGCCCGTTCTCTGCCTGGATGCAATATCAGGCTGTAGTGCTTGATGAATGTGTGGACTGACTTCCATGTGGCTGTCACACAGATGTCCGGGTTGAGACCCTCGTGAGGGCAGCAAATGAGGCCACCACTGTTCTGGCCGAATGACCCTGATCGGCCGATAGGGCTTTGTTGTGTTTTTGGTAGCAGAATATGATGCAGTGCACCAGCCCCTTGAGAGGATCTGTTTGGAAACTGGCTGCCCAAGGAACGTGGGGCAAAGGAAACAAACAGCTGATCAGACAATCTGGCCCCTTGGTCCTGGCCAAGTAAAATCGCAATGTACGATGGACGCTCAAAGTGAGGGAGAAGTGCCTCACCCCAGCTGGAGTGTTCAGGGTAGTAGACTGGGAGTTGAACATCCTGGTTCAGTGTCATTTCGACACAACTTTGGGGAGAAACTTGGGATTGGTACGCAAAGTAACCCTGTCTTTGTGAAAATCTAATTATGCACCTTACACATCAGGGCCTGTAGCTCGGAAATCCTAAAAGCAGAAGTAACAGCAACTACAAAACAATGTTTTCCAAAAGAAAATGCAGCTAGCAATCTGCAGTGGGTTCAAAAGCAGGAGGGTAAGCTTCTCCAGGACGAACAGGAGGTCCCAAGGGGACACAGGGTCCCTGACAGGGGCGGTAGTGAAGGATGACTCTAAGGAAGGCACAAGTAACTCTCAATTGAGCCACTGTTCTTTCCTGAACAGGAACATGGTAGGCAGAAAGAGTGGCCAGGTGTACTTTTATGGAGGAGTAACTGAGCCCTGATTATGACAGAGATAAAAGATATTCCAGCAAAGTGTTAACCAGACAGGCTAAAGGATCTATGCGGCATGCTGTAGCCCAGAGGCAGAACCATTTCCACTTCATAGAATAGGTAGCTCTCATGAAGGATTCCTTGCCTTCACCAGGACTTTGGCTATCTTGTCTGACACCCCAAAATGGAGTTTGGCCAAGTCTTAAGGAGCCAAGCATGAACGTGAAGGGATTGCAAGTTTGGGCCAACAAGAGTCCCACTGTCCTCAGACAGTAAGTGAGTTGAGAGAGGAAGTGAAACTGGTAAGGCCACCGCCAGTTGCCGTAGCAAAGGAAACCAAATCTGGCGAGGCCACAATGGCACAATGAGGATCATGATGGTTCCCTCCGCTTGTGCCTTGAGAAGGACTCTCTGAATGAGCAGAAATGGAGGAAAGGCATTGAGGAATTTCCCTTCCAGGAGAGGGACAATACGTCTTGTCAGAAAACACCAGGCTCTGGATCTAGTGAGCAAAATCTGGGAAGTTTTATGCTGGCGGAGGACACAAAGAGGTCCAACTCTGGTGTCCCTCATCTCATGTCTCATCTCTGTCCGCTTCCTAGGTTTGTTTGGAGGTGGACGCTTTCCCTTTCCTCATCTGAGGGTGGTCGAGGAGGAACTTCTTCAACCAGTGTCGGAATCTCCTCCACCGAGGTCAGTACCAGGTCAGGATTGATCAGAGTGACCGGTGTATGCAGGACCAGGAGGATGTCCTGCCTAAAAGCTTCCCACCAATAGGAAAATAGGTCCTTGACCTGGCTGATGTCGAGTTTAGGGGAACCCGGCACAGGGTCAGCGGTGGTTCGAAGCTACGGTGCTGGCACGATGTCAGTCCTGTCCGGTGTTGGTGGTGGGACTGGAGGGAGCGCAGTGTATCCTGGTTATCGGGCATCATCGTGGCCCAAAGGGGCGCCATGGGCCGGCATTTGATCAGTTGGCGGTATCGCCATCCCCCGGCGATGGACCGAGGAGAAGAAACTGGGGTGATGGGGACTTTGTTGGAGGAGGCACAGGTGCCTTTGGAACGCCTTCAGCAGACTTGAGCAGGGAAGTCTCGGACGCAGGCTTGGCTGGTTTATCCGGGGACGCTTTGTCTGATGACAGGACCTGACGACTGTCCATCGACGGAGTGTGGTGCTTGTCCAAGAACGTGGTGGGCATGTTTTGGTGGGAGGGAGGAAGACCTCTCCATCGGCAGGCCCAGATTTTGCCTTCTCCCAGTGGTCGGCACTGCATACAGAGGCTGATCGGGAGCAGAAAGTGACTTACCTGGGTCAACAAGCGGCCTGATGAGGCTGAAGGAGGCTTGATCTTGAGGGGTTAAGAGTAGCTGAATGCCCGAAGACTTCTCCTACGTTATAGGGGCTCCGAGGAGGTCGCGCCTTGACCACCATAGGGGAGTCGGGCCCGAGGACCCCGATCAGGAGGCGTGTGGGATCTGGAGGATCTGCATCTTCTGGAGGACCTCTCGTCTCTGTCCTGCTCTCTATGTCTGCCCTTCAGCTTAGGGTGTGATGTTTCCCCAAAAATTTGTGGGCACGGGCTGAGAGTCCCTTCAGAGGATGAATCCTTCTGCACGGCTGCCAGTTGCTGCTGAGCCAAAAAGCCTGAAGGGACTTTTTGTCAGGATACGGGTCCGCTATTGAATGCCTGACAGTGGGGGCAGGACAGAGTGTTATGGTCCGGCCCAGGCAGAAAATGCAGGCTGCGTGTCCGCCTTTCAGAAGGATTTGTTTTACACAGGTGCACTTATTCCTGTGCCTGGATGGGGTAGTCAACATGCAGATGCTTGAAGAAAAGACTGTACTGGAGTCGAGAAAATTCTCACTAATGGTCTAACTGATGAGGAGAGCCATGGAGCTAACGTTGCACTTTGGGCGGGAAAGAACTGGTGCACGCTGGGACCGTCTCCCCTTATATACCACGTGGGACATCGGGGTGGGACCGACGTCAGGATGGGTGGTCCTCGCTAACTACTGCTGGAAAAAGTTTGCCGTGGGTCCGTCGTGTCGGCACCAGTCCTATATGTGTTACCTGCTGCAAGAACGTCATCTCAAGTAAGATGTCCCTGATACAGGCGCCTTTCACCAATGCCATAGCAGTGTCTACATGTTATACCTAGCCAAATGCTATCCCAACCTTGTAATTTACACCAATTTATTGTCTACCTAGCTTGTAATGTATTGTTTGTAACAGTGCAATTTTGTACTTGCTTGTAATGTAATGGTATGTACCTGTTCAATTTTTTTCTTGCAATTGATATGGAACCAACAAATGAGCATCCGCTCACAGGTCTTCTCAAAATAACAATAAATAAAAAATGTAAAAAAAAAAAGGAGAGAACTCTGCCCTGTCCACCAGGAGCCAGGCTCTGGCTCAGCAACAGTCGAGCTTTGCCCCAGTGAAGATGATACCTCGCGACGGCACGAAGTTCCGACTTGCCTCACTGACCAGGGAGGCCAGGGTCAATGCAGGTCTGAGGGTCAGGTCCTGGACCGCTCCACCTCCTGCCTTGAGGGACCTATCAGCCAGTCATCGAGGTGGGGTACACTCTGGCCCCTCAGTGCCTCAGGTAGCTGCCACCACTGCTATGCTTTTGGTGAAGACCCTGGGGGCGGGGACGGCCAAATGGCATGGCTTGGAACTCTAGAGGGTGCCCTTGGCTTGGAAGTGAAGAGCCTTCAGTGGGACGGACAGATCGGGGCGTGAAAGAATGTGTCCTGAAGATCCAGAGAGCAAAACCACATGTTTTACTCCAGAGATGGTATGATCTGGGTCAGAGTTAACATCCTGAAGGTGCGGGACCTGAGGAATTTGTATCAGGTCATGCACATCTAGAACCAGGAAGTACCTGGAGACAAACCCTGGGTTGTCCAGGATCTGCTACCTGACCACGATCTCCTTGTGGATGAGCTGGGCTATGTCATCTCAAGAGCTGACTGAGTTTCTGTGATCACAAGTCCTCTCATGGGGCATGAGCTCGGCTGGGAGGGTACTGCTTGAATTTTAGAGGCAAACCCTGGCCGACCGCTCAAAACCCACATGTCCATGGTGATAGCAGACCAGGCGGAAAGAAAGTGGCAGAGTTGGCCCCACACAGGAGGATCCAGGGAAGGTGTGACGGGCATGACGGTGGCACCCTTTATGCCATCACTAAGCAGGCTTGGAGGAGAAGGACCCAGCCGAGAAGCCACTGGGTCCCTTCCCTCAGGGCTTTTGGAACACCCGAGGCCACAGACTTGGGCCTAGGTCATCAGGACTGAGCCTGCTGGCCAGACAGATGCTAGACTGATTTTGCTGCAGGCATGGAGGAACGAAGGGCTTATGCTTCTGCTTGGATCCTTCTGGGCAGATGTAATAGAGTCCAAGGTGGCACTGGACTTTTCGATACACTGGAAGTGACCCTCCACAGCGGGCCCAAACAGGTCGGTGCCTAAAATGGAACATCCGCCAGCTTATGTTGAGTGTCTGCCGTGAAGGTCGAGATCCACGGCCAAGCCCTATGGCAGATATGTCAACGCGGCAGCCACTGAGCAGGCACAGGAATCTCCAATGCTCAGAGTTGCCTGAATTGCTGTTTGGCCACAGCCTGGTCCTGGTCTCGGACTTTCTTGACTGTAGTCTGGAGGTCTGCAGGAAGATGAGGAATCACCTCATCCAGGGAGCCCAAAAGGTGCATGGGAGAAGTGTGCCACCAGGATGGCCGAGCTTGCCTGGCAGAAGCCAAGTGAGGAGGCAGCATAGATCTTTTAGCTGAGTGGTCCAATTTCTTGGACTCCTTATCTGGTGGTCTATTGACATCCCCAGTTTTGCCTGAGCACTCGAAACATGGAGTCAGTCACCAACCCCTTGGTCGAGGGTGCTCCGTGAACCAGAGAGGGTACTGGTGGGCACTGCATATTTACGGGCCATCCAAGCCGAGGGCGCAGGGCATGAGGTGGGCACTGCCAAAGCTCCAGGGCAGGGCCAACAATGGCCTCGACCACTGGGAACACCTCCGATGGACCTCAGAGAGAGGTGAGACATGTTTGTTTTTGTCCTCAGCATTCCCACCAGACCGAGTAGGCTAGCAGCCAGTAGAGCTGCACTCTCCACCAGTCCCGAGGGCAGTGCTTTGCAATGCCAGATCGATCAGAACAAGACTGCAATTATAGCGGATTTGATTTCCTCAGTTGATCTGGCATGCAGCACTGAGACCTGGGTGGGTGACGATGCTGGCCCGGTTTTAGAGGCTGCTGTTCCCCTCACAGGTACTTGGTAGTGCAGTGCCCCAGAGTGGAGCGCAGGGGTGGGGACTGGCCATCTATTTTAGATCTGAAAAAGGCTCCACCATGCACTCTAGTGAGAAGGCCAGGATCCTCTGAATGCGTGGCTGTACATGGGGTCCAGGCGAAGCCTGCAGCATTCTCCTAGTTTATTGCCCCCAGGAAGGCAGGAGAATTCCTGCAGGAGACAGCCGATTCTGTCGTCGGCGAGACACTGGAGTCCCCAGATGCTTAATCCTGGGGACTTCAATGTTTGGGCACATGACGATACTTCGAGGCTAAGTTATAATCTCCTGTAGATGATGTCATCTCTGGACCTGTTGCAGAAATTTTCCTCTGTGATCCACCAGGCAGCCACATCTTGGACCTGGTTTTCTCGCTGGGGCTTGAGGTTAGTAACCTCAAGACTGACCAGATCGCTTGGTCTGATCACTGCACAGTGGAGTTCTCATTCAGGGCTCTCCGAAAAGCCCCTCCCCTGCAGAAATAGTAAGCTACCGCCTTTGAGAGGTCTGACTCAGGAGGGTTTTCTGGTGGTTGACAATCCATCTAGCATAGGCAGTGTGTGCACAGGGGTCTGGTGAGGCTGTCCTCACCTATAATAAACACTGATGGCAGCACTTGATTCTTTTGCACCAGTTTGTCGACCCAGATCTTCTCACTTGAGGTTCCGTGGTTTGATGGGGAGCTCAAGGCGATGAAGATCTTGGGTGGAGGCTAGAATGCTGCTGGCAGAAGTTCGGTTGGAGGTGGACAGACTGGTCCTATGCTCCCACTATGGTGAGTACCAGTGGGCAATCACCCATATGGAGGCAGAGTTCCTGTCCAGGGAGACTGCTTCTGGGAAGAATCGACCAACTGCGCTCATTTGGACTGTGGACAGGCTGCTAAACCCAGCCTGTCTACAGCTGAAAAAACCTTTTCAAATGCTTTAGGCGAAGAGTTTGCTTGGTTCTTCCTTGCACAGTGTCCACTATCTGGCAAGGTGTGCCGCCAATGTGCCATAATATGACTGACAGCTGTCACCTTAGGCGTCCAGAGAGCACTTCACCTACTTGGGGGAGTAAACCGTGGAGGCAGCAGAGGTCTTGGGGTTGCCTATGGACTGAAGGACACATATTGTGAACTGAACCCTGTGCAGACACATTTCGTAATGAGATTTGTTGACACTGTTGGCCCGGTGTTCGCCTTGATTGTCCATGTTTTCTCTCAGAGGGAGTCTTCCCAGATGCCTTGAAGGAGGTTCTGGTCAGGCCCTCTGAAGAAACCATCCTTAGACCCTTTATCAAGTCGAATTACTGTCCTATCTCCAACCTCATTCTTTGGGAAGGTTGTTGAGAAGCTTGTGGCACTTCAGCTTGAGGAGCACTTCATGGTCTTTTTGTATGAACTTTTCCAGTCGGGGTTTCGTATGCGAGACATAGCATGAAAACTGCATTAGTTCAGGTGCATAATGACTTCCTATGGGCTGAGATCAAGGGGAAGGGACAATTCTCGTGCTCTCAATCTCTACTCAGCTTTTGACACAGTAGACCATTGTGTGTTGCTCAACCGCTAAATGAATTCTGTGGACTCACCGGCACTGTAATCTGCTGGTTTGAGTCCTATCTCAGGAACAGGAGGCAATGGGTAGTGATGGGAATTCCTTTCTCCCTAACCTCCTGTTGTGTGGAGTACCTCAGGTTCGGTTCTGTCACCAATGTTGTTTGCTATGTACATGCTGCCTTGGGAGTGCTCATTAAGAAGCACGGTTGGTTTTCATTTCAGTGTGGATAATACCCAGCTGTATCTATCTTTTGCACCACGGACAACCAATGCAGTGAAGTGCTAAATAAATGTCTTGCCAGGATCAACGCCTGGATGGCCTCTAGTTGATCAAGCACTGAATCCCGATAAGACGGAGGTACTGGTTTTGTAGTCTAACAGGGGCATGATAGGATGGCCTCTGGTACAGAGACAGGTTTGTTCCTGGGATCTGTGCCATTGAAGGCCTCCTCTAGGGAATGCAATCTTGGTGTGACCTTCGACAGTGGATTGATATTTGAGGCCCAGGTGTCATTTGTTGTCCAGTCTAGCTTTTATCATCTGATGAATATTGCCAGGATCAAGTCCCTAGTTGTGCCCCTGAACCTCCCCACCCTAGTACACACCTTTGTGACGTCAAGGCCAGACTACTGTAATGCGCTCTACCTCAGGGTCTCAGGAGGTACCTCTGCAGACTGCAGCTAGTGCAGAATCACGGCTGCTAGGTTGCTGACGGGTCAGTGAATACTGCCATGTCACCCGGTGTTACGTGTACTGCACTGGCTGATGGTCAGGTGGAGGGTCCCTCTTTAAGGTGGGCTTACTCATCTTAAGGCCCTACATGGGCTGGGCCATACTTGTCTGACCTTGCGACTCCTGCTACCCTGGTCCGCTTCCTCGCTCCTCCGTAGGGGCCTCCTACATTTCCAGGACAAGGTTGAAAACTGCAGGTAATAGAGCATTTAGCATCACCGGCCCTGTCCTGTGGAATTGCCCATTATCTGTATGGGAGGCCCCTTCGCTGAGGCATTCAAAACCCACCGGCCTCTCACCAAGGAGGATGAAGATGAGGAAGAGCGACGGTGCTGCTTCACGTGGCGCCAAGAGTGGACCACTTATGTCGGGCGGGTCTGCTCGACCCACCGGATGAGGATGACCTTGACCTCAGCCGCGGGTGCCAACAGGGGATCTCGGAGGGAGCCGTGGCTCCTCCTGGTCTAGGTCAGAGACCAGATGGTCAAGATCAGTGGGCTGAGCCACCCTTTGGTGGTCATCGGCAGGACTGGAGTCCTGAATAAGGAGTTGTTGGCCTCTTCTAACATCGACAGGGTCGAAAAATCTCAGCCACAATATCCGCCGTGTCTGCACCAACTGCCCAACGAGGTTTCTGTGAAGCCAGCGGTCAGGGCTCCCAGTTTTGACCGTAGTCAAAACCTGTGATTCCTGAGACTGAGAATGTTCCCAGTCCCAAGAACATCGATGGTGAGTCTCTCCTTTCTGACTTGGAGTCCTTCTTGTGGGAGAGGGAGGTGTGTGGACCTGAAGGGCCCTGTCCCTTGGTAGGGAGAGACTAGCACAGCTTCTTGAAGGAGCCTGAATAAGTGGAGCCCAACTTGAACAAACAAAGGCACTGGCTGAAGAGGACTGTGCAGCGGCCTGAGCCTCCTCCTCCTCCTCGAAGGCCGTAAGTTGCTTCAGCTACTCTGTGGACCCTGCAATCGGGAGACCACCTAAGGGGTATGCTTGGATTTGACCGGCAGATGTCATTTTTCTGGGTGGCCCAACTTCAGGTGGGCAAGGCGATCCTCGAGACCGACACATGAAGCGAAAGGCAAAAATCACAGGGATCGTGCTCATGGTCCAGGCAGTAAACGACATGGCATGGGGGTTGGTATGTGACATCTTCTGTCTGCAAGGGAACTAGAGAAATCTGGGTGAGGATTTGTCCTGCATCACAGTCATGATCGATGACCGAACTGAAGACCAAACTCTAAAGAGTTTAAGTTTCTGGAAGTAAATCCGAAGATTTTAGCGCTGAGGTCTACTCCGGTACAGAAGGAACCTGCTTTTTCCAGCAGAAAGGAAAACCTGGCGTCATGGGGTGGAGCCAAGGGTTATACCACCCAGGTGGGTGGGAGGAGCCAGCTTGAAGACTTTCCGCAAGATTTAAAGGAAAGGACAGCCAGAATGTGTGGACAGAACAACATATCCATCGCTAGAATAATTATTTACAGAAAGCTGCTGATCCTGGAATATAATCTTTTAGCAGCCATGCCTGGGTTAACATCAGTTCTTAGTCTAGCACCATAAAAATCTCATAGCTATTTAGTGTGGGCGCTCTGCAGGCCTTGGTTTTGGGCTCAAGGCCCTGTGGACCTTTCTAGTTCTAAGTCCAGATCAGGGTAACTGCAAGTTTGTTTTAGGAGCCATTGTATAAGACTTTGTAATCTTGGGCCCTCGAGAACACCACACACCCAGAGTTTTTTCCTGCGGAATCATCCCACCTGTCCTGAAGTTTGGCATCCATCTGTGCTTGATGATGATGAAGGTGTAACAGGAGGTCCACCATGTGGTCTGTGCAGTCCATGAGAGAGGTAGCAGACTGCTGCAGATCTCTGTGGACAAATTTGACTATGTCTGTCTCCTGGTGCATCTTAGCTAAGGTATCTCAAATTTCTGATCTGAAGACAGCAATTCTGATGGAATAAGGTCATTTGTAACATCTGGAGGCATGCTGCTAGCTTACGAGCACAAGGAGTAGGCTGTACTGCTTCCCGACGCCGAGGGCACACTAGAAGTCGAAGACTTAGAAGCCAACTGCATTGCTGCTGATTTTTTGTACCTCATCAAGTCCGACACTTGACATAAGATAAAATATCTCAAGTTTTCTAGTTTAGAAGGTGTGGTACAGTTAATGGCAGGCCGTGGAGTGAAGCAATGCTCACTATGCTGCCACTCGTGCGATGACGTCACTGGAAGTCCGAGTGGGTATTTCTGATTTACATGTTGCTGGTAAGAACCATTTTAGAACTGTGTGATGTAGCTTGTGGCCCTGCTCTGCTCTTCTATTGCTGGCACAATGCATCCATGTTGTACTACAGAACTTTGTGGTTGTTAAGGACACAAACTATATCACACAGTTCTAAAATGGTACTTGATCACCACACTGTAAAGTAGAAATGCCTAGTGAGATTACTAAAAGGCCTGTAGAGATGGAACAATAACAGAGTTTGAACCAGTACTTAAAAACAGCTTCAATTTGGAAAATGACTTACAGGTTCAGTGCAGCTCTCTTTACAGTCACTACAATATTGTGCAAAATCACTCTTTTATTGAGGAGTTCTGCAGATACACAACTTTTCAAGTCATATTTGATAATTTTGAGTAGTCATTTATCCAACTTAATGTTAAAACTAGTACGGTGGCAGCTACAACTGACTTTGTTTAGCTCATTCAATATACTCACCCACTCTGTATGAAAAATGCTAACTTTTCCAGTGTTTTGTCACCCTAAACCTAAGACTGTCCCCTTCTTTCTACTATTCTGCACCAGACTAACAAGTTGATCATATACTGTATTGCTGGTGCATCCTGTATATTGCTATCTTGCTGCTTCACCTCTCCCTCTGCTGGTAACAGTATATTCAGATTCTCTTAACTTTTGTGTATAGATGCGCACTGCAGGTTTATGTCCTAGTTCTACCACACTTGTCGGCAAGCACTGGCACTAAAAAGAAGGTCTGCATTTTAGTGTGGGGAAAACATGTTAAGATCACCTTGGCAGACAGCATGGAAAATACAAGGCGGCATCAGAAGTGTCCCACTTCCACTATGCGACCAAAACACAGCACACCTGTGAAACCTATGGAAATGTATCAGAAATGAAGTTACCTAGTTACCATAACTAGTGATCTTCCAGAATGTCTTCCCCATGAAGCACTGCCAATGGGTCTCAGCCAGAGACCCTAGGACCCTGCTGGAGCAAATCTTTTGGCCAGGGGCTGGCAATGGCTGCTTGGCACAAGCACAACACCACACTGTAAAACTCCTGCCAATAAAGACTGCCAGCTCCCTCACCTGCCTTAGTTCTGTTTGTTGACAGAGTAAGCAGAAAGTGAAGAAATAACTGCTTTAAGACAGAAAGGATAAAAGGGCCAAAAAGGATATAAAAAGAAAAGAACAACTAAAACAAATAAACTGACTACCGACTACAAGAGACAGGGTAATACACAGCGTAGAATGCGTGTGTTAGGTATCCCTGCTGGGACTAGTGGTAGTCAAAATATGGATCCAGAGCTACCAACTCAAAAGAGGTTTCAGAAAGTCACATGCCAACAAAGAACCTACTGACTGAGACCTGAATTACAGGTATATCATGCAGCACACCCAAGAGGAGCCAATCCTTTGCTTGAGCCAAGTATGCAGGCATACGGGTATGTAAGCATGGACCCTGCTGAAACTGAGGTATGATCAGAAGAGCTAACCTTTTCTCCCAAAACTGTAAGCTGATAGCAGAGGATGCTACCAGCACTCCAGCAGGTGGCACAACAAAAATAAAGAGACACTCTAATTCAATAGTATATGTCTAAAACCTGTTGGCACATTAGAACTAAATTTAGAAAGACTCAAGCACCTGAGAAGGGTTGCTTAGTACAGCAACCTCAAGGGACCTGTTTCTGAAGGAATAGCCAGCGTAAAAAAAAATCAATCAAATCAAATAATGTAAGTAGTGACCTGCTACAAAATGGCAGTAATCATGCCAAATATACTAGCATAGGCACTAGTAACCTCCTGCAACAGGACACGGGGAGTTGCAAGGTCAGGCAAGTACAGCACTCTGACCCAAAGCCGTCCATCTGCCGTTGCAGAAGCTGTCTCCACGGTGGCACACTAGCACTGAAACTGAAGGTGCCTCCTGCCAGGTCGGGCAAAAGTACAGCGCTCTAACCCGATGCTGGCAGATCCACCCGACTGTGAAGCTGTCTCACCGGTGGCACCTAGCATCGAAACTGAAGCCTCCTCCTGCCATGTTGGTAGCACAGTGCTCCTGACCCAAAGCCAGCCGGCCGTGAAGCTGTCTCCACTGGTGGCCCACTAGCACCAAAACTGAAGGCGCCTCCTGCCAGGTTGGGCAAAAGTACGCCTCCTGACCCAAAGTTGGCCATCCACCCGACTGCGAAGCTGTCTCCACTGGTGGCCCACTGGCACCAAAACAGAAGGTGCCTCCTGCCAGGTCGGGTGTAAGTACAGTGCTCTGACCGAAGCCGGCCGTCTGCTGACCGAAAGCTGTCTCCACCAGTGGCCTACTAGCACTGAAAACTGAAGGTACGGATATCTGCATGCTCTTCTCGCTCCATGAACTCCGCTCATTCTCAGCCACAGAAGGATTCCTGAAATTTGGTGCCACGTTACTTTTCAGCCAGTATCCTCATACTACTCCACTACTTGCTCCTAAAGCCAAGACTACTGCTAATATTTAATTGTAGCAAATTGCTTTCACCTACTCAGAGACTGTGGCTATATTTTATTGTAGCTAATTTACCTAAAAGCAAGAGACTGATGCTAAACTTGATTGTAATTAATTGCTCCAGTTTAACAATTTTGGTGTGGCTAACTTCAGCCTGCATGCATACTGACTGTACATTAATCCTAGCACAGTAGCTAATCTTGCAGTTCTTAGCACAGTAATTAATTTCAACTGGCTCTGTTCTGTCTCTCTCTGCATTTCTTTTTCTTTTATTTTGCTCCTCGCTGGCCATATGGCTCTGCTTCTGACTACAACTGCCCTAACTCTCCCTGCTGCATTCAGTCCCTCCTCTAGCTCAATCTCACTTCTCTTGCTTAAAGATCATTTCCTGTTGACTTCGCTTGACCCACTGTGTGCCTCAGCCCCTCTTGATCCAAATCCCCCACGCCTTCAGCTCATCAGAGAGACTCCTGTGTGATCACCTCGGTTAAAACTCCTGACTCTCTCTCTGCTACAGCCATCACTATTGGTGCCAGTCTCCCCCACCTCCGTTTCTGCTCTTTGTTTCAAGCCCTTTGTCCTGCTAATTTTCCCTGAACCTTTCACTCATCTGTAGACGCCCACTTCCTCCTCACCTCCACTCTCAGTTTTAATTACTTTCTCCTGTCCCTTCTCTCCTCAGGTGCCTCCTGCCAGGTTGGGCGAGAAGTACAGCGCTCCTGACCTGAAGCCGTCAGTCTGCCCTACATAAGCTGTCTCCACCTATGGCCAGTTAGCACCGAACTGAAGGTACGGGCATCTGCATGCCTTCGCCTCCTCGGAACCTGCTCATTCCCAACCACAGAAAGATTCTTGAAATTTGGTGCCACGCTACTTTTCAGTCTCGCTATTGGCTGCCAGTATCCTGATACTGCTCCACTATCTCTGCATAAAGCTGAGACTGTGGCTAATATTTAATTGCAGCAAATTGCTTTCACCTGTAAGCATCGGCTCCCACCCACCAACCCTATCTGGAGAGTGTACTTTATAGTGGTGGTTGGTCACATGACCTTTTTTTTTTTTCTAAGTGTCCTATTTCCCATTTGCTCTTCTTCTGTCTGCCCACTAGGGCTCCACAGTTGCATCATAGCGCTCTGCACGACAGTGTCTGATCTCAGTAACTACTACTGTTCCTTATATTATTACCAGCACCTCATCTGTCTATCATTTCTATCGGACCACTCATAATCCTTACTGCCTATTGACCTCTGCTGTCTTTACTATTACACTGATTAGTACTGTATTCATCTTTTCTAATGAGTATCTGAGAACCATTGCTTAGACCAAATACCGTGGTTCTCTCCTCCTTTAAGTACAGGTGAGGCTTTACACCTGCCCTTTCTCTCCTCTCCCAAATGGCTCCTCCGAGGGCTGTCATGTTGTTCGTCTACCTAACCACTTACTTTGAGTTGCAGTTTGCCTTGACCTCCGCTCACCATCTCATGCTGCCTACACACTGATCCTACCAACTTCACCTACTCTAATCTGCTTGCCTTATCGTGCACCACATGAACACACCCCTATTCCCATCCCAAAATACTTTGTCTACTTCACAGCTTTCCTATCTAAAAATGCTTACGCTGCAATGGTGTCTTGCCGCTCCTTTCTTACATTGCAAGCTCTGGCATCTCATCCTTATTGCCATTTTACTCTCCCTTTCGGGCGATACTGACCTAATCCTGGCCCAGCCTCCCATCCAAATCTTGGCCCTGCCACCCAAATCTCCCACAAGGATGTAATCTGGAATGACTCAAAGGTCTTCAGTAGTCCACCTCAACATTAGGAGTCTTCTCTGTCACCTAACTGAACTTGAGGCATGGGCTGGCCTTTATCACCCTGACGTCCTCTGCCTATCTGAAACCTGGCTTAGACCATCTATACCTGATGCTGCCTGCTCTTTGCCAAACTACAACCTACTTAGGTCTGACAGGCCTACCACTATGAGGGGGGAAGGGTTGCCATATACTCTAAATCTCACCTCAACCTCTCAATCCTGCCCACCCCTGCCCCTATCACAATGTGGATCTCTCCATGCAATACTATACCTGGGCACAAAGAAACTATATAGTGTGTGCCTACAATCCTCCTCAAGGTGGACTTTCTGGCCTTGAGGAACTGCTTGACATGGTTTCCCTATCTGTCGGTCGGAACGAGGTCCTCATCCTGGGTGACCTAAACCTTAACTGGCTTTGCAAAGCAAGCCAGTCTTTCCTGTCCTTGGTTCAAAGTCACAACTTTCACCAGCTCATAAAAGACCCTACTAGGGTGGTGTCCTCCTCCAAATCTGCCACACTAATCGACTGGATTCTATCAAATTGCCTTGACAGAGTCTTGATATCTAGAACCCTAGCTGGACGTCCTAAGTGACCACTGCCCCATGTACTGCCTCTAGAGTGCAACATCTGTCTTGAACCCCCACACAAGTACATTTAACCTGGACCCAGCTAAATTCCTAAGTGACTTCTCCTAGCCACCACGCCAGGGATCCTGAGACTGCACTAAACTACTTCTTAGCCAATTTTGGTGCATTTCAGAACATGCATACACCCCTCTGTGCCCAGGAATCAGGGGCACCCAAACAAGGTGGTTACACAAAGACTTCCTGGCACAGTTCAGAGCTTGGGACAAAGTTGGAGTATTTTAAATTGTCAGGACTTCCCTCTGACTTCAATAATTATAGGGCCCAGAGAAATGCTTGCACGAGATCTATTCATCTAGCTAAAAGCTCTTATTGTAAAGGGCTCCTGATTGATGCAGCCGGAGACTTGCAAATTCTGGGCTCACATAAAATAAAAATTTCCTGGGAGCAAACAGGCACCAATCAAGTAATGACATGATTATTAATGGTACCTACTGCAACAATCCAACAACAATTGCCAACTTGTTTAATTGCTACTTGCTGACTTGTCACTATATAATGTACATCCTCTTTCACCCCACTCAGGCTTCACCCCCCACCCCACACACACACACCACGGCCTCTACTTTTATTTCAAAAATATAACTAGGGCCGAAGGTTCTCAAACTTCTACAAAACATATCTGGCAGCACCTGCAAGGCTCAAATGGACTTGAACCCAGGCTACTAAAACTCGCTTCAACCTTATAGCATCTCCTTAGCAAAGATCTTCAACCCATCCCTATGATATACCCAAGTCCCAGACATCTGGAAAATAGCCAGAACTACCTGGTATTCAAAAAAGGGGATCCTAAGGACATTGCAAATTGTCGCCCTATTGCTATCCTCTCTGTTCTGGGCAAGATTCTAGAAACTGGTATACTAACATACTAAAATGCCAGCAGAATAGGCCTAATGGTCTCTCAAGTCTGCTCAATTTTCCGCCCGCACTGAGGGACGATTTTGTGTCCCCCTCCCCTTAGGTTATACTGTCCCCAGTCCCAGATGTTCTACCTGTATTGGGCCTGGTCAGATTTACCCTCCACCTGTACCTGTCCCATCCCTCTTAAACCCATCCACAGTCTCCACCTCTACCAGCTCCTGGGCAGTGCATTCCATGGCTCCACCACCCTTTCAATGAAATAACATCTCCTCCTCTCCTCTCTGAGCCTGCCCCTTCCAGCTTACACCGTGACCTCTTGTTTCCCCACCCTCCTTCCTTTGAAGCACCCTGACTGGGCCTCCTTTATTGATCCCTTTCATGTACTTAGGACCTCTATCATGTCCCCCCTGTCCCTTCTCTCCTCCAGGGTGTACATGTCAAGCTCCTTCAGCCTCTCCTCATAGGTCCTCTCCTGAGGCCACAGATCATTTTGTTGCCCTCCTTTGGACCCTCTCTAGGAGTGTAATGTCCCTCTTTAAATGTGGTCTCTAAAACTGTACACAATACTCAAGGTGTGGCCTAACCAAGCAGTTGTACAGTGGAAGGGTCACTTCCACTTTTCTGGAGGGTAACCCGCCTCCAGCGATGCATACCAGCATCCTATTTGCCCTTGCTGCTGCCCTTGTTGATGGGGACCTGAATATCCCAGATGTTAACTGGAGCACCTTTGCTGCAGGCACATCCAAGAGAAGGGTCATTCTTGATGCCCTACAGGGCATGCCTCAGACAGCTAGTATTGGAACCCACTCGGGAGGAGCAATCTTAGGCCTGGTACTCTCAAATGGGGACGGAGAAAGAATCTCAGATTGAGAAGTGTGGGTAGCCATCTGGGAACAAGAGACCACCAAACAATGTGGTTCACGATAAACACAGCCATACAATCAAGCCATACAAAAGCAAGAGTACTGGACTTTAGGAGGGCTGACTTTGGGAAAATGAGAGAGTGCCTCAGAAAGCACTAGCAAACAGGCAAGAAGGAGGGTGGAGGAACAATGAGGAGTGATCAAAACAGCCATCACAGAGGCAACAAGCCTTTGTGTAAGTAAATCAATAAAACACAAGCGAAGGAAAAACGCTATGGTTCTCAAAAGAGGTGGCAGGAAGGTTAAGGAGAAAAGGACAGCATTCAGGAAATATAAGGAAACACAGAAGGAGAAGGACAGAGAACTTTGATCAGTTAAAGCAGAAAGAGGTTGGGAAGACAGTCAGAATGGCAAAGGCCCCAACTGAGGAAAGGATAGCCAATTCTGTTAAGAAGGGGATAAGACCTTTATAGGTACATTAGGGAGCGAAGAAAGACCAAAGGAGGATACTGAAGCTTAATAAAGGGAAGGAATGTGGGTAGAGGTGACAGTGAAAAGCAGGGATACTGAACGAATATTTCTGCTCAGTATTCACAAAGGAAGAGGAGGGGAGTTACCTAAACCAAACAAGAGAAACATTCTGAAGACGGGTCGATACCAGTCCATTTACAGAAGAAAGGGTTCTGAAAGAACTAATAAAATTGAAGGTGGACAAAGCAATGGGACCTGATGGGATTCACCAAAGAATTCTAAAAGAAGTGCAGAACTAGTGACACCGCTGACTACTCTCTTTAATAAATCATGGGAGGATGGGGTGGTACCCGAGGACTGGAGGAGGGCAGATGTGATTACTCTTCACAAAAGTGGGAGCAGGACAGAGGCAGGAAACTACAGACCAGTTAGTTTGACCTCAGTGGTAGGGAAAATGATGGAATCCTTCTAAAGGAAAGAATTGTTGAGTACCTAGAGCCCAGTGGGGCACAGGACCCAAGGCAGCATGGATTCACGATGGGAAGGTCGTGTCAGACAAATCTAATGATTTCTTTGACTGGGTGACACAGTAGTAGACCAGGAGGGGCTGTGGACATGGCCTACCTAGATTTTAGCAAGGCATTTGATACAGTCCCACACAAAGATTAATACACAAGATAGCCAGCCTTGGAGTGGGTCCCAAGGTGGTAGCCTGGATAAAAATTGGCTAGACAACAGGGCGTAAAGGGTAGTAGTAAATGGGTACACAGTGAAGAAAGGAGGGTTACTAGCGAGGGTACTGCAGGGTTCAGTACTGGGACCGGTCCTTTTAATGTCTTTATAAGTGACATTGCAGAGGAACTGGAAGGAAAAGTATGTCTCTTTGCAGATGACACAAAGATCTGCAACAGGGTTGATACACAAGATGGTGTGGAAAGGATGAGAAGGCACTTGGCAAGCTTGGAGGAATGGTCAAATGTATGGCAGTTCAGATTCAATGCAAAGAAGTGCAAGGTAATGCACATGGGAAACAAAACCAGGGAAGCGTACACAATGGGGGTGAGATACTGACAACAGTAAAACAGAAAGGGACCTGGGGGTAATTATATCAGATGACCTAAAGGTGGGCAAGCAATGTGAGAAGGCAGTAAGGAAGGCTGGGGATACTGGGATGCATAGGAAGAGGCATCAATAGTAGAAAACAGGAAGTTGTTATCCCTCTGTACAGACAGTTGGTGAGACCCCATCTGGAGTACTGTGTGCAGTTCTGGAGACCCTATCTCAGCAAAGACATAGACATAGTGGAGGTGTCCAGAGGAGGGCAACAAAATGGTGCAGGGTCTGCACCAGAAGACATATGAAGAAAGACTAAAGGAGCTTAATATGTATACCCTTGAGGAAAGAAGGAGAGGGACATGATAGAAACTTTCAAGTACCTCAAGGAATTAACAAAGTCCAAGAGGGTAGCATATTCAGAAAAGAGATGTGCAAGAACAAGGAGGCACAATTTGAAGATAGAGGGGAACGGCTCAGAGGTAATGTGAGGAATTTTTTTCACTGAGAGGGTTGTGGATGCATGGAACAGCCTCCCTAAGGAGGTTGTGGTGTCAAGAACAGTGGGGGACTTCAAGAATGCATGGGACAGGCATAAGGCAGTCTAGTGGTGGGTAGGAGGAAGTAAGCTGTTGGTTAACTAGGATCTGCAGCCTATCTGTTAGGTAGGAAAATGGGCAGACTAGGTGGGCCAGCGGTCCTTATCTGCTGTCAAATTCTATGTTTCTATGTTTCTCCTATAGGTCTCTAAGTTGTTCATTTTGACATCTACCACTATCCCAGGTCCCTCTCTCACCCTCCACGACTTGAATCATGTCTCCTCCCAGGGTATACCCCTGACCTGGATTTCTGAATCCCAGGTGCAGAACCTTGTACTTTTCCGCATTGACTTTTAGTTTCCATTTTTCCAACCACCTTTCCAGAGCCTCCGGGATCTCCTGCAAGGCCACCTCCCTCCTCCCCATTCACCACTGCACCCAGCTTTGAGTTGTCTGCAAAGAGACTCATCTCACTCCTGATCCCCTCCTGATGTCTGAGATATAGGCGTTGAACAGGAGTGGCCCCAGCACTGACCCCTGGGGAACCCCACAAGTAACCCACCTTGGGGATGAGGCTAACCCTCCAATCACCACCTTCTGAGTATGCTCAGAGGCCAATTTTCTATCCATCTTAACAACTGTCTCCCTACCCCATTTCCTTCAGCTTAGTTAGCAGGCCACTGTGAGGTACTGAATCAAATGCCTTGCTAAAGTCCAGAAAGAGGACGTCCACTGGCCTACCCTGGTCCAGGGCCCTCGTCAACCAGTCATAGAACTCAACAGGGTTTTTCTGGCATGATCTTCCCGTGACAAAGCCGTGCTGCCTACTGTCCAAGTACCTAGTTTGCTCCAGTAACCCCCTAGCCTTTCCTTGACAATACCCTCCATCACTTTGCCGACCACCGATGTCAGGCTAATGGGCCTGTAATTTCCGCCTCCTCTCTTGATCCCCCTTGTGGATCGGGCATGACATGGCTACCCTCCAGTCTTGGTGCAGCCACCCAGTCCTCAGAGAGATGTTGAAAAGCTCCGCCAGAGGGACTGCCAGGACATCCGCCTGTTCTCTCAGCACCCTGGGATGTATCCTCAGTGGCCCAGGTGCTTTTCTCTGTCCGGAGGGACCTGAGGGCTTCCCTTCTCTCTACTGGGATTTCAGCCTCCATGTCATCCCCTTTTCACCCAGCACTGCTAGGCCCCACCTGTCTTTGGTGGCCACTTCCTTTCCCCAGACCCATCAGGCCCCTGACCTCCACTGGTCCCACCCCTTGCTCCCTTGCAAGACATGGCCCTCCATCCCCCCTGGTAAAACTGAGGCAAAGTACTCTTTCAGGACTTCTGCCTGTTCCCCCGCCTCCTGTGCCCAACCATCCCCTATCCTTATCTTGCTGATCTGCCCTCTTACTTTCCTCCCCCCATGTATCTAAGAACCCCTTGTCCCCCCTCCGGATCCCACTGGCCAAGGACTGCTCCTTTTTGCCTCAGCGCTGCTCTCACCACATTGGTGACTCTCTTGGCTGTCAGCTCATATTCCTCCTGATCCCTTTCGCTCCTTGAGCACTTGAAGTGCCAATAGCTGCCTTCTTTTCCCTCACCACCTCCTGTACCTCCCGGGTCCACCAGCAGGGTTTTCTGGCCTTACCGAACTTCGCCTTTCTCTTGCGCGGGATCTGGTAAATTCCTGTATTCCTCCTAATGATCCCCCACCTGCTGTCAGCATCCATATCTGGCCTTATCCTGTATAGACAATCTTTAAGGATCCTTCCCATCTCCCTGAAGTCTGCACCCCTAAAGTTGGTTACTACCGTCCTTGTTTGGCTCCCCCGGTCCAGGAAGTACCAGACTGTGGCGTGATCACTCCCGCCAATGGGTCCCTCAGCTCTAGGCCCCTAATCTGATCACAGCCGCCAGGACCATGTCCAGTGTCTGGGCCTCCCTAGTTGGCTCACCCACCTGTTGTGTCAGAAAGCATCCTGGAAGACATCCAGCAGCCTCTGCTCTCTGGCCACTGGTGATGTCATAGTCCCCAGTCTGTTCCTGGCATGTTGAGGTCCCCATTACCACTACCCTTCCCTTTCCCAATCTACTCAAACTATATCTTTTTACTTGTCAACAACCTTCTCCCTGATAGGCAACATGGTTTCCGTAAGGTCACAGTACTTCTACTGCTCTCCTTAAATTTACTAATGATGTCCTGGCTGTCATGGACAATGGCCTCCTCTGGTGCCGTCTTCATAGATCTAACAAAAGTGTTTGATCTTGCTGACCACCCCTTCTCCTTGCAAAACCTATCTCTGGGTTTCTTGCCACAAGTAGTGGATTGGTTTTCCAGCTAC
Source organism: Neoceratodus forsteri (assembly GCA_016271365.2). NCBI lineage: Eukaryota > Metazoa > Chordata > Ceratodontiformes > Ceratodontidae > Neoceratodus > Neoceratodus forsteri. The sequence goes on along the minus strand of CM057449.1, from coordinate 328,185,218 downwards.
TTATCAAACTGGCAACAGGTTGTGAAATTCAACTCGGCCACCTCAAATCCCACAGTTATAAATATTGGTGTTCCTCAAGGGTCAGTTCTTGGTCTGCTCCTATTCTATGTCTTCATCAACAAGATTCTCTTTCACCCCTTTGTGCTCATCTCTGCTATACACTGATGATCTGGTCTTATATTATAGCTCCAGAAATATTGCTGACAATCAATCCCTCTCATCTGATGTCTGGGCCATTCAGACCTGGCTCACCAATAATAAACTTGTTTTAAATGTTAGCAGAACTAAAGCTATGCTTTTGGGTCAGATATAAAGCTGAGAAACATTAATAACAAACTTCAGATCCTCTCTGGCAAAGGCTCTCTACTAGACTCAGCACTTTTAAATACTTAGGTGTGCTGCTCGACGGATCGCTGAACTCTGACCAGCACATCTTATCCATCTGTAAATCTGTAAATATTACAATTGGTATTGCTTATAAAACAAGCTATGCTCTTACCACCTCTGTTAGACTGGCTGTAAATACAGCATTCTACTCCCAGCCCTTACCTATGGTGCTGTTACATTCTCAGGTGCCTCTAAACACTCTCTACAAAGGTGGTATACTACCTACAATATGTGCCGCTCACGCCTCAGCGTCCCACTCATCTTAAACACCACTGTCAACTCTCTGCCGATCTTAACTGGCCATCCCAATCCACCCATCGACACCACTCTCTTGGCTCTCTGACTGATGGTGCAATCCAATCCGGAACCCCGATTCCTAGAGCTCTATGCTGTCCTTCCAAGCCCTCTCTCATGGACTTGGGTCAGCCAGCCAAACTCTCCTACATGTATCGAGGTGTAAACAGCCAAGGCGCTCTCGCTTTCTCCCATGCTGCCCCCCACCACTGGAACTCTATTCCTTTAGATGTCAGGCTATCACCAAATCACATCCTCTTTAAAAGAAACACCTGGATTGCCTGACTGCTCAGTGCTCTTTGCTTCCATCCATCTTAAGCCCTTCATATCCTCTACTGTTTGCTTCCCTCATTTCTTATCGCACCTCCTCTACCACCTCCAACATCTATCTTCCTTATTTCCTTTACACTAATTTTCTTTAACGTCTCCGAACTTGGACCTGGCCACTTCTCCACACTCCTTTGCTCTCCTGCTCAGACTGCCTTTAGTTCCACTTAGGTTTCTCTACAGTTTGATAGCATGCTCCTTCTTGCTTAGCTACCATCATGTATAGGCCTGTCTCCTGCAAGAAGGGGCCTTTTTTCTTCTCGTGCTGTATGGACCTTCCACCTGTTTTCCCAACTGCACAAAGTATAATTGTATATATTTCTTCCATGATACTGTTCCTACACTACTGTCTGTTCCCCACTCACTGTATGTTTTCACCTCCCTGTCCTAATCTGTATATGACGATGAGCTTTGTAAACGAGTCTCTGACTCAAAGGGTTGTAATTCTGATACTGTAATAAATAAATAAATAAACTTATGTGCTATATTGTTTTGCATACTTAACTTGTGTAGTGTTGTGAAACTGTCTGCTATCAGTTATTTCTTGCTTTAATGCAGGTTTCTCCATAACCTTGTTGGTACTTATTTCCTGTATTATTTTCAAACCTACATGTGTAGTTGGCCAGGTGGCTTGGAGCTTTTCTGCCACCTGCTGCATGCTAATCTTGTTCCGACTGCTCGAAAGCGGTATAGTGCCTCCTACTTCTTACTTCTTCTAATATGTTGTACTGAATTCTCTTCTCTGTGATGTATCACCATGTTGTAACCTCCTGGGTTGTGCCTGAAAATAGGCATTTCTATATCTAGTGCACCCTACCCAGTTCAAAAATAAATAAATAATAAATACCCAAGGACGGCATGGCATCCATGACCTGACACAACCTGGCCAGTACAAGCTTAAAACCACTGATAGTGCTAATATCAACAGGGTTAGGTTGGCGTCAGGCCACCACAATATGCCTTGAGCATATAGCAACTAATGGGTACATACTGTACTAGGAATAAAGGGATGTACCCCAGACAAGAAAAGTACGTAGGAAGAAAACAAGAAAGTATTTTAATGTTTTAAACAGAGCCTAGGCCTCATAGAAGAAGAGAAAGTGAGTGTGTGTGTGTGTGTGGTTTGACAGCAGAAACACAATGTCCTCTGTGCTGGCCAGGCAGGACAAAGGCAAGTGTGAGCTGTCCATTGGCCTTGGCTCTAAACAGAGTGGGTGTGGTACTCCATTGAGAAAATATTCTGTAAAAATCACCAGTTATGGTAAATGTGTAACTTTCATAGCTTCCCAGAATCAGTCTTCTCCATGGAGTCCCACAAATGGGTCAGATTACAAAACTTTTCCTACTCTGAGGGAGGAACTGGTTCACCCTGACAATATGCAAAAGCATGCATCAGCAATCTGAGGGGAACAATGGAGTGAAGGGGCTCTTGCTGGTCTTGGGGGCAGAGGACCAGTGAATGGTCAGGTTGAGGTGGTGGCTCCTTAGTTTGAGGAGCAATAAAGTCCTAATAACTGCTGCTTGACTCAAGGGGAGAAACAATGGGCCCCTTGGTAGTACGAGTTGGAGAAAACAGGTTACTCACCTGTAACAGTAGTTCTAGGAGTGGTATATGTTGTTCATCCACACTTGTTGGCAGGGTACCCTTGCCTCTTTAAGATGTGCCAGAAGTCTTCAAGCTGACTCTTCCCATCCACCAGGTAGTATAACCTTGGCTCCACCCCATGACGCCAGATCTTAGCCCACTGGAAGCCAGGTTTGTGTGTCAAAGCCGGGAGGTGGGTCAGTGTGGATGAACAACATATACCACTCCTAAAACTACTGTTACAGGTGAGCCTGTTTCTCTAGGATCGTGATATGTTGTTCTATCCACATTTGTTGTCAGACTCTTAGCAGTTCTCCGGGAGGAGGGAGGCGAAACGGACACCCTACTTAGGGAAGAGGGACTGGAGAACTGAGGTTTCAAAACCAGCATCCCGCATGACTCAAGGTCGATGTGATAATGGGAAATGAAGGTGTGTGCTGACTTCCAGGTAGCAGCCCTGCAGATTTCCTGGATAGAGACGTACCTAGAAGCAGCCACCGACGCAGTGGTATGGCAGGTCAATTAAGCCCTTAGCCCAATGGGAGGCTCCCTACCCAGCAACCTATAGCAGAGGTGCAGAGGTCAATGCAAGATGTAATCCATCTAGGTATTGTCACGGCAGCTGCAGGTCTGCCAGGTGCGGCTTCAGCGTAGGTGACAAACAGCTGGTGCGAACCCTCCTCGAACTCTGCTGTTCGCTCTTTGTAATAGGCAAGCGTTACGTCTCAGGTGCAAAGTACGAGCCATTCGCCCCTCCGGGCGGGGTGGACTGGGGTAGAACACCAGCAGAGCAATCACCTGGCTAAGGTGAAACTCCAACACCACCTTCGGAAGGAATTTCGAGTGAGGGCGCAGGACAACCTTGTCCCTGTGGAAGACCAGGTAAGGAGACTCTATGGAGAGCGCCTGTAACTCCCCAGTTCTTCTGGCTGATGTGATAGCCACCAAGAAGGCATTCTATCATGACACGTGTGACATCTCACACTTGTGCACAGATTTGAATGGCTTGCCCATGAGCTTTGCCAAAACCAGCAGTAAATCCCATGGAGCTGGAGGTTCACACACCAGAGAGGATATGTGATTCAGACCTTTGAAAAGCACCAGACCACCTTCTCCTGCACCACCGACTGCTGATCGGCACACCTGGTAAGCAGAGATGGCTGCCAGGTGCACCTTTAGGGTTGTCGACTGCAGCCTCTCCTGGGAGAGGGACCAAAGGTAGTCCAAAATGCTAGGCACTGTGCAAGACGAGGTCCATTCCTTTGCCCTGACACCAGATGGAGAATCTCTTCCTTTTAAAGGCATAGCATTTTCTGGTCGATTCCTTACGGACGCCTCAACAACATTGAAGACCTCAGCGGAGACCTAGAGCCTGGAACCCTAGTCCCTCAGAAACCGAGGCGCCAGGTGTAGGGATTGAAGGTCCGGATGGAATACCTTCTCCTGATTGACTGAGAACAGGCCCAGACATGCTGGAAGCCGCCTGGAGACTGGAGCTGAGGCTGAGAGGATCTGGATACCAGAACTGGCGCGGCCAGTCTGGGGCTACCAGGATCACCTGCACCTTGTCCCTCCTGACCTTGATGAGCACTTTGTGAATCAAGGGAGTGGACTGAAGGCACAGAAGAGGCCTGGGGTCCAAGGCCTTGAGAAGGTATTCCCCTGCAGCGAACCCTGCTGAGGGGGCAGCCATGGAACAGCCTCAGCTTCAAGCTCTCTCTGGAGGAAAACAGGTCCACCTGGGGAGTTTTCCAGAGGAGAACAGATTGTGTACTACCTTGGAGGACAGACCACTCGTGAGATGCCCTACCTATCTGGCTGAGGGCATTGGCCAGCCAGTGAGGCTCCCGCACATGAATGGCTGGAGATCTGCCACCAGGCTGACACAAGCGACCAAATGCGGAGAGCTTCCATGCATGGAGTTAAGGAGCAGATCCTGTCCTGTCTGTAAGACAGTACATGGTCGTGGTGTTTCCGGCCTGGACTTGGACCACTTGACCCCCGAACAAACAGAACGAAGGCGGTCAGAGCTGGGCAGGATCGCTTGAACTCCAGCAGGTTGATGTGGAATCAGATTCCTGAGGAGACCAGAGCCCGTGAGCTCTGTGTTCCCCAGATGGGCACCCCAACCCATCAGAGAGGCGCTGCTTCGCGAGTGACCATCGACTCAGGCGGACAAACAGATCCCTTTCTGCAGGTGGGATGGGACGAGCCACCACTGGAGGCCATCCCATATTTACTGGGTCACAGAGACCAGCTGGTCAAGATGACCCGAGTGCTGAGACCACTGGCTGGCCAGTTCCCACTGAAGGAATGCATATGCCAGCGGGCCCATCGGACCACGCTTGTGCAGGTCGCCATGTAGCTCAGAAGATGCAGGAAGTCCCGGCAGGTGCAAATGCCCAACCAGAAATGAACGGGCAAGGAGGAGAGAGAGCCCACCCTGTCCGGCTGGGAGCTGAGCTCTGGCTCGGCAGGAGTTGAGCTCTGCCCCAATGAACTGAATCATCTGGCACAGGTACGAGTTCGACTTGGCCTCGCTTGATCAGGAGTGCCACGCTTCGCGAAGTCTGAGGCCAGATCCCTAGACCGCTCCACCTCCAACCTGAGGGACCTGCCATCAGCCAGTCATCCAGGTAAGGGCACACCTGGACCCGCTGGCGCCTGGTAAGCTGCCACCACTGCCATGCATTGGTGAAGACCCTGGGGCTGAAGACAGGCTGAAGGGCATGGCCTGGAACTCAAAGAGGATTCCTTCTGCTCTGAAGCGGAGGAACTGTCAATGGACGGATAGATTGGGACATGAAAGAACGCTCCTGAAGATCTCGGAGCACAACTACATTCCATGCTCCAGGGATGGTATGATCTGAGCCAGAGTTACCATCTGGAAAGTGTGGGACCTGAGGAACCCATTCAGGTCGTGCAGATCTAAAATGGGGTACCAGCCCCTATCCATTTTGGCACCAGGAAGTACCTGTAGACAAACCCTGGGTCTGAAGATGAGTCCGCTACTGGGCACACCTCCTTTAGGAGAAGTTGGGCCAGGTTGGCCTGAGCGCCTGAGAAGCTGTGGACACCTGATCCCCGTGGGGTGCAGGTTCAGTATGGAGGGGCCTTCTCGATTCCAGAGGCAAGCCTCGACTGACCACTTCAAAACCCACCAGTCCGTAGTGATCGCGGACCAAGTGGAAATAAAGTGGCTGAGCCGACCCCCACGGAAGGACCCGGGAGGTGTGGCGGAGTTGAGGAGCACCCCCAGCCCATCATTGGGCAGGCTTGGAGGAGGAACCTGGAGGACTGCTGGGATCTTTACCTGGGCTTCCTGAAGGAGGAGGCCACGGACTTGGTCCAAGGCAGAAGGAACTGGAATGAGACAGGATCAGTTGTGTTCCAGGACAGTAGCTGCTGCTTCTTGTTTTACAGGTTTCTTGTGGATTTTACTTGGTAGAAGGTTATTTCTTTTTTTCTTACTTGAAGGGCTAGCAGGGTATTGTTTTGGGGCTGTTATAGTTTGAAAACTGGTTTGGAGGCTGCTAAGTGGGCTCATTTGTTGGACGCTTCACTGTGTAACAGGCTGCACTGGTGGAGGCCTATTTCTTCTGATTTAAAACCTATTTGGTGGGTTTTGTTTGGGGTTAGGTTATTGAATTGGAGACCTATATTTGTTAATTTCAAGCCTATTTTGATGTGTTGTTAGTGAAGCTGATTAAATTGGAGACCTGTTTCCTTTGGCAGTAAACATCTTTTGAGGGCTTTGAGTTGAATTTTGATTCCTTTTTGCTGACTTCTCTAGCTGCAAAGGTTAGTGCATAGTGGGGAAGGGTGTTAATGGTCTGTAGGGTCTCACTCAGCTAATTGACTGTAGGCAGAGCTGAATCAGGTTTGTGGTGTTAGTTGCTTTGGCTTCTCAGAAGGAACTGGAAGGAGACAGATCAGTTGTGTTCCAGGACAGTAGCTGCTTTTTGTTGTTTTACAGGGTTTCTTGTGGATTTTACTTGGTAGAAGTTGTTTCTTTTCTTTCTTACTTCTAAGGGGCTAGCAGGGTATTGTTTTGAAGGCTGTTGGAAGTTTGAAAACTGGTTTGGTGGCTGTAAGTGGGCTCATTTGTTGGATGTTTCACTGTGTAACAGGCTGCGCTGGTGAGGGCCTATTTCTTCTGATTTAAAACCTATTTGGTGGGATTTGCTTGGGGCTGGTTCTTGGCTGCAGAGCTTGAGGGGCAGACACAGGCTGATACACTCTCTCTCTCAGGTCCGAGTGTAGGGCCAAGACCTCCCTCCCCAGAGCTCTGCTAATTTATGGGAACACCTGCCCTGCAATTGGAGAAAAAGGCTGCAGGTACAGCTCATGTAGTTCTAGCCACTGGGGTTGGATTTAAAGGCTGGGAGAGGGCTAGAAGTTGTTCACTTCCTTATAAGTTTACTGTGTTGTACTGCACCTAGTAACAGGGTTACCGGTTTACTGTGGGACTGTATCTAGGATTAGTGGTGACCTGATTAGGCAGTAGGGGTGTCTCTTGGACTAGTGGGGAACCTGGTGGCACCCAAGAAACCTACTTGGAGGGATGGGACCACACGTCATTGGGCGGCATCTTTGGAGGGTGGTGGGGTGCACAGGGTGTGAGCAGCCATGATACTGGACTGGGCTTGGAAGTTTGGTGGTTGCCCAGTGTGCTACCAGGCTGCGCACAGCTAAGGAGGAGGTTGTGGGGATTAGAGACAGCTGGGGGAAGGGAGGTGTATGGTTGGGGAAGGGGCAGGGATCTCCCACAGGGGCTGTAACCAAGCACCAGGGGCGGGGCATAGGGGAAAGGAGTGCAGGAGAACACTTGGGGTCACATAGGACCCTGGCAGAGGGGGCCCAAAAGGGGGACACTACCAAGGAAGCAGGCAGGTAATTGGGGACCCTCACAAAGGGGCCAGAGGGACAACATTCTCAGGGAAGTAGGCAGATGGCCGGGGCTGGACAGAAGGAAGCAAGGTGGGAGATGGATCGGACCTTGGCTCAGTAGCACTTCAATTCTCTTCTTCTGCTTGAGGCTGAGGGGGTGATGTAGCCATGACAGGGGTTGTTAGAAATGGAAAGGAGTGGGGGCAGGAGGCGGGGCTGGATAGCAGGAGGAATGGGGGACCGGAATGCAGGAAAATGGGGGACAGTGAATCAGAGCAGGAGGGGCAGGGGAAGGGGAGGAGAAGCGAGAAGAAGGACCAGTTAGGAGGAAAGGGCAAGGAGAAGGACAGAGTATAAAGGAGGATACAGTAAAGGGAGCTGAGGGTTTAGGCCAGGGGGCACGACAAGCAGGAGGACTAAATGGAGACAGGAAGGGAGGGAGGACAGCCAGGTTAGTTTAGTGGATGGGGAGAAGGCACTCATGAGCAGTGAGGGGGAGTTAGCAGGTACAGAAGGATACTCGGGAGGAAGAGAGGCATAGGATCGGAGGGGAGGGGTGGATAGGGTAAATAAGGAGGGCGGGCATGTGGCACCCAGAAACGGGAGGAACAAGGAGCCAGCTGGGTGGAGGGGCCAGTAGAAAGGGATGAGGACATGGAAGGGGAATGGAGGAAAAGGAGCGTCGAGTGCTCCTGTTGGGGATTCTATGATCAGGGGTATCAAATGGATAGGAGGAGAAGCCTGGCCGGTTAGAACAAAATGCTTCCTGGACTACGGTGCACAGGCCAAGCACGAGGGATATCAGCTGGCAAGGATTGTGGGGTTACCTGGACATACTGGTCCACCTGGGTACAAAATGACATTGAGGGAAACAGCGAGCTAGAGATGCAGGCAAGGTTCAGGAGGTCGCCAGGGTCTGTCATGACACAGGATGCAAGGTTCAGGAGGGGTTGCGGGGCCTGTCATGACACAGGGTGCACAGTTTAATTCTTAGAAACTGCTGGTGCCAAGGGCTAGTGGGGAACACAAAGGAAGATTAGGAGATAAACCAGTGGCTCAGGGAGTGGTGGAGGCCAGAGGGTATGGGTTGATGGGGACTGGGTGGAGACCTGGAGGATAAGGAGCTGTATGCTAGATGATAGCTCCATCTCAATTTGGAGGAGGGAATCCTAAGTTGTTGAAAATAGAGGGGTTCATTGGTGAAAAGTGGGTTTAAACTTGTGAAGAGGGAGGGATGGGAGAAAAGGTCGGGGGGGCCGATAAAGGGAGGGACTCTGTCTGCACTCCTGGGAGCTGGAGGAATGCGGGAAAAGGTTGACTGGTAAAGTGCAGACCAGGGGAAAACAGAATCTCCATGGGAACATGAACAGGGAAATGGAACTATAGGGAAAGGGTGGAAGGTAGTCTGCTAAATGCCAGGAGCTTGGGCAACAAAATGCTGAGCTCCAGGCGATGCTAACTGAGGGAGCGGTGTGATGTGGCAGCGGTCACTGAGACGAGGGCCACCACATGCACACGACTGGGACCTGAACCTGAAGGGTTACACTATGTTCAGAAAGGACAGAGGGGAGGGAAGGGAGGAGGGGTAGCAATGATAGTCAAAACTGCATTGGCATAGGGGGAGTAAAGGTAGTGGAGGGAACCGTGGAGGCGATTTGGGTCACCTTGATAACAAGGGGGAGCAAGAGAGTAAAATTAGGAGTGGTGTATAGACTCCCCGCACTGGCAGAGGAGCTGGAGGAGAGTCTGGTGGCAGATGTTAGGAGACACTGCAGACTGGGCAGGGAAGGGTGGTGGTGTTGGGGGACTTAAACATGTCAAGAACAGACTGGGAGACTATGACATCCTCGGTGGCCAGGGAACAGAGGTTGTTGGATGTTTTCAGGCTGCTCCTAACTCAGCAGGTGGGGGAACTGACCAGGAGGCGCTGGTACTGGATGTGGTCCCGCAGACAGTGACCAGATTGGGGCCTGAGGTAGGGACCCATTGGCAGGAGTGACCATGCCACGGTCTGGTTCTGCCTGGACCTAGGAGGGGTAGAAGGCTGCACAAAGACGGAGGTAACAGACTTCAGGGGTGGATTTTAAGGAAATGGAAGGATCCTTAGGAGCATTTGGATGGGATTGGGTCAGAAATGGATGCTGATCGTGAGGTGGGAAATCATCAGGAGAGGGTGCAGGATGCCAGCACCTGTGCAAGAATAAGACTAAAATGCAGTAGGGCCCAAAACCCCTGCTGGTGGACCAGGGAGGTCCAGGAGGTGGTGCGGAGAAAGAAGGCAGCCTGTAGGCAATTCAAGTGCTCAAGGAGTGAAAGGGATCAGGGAGTATGAGCTGATGGCTAGAAGGGCCACTAGGATAGTGAGGGCTGCCAAGGCAAGGGAAGCAGAACCTGGCCAGGGAATTGGGAGAGTGAACAAGGGGTTCTTTAGATACATTGGGGAAAAGCGAAGGGTGAAGGGGCAGATTAGCAGGATTAAAACAGGGAGAGATGGGTACAAGACCTGGGGAGCAGGTTAAGGTACTAAATGAGTACTTCACCTCGGTTTCCACCAAGGAAAATAGAGGTGCTGCACGTACATGGGGAGGAGACAGTGATACTGAGGAGAGGGGAACCCTTACCATTAGCGGGTCTGGGGAGAGGTATCACTGGCAGGAGGGGGGAAGGCTAAGCAGGAGAAGAGGTAGTGGAAGTGGAAATCACAGCAGAGAGAGTGAGGGAAGCCCCAGGTCCTTAAGACAGAGAAAGCACCATGGCCAGAAAATACAGGTTACTCACCTGTAACAGGAGTTCTAGGAATGGTCATATGTTGTTCATCCACACTCATTGGCAGTATCTTGCCGCTTTAAATCTTGCCGGAAGGTCTTCAAGCTTGCTCCTCCCACCCACCCGGTGGTATAACTCGGCTCCGCCCATGGCGCAGATCTGGCCCGCTGGAAGCTCAGGTTGTGCGTCAAGCCAGGAGGTGGGTGAGTCGTGTGGATGAACAACATATACCATTCCTAGAACTCCTGTTACAGGTGAGTAACCTGTATTTTAGGGACATGGATATGTTGTTCATCCACACCTATTGGCAGACTCTTAGCAGTTCTCCGGGAGGAGGAGGCAAGACTGCACACCCCATATACTTACTTGGGAAAGAGAGACTGGAGAACCGAGGCCCAAACCAGCATCCCAGTGACTCAAGGTCGATGTGGTAATGGGTAATGAAGGTGTTTGCTGACTTCCAGGTAGCAGCCCTGCAGATTTCCTGGATAGGGACGTCCCTGAAGCAGCCACTCGCAGCAGTATGGCGGGTAGAATGAGCTCTTATCCCTCTGGGAGGCTCCATGCCCGCCAACTTATAGCAGAGATCTATGAGGAGGTTACCCACCTGCTTATCGTCCGCTTGGCTGCAGGTCTGCTGGGATGCGGCTCAGGTGAGACAACAGCTGGCTAACCTCTCCCCGAATTTCAGCCGAGCGCCTTATAATAGCTTTAGCCTTCTAGGGTCCAGGTATGGAGCCTATATTCGCCTCCCGAGGTGTGATTGGGTAGAACACCGGGCAGAGTCAACACCTGTTAAAGGTGAAACCCACACCACCTTCGAAGGAATTTCGGTGGGGCGCAGGGACAACCTTGTCCCTGTGGAAGACCAGGTAAGGAGACTCGGATGGAGTCCTGGAGCTCTCCCATCCTTCTGGCTGGACGTGATAGCCACCAAGAAGGCTCCCACGACAGGTGTGAGAGAGCACACCTGTGCATAGGTTCGAATGGCTTGCCCATGAGCTTTGCCAGTACCAGCAGTAGATCCCACGGAGGTGGGGGGTTCGCGACTGAGAGGAAATGTGATCAAGGCCTTTGAAAGCGTCAGGACCACCTTCTCCTGCTGCCACCGACTGCTTCCCGCCCGCGCCTGGTAAGCAGAGAGATGGCTGCCAGTGCACCACTTAAGGTCGCCGACCTAAGCCCTTGACTAGAAAGGGACCATAAATAGTCCAAGATGCTTGCCAAGGAACAGGAGGAAGGGTCCAAGCCTCGTTTTTGGACACCAAATGGAAAACCTTCCATTTGAAGGCATAAGCATTTTCTGTCGACTCTCACGGACGCCTCAACTACATTGAGGACCTCTCCGAAAAGACCCAAGGCCTGGAACCTAGCCGCTCAGGAACCAGGCCGTCAGGTGCAGGATTGAAGGTCCGGATGGAACACCTTCCCCGATTGACTGGAGAGCAGGTCCGGGCGAGCTGGAAGCTGCCGATGAGTCCTGGAGCTGAGACTGAGGGAGATCTGGGTACCAGAACTGGCAGGCCAGTCTGGGGCTATCAGAATCACCTGCGCCTTATCCTCCCTCGCCTTGAGAAGCACCTTGTGGATCAAGGGAAATGGGGAAAGGCGAAAAGAGGCCCGGGTCCATTGCCTCGAGAAGGCATCCCCGCAGCGAGCCCTGCTGAGGGGGCGGGCATGGAACAGACTCAGCCTCGTCCTCCATGGAGGCAAACAGGTCCACCTGAGGTGTGCCCCAAAGGGAGAACAGATGCTGTACTACCTCGCAGGAGAGACCACGTGTGATGCAGCCCCATCCGGCTCAGGCATCGGCCAGGGTGTTGGAGGCTCCTGCCACGTGAATGGCCAGGAGATCCGCCTCCAGGCTGCGCACGAGTGACCAAATGCGAGAGCTCTTGCATAGAAGCATGGAGCGCCGCCCCGCCTGGCGGTTTAGATAGTACATGGTCGTGGGGTTGTCCGCCTGGACTCGGACCACTTGACCCCGAGGAACGGAGAAAGGCGGTGAGAGCTAGGGGACCGCCGGAGCTCCAGCAGGTTGATGTGGCATCGACTCCTCGCTGGGACCAGAGGCCATGAGTCTCGTGTTCCCCAGATGGGCACCCCAACCCATCAGAGAGGCATCGTCGACAGAGAGACCTGTCGACTGGGCGGATTTATGAACGGGATGCCCTCCTGCAAAATGATCTGGAACGTCCACCACTGGAGAGCGGCCCACATCCCCTGTGTCACCTGTCCACGCTGGTCCGCGATCGCAGCGCCAGACCACTGGCTGGCCAGTCCCCACTGAAGGATCGACATGTTCCAGCGGCCCAACGGACCGCGCTGGTACAGGCCGCCATGAGACCCAGGAGGCGCAGGAAGTCCCGGAGAAGGCAAATTGCCCAACCAGAAATGATCGGGCAAAGGAGGAAAGAACCTCGCCCTGTCCGGGCTGAGCCAGCCTGCTCAAGAGAGCCCGAGCTGCGCCCGATGAATAGAATCACCTGCTTCGCCTCGAGTTCCGACTTGGCCTCGTGTGATAAGGAGGCCCAGTTGAGAGCAGACCTGAGGGCCAGATCTCTGACCACCCGCCTCCTTCCTGAGGGAGTTGCTATCAGCCAGTCGCTGCTCCAGGTAAGGGCGGTACACCCGGACCTCGGCCGAGAATGGCTGTCACCACTGCTATGCATTTGGTGAAGACCCTGGGAGTTGGAGACAAGCCGAAGGGCATGGCTTTGAACTCTAAGAGAGATCCTTCCGCCGAAGCAGGCGAATCTCTGGTGAGACGGACGGATAGGGACGTGAAAAACAGCTGCCCTGTAAGTCCAGAGAGCAGAACCACACGCCGCTGCTCCAAGGATGGTATTATCTGAGCCAGAGTGACCATCCTGAAGGTTCGAGACCTTAGGGAACTTGTTTAGTCGGTAGGTCGAGAATGGGCGCCTGGCCCCCGTCCGCTTCTCGAACCAGGAAGTACCTGGACACAAACCCTGGGTCTGAAGGAGGGTCCACCACCTTCTTACCACCTCCTTCTGGAGGAGGAGAGGATGTCGGCTCGACGAGCCGCCAGTGAGGCTGGGATTCAAGCTCCCCGAGGGGCGACGGCCTGGAAGGGTGGTGCTCTGCTCAATTCCAGAGGCAGGCCTCTTCCCACCACCTTCCAAGACCCACCTGTCCGTGGTAACAGCGGGACCAGGTGGAACGGGAGTGCTGGAGCCGTCTCCCTTCCACGGGGGACTGAGGGGTCAGGTGACGGGGATGGGGGCTACACCCTCAGCTCCGTCACTGGGCAGGCTTGGAGGAGGGACCGCCGAGGGACCTCCTGGGCCCTTTCCCTCCCTGCTCCTGTTAGAGGAAGCCGAAGCGGTTTGGGTTTGGGATGCCAAGGCCGAGCCTGCTGGCCCTGGGACGCTGTTACCGGGCGCGCCGGGGCACAGAAGCGACGAAAGGGCTTAGGCTGTGGTTTGGCGGCCTTGTCCTTCTGAGCCGGAAGAGACCGAGTCCAAGGTGGCATTGGACTCTCGATCCTCTGCAGGTGACCTTCCACCTCAGGGTCAAGAGGTCAGTCCCCTCAAAAAGGGGAACATCCGCCAATCTTGATGCTGGGTATCCGGCAAAGGTGGATATCCTCAGCCAAGCTCGCCGGACGATAGCCACCGCGTGTCGCCAACGATCTGGCACATGAGTCCCCTATATCCAAAGCAGTCTGAGCTGTTGTTTGGCCATCTCGTGCCCTGTCCCCGCACCTGCTTAACCGTGAGTCTGCAGATCGGCGGAAGATGAGGGATGACCTCATCCAGGGAGCCCAACAGGGCATGAGAAAATAAAAGCATGAGGACGGCCGAACTGGCCTGACGAAGGCCGAGAGAGGACGTGAAAGGTGAGACTTTTCTTCCTCGACGAAGTCCACCTTTCTCTGACTCCCTTGTCAGGAGGTTTGTCCACATCCTGGTTCAGCCGGGCGCGCGCCGAAAACGCTAAGTCGGTAACCAACCCTCAGCAGAGGGTGTTCCAAAACCGACAAGGAACCGTAGGGGATCGTGACACTTCTGGCCATCCTGGTGAAGGCGAGGGCAGGGAAGCAGGGCGCCAAAGTCTCCAGTGCCGGACCCACTATGGCCCTCGGCCACCGAAAGGCCTCCGCCGGAGAATCCCCCGGTCCAGAATCTCCGTGAGGGATACCTGGGCTCCGCTAGAACGGGTTCGCAGCTCCATCCCGGTAGACTCCGAGATGAGCCAAGAAGTCCTAGGAAGGACGACGGGCTATCGCCCATTGACTGACTCCTGGAAGACCCAAGTCCAGTCGCTTGGAGAAGAAGGAGGAATCATCTTCGACTGGAAGAGTCCTCGAAGAGCTGCCTCTGGCTCTGAGCCACCCTTCACTCGCCGAGGTCGATCGGTGAGGGTACTGACAGCCGATGGGTAGAACCTTAGCCGACCGAGAATCCTTGGTCGGAGCCCCAATTGCGTGTGGAGGCGGAGGTTCCACCGGAATCGGTGGAGCAGTTGGTTTTTGCCGAACAACCGCCCGGTATAGGCCCTCGACAAGTCGCAGGGGTCAGGGGTCGGCTGCCCGTGACAGCGATTTAATGGCCGGGCGCCGGAGTCGCTTATTCCCGCCAGAGGAGCGAACAGAACATAAGGTCTCGCACTGGCCGACGCATTTACCACGACCTGCCTCCCTCATCCCAGGAGGAGGACGAGGATCAGCGGCGACGCCGCTATCAAGCGTGTCGATCGAGACCGCCATGACGGTGGGAACGGGTTGGACCGCGAAGAGGTCCGGATGAGACCGAGACCGAGTCCCGGAATTTCCGGTCGGTAGCGGGAGGTGTCGGTCGAACCGCACTCCCTTCGCTCGGAAGGTCCATCCGAGGGTCCGAACCGAGGCACAGACGAGCTTCCACGGATCCTCAACTCCTCCCGGGGAACCGGAGAGGGGAATTCGCCGCAAAGGCGACAGCCCGTTCAATGGGTCGAGAAAATTCGATCATCAGTGGGAGTCTCGTCAACTGACCTGACCGGGACACCGTGAGGCCAGTGGTCAGCCGTAGCAGGGTCGATCAAGCCGACGGACTATCGGCCCGGGAGAGGGACCTTCCCGCCTCCCAAGAGCCGGCCGACGGAGGGATTCTACCTTTTGTCCTCTTTTGGACCGAGAATATGGTCCAGCAGACGAGGCCCTTCCTTTAGTGGAGAGGGACAGACAAAGCTCCTTAAAAGAAGCCGCAGGAAGAACCCAGAGAGAAGCGGATAACTGTCATCGTCGAAGATACGCTCACGCCGCCTCTTCAGGGCTTACCATCCGCCGAGCTGATCCGCCGGCCCGCCGCCGGGACACCGCCAACCGGCTTCCTTGGACTTCACCGAGGGAAACGCTCGACGCCCAGTTGCAATCGGCAGCACGGGTTCGGTGGACGAGGGGCCGAGAAAGATGAGCACAGGTCGCGAAGCTCGCGGGGTCGCGTCAAGGCTCACAGTAGACACACGTGAGTGTGGATCCGTTCGAGACATCTTCTGCCCGCATGGGCATCTCCAAATCCGAGTCGATTTGTCCACCGTGAGTCGGAGGGATCGAAGATCAAAGTCTTTTGCAAATTTTTATTTTAAATCAAGTAAACGGAGAAATAGGGAACTAGTCGCGAACGCAGGAGCGTTATGAGGGAACCTGAGCTTCCAAGCGTAAGGAAGATCTGGCGATGGGGCGGAGCGAGTTATACCACCCGGGTGGGAGGAGCAAGCTTGAAGACCTTCCGCAAGATTTAAGCGGCAAGGATACTGCCAATGAGTGTGGATGAACAACATATCCATGTCCCTAGAAAATTACATCCCAGAGTGCTGAAGGAACTTGCAAACCCCTGGTGAGCTTTTCACCATTTCTCTGAGGACAGGATGGTGCCCCAGGGCTGGAAGGTGGCGCATATAGTGCCTATCCACAAAGGGGGACTAAGGGAGGTGGCAGGGAACCACAGGCCTGTCAGCCTGACATCGTGGTGGGCAAGGTGATGGACGGCATTGTCAATGAGAGGCTGGGGGACCTGGAAAAGTCAGGGTGCCTGGACGATAGACAGCATGGATTTGTCCTGGGAAATTATGTCAGACAAACCTTGTAGAGTTCTATGACTGGGTGCGAGTGCCTTGGACCGGTAGACCAGTGGACGCCCTCTTTCTAGACTTCAGCAAGGCATTTGACTCTGTTCCTCACGGGGCCTGTTGGATAAGCTGGGGAAATGGGGTGGGGAACCAGATGTTTAGATGGACAGGCAATTGGCTCCAGGACCGGACCCAGAGGGTTGTAGTTGCGGGATAGTCTCACCCCCAAGGAGGGTCATTAGTGCGGTCCCACAGGGATCAGTCCTGGGCCCTCCTGTTCAACGCTTACATCTCTGACTTAAGGACAGGTATCAGGAGTGAGATGAGTCTTTTTGGATGACTCAAAACTGGGGGCAGTGGCGGATGGGGAGGAGGAGGGTGGCCTACAGGGGGACCTAGAGGCTCTGGAAAGATGGTCTAGAAAGTGGAGCTGAGATTCAATGCAGGAAATGAAAGATACTGCACCTGGGGCTAGAAACCCGGGCCAAGTGTACACCCTTGGGGAGGGGGAATGCTACAAGTCTCGATGGCTGAGAGGGACCTGGGGTGGTCGTGGATGTCAAGATGAACAACCTCGAGACTTGTAGGAGGGCAGTAGCCAAGGCCAACAGGATGCTGGGATGCATCACTAGGGGATCACCTCCAGAAGGAGGGAAGTGATGCTACCTCTGTATAACTGCTTGGTGAGGCCACACTCGAGTACTGCGGCAGTTTTGGAGGCCACACTTAAAGAGGGACATTAAAGTCCTGGAGAGGGTCCAGAGGAGGGCAACCAAAATGATTTGGGGCTTGGGGGACAGGACCTATGAGGAGAGGCCTCAAGAGCTAAAATGTGTACTCACCTGGAAGAGAGATGGGACCGGGGGACATGATAAAGGTCTTCAGGTACATGAAGGGGGTAAATAGGGGAGGAACAGTCAGGGTGCTTGAAGGAAGGCGGAGGAGGCCACTAGAGGGCATAGGTGGAAGCTGGAGGGGAAGATTCAGGGGAGAAAGGAGGAGGTGCTACTTCACTGAGAGAGGTGGTAGAGCCATGGAATGCGCTGCCTCAGAGGGCTGGTGGAGGCAGAGGAAGTGGAGGGGTTCAGAGGGGGTGGGACAGGTACAGGGAAGGGTTCTGGAAGCAAAATCCAATCTGGCGAGAATATCCAGAACTGGGAAGGGAGAAGCCAGAGAAGAGGCGAGGGGGCAAGGGTCAGCTCCCAGGGTGGGGGCTGACCAAGCGAGCAGACGCGAAAGACCGTTAGGCCTATTCTGCTGGCATTTAGTATGTCAGTATGTCTGAGCCTGCTGGCCCTTCTGCTGGTGTTGGTGCTGAGCCAGTCTGGCCACAGGGTGGAGAAGCCAGAAAGGACTTCGGTTAGCATGCTTGGAGCCCCTGTTCTTTTGGGCAGATGTAGTAGAATCCAGGGGTGGCACTGGACTTCTCTGTTAGCTGGAGGTGACCCTCACGCCTGGCCCAAAAAAGGTCAGTACCAAAAAAGGGACATCTGCCAACTTGTGCTGTGTATCTGCCGTGAAGGTCGAGAATGGAGCAAAGCCCTGCAGCCATGGCCACTGCATCCGCTACTGAGCAGACACAAGAACTGCCAATATCCAGATCCGTCTGAGTTGCTGTTTGGCCACCGCTCCCCTGATCCCGGACTTACCTGACTGTGATCTGGAGGTCAGCCGGGAGATGAGGATCTCCTCATCCAGGGAGTCTAAGAGAGCATGCGAGAAATGTGCCATGATAACGGCCAAGCTGGCCTGATGAAGGCCTAGAGAGGAGGCTGCATAGACCTTCTTCCCGAGTGGTCCAACTGCTTGGACTCCCTGTCCGGAGGTCTATCCATGTCTTCCTTGTTGCCTGAGTGACAAAAAATGAAGTCGCCACCAACCCCACCGCAGAGGGTGTTCCATAAAAGCTCAACAGGGACCCCATGGGCACCACATACTTGCAGGCCATGCGGGCAGAAGGTGCAGGACAGAAAGCAGGACACTACCACAGCTCCAAGGTTGGCCCACAATGGCTTCTGCCACTAAGAAGGCCTCCATGAGAATCCCCTTATCCAGAATCTCTGAGGGGTACTTAGCCTGTTTCTGCACAGGCTACAGCTCCATCCCTGTAGACTTGGAGATGAGCTGACAAATGCCCATCAGCAGGAAGGGCCCTTGTTGACAGAACCCCGAGGATTCTGTGTCCACCGAATGGCAGACCATGAAGGAGTCCTTGAACTCCAAGGATTCGAATATAGTGGATGGCCTCCCCATCGAGTCGCTCTCCACCCTCCTTGGGTGGTCGGGAGAGAGGTGACCGATAGCCTATGGGGCAAGCCTTGAGCCGACCGGGGAATCCTTGGTCGGTGCTCCAGACTTGGACTGATCGGCCGTTCCACCCAAATTGGTGGAGTGGCCGGCTCGCTGAGCCGGCAGGGCTGTAACCGCACCTCGGTGACTGTGGCGTGGCCGATGTCGGTAGTTCTGGAGAGAGCCATTTTATGGCCAGAGTCGAAATTGGGGTTTGGATCTGGACAGGACCAACTGCTGCCACATGAGATCTTCGTGGCGCAACGCAACTTGCGCCAAGCCTCTCCTCACCTGAGGAGGATGAAGATAATGATGAGCGGGGTGCTGCTTGCCGTGACATCGGGACAGAGACCGATGATGGCGGGACTTTCCGACGTCGAAACCGGGGAGCAGGACCAAGACCCGACTGTCGGTGATGCTGGCGGGAAGCTTCGACCGGAGGTGAGGAAACCTTTGGCTCTGGGTCCGCTCCTGGATACCAGGTTCTGCCCAACATTCTGGGCCGACCCTTTCGAGACACCGGAGCACCAGTGTTCGGAAAAGGAGTCGTCGGCTGGATCAGTGGACAACCCGCGATTGGCTCAGAAAAATCTTGGCCCGCATCGACAGGCATCTCAGCCGACTGGTTCGGCGGGACAACGTGAAACCAGCGGCCTTGGCCACTACTTCAACCGACAGGGTTCTCTGTGAGCGGGACCGCCTCCGTCCCACGAACGCCGACAAATCAACTTGTTTTTTCGATTCTCTTCTTGGAGCATGAAATATGGGCCCCAAGAGCTCTCTCTCCCTAGTCGAGGAGAACTGGCACAACTCCTTGAAGGAAACTGAATAGGAGGATCTGAGGTGCAGAGGAATAAAGGCTGAAGCTGAAGAGGAACTTGCTGTGGCCTGAGCCGTCTCCTCCTCAAGGGCCTTGAGCTGTTTCAACTGCTTTGTGGACCCCTCAGCCTCGGAGACCACCTAACGGGCTCCCTTCGATTTGACGGTGAGAAACACTTCTCCGGTCACCCCAACTGAAGTCGGGCAATGCGGTCTTCTAGCACGCTCGGGTGAATGACCGCCAAAATTCGCAAACCTGGCGTATCGTGGTTCAACCCCAGGCAATAAATGCATGAGGTGTGCAGATGAGTGCAAGACATCTTCTGCTCGTAGGGCACCGCAAAACTCAGAGCCAATTTTTCCTCCATCGTGGATGCGACCGAAAATGAGCAAATTTTACTCTAGAAAGCTTGAGGATCAGTTTTGGAAGCGAATCCAGATTCCAAAGCCAGGGCTACTTACACGGGAGCGCTTAAGGAGGGAACCTGAACCTTCCAGTGGAAAGGAAGTTCTGGTGTCATGGGGGCGAGCCGAGGTTATACCACCTGGGTGGGTGGGAGAGCCAGCTTGAAGCATTCCGGCACATCTTAAAGCGGCAAAGTACCTGGCAACAAGTGTGGCTAGAACAACATATCCACGAACCTAGAACACAGAAATCTGTCGGCAGATAAGGACCATAAGGCCCACCTAGTCTGCTCATTTCTCTACTCACTGCTGCAGCCCCAGATGCTATCTGATCTGCTGCTCTCCTGCTCTGTATGTCTCCAGGATACCTTTAGGTCTATCCCATGCACTCCTTGCACCCCTGTATTGTTTTCACACCACTACTTCTGCTGGAAGGCTGCTCCATGGCTCCACCACCCTTTCAGTGAAAAATTACTTCTAACATTACCCCAGGTCTTCCACCTTCAGCCTCATGTCATGCCCCTTGTTCTTGTGCAAAGCTTTCTCTGAAACATGCTTTCCACCTGTACTCTATTTATTCCCCTAAGGTACTTGAAAGTCTCTATCATATCTCCCTGCTATTCCTCCAATGAACAGATATTAAGGTCATTAAGTCTTTCCTTCTAGGGTTTCTGGTGTAGCCCATGTACCATCTTTATTGCCCTTCTCTGGACTGCCTCTAGTTTGTTAATGTCCTTCTGGTGATGTGATCTCCAGAACTGACGCAGTACTCCAGCTGAGGTCTCACCAGTGATCTGTACAGTGGCATTACCACCTCTTTCCTCCTGCTTGTTATACCTCTCCAATGCACCCCAACATTCTGTTTGCTCTCCCCCTGCCTTTTCATACTGTTTGGTCACCTTCAGGTCATCAGATATGATAACCCCCAGGTCTCTCTCCTGACTTGTGGTGCCCAGAATTTCCCCACCCATCCTGTACCCCTCCCTTGGATTCCTGTGACCCAGCTGCATGATCTTGCACTTTTAGCACTGAAACTCAACTGCCAGACACCCAACCACTTCTATAACAGGCTTAGGTCCTTTCTCATTTTTCCACCCCTCCGTGTGTGTCCACTCTGTTGCAGACCTTGTGTCATCTGCATTGGCACACCTTTCCTCCAGATGCCCTGCAATGTCACTAATGAAGACACTGAATAGGACTGGCCCCAGCACCGACCCTGTGGCACCCCGCTGATCACTTCTTTTTCCTCAGATTTCATGCCATTTAACAATACCTCTGAGTGTTGTCCCTTAGCCAGTTCCAACACACTTTACCACTGTAAGACCCACTCCCAGGCTCCCCAATTTATTTAGCAATCTCCTGTCGGGACAGTGTCAAGGCCTTGCTGAAATCCAGGTAGGCTACATCTGCCACCTCCTGGGCTACCACCCTTGTTACCCAGTCAAAGAAATCTATAAGATTTGTCTGACAGGGCCTTAACACTGAAGATCCATGCTACCTTGGCTCCTGTACCCTGCTATCCTCCAGAAACTTCACAATCCTCTCCTTAAGTAAGGACTCCATTAGTTTCCCACCACGAGGTCAAGCTTACAGGCCTGTAATTGCCTGCTTCCTCTGCTTCCCTTGTAGAGAGGGACCACTCTTCCCTCCTCCAGTCCTCAGGTCGTCACCCGTCTTTAATGATGTGCTGAAAATGGCAGCCAGTGGTCCTGCCAGTACTTCCCTGAGTTCCTTTAATACTCTGGGGTGGATCCCATCTAGCCCCATTGCCTTATCTGCTTTTATCCCCCGAGTTCTTCCCAGACTCTTTCCACCGTGAATGGGCTGGTGTCTATCTCCCTCCCTGAATACCTCTCTTAATGAGTCACAGTCCCTCACCCTCCTTCCTGGTGAATACTGAGCAAAAGTACTTGTCCGTATCTCAGTCTTTCTAGGTCATCCCACACTCCTTCTCCTCCTTCCTTCTTCAGCCTAATGATCCAATGTCTGGTCTTTTCCTCTTGTTAATGTATCTGAATTAAGCACCTCTTGCCATACCAATGGTACCAGTTGTGAAAGGTGAACCCACAACTTCAGTCTGACAGACTGCTAATCCCATAAGCCTAAAGGGCACTTCAGTGGCATTGTAACATGTCCTAAGCTAGTACTGTGCTAGGCCTTTGTAGAAGGTTGATGGCCTGCTTGACTAACTTGCTAGTGAGCATGGCATCAAGCAATTTGTTCAGCTATAACAACAGACAGTGATTATAGGTTGCCATGTGTGTCTCCTATGCAGTGATGCACATGAGACAGCATGATGAGGTTGTATAACCTAGAAGTTAGAGTAATGAGCTGTGAATGAGCTTGGTAAATCCAGCAAACTTCTTGGATTTGATTTCACCACTCCACTTGCATACTGTATGACACAGAACAAGTCACTTAACCTCCACAGTGCTCCTGGTCATCCTTGAAAACAGGCCTTGTGCCAAATGGGCCTTATGCAGTTACCAAAAATGAAAAACAACACCTTTTCAACCCATTGTGTATCGAATCCAGTTGAGTCGACACTGAAAAGATAGTCACACTTGGGGTGCTGTGGCCCTGTTTAGTCTGCAGCATCTAGAACCCCAAAGTCGGATGGGGCAGGGTACTGCACCTGCAGAACAGTGAAGGTGTGATACTGGACATGAAGGTTCTTGGAGACAGAAGCATTGGAGTGGGGACATCTCCACAAGCCCTCAATGCCACCTCCATAGCCCTAGGCCATGAAGGAATAACAGCATCTATGTTGGGAACTCCAAGGAGTCCCAATGGGTGGGCAACTGAATCGCAGCTTGTAATTGCCTGAAGGTCTAATGCCTGGAGCAGCTCCACCATGAATCATTAGTATAGGACATACACAACAGCAGAAGTCATGTGGAGAGAATTCACTGCCCTGAAGAGAACAGCAATGAAGATGAGGCATAAGCTCCATCTGGTCTCAACAAAGGGGAAAGTGGACCCTGTTGAACCCCCTATACCAAGCCTCTATGGTGTTGACCCAAGCATGGTGCTGCTCCCAAGGCAAGTGTCCCGGAGACTGAAGAACCTGGGGGGCCTTTTGAAAATCTGCTGCTGGTGGCGTGAGTTCTCTGTGAACTATTTATTTAAATAAAATATTTTTAAACATAGAGACAAGATATGGTCTCTTTTTACTGCTATACAAACTAGTTGCCTATTTAGACACCCTTTTCTTTGTTGTGACAAGAAAAAAACCAAAGCCTTGACTCTAACTTCATGGCCATCTCCGCTCAAGGCAAAGCAAGACTGTGGCAGGTTCACAGACAACCTCCGGGCAGGGGGGACAACTGTCCATCCAACACTGCCACACTGGTTTCAGGCACACCTACATAGTGGTGAGATGGAGAACCAGTTTCCTCAGACAGCCCTATACTGTAGGTTACTGAAGAGATCTGGGGTAGGGCTCCGCTTCCTGACCTTGAACCTCCTGGATCGATGCCTGCCCAAAGGTAGGGGTTTTGACCCCACACACTTTAGCATGCAGATTTCTAGCATACAGCAGTCTGTAATGAAGCAGGAGTCACAAGAATTGTGGCTGGGTACAAGGCAGATGAAGCAAAGCTGATGCTGGCCATTGGAAGTATTAGCTTTTCTGCATGGATACCAGTCAAAAAATGGGGCCATGTTTAGTCCCTTTCTTTTTCTTTTAACAAACCAGGCATCTTGGAAAACAATAAGAAAAAGAGAAAACAGCAATGAACAGCTTTGAGCTGAGGCAACGTGGCTTAGTCCCACAGCGCACACTTCTCAGCGGAAGAACAGAATGAGATGGGTGAGGGAGCCTGCAATATAGAAACACAGAATTTGTCGACAGAAAAGGACTGCTTGGCCCATCCAGTCTTCCCAAGTGTTACCTGCCCATTCTGTCTCTGCAGACCCCACCCCTATCTGGCCTTGGCAACCCTCCTCCCAAGGCCTGTTCTAATACACCCTATGTTTATCTCACGTATGCCTGAAGCCATCCACTGTTCTAGCCTCTGCCAGTAGTCAGTTCCATGTGTCCACCAGTCTTTCAGTGTAGGCCTATTAGTAATAATTGGTAACAGTCATGCAGGCACCATAGCTAGCCACCACAGTCAGTCTCCTGGCCAAAAAGTTGTTCTTGTGGGGCCCCAACCCTTGCATCTTAGACCCACTAGTAGAAGTCCATGGAAATGATTGAGTCTAGGAAAATCTGGCCACTCTCAAAGCATTTTTGTTCAAGTGATTTATAATTTTGGCAA
Source organism: Neoceratodus forsteri (assembly GCA_016271365.2). Lineage (NCBI taxonomy): Eukaryota > Metazoa > Chordata > Ceratodontiformes > Ceratodontidae > Neoceratodus > Neoceratodus forsteri. Next base: position 328,161,119 of record CM057449.1, on the reverse strand, counting down.
TTCCTAAAAAATGATAAGAGTGTTGGCCTACTGATTTGATAAAATTTTATTTTTATACAGGATTAATTTGTTGGGAGTAACCCCATTTTCAACAAAGACCTGGGGTTCGATATAACAAAATAAATTCATAGTTCAACAATCAAACTTTACATGCAACAGAGAATGTAAAACATTAAATAAAGCATGTACATTTGGAATTAAGGTAATAATACAGCAATAATACTGGTGCAAGGATAGCGGCACTTCCTGTGATACCGGTGACCAGTGGGCAGCAATGGTCCTGGAACATAGAGGCCAGCCAGAGGGGGACTACATTGCAGACAATGCTTCCTCCTCTGGAAGGGAGGTAGGCTGAATGCTGACTGCATTACTATACTGTCACCTAGGTGACTACATGTGACTCTGTAGTTGAAGCAGCAAGTGAAAGAGAGGACTCTAGCTGGTGTCATGCGTAAGCACGCTTCAGCATGCGTATGCACGCTAGGGTTCTCGTGTGCTGATGGCTGAAGAAACAGATGGAAAAGCCCCGGATACACAGCAGCATGAAACCAGCACTCTTGGATCCCCACCACTCCCCAAGTCCTCCACAAACTAGACAGGCCAGAGGGAGATCATGGCTGCCAACACCACAAGTCAGCCCACTGTGGGGAAATACAGAAAAGGTAATAAATGGGACTGGAAGATAGCTTAGCAGAGGTGGTCAGCTAAGCAAAGGGGAAAAACAAATATACTAAGAGGTGTTAGGACCTGCACCATTCAACAGGTATACATTTATCAAAGAAGCGATTTCAAAGCATTTTATTTCACAGGCTGTTTCTCTACAGGGTCAGCCTTAATGCCAGCCCAACAGCACATAAAAGGATCTACTTGCCAAGTCAGAAGTCTGAGTTTTCATCTGAGCCTGGGCCACCACTGTGGGTTGTCAGAAGGAGGACTATGCATGGTTGGATGGGTGCTTCCAGTAGCACTATTCCCAATTTTCTAAGACACACAGTATGGTGGACCTGAATGAAATCTGGAGAATCAAGTAGTGGGCAGAGCCAGTGTCACCACCTGGGGAGGTGAGTGGTGGCCGTGGACAATAAGAATAGTTTAACCACATTACCATCTGAGGCCTCATTTCTCTCTCTCATCAGAAACATTCTTAGGTGGCTCTGGGGAATGCCATTCAACACATCATGAGGGGCTAACTCCTTCAGATTAGAGGGCAGAGGCCCTGGGGCAACTTGTGAATCCTCCAACATAAAGGGCAAAATGTTTACGAAGCAGATGAAATGCTTGACTACTCCAGGCAGGTCCATAAACAGTAAACAAAAAAAATCATTATGAAAGAATCTCAAGCACTGAATGGCTCCTTCCTTGGATGCGGATTATCCTGTTTCAATGACACTTACCTCCTGAGGGCTCTTGACCCTTTCACTTATTGACTGTGAAGGTGGGGCCGAAAAGGCCAAAAATCTCAGTAGCCAGTTAGGCAGGGAATCTCCATACGGGGCATCTGAGCTCTGTAAGTATATGAATACATTCTGCTATGGAGCACAGAGGGCTTAATTTAGACTCTATTTTCTTCCGTTTGATTCATGAAATTGCTAAGGGCTTATATCTGCGAAATGCAAAAGTCCAACATTTCACCCATATTCTTGCAGGGTGCCAGGTCTCATAAAGTACTGCAGAAGCCTCGGTGGGAAAGAGAATGTTCAGCAGTTCTAGGTATTGGCGGTAGAACCTTATGAGTGAGTTGCCCAGGTCTTGCACATAATTCCATATCTCATTTTGAAGACTACACCGAGCTCCTGGGCCTTCACACGCATGGCCTGAGCATTGCCATCGGCATATCTGTACTCTGCAGTTTGGTAGGACTTTCATTACAACATCTGGTTCCTAATGTGGGCACCAACAATGATGCCCAACACTTTAAGTTTAATATCAGGAACACACTTTATCAAGGACATGACCGTGAATTGAAGAATGTCAGGTGTCTCTTTCCTTGCAATGCAGTAGGCAGACACTTGACCCTCTGCCATAGTCATCTTCACAGAGAAGGGTATACAGTTCAAACCCATCACCAAATTCCAATGTCTTGTCAAAGTAGAGAAACCGGGGAACAGTTCACATAGGTTTCTCATCAATGAGGTTGTCAAAAGACACACTGGATGGTGGCACTGCTTTCCAGAAACACCAACTTGACCTTTGCCCCTGATCCACATGAAACAGGCCCTCCAACTCCTTTAGCATGTCCAGGATGCCATGGTCCCTGGTTTTGCAGTAAGACAACAGTTTCCCACATTCTCTTTGGTCAGAAACCGCTTGCAGATTCTGTTAGCCAACTGGTCCGGAAAGCAATCATTGGCCAGGAGGTTCCCCTTTAAAGGAAGAGGTAAACTCAGAATCTGACAGCTCATGGTTGTGCTTTAGATTGGCTTCAGATGACCAGCATGTCTGTCTTGTGGTCGACTCTCAGCAGGATGTTTACTGGGCAGCCTTTCTTGGGACACCTGAAATACATGAGACAGAAAAATGAGCACATACATTAAGGGCTTTCTTTGGGAACTGGAGTATTCAATTCAATGTGAGGAAGTGCTGGATACTACATTTAGGGCTGAAAAGTCAGGGCTGTACACACAACCTGTATAGTGCAATAGCGACAGAATGTTGACATCAGGCAGGCAAAAAGCTGCTGCAGTCAAGAAGGCAAACACTATGTTGGGATGAAATAGCAGGAAGTTAAGAACAGGTCAAGGGAGGGATCCTTTGCATGTAAAAGCCTTGGGTAGACCACACTTGGAAGTGCTGCAGGCCACCAAGCTGATACACTGCATAGAAATCAAGAGCAATGCGATGAAACTGGATACACTTCAATTCTCCGAGAGGGTGGTGAACCTATGAAACAGCCTATCACTGGAGACAGTGTATAGGATGCAGAAGTGCCAGGTCAATTTCAGCTTACCAAAGGAATCACTGGGTACCTTGTGTAGCAGTATGGGCAACAAATTTCTAGAAACGTGAGTACATCTTTGCACAGCATACTTGTTAACTGCTTAAAAAGTGAGGGATGTGTAGGCAGACCTGATGGAGTTAAGAGTCCATTCTGACAGATCTGTTACTTACCAATAACTCCAGATCTTCTGACAGAATCTCCTCCATAGTGCCACACACACTAGGCTAATGCAGTTAATCTCTGAATAATGTCTGGAACCCCTGGGAAATGAGTAAAGTATGGTGCCCCGCCACATACTGGTACCTCCTGTATGAGATGGAGCACCCTCCAGTTTAGTTTAGGCTAGATAGTAACAAAGATATCCAGCAATGGCAAACACACAGGTCCCAGGCCAATCTGTACCTGTAGCCACAGAGGCTGCAACAGAAAAAATGGCCAAGTAGTAACCTGAACGAGACCATCAGCAAGACTCCTCCTATTCAGGGGATGGAGAGTCAGAATAGTTTGGCGCTATGGAAGAGATATTCTTAAAGATCTATAGTTATTTATAGGTAGAAAATATAGGTTACTCACCTCTAACCACAGTTCTAGGAGTGATATGTTGTTAACATCCACACTCCGGCAGTTTCTTGGAACAGGTTGATTTGTCTGACATCTTCAAGCTAAGCTCCTCCCACCACCCAGGTGGTAGATCCTCGCTCTGCACCATGCCACAGCTCTTGCATACTTGAAGCAGGGATCTGGGTGCCACATTGCCAGGGAAGGCCGGGTGAGCTGTGTAGATGTGAATCAGTATACCACTCCTAGAACTACAGTTACAGGTGAGTAACCTGTATTTCTAGGGACATGGATATGTTGTTCATCCACACTACCTGGCAGACTCCTAGCAGTTCTCTGGGAGGAGGGAGGCAAGGCACACACCCCTACTTAGGGAATAAAGACTGAGAATCCGAGGCCCCAACCAGCATCCCGTGTGACCCAAGGTCGATGTGGTAGGGGGTAAAACGGTATGTGCCGAATTCAGGTAGGAGCCCTGCAGATATCCTGGATAGGGACATCCCAGGAAGCAGCCACCGATGCAGCGGAAGGGCGGTAAAATGAGCACTTATCCCTCTGGGAGGCTCCATGCCCACCCACCTATAGCGACATCTATGCAGGAGGTGACTCATCCATCATTGTCCACTTGGCTGCAGGTCTGCCAGGTGCGGCTTCAGCGAGATGACAAACAGCTGGCAACCTCTCCCGAACTTCAGCCCTATGCTCCTGAGAAGACGAGCGCAACTAGGGTCCAAATAGAGCCTATATGCGGCCTCCGAGGTGTAATGGGATAGAACCCCGCAGAGTCAACACCAGGTTAGGGTGACACTCTGACACCACCTTCAAAGGATCTTCGGTGGGCACAGGACAACCTTGTCCCTGTGGAAGACCAGATAGGGAAACTCAAGGAAGCCAGGAGCTCTCCCATCCTTCTGGTTGATGTGGTAGCCACCGAGAAGGTGTTCTTCCACAACAGGTGGGAGAATCGCACCTGTGCATTGGTTCGAATGGCTTGCCCATGAGCTAAGCCCATACCAGCAGTCGATCCCATGGAGGTGGAGATTCTCTCCCCGAGGGGAAGCGTGATCAAGGCCTTGGAAAGTGCCAGACCATTTTTCCTGGCGCCACCGACTGCCTTCCTGCCCGCGCCGGAGGACAGAGGTGGCTGCCAGAGCACCTTAAGGGTCGCCGAATCAAGCCCTTGCTGAAGAAGAAGAAGAAGAAACTGACCACAGGTAGTCCGAATGCTCGCCAAGGAACAGGAGAAGGGACCAGGCCCTATCCTAACACCAAATGGAGAACTCTTCCATTTGAAGGCGAGTATTATCTGGTCGACTCCTGTGGACGCCTTCAACAACGCCGGACCTCGCCGGAAGACCCAAGGCCTGGCAACCAGCCTCAGACAGGAACCAGGCCGCCAGGTGCAGGGATTGAAGGTCCGATGGAATACCTTCCTGATAACAGAGATCAGGTCGGGCGGGCTGGAAGCCGCCGAGCCTGGGGCTGAGACTGAGGAGAGCTGGCTACCAGAGCTGGCGGAACCAGTCTGGGGCTACCAGAATCACCTGTGCCTAGTCCTCACCTTGCCTGTGGGTTAAGGGAAATGGGGAAAGGCGAGAAGAGGCCCGGTCTGCAGCCTCAAAGGCATCCCCACAGCGAGCCCTGTTGAGGGGGCGGCATGAAACAGTCTCGGCTTCGCATTCTCCCTGGAGGGAAAAAGGTCCACCGAGGCGTGACCCAGTGGGAGAAAGATCTTGTGCTACCTCCGCAGGAGAGACCACTGTGAGGCGCAGCCCTTATTTGGCTTAGGCATCGGCCATGGCGTTGGAGGCTCCTGCCATAGAAATGTCTAGGAAAACCGCCTCAGGCTGCGATGAGACCAAATGTGGAGAACCTCCTTACGTAATGGCAAGGCGCGTCCGCCCTGGCGGGTTAGGTAGCACATGGTCGTGGTATTGTCCGCCTGGACCTGAACCACCTGACCCCGCATAAATGAGTGAAAGCGGTGCGAGCTAAGCCGGACCGATGAAGCTCTAGCAGGCTGAAATGGCATCGGGACCCCGAGGGGACCAGAGTCAGTGCACTCTGTGCTCCCTTGATGGGCACCCCAACCCATCAGAGATGCATCGTCAAGAAGACCGCCGACTGGGCGGACTAACGGGATGCTCTCCTGCAGATGTGCTTGAACGGTCCGCCATCAGCGAGAGCTGCCCACATCCCTGGGTTACTGTCACGGGCTGGTCCAAAGGATCGCAGTATTGGACCGGCTGGCTGGCCAGCCCCATTGAAGGGGGACGATGTACCAACAGGCCCAACAGACCACGCTGGTGCATGTCACACGAGGCCCAGGAAGTCCTGGCAGGGTGTGATTGCCCAATCAGACATGACTAGGTAAAGGAGGAAGAACCTCGGCCCTGTCCTACCGGGAGTCGAGCTCTGGCTCAAGAGTCAAGCTCTGTCCCGAGTGAAAGAATCACCCGCTTGGCATGAGTTCCGATTTGGCTCTTGGAGAGAAGACCGGTCTGAGAGCAACCTAGAGGACCAGAACTCGGACCACTCCACCTCCGCTCTGGAGGGTTGCGTCAGCCCCGCCATCCGGTAGGGTACACCCGATCCTTCGCGCCGCTTGAATGCTGCTGGAAGAGGCCAAAGGGTATGGCTTGAACTCAGAAGAGATCCCCACTCTGAAGCGGAGGGTCTCCAAAGAAACGGACGGATTGAAATGTGAAGAATACGCCCTGGAGGTCCAGAGAACAGAGCCACATGCCTCTTTCCAAGGATGGGGTATCTGAGGCAGAGTGACCATCCAGAAGGTCCGAGACCTTAAGAAGTTGTTCAGGTCGTGGGGTCGAGAATGGGCGCCAGCCCCCATCCGCTTGGGGACCAGGAAAACCTGGACACAAACCCCAGGTCTGGAGGAGGATCCGCACCTTCCTGATCACCTCTTTTCGAGGAGCAGGGTAATGTCGGCTCGTGGGCCGACAGCCAGGGCTGCGGACCCCGTGGCCCACCCGAGGTGGTGGCTTGAAGGGATGGGGCCTGCTCTAACTCCAGAGGCAGGCCCTTCCTAGCACCTCCAACACCCAGCTGTCCGTGGGTGATAGCGACCAGGCGGAGGAAGGGATGGAGCTGCCTCCATGGGGGACCCGGTAGGGGTGACGAGGTTGGGCGGTGCCCTTCGCCCGCCACTGAGCAGGCTTGGAGGAGGGACTGGCCGAGGAGCCCTGAGCCTTACCTCCTTGCTTCCTTAGAGGAAGCCGCTGGTTGGGGTCAGGATGCCGAGCGCAAGCCTGCTGGCCTCATGCTGGTGTTGATGGGCCGGGTCGCACGCAGGGCCGAAGGGGCTTACGCAAAGGTTGCCGGGCGCCCTTGTCCATCTGGGCGGGTGACCAAGTCCAGAGTGGCATTGACCTCTCGGTCCCTGGAGGTGTCCCTCCACTCCAGGGCCAAAGAGGTCAGTCCCCAAGAAGGATGTCCACTAACTTGTGCTGAGTATCCGCCGGAAGGTGGATATCTTCAGCTACGCCTCATGGGCGCATGGCCATCGCGCCGCTACTGACCTGGCACAGGAATCATCTATGTCCAGAGCAGTCTGAAGCTGCTGCTCACCACCGCCTCTACCCTGGTCTCGCACCCGCTGGACCGTGGTCCGCAGGTTGGCTGGGAGATGAGGGAGCACTCATCCAGGGAGCCCAAGAGGGCGTGGGAGAAATGTGCCATCAGTGTGGCCGAGCTGGCCTGTCGGAGGCCTAGGGAGGACATGGCATAAACTTTGCGCCTGACATAGTCCATCCTTTTGGACTCTTTGTCGGGGGCCTATCCACATCCCGAGCGCTCACTGAACCCTGGAAGAGGTTATCAGTAACCAACCCTCAGTGGAGGGGTGCTCCAAAAACCGGGCAAAGAACCGATAGGGACAGCATACTTCCTAGCCATCCTGGCCGAGGGCGAGGACAGGAAGTAGGCCGTTGCCAGCTTCTAAGGTTGGGCCAACAATGGCCCTCAGCCACCGGGAAGGCCTCCGAGGTGAACCCCCGGTCTAGGATCTCCGCTGAGGGAATAAGCCCGCTGACACGGGTTCGAGCTGCATCCCGTGAACTCCGAAATGAGCCTAAGCAGACCCAGGAAGGACGATGGGCTGTCGCCAAAGACTGGCCCGGGAGGACTCCGCCCTCCCGCCTGGGGAACAGGGAGGAGTCATCATCGGACTCAAGGGTCTGCAAAGAGCTGCCTCAGGCCTGAGCCACTCTTCACCCGCCGAGGGCGGGCAGGAGTGAGGGTGACCGACAACCCGCGGACAGGCCGTGACCGACCGAGGTTCTACCACAACCGGTGGGGCAGCAAGATTTGTCGAACAACCGCCCAGAAGTGGGCACCTCGACTGCAGCGAGCGGCGGTTGCCAGCCGCTCAGGCAGCAGCTGCTTGATAGATGGGGAATGAATCGAGTCCATTGATTCCTGGACAACAGCAACTGCTGCCACATAAACTTCTCGTAACGCCGACGCCATCTGCGGCTTACCTCATCCGGGGAGGAAGACGAGGAGGAACGGTGTTGCCACTTAACTTGGTGTCCCGACCGAGACCGCCGGTTGGTGGAGCGGCTTGACCGAGAAGAGGATCGAGACCGAGACTCAGATCCTCGTGAAACCGAGGGTGGTCTGGGAAGGAGCGGGGACACCCGCCTTTCCTCGTTCGACAGATTGACCAAGGACTGCCGCCGCAACGGCAGGCAGAACCTTGGCCTCCACCGGGAAACCGCGAAGGGTTGACAGCTCTAGCAGTCGACCGCCCGGGACGGGTCGAGAGAACACTCAACGACCTTGACGGGAGACTGGCCGGCTGCCTGACGGGCCACCGTGAAGCCAACGGCCTGAGCCGCAACCTCGACCAAGTCAAGGTCGGCCGTCCGGGAGGGGACCTCCCGCCTCCCACAACGCCGACGATGGGACTCTTACCTCAAGCACCCCTAGACCTGGGCCGAGAGTGTCCTAATGGCCCCTCCCTCTCGTGGAGAGGGACCGTCAAGCTCCCCTGAACGGCCGAATGAGAGGAACTCAAAGAGAGCGGATAAATGCCACAACTGAGGAGGAGGGAGATGCAGCCTGGCGCCGCCTCCTCAGGGAGGTAGAGAGTTCAAGCTGCTCAGCCGAAGTTGGCTTATACGGACACCGGTTGATTAGCCTCTATAGATTTTACCGCGTAGAAAAATCCTTGGGGTGCCCAAGCCCCAATCGGGCGCATGATCCTCCAGGGCATTGGCCTAAATGGCGAGTACACCACAAACTTGGCGGTCATGGTCCAAGTCAAGGCAGATACGCACGCGGAGTGTGGATCAGTCCTGGAGATATTCCACCCGCCAGGGTGCCTCCGAGAGCCGGAAATGAATTGTCCATCGCAGCCGCTAGGAAAGAAGACTGAAGTTTTAGAAAACTTCAAAACTAAATTGGACAAACAGAAGAATCAGGAACCAGTCGAAAACGCAGAGCGCTAAGGAGGAACCTGAGCTTCATGCGGTAAGGAAGATCTGCGCCATGGGGCACAGCCGAGTTTCACCACCCAGGTGGGTGGGAGGAGCCAGTTGAAGACCTTCCGCAAGATTTAAAGTGGCAAGGAACCTGCCAGATAGTGTAGATGAACAACATATCCATGTCCCTAGAACCAAAGTCCCAAAAGCAGTATCCCACTAGGATATTTATGTCAGTGCCACAATGGGACATGAAAGTGTATGCTTTACTCCAGGTAGCACCCCTGCAGATCTCCCTGAATGGGGATGTCCCTGGAAGCAGCGACCACGGCAGCGGTATGTCTAGTGGAACAAGCCCCAAGCCCTTTGGGAGGCTCCCTACCAGCCAGCCTATAATAGAGGTCGATGAAGAATGTTATCCACTTGCCAAATTATCTGCTCGGTTGTCTGTCTGCCAGATGTGGCTTCAGCATACGTTACATACAGCTGGTGAGCCTCACCCCAAACTCCAGCCATGCATTCCTTATAGTATGACACTGCTCTCCATAGGTCCAAAGTATGGAGCCTGCAGTCAGCCTCAGAAGATGGCTTGTAAAGCATACCAGAAGGTTTATCACGTGGTTAAGGTGAAACTCTGATACAACCTTCAGGAGGAACTTCAGATGGGGGTGAAGAATGACCTTGTCCTTGAGGAAGATCAGGAAAGGAGACTCCACAGTGAGTGCCTGAATCTCACAAATCCTTTTCGGCTGGCACTGACAGCCCCACCAAGAAGGACGCCTTCCATGACAGGTAAGACATCTTACACCTGTTCATAGGCTAAATGGCTGGCCCATGAGCACAGCCAGCACCATCAGTGAGTCCCAAGGTGGCGGAGACTCTCACACACTGGAGGCAAAAATTGGTCAAGGTTTTAATAAAAGCAACTGACCACTTTTCCAGGGCCACCACTTGATTCTTACTAGTCTGTGCCAACTACAGCAATGGCTGCCAGTTGCACCTTGAGGGCTGTCGCCATAGGGACGACTGAAAATGGGGCCAAAGGTAATCAAGGATGCTAGCCATAGGGAGGACAAGAGAATCAAACTCCTTGCCCGGCACCATATAGAGAACTCGTCTTCTAAATGCATAGCATTTCAATCAATCAATCTTTATTTTACCAGGTGAAACACCGTTGAGTAAAACTCATTTGTAAGGTGGATGTGGGTCTTGACACAATGATAACATATAATACATTAAAATTGAAAAGTCCACAAAATTACAAGGTAACTAGTATGTACATGGCACGCTAAAATACAAACAATATAGCAAGAAAGGACAAAACGCAGCTTGCAAAATACAGGATACAGTTTGCAATTATATGCAATAGATACATAATATATATATACACAGCGGTAGCGGATAACTCCAGGCAAGGAAGGGAGATAGAGCAGAAGAGTCAAATTCAGCAAGGGAAGCAAAGGAAAGGGGAACCAATGGGAAGAGCTGTAGGTCAATGCTGTAAAGAACTGCATAACTCAGTAATGGAACGAGCCTGCAGAGTTTTAAAAGAGGCCAGTTTGACAGGGATTACTAATTTCGTTTTTGGATGCTGTTCCAGAGAACAGGCAAAGCATGACTTACAGAAGCCTCACCCAGGTGTGTTCTAATTCTGGGGATGAATAGGGTGATAAAGGAGAAGCTCCTAAAAGGGTAGTACCTTGCAATAGTGGAAGGCAGGCAATTCGAGATGTACTGGGGCAGTTTGTTAATGATAGCTCGGTAAATCCAGGTTACTGCATTTTTCTGCCTTCTAAGCTTGAGGAATAGCCATCCTAATTCTGAATATAAGGAGCAGTGATGGGTGGAATAAAGGGTACAGGTAATGAATCTTAGAGCTCGGTGATCGAGAGTATCAAGCTTAGCCAGGGCAGTGCTAGGGCCTTGACCTTAGGGAAGGTCTGCATAATCAATGAATGGAAGAAAGGTGGACTGAACCAATCAAATTTTGCTTCATAAGTATGTGCCTGATGCAGAAGAACAGCTCCTAGCCTTGCTTACGCTCCTTAGCTAGTTCTTTAATATCATCAATGAAGGACATCTTGTGGTCGCATCCAGAAGCCCAGATATTTGAATTTGGCTACAAATTTGAGGCTTCCCAAATACGGTGGGGATCTGAGGCAGGGCAGGGACTAAATATTTTAACAGAAGGTGAAAGGAGCACTGTCTTAGTTTTTTTTTGCATAAATGAAGATTTTGCTGCAGAAGGTTAAAGTCGAGTTGTAAGTCTTGCAGGTAAGCTCCAGCATGGCCTGTTGATATAGAAAACTGTGTTGTCTATGAAAAGATGGCTATTATCAGATTTAATCCCAGTATTGATGTTGTTAATGTAAACTGTAACAACAATGGGCCCAGTATGGACCCTTGGAGCACACCTCTCAAGAGAGGTTTCAATGGGAGAGTTCCCCACCAGCTTTAACTTGCCGCTGACGGCCAGTAAGATAGCACTAAAACTAGTTCAATGCTTGGGAATCCAAGCCAACGCTCTGTAGAATAAGCAGAAGAAGATCATGGTCCACTGTATCAAAGGCATTGCTTAGATCAAGAAATAAAGTACATATGTAATTTTATCATCCAGAGACCTTAACAAGGACATAAACAGTGTTATCGCTTGGCCTGAAGCCAGTCTGTATAAGATTCAGGAGACTGAATGTTTCCAAATGTTTCCTAAGCTGTGAAATGACAATTTTTCACAGGAGCTTGGAAAGGGTGGAAGGACGGATATAAGTCTATAATTGCTTGCTGCTCAGGTCACCAGACTTAAAATAGGAATAACATGGGCAGTTTTCCAAACCTGTGGAGGACACCTGAAAGAGGACATAGAAACACAGAACATAGAAACATAGAATTTGACGACAGATAAGGACCGCTTGGCCCACCCAGTCTGCCCATTTCCCTACCTACTGGATAAGCTGCAGATCCTAGTTAACCAGCAGCCTACTTCTTCCTACCCCACCCCTAGAATTGCTTTTATGACTGTCCCATGCATGCTTGAATTCCACCACTGTTTTTGACCCCACAACCTCCGAAGGTCACTCCATGCATCCACAACCCTCTCTGTGAAAAATACTCTTTAAATTACCTTTGAGCCCCCCATCTTCAAATTGTGCCCTATGTTCTTGCACACCTTTTGAAAGATGCTACCCTCTTGGACTTTGTTGATTCCTTGAGGTACTTGAAAGTTTCTATCATGTTCCTCTCCCTCCTTTCTCGAGGCTACATATTAAGCTCCTTAAGTCTCTCTTAATATGTCTTCTGGTCAGACCCTGCACCATTTTAGTTCCTCTCTGGACAGCTTCCATCCTATCTATGTCTTTATGGAGACTGGGTCTCCAGAACTGCACGCAGTACTCCAGATGGGGTCTCACCAGCTGTCTGTACAGAGGAATAATAACTTCCTGTTTTCTACTGGTGATGCCTCTTCCTATGCATCCCAGTATCCCCCAGCCCTCCTTGCTGCCCTCTCACATTGCTTGCCCACCTTTAGGTCACCTGATATGACAAACTACAAGGTCCCTTTCCATTTTTGTTGTTGTTAGTATCTCACCCCCATTGTGTACTCTTCCTGGTTTTGTTTCCCAGGTGCATTACCTTGCACTTCTTAGCATTGAATCTAATGCTATACATCTGACCATTCCTCTAACCTTGCCAAGTCCCTTCTCATCCTTTCCACTCCCACCTTGTGCAAGGTAATGCACATGGGAAACAAAACCCAGGGAAGAGTACACAATGGGGGTGAGATACTAACAACAACAAAATGGAAAGGGACCTGGGGGTAGTCATATCAGATGATCTAAAGGTGGGCAAGCAATGTGAGAGGGCAGCAAGGAGGGCTGGGGATATTGGGATGCATAGGAGAGGCATCACCAGTAGAAAACAGGAAGTTATTATCCTCTGTACAGACAGCTGGTGAGACCCCATCTGGAGTACTGCGTGCAGTTCTGGAGACCCAATCTCCGCAGAAAGACATAGACAGGATGGAAGCTGTCCAGAGGAGGGAAGAACTAAATGGTGCAGGGTCTGCACCGGAGTCATATGAAGAAAGACTTAAGGAGCTTAATAAGTATAGCCTCGAGGAAAGGAGGGAGAGGGGACATGATAGAAACTTTCAAGTACCTCAAGGAATCAACAAAGTCCAAGAGGGTAGCATCTTTCAAAAAAAGAGGTGCAAGAACAAGGGGGCACAATTTGAAGATTGGGGGCGGCTCAGAGGTAATTTAAGGAAGTATTTTTCACAGAGAGGGTTGTGGATGTATGGAACGGCTCTTCCGGAGGAGGTTCTGGAGTCAAAACAGTGGTGGAATTCAAGCATGCATGGGACAATCATAAGGCAATTCTAGGGGTGGGGTGGAGAAGTAGGCTGCTGGTTAACTAGATCTGCAGCTTATCCATCAGGTAGGGAAATGGGCAGACTGTGGGCCAAGCGGTCCTTATCCGCCATCAAATTCTCTGTTTCTATGTTGTGCATCAACTCTGTTGCAGATCTTGTGTCATCTGCAAAGAGACATACTTTTCTTTCCAGTCCCTTTGCAATGTCGCTATAAAGACATTGAAGAGGACCGGTCCTAATACTGAACCCTGCGTACCCCACTAGTAACCCCCTTTCTTCAGAGGGACTCATTTATTATTACTCTCTGTGTCCTGTTCTCCAGCCAATTCTTTTACCCAGGCTGTCATCTTGGGACCCACTCCCAGGCTGGCTAACTTGTATATTAATCTTTGTGTGGGACTGTGTCAAATGCCTTGCTAAAGTCTAGGTAGGCCATGTCCACAGCACCTCCCTTGATCTACTACTTTGGTCACCCAGTCAAAGAAATCTATCAGATTTGTCTGGCATGACCTTCCCGCCAGAATCCATGCTGCCTTGGGTCCTGTGCCCTCTGGCCTCTAGATACTCGACAATTCTTTCCTGCAGAAGTGATTCCATCATTTTCCCTACCACTGAGGTTAAACTAACAGGTCTGTAGTTTCCTGCTTCTGCCTTGCTCCCACTTTTGTGAAGGGAATCACATCTGCCTCCTCCAGTCTCGGTACCACCCCATCCTCCCATGATTTATTAAAGAGGGTAGTCAGTGGTGTCACTAGTTCTAACCTTAGTTCTTTTAGAATTCTGGGATGAATCCATCAGGCCCCATTGCTTTGTCCACCTTCAGTTTTAAGAGTTCTTTCAGAATCCTTTCTTCTGTAAATGGGCTGGTATCAACTTCTGTATCCAGAGTGTTCTACTGTTTGTTTTAGGTACCTCCCTCTTCCTTTGTAAATTCTGAGCAAAATATTTGTTTAGTATCTCTGCTTTTCACAGTCACCTCTGCCCATCCTCCCTCCCTTTATTAAGCCTCACTATCCCTCCCTTGGTCTTCCTTTGCTCCCTGATGTACCTATTAAAGGTTTTATCCTCTTCTTAACTGAGTTGGCTATCTTTTCTTGGTTTGGGCCTTTGCTGTTCTGACTGCCTTCCCAGCTTCCTTTGCTTTAACTGATACAGTCTCTGTCCTGCTCCTTCTGTGATTCCTTGTACTTCCTGAATGCTTTCTTTTCTCTTGAACCTTCACTGCCACTTCCTTTGAGAACCATAGTGGTTTCTTACATCGCTTCGCTTTGTTTATTTGCTTCACACAAAGGCTTGTTACCTCTGTGATGGCAGTTTTTATTATTCCCCATTGTTCTTCCACCCCTCCTTCCTGCCCATTTGCTAGTGCATTCCTTAGGCACTCACCCATTTTGGCAAAGTCAGCCTCCTAAAGTCCAGTACTTTTGCCTTTGTATGACTTGACTCTATTGCTGTGTTTATTGTGAACATACTGTTCGATGGTCGCTAGTTCCCAGATGGCTACCCACTTCTATATCTGTGATCCTCTCCATCTCCATTTGAGACAACCAGGTCTAAGATTGCTCCCTCCAGTGGGCTCCAATACTAGTTGTCTAAGGCATGCCCTGTAGGGCATCTAGAATAACCCCACTCTTCAAGTGGCTGCTGCTGCAACTGCACTCCAGTTAACATCTGCATATTCAGATCACCCATCAGCAATATCTCTCATTTTTCTGCCATTCTAAGTATACCTTCTATCATTTCCTTGTCCATTTCCTCCCCTGAGAAGGGGGTCTGTATACAACCCCAGCGGATTGTGGTGCCATTGCCGGTCTCCAAATTTACCCATAGTGCTTCTCCTCCCCTGTTTTCCCTTTTGTTCTGTTGCTTTAATTCCTTCCCTTATGTAAAGAGCTACTCCTCCTCCTCTTTATCCTCCCTGTCCCTCCTGTAGATAGTGTATCCTGGTATGTTTACATCCCAGTCATGGTTTTGTGTGTACCAAGTTTCTGTGACTGCCAGGACATATTGAAAAGATGAGTGATGGAGAAGACAAAACATGGTGGCCTATTTTTAGATAGTAAGGGTCAATAAGGTCAGCGCCAGCACTCTTCCTGGAGTCAAGTCCCAGAAGGAGGTCCTCTACTTGTTTAAATGCGACTGTGCAGAAGGTGAAAGGGGCACTCAGGAAGAAGCCAAACTAGAGCCAGTCGGGCTCAGGGCGTTAAGTTGTGTCCATAGGCTATTGGCAGGAGGAGTCAAAAGCCAACCCAGCAGTGGCAAATGGTTATTAAGGAGGTCTAATATAGTATGCTTGTTGGAGGTAAAAGGACCACCAGTGGAGATGTTTGCAGAGAGGGAGTTAGCCTGACAGTGACCTTCAACATCCTTTAAGGTCCTCCAGTTGACTAAGCAATTAGAGGCAGACGTTGGTTTATCTCTAAAGAAACTTGCTTTAACAGTGCGAATAAGTTTGGTGCAATGGTTTCTTGTGGCTCTAAAGGCAGTCCAGTTGGCTCGGAGTTTGCTTTTCCCCGCCTTTCTTCCATAAGACGCCCCTTGACTCAGCAAAGATTTTAGGTGAGCAGTAAACTATGGACAGGACATTTTCTAGTGTGCATTTTGACCAAGGGTGCATGTAGATTAATGGCTCCAAGGACTATGTCTTGGAACCTCTCAGGGCCTCAGCCACAGTGGTGGCCAAATAAAAGTCTAGCTAGTGGGAGTTTCTGAGGTCAGTAAGGAAGGCATTTCTTTAAAAATGTATCTAGAAGTGGAAGCTGGTTTGGGATGGCCTGTACACAGGCAATAGGGCAGTGGTTGCTTAGGTCATTGTGGAAAACACTAGAATGAGAGATGTGGTGGGGTTTATTTACTAGGATAAGATCTAGTAAGGTACTATAAGTAGGGTTTTTAATGTTAGGTTGGGTAGCGCCAGTGATGACTTGGGTAAGGCCGAAGGAGTCACAGAGTTATTTTAGGGCAAGGAGCTTGGGAGAACCAGTCAGGTTAAGTCTCCCAGAACCAAGACCTCTGAAGGTAACTTGTCCAGGATGCTAGACAACTCATGGAATCACCTTAAGCCCTGCAGAAGGAGGCCTGTAACAGCTGATAATAGTAAGTGATATGAAAGGAGGAAGTAACACTTTTAACATCAGGCATTTAAACTCATTTGGTGCAGTGGTAAATCGACTACTGAGGCAGAGTATTTATCGCAAATATAGATAGCAACCACTCCCTCTAGACTGTCAGTTCTAAAGACATTGTAGGACAGTAGGTTAATTTCATGATCAGGGATAGAGGGTCTGACTATGTCTCGTAACTACCCGAATGTAAGGCAATGTGTGACTGACCCACGCCTGTAAAGAGTCAAACTTTCTTAACAAACTACAAGCATTAAGATGGAGTAAGCTCAAACCCTTTAGTTGTGCCAACTAAGATGGTGCTAAGATGGAGGGCACGGGCCCTGGATTTAACTCGACATTACTGGAACAGAGAAGAAGCAGCAACAGAAGTTTAGTGATGGCATTTAACAGCAGTTTGAGGAGACTGGTTCGACCCCTTCTGTTACAGTGAGGGATTGGAAGGGAAGAAGTCCTTCGATGAAGGTTACAGGGCCCAAGGACACAGAGTAATACTCAAGCTGAAAGGGAGGAGAGGTTCCCAATGGGGAAAACAAATGTAGGATAGTCGTGGAGCCTAAAATCAGGAGGGTGAACCGCATTAATCATCAAGGTAAGAAGATAAGGTTAAATCAGCGGATATGGCCAGTTCAATAAGGAAGGGACAGGGTTCATAGGACTCAACATAATTTGGAGTGACTGAGTGTGTAGGCTTAGTGTAAGGATCCAAGGTAACAGGAAGCAAACAAATCAGGCAAATAAAACTAATCATCGCTGACTGCATTTTGGTTTCTTAGAGGCTCACAGACTACAAGAATTCCTCGCCATTTGAGGACAAAATCTACCAGTGAGAGTATCCTCTCAAGACTAGATTACTAGAGAGGTAAATCAACCAATGAGAAGTAGGCTTAATGAAGGTGACGGGAAATAAGTGCATTTAATGAATGCTGGTGGGGAGGGCAGGCGCAGAAAATTCAAGCAGAACAAGCAGTGTATGGCCAGAAAGTCAGCAGTTCTACATAGAGATTAGCAGTGTAGAACTAGAGTCTAATCAGATTCAAAGCCACAAAGGCAGCAACCAATGGCAAGCTTTGTAGGAAAGCAAGGACCAATCAGCGCCCTGCTGGGAAGCCCCAGAGCTGTCTGTGGACCATACCTGGCAGATGAGCTTGCTGGTGGGCAGGAGAAGTGGTGAGGTTGGCTGTGCAAATCAGCTGCAGCCGCTGGGAGCAGTGACGCTCTCGATCAAGGGCAGATCTTTCTCCTGATAGATAAGCTTGCTGGCGGGCAGGAGAAGTGGTGAGGTCAGCTGGCAATCAGCTGCAGCTGCTTTTTTTCCCTCTCCCTTGTATTTTGTGGTGTTTTGAGTTTTCGGTTTTGATAGTATGTGCTGGCATTTGCTCTCCCGGTGAGGCGCTACTCCTCCGAGCTCCGGGGCCTCTGGCCTGTAATTGCCCCACTCCTGGCTGTGGTTTACAGGCGGTGTAGGGCTTTTGGAATTATGAATAAAGGAGGAGGAGGCTGAAGGCCCAACCTTGGGGAGGAGTAAGCGGGGGCTGAACTGGGGTAGTTAAACTCAGGAGACGCCCTGGGGCAAATGGGTCTCAGATCTTATCTGGTTACCATACCCTAGGACTCCTCTATTTCAGGGCCAGTAGCCCAGACGGCTCTGGAACCCCTGCCATCTCGACTGGTGTTGTGTAATGCCAGGTCTATAAAGAACAAGACAGCTATTATAGCTGACCTTGTTGGAACAGCTGACTTGGTAAGCATCACCGAGACCTGGCTGGATTGAAATGCCAGTCCGATTTTGGAGGCGGTTATTCCAACTAGGTTCTCGTGATACACCACTGAGATTGGACCGCAGGGGCAGGGGCGAGCTATCTGTTTTAGAATGGAATTGGGCCTTGCAGATGTTCCAGCTGAGGTTCTCCGATTGTTTGAGTGTACTACGGCTGCAGATGTGGGGTGCAGGTTCATCCTTATCTACTGTCCACCTGGGGTGAGGATTTTGTTCCTGCAGGAAGTCTCAGACTACATCACTGACATGGTGTTGGAGTCGCCTAGGTTGATGGTGTTGGGCACTTCAACACCTGGGTCGATGGCAACTCTCACATTTTGGTCAGGACTTCCTTCAACTTATGAATATGTTGGGCTTCACACAGGTTGTTGCCTCTGCTACCCATATTCATTGCCACTCACTTGACCTGGTTTTCCTCCTGGGAATGGAAGCCACCAACCTGGTGATGGAACTGGTTGGATGGTCTGACCACTGCACTGCAAGATTCAATTCCGAGCCCCTCATAGACCTGCCCCTGTGGAGATGGTCAGATACCGCCTTTGAGGGATATTACTCCCACTGGTCTTTTGGCGTGTACTTGACCTACTGGGATGTACAGATGTCAGTGGGGTCAAAAGCTGCCAGTCCAGGCCTACAATAAGGCCATAGGGAATGCTCTGGACTCCATTGCTCCAGTCCTGTTCGCCTCATTCTCCCCTCAGTCCCTTGGTTTGATGGGGCCTTGAGGGAGTTGAGGCATGTGGGTGAAATTTGGAGTGTTGCTGGCAGAGATCCACCCTTGATGCCGACCGCCTCAGATTGATGGAACATTATTGTATCTGTCAATCAACAATCTCCCATAAGAAGGCAGAGTTCCTGTCTCACGGAGATTGCTGTGGCTCAGAATCGACTGACTCAGCTCTTCCGAATCGTCAACAGACTGTGTAATCCAGCCTGTCTTCAGGCTCGGAGAGCATTTTCACAAGATAAGTGTGATGAGTTTGTTTATTCTTTGCCAACAGGGTGGCTGACATTAGGGCTGAGATTCATTCAGCACGCCTATGGGGGCTTAATGGCTGATGTATGGTCACTACACCTCAGTCATTCTGGGATCACTTTGACCGGCCAGCAATCGATGTTGTGCACATTGTCCAAAGTATGCGGCCTGCTTGCTGTAGTCTTGACTCTGGGCCCTACACACCTCATTTTGGGGTGTGTAGATGTCATCAGCTCTGTCTTGACAGAGATAGTTTGTGTTCCTTACAGTTAGGTGAGTTTCCGAACTCCCTAAAGGAGGTGGTGGTTACACCGCTCTTAAAAATCGTCTCTGGACCCAAGCTGCTCTGCTAAGTACAGGTCAATCTCTAACCTTCCCTTTACTGGGAAGATGACAGAGAAAGTAGTTGCTCTAAAGTTGGATAACCATTTGACCATCCATGACATCTATGATTCCCTCCAGTCCAGTTTTCAGAAGAGGCATAGTACAGAGACTGCTCTGGTTTGGTGCACAATGATCTCCTGATTGCTAGAAATCGGAAGTGTCATTCTATCTTTCTCCTTCTTGATCTCTCTTCAGCCTTTGACACCATGGACCATGGGGGTCTGCTTGAGTGCCTGAGAGACATCTGTGGCC
Source organism: Neoceratodus forsteri (assembly GCA_016271365.2). Classification (NCBI taxonomy): domain Eukaryota; kingdom Metazoa; phylum Chordata; order Ceratodontiformes; family Ceratodontidae; genus Neoceratodus; species Neoceratodus forsteri. The sequence continues at coordinate 328,141,296 of CM057449.1, read as the reverse complement.
AGAACCCAGAGAGTGGTGTCAGGTATTTATTCCTCGGCCCCATTTTCTCTGCCATGTGGGGTTCCTCAGGGCTCTGTGCTGTCCCCTATGTTGTTCATGGTGTATTTGCTGCCATTGGGAGACATTGTAAGATGGTATGGCTACGGTTTCACTGTTATACAGATGATACCCAGCTCTACTTCTCTTGCCCCAACCAGGAGAGTGTGGTCTCTGCATTTAATAGCTGCCTCATGGAGCTCCAGGACTGGATGCAGGCCAGCTGGCTAAGGTTGAACCCTGAAAAACAGAGGTGTTGGTGGTGGAATCAGGTCACGGGATAGAGAGGACAGGAGCTTGGTCTGCCTCTGGGCTTTGGCTTGGGGTAGCCAGCTCATGTCCTCTGTCCAGGTGGAGAATCTGGGCGTGATATTTGATGAAGGGCTGACACTTCGCTCTCAGGAGTCGGCGGTAGTCAAAGCCTCGTTTACCATCTAAGGAACATTGCCCGGATTAAGCATCTTGTTCTGTCTCACGACCTTCCACCGTTGATCCACGCCTTTGTGACCTCTCGTCACTACTGTAACTCCGTATACCTAGGGCTTCCAGGGGTTGATTTCTGCCACTTGCAGCTGGTGCAGAATGCCCGCCAGATTGCTGGTAAGGGTTTCAGGACCAGTCATATCACCCCTGTGTGCGCGAACTGCACTGGCTGCCTGTTCAGTGGGGATCACCTTCAGGGTAGGTTTACTAACCTATAAGGCCCTACATGGTCAGGGCCCTGGCTACCTGCAAGAGCTCCTGGTTCCTTACTGCCCTCCAACTCCTCCACTCAGCTAACGAGGGACTGCTAAAGGTCCCCAGGGTTTGGTTAAAACATCAGGTGCGAGAACTTTTAGTTATGCAGCCCCGACCCTGTGGAATTCTCTACCTTGCTGGATTAGAGAGTGCCTGACCTTGGAGAGCTTCAAGACAGCTTTAAAAGCGTATTTATTTAGCCGTGCTTTTGGAGACTAATATATCTGTATTTGAATCATTATTCATGGATCTATTCCACATATTTTATTGTTTTATGTTTTAATTTTGTACAGTGCTTTGGTAATTGTTTGAATTAGCTCTATAAATAAATTTATTATTTAATATTATAATAACAGTTCGTACTTGCCCTAACAGTAGATCTTCAGAGAAAGTCTTTCATCAGGCCACACCTCTGGAACTATAGCCATGAGCACTAGTACCACATGGAAACTTTCTGCAAGTAGTCTGCTAGGGGCCACCTCTGACGACGTTGTACATCAGCATTTCCCACATATAGCATGGGCGGCCCTTCCCGCCTCAGTTCCCCGTCAAGAGATTACTCTCAGAGGACCTCCTCTAGGACACCAAAGGAGAATCTATGGTTCCACCTACCAGGCGAGATTGGAACTGCAGGTAAACTGCTGTCCGGAGAAAGAGACAGAAGTTATAGAGCTCTAAATCTTAGGGGAACGGAGGGTGGGATGGCATGGCCTGATGAAAGAGATCTTTTGAGTTCAACTGTTAAAGTAAGTATGTAACTGTTCTATCTTCTTTGAGGATATCTCTTTCATCAGGCCACACCTATGGAATGAGTACCAAGCAGTACGTATAGGGAACAGTCTGGGTGACTGGAGCTGGAGCCCACAGGCCTAAGAAAGGAAGCCCTGAAGCACAGCTAAGCCAAAACCTGCCCTTTTCGGGAGGCAATGTCCAGACTGTAGAGTTTTGTGAAAGTGCGGAAGTATTACAGGTGGCAGCTGCACAGATCTCTGCAGCCGACATATTTTTTGAAACAGGCAATAGAACTGGCCATGCCTCTGGTGGAATGACCATGGACAACACCAGCAAGTTTTCTACCATACTTTCTATAACAGAAAGTAATACAGTTGACCAACCATTTGTTCAAGCACAATTCAGAAACAGGTATACCCTCTTTCCCAGGGGCAAAGGAAAAAAAGCTGTGAGGACCTCCTGCAGTCCTTTTGTGGTGTGTATATAATACCCAAGTATCTGATGTACATCTAAAATATGGAGCAATTCTTGCCCTGGATTGGCATGTTCAAGAAAATAAACTGGCAGGTGGATGGTTTGATTTAAAATAAACTAAAACACCACCTTCAGAAGAAACTTAGAGTGGTATATAAAGACACCATGTCTTTGTGAAAATCAAATAAGAAGGCTCACACATAAGAGCTTGATGCTTTAAAATTCTTTTGAGCAGAAGTAATAGCAACTAACAAGAACGCTTTGCTCTCAAAACATATAGGCCACGTCCAGCTGAGCAAACTGTATGACCATTGATAGGCATACAGAAAGCTGAAATGGTAGCAAAGTGTGTTTTGATATTAGAGTACTGCAGGCTTTCATTTGACAAAGATAACAAATACTCAGAACCTGGTTTACTGGACAGGTAAATGGATCTAGATGATGAAAAGTGGTCCAAGCAGAACCGCTTCCATTTCATGGAATAAGTTGCCCTGGCTAAGGGTTTTTGACACCCACAATGAGCTATGGCTTCATCTTCAGGAGCCATGCATGACAGTGAAGTGACTTGAGGTTCTGATGGACCAGGTTCTCTGTTCCTGTGACAACAGACCCTGGTGTAATGGTAGAGGTACTGGTGGTTCCACTGCCAATTGCTGCAGTGAGGGAAACCAGATCATGCAAGCCAAAGGGGAGCAATGAGTATCAGAGTTGCCCTCGCCATCTGAAGTTTGATTACCATCCTCTGAATTAAAGGGAAGGAGAAGACATATAGGAACCTTGTCTTCCAAGACAGGGACAACGCAGAAAATGCCAGGCCCTGGAACGAGCGAGCAGAAAAACAGGTTACTCACCTTTAACAGTAGTTCTAGGAGTGGTATACAGTGTACATCCATACTTGGCAGATACCTTTCCCTTTAAGAACTGGTCCAGAAGGTCTTCAAGCTGGCTCCTCCCACCCACCCGGTGGTAATTCCTCAGCACCGCCCATGACGCCAGATCATACTGGCTGGAAGCAAGACCAGGGAGGGGAGGTCAGGTGGGTTGTGTGTACACCATATACTACTGCTAGAACTACTGTTACAGGTGAGTAACCTGTTTCTCTAGGGACATGGATATGGTGTACTTTCTACACTTCTGGAAGACTCCTAGCAGTTCTCCAGGGAGGCGGGAGGGACAAGGTAACCCCCACTTAGGGACCAGAGATTACAGAATCGAGGACCCAAAACCAGCATCCCAGCATGACTCAAGGGTGATGTGGTAATGGGAGATGAAGGTATGTGCTGACTTCAGGTAGCAACCTTGCAAATCTCCTGGATAGGGATATCCCTGGAAGTAGCCACCGAGGAAGCGTGTGACTGGTGGAGTGAGCCCTTAGCCCTAATGAAGGTTCCCAATACACCTGCCAATCGCCTGCTTAGCTGCTGGGCTGCCAGGTGTGGCTTCAGCATAGGTTACAAATAGCTGGTGAACCTTCCCCTAACTCCAGTCGTAGGCTCCTCACAGTGGGCAGCACTCGCCACAGGTCCAAAGTATGGAGCCTGTGCTTGGCCACTGAGGTGTGGTTGGTGAAGAGCACCAGGAGATTCATCATACGGTTAAGGTGGAACTCTGACACAACCTTTGGGAGGAACTTCAAGTTGGGATGAAGGACTACTTTGTCCCTGTGGAAGACCAAATAAGGTGACTCGACCGAGAGTGCCTGGAACTCATTGATCCTTCTGGCAGATGTGATAGCCACCAAAAGGTGGTTTTCATGACAGGTGTGACATTTCACACCTGGGCATCGGTTCGAATGGCTTACCCATGAGCTTTGCCAACACCAGAAACAAGTCCCAAGGTGGTGGTGGTGGTGCACGCACCATAAGGAAATGTGGCCAAGGACTTTAAGAAGCACCAGACCACCTTCTCCAGCACCACTGTCAACATACCAGCACCCACCCAGTATGCAGAGATGGCATACAGTGCACCCTGAGGGTTGTCGACTGAAGGCCCAACTCAAAGAGGGACCACAGATAATTGAGGATGCTAGCCATGGGCAGGAAAGGGGTCCAGTCCTTTGGCCTGGCACCAAATGGAAAACCTTTTCCACTTAAAGGCATAGCACCAATGAGTCGACTCCTTCCAAGAGGCCTTGACTACATGGAGAACCTCGTCAGAAAGACTCAAAACCTGGAACTCTAGCCACTCAGGAACCAGGCTGTGAGGTGCAGGGACTAAAGGCCAGGTGGAGCACCTTCCCTCGCGAGCACAAGTGGCAGGTCTGGGCAAAGAGCTATATGCCACGGAGGCCTACTGCTGAGGCTGAGGAGACTGAGGTTCCAGAACTGCAGTGGCCAGACCGAGCCACCAGAATCATCTGTGCCTTGTCCCACCAAGCTTTGGAGCAACACTCTCATGGATCAGAGGAAAGGAAGGGAAGGCATACATGGTGCCCAGGGCCTCACGAAGCATCCTCAGCAGTGTTCTCACTGGGGTGGGTGGGGCAGGCATAAAACAGCTTTAGCTTCGTGTTCTCCAGGAAGGCAAACAGATCCACCTGGGGATACCCCACTGGGAGAACAGGTAATCCACTCCATTATGGTGAAGGGACCACCATGAGACACCCCGCCCACTTGACTAAGGGTGTCCACCAGCTGGTTGGATACGCCAGTCACATGAATCATCAGAAGGTCAGCATCCAGGTTGTGGTCCTGGCACAACAGAAGAGAATGCGTCCCCACCCCACTTCTTGAAGCAGTACATGGTCGCTATGTTGTCCATCTGGACCTGACGACCTGACCCCAAAGGTGTGGAGCAAAGGCTATCAGTGCTGAATACACTGCCCAAACCCAAGCAGGTTGATGATATCGGGTCTCTCAGGGGTACAGAGAAAATGGACTTTGTGGTCTCAGGTGGGCACCCAGACCATCAGAGAGGTGTCATTCATGAGAGTGACTGACAGCTGCAGGTGGACAAATGAGACTCCTTCCTGGAAATGGTATGGAACCAGCCACAACTGGATGGCATCCCACATCAGTTGAATCACCATGACCAGTTGGTTAAGATGACCGTGGCGCTGAGACAATTGATGGGCCAGCCCCACTGCAGGGATCGCATTCAAGCAGGCCCAATAGGAAGGAAATCCGGCAGGTTGCAAATGCCCAACCTGAAATGATCGGGCAAAGGAGGAAAGATCCCTGTCCACTGGGAGCTGGGCTCAGGCTCACGAGAGTCAAGCTCCACCCCGATGAAGAGAATCAACTATGAGGGAATGAGTTCTGACTTGGCCTCGCTGGCCAGAAGGTCTAGGTTCAAGTAGGTCAGGATGGTTAAGTCCCTGACCGCCCATTTCCACCCTGGAGGGGTCTGCAGTCAGCCAGTCGTCCAGCTCCAGGTACACTCAGAAACCTCTGTGCCACGGGGAGGCCGCCACCACTGCTATGCACTTGGTGAAGACCTAGGTGTGAAGTCAAACCTTATATGTCAGAACTTGAACACATTTTTTTTTTTTTAAGTCTGTTGCAACAGCCTCTATCTGATATTCTTTTCCTCTCTTCTCTAACATTATATAGGATGGCCACCATATAAATATATATATATCTTTTTTTTCTTCTCTCTGCAAGTTCTGATATTCAGGTATGACCCCACCCCTTTATTTTTTCAAAATATATAAATATTTCGTGAAGTAAAAACGAATCCATAATGAACCGATTTTGAACTCCCTGGTGTTGCTTATATAGTTAGGAAATGGTAAAATGAATTACCATACAGTTTAATGTAGCCTTTGTATTAAGTACAGGAGGTCTCGGAAGGTCCGTTTTGTGAAGTAGCCTCCGATAAAATTTCTCTAGTGGAATTGCTTTGGGCATTGAATAGCCGCTTATTTTTTATTTTAATACAGCTCAGTTCAAGATATCTCTTCTTTATATGTAGATATACTTCTTCTGAAATTGTCTGGAAATCTTTGGAGCAGGGATCTTTCCTGAACCCTTAAAGGAGGCGGTCGCTCGACCACCCTAAAAACCTTCATTGAATCCGGACTGTCCAGCTAACTACAGACCTGTCTCTAACCTGCCCTTTTGGGTAAGGTTATTGAAAAGGTGGTTGCACTGCAACTGGATGACCATCTTACAAATCACAATGTCTATGATACTCTTCAATCGGGATTTAGGAAAAGACATAGTACTGAGACTGCTCTTGTCTGGGTTCTAAATGATCTCCTGATAGCGAGAGATCAAAAGGCTTGTACTATTCTAGTCCTTCTTGATCTCTCTGCAGCATTTGACACTGTGGACCATGGTGTGCTTCTGGAACGCCGGTTTTACTGGACTGTCTGGTACGGTTCTGCAATGGTTTCAATCTTTTTCTCACAGGGCGGAGACAGAGGGTTATCACTGGAATTTATTCCTCTGACGCTGTCTCTTTGCCTTGTGGGTTCCGAGGGTTCCATTTTGGCACCCATGTTGTTCGCTGTCTATATGCTGCCATTGGGAGACATTATTAGGCAATATGGCTTGGATTTTCACTGCTATGCAGATGATACCCAGCTATATTTGTCCTTTAGTCCCGCAAGAAGATGCAGTCTCTATACTTAACAACTGTCTATCCGAGATCAATGATTGGATGAGTGCCAGCTGGCTAAGGTTAAACCCGGATAAGACTGAGGTGTTGGTGGTGGACCCAGGTCGCCTTTGAGGCGGGTTGTAGGCTGGTCCTTCGGGCGATGGATCGATGGTGCCCAGCTCTCACCTCAGACCGGTGCGTAACCTGGCGTTATTATTGACGACAGATTGACGCTGAAATTTCAGGTGTCTTCTGCTGTCAAATCTTCCTTTATCATCTGAGGAATATTGCTCGGTGAAACACCTTGTTTCTCCGGCTGACCTTCCGACATTGGTCCATGCCTTTGTTACTTCTCGCCTTGATTACTGCAATGCTCTGTACCTAGGGCTGCGGGGTTGATATCCGCCACTTGCAGCTAGTGCAGAACGCAGCAGCCAGGCTTTGACTGGGACATCTATGAGAATCATATTATACCTGTGCTCTGTGCTGCACTGGCTGCGCGTTCAATGGCAGATCACTTTTAGGTCAGGTTACTGACCTATAAAAAGCCTACGAACAGGGACCGCGTATCTTCAAGATCTGCTTGTTCCCTACTGTCCCTCTCAGCTCACTCCGGCTCCGCCGGCGTGGATTACTAGAGGTTCCCAGGGTTCGCTTAAAAACTTGAGCACGGGCATTTTCTTATGCTGCCCCTACCCTGTGGAATTCTCTACCCGCCGGATACTAGGTTGCCTGACCGTTGAGAGCTTTAAGTCAGAACTTAAAACTTATTTATTTCAAATAGCTTATGGGTAGTGACTCGTTGTATTTTATTGTAATTATATTGTTATTTCTGTTGTTGTTTATATGTATGAAATTTGTATGTATTTAAATTGTTCTATTTGTACAGCGCTTTGATATCGAAAAGCGCTTAAAATAAATTTTACTTACTTACTTACCTCCTCCTCGTAGTTTTCTGAGCGTAAATCGCCCGACTCGCCATACGCATATTACGCTTAGTTGTAATTATTCCTTCGCGAATGTGCATAGTCGTGGGCATTTACTTGCATAACTGGCGTATACGAGGAACGCTTTCTTTCCTCAGCCTATTTCCACATCTACGAGTTTTCCGGAACCAAGCGGAGCATTTTTAGCCTGAATTTAGTTGCTCAATAAAACGAGAGAAATTGTGCCTTACACTGTGTTGAGAATCAATCTTCTTCCTGCTGCAGCCCTCTCTAAGAGCCGGCTGGCCATATCCTGAATGCTTTTATGAAGTTACTAAGAGGGTGGTGCTTACAACGCAGAAATGAAACTTAAAGCTCTCATCTTGTAAATAACTGCTGTATGACAATACATAGAGATGTGTATAAGGATTTAAAGGCATACTACTATAATGTATGCTAAAAATGATAAGTCAATAAAGAAATATAATTTGTTGTAACATGCAGAGGTGGGGCTAGGTTACCACCTGACCATTGTCCTGTATAAATTGGAGTACCTGAGCTAAATGGTCAGATAGTCTTGGAGGTTCAGTCCTGTGCTGACCTCAAGAAGAGTAGTACTCTAGCTATTCTAGTGCTACTGAAAAGCAATTTTATTTTCCTGCATGGATGTTTTATTTACTGTTTCGTTTGAAAGTCCGATTCTGTATTTTTTTGGTTAATAAATTTATTTTTGGATTTTGGTCTACCGAGTCAACTTGTCCTCCTTTCAAGCCCACACCTCACACTAGGGGACTGAGGAAAGGCCGAATGCATGGCCTGGAAATCAGATTCCCACTGCGCGTGAAACCAGAGGAACCGCGTGGGACAGATGGATGGGGATATGAAAGAAGGCATCTTGCAGGGCCATGGAGCAGAACCACATGTCCTGCTCCAGGGACAGGGTGATCTGGTTTAGAGTGACCACCATGAAAGTGCGTGATCGGAGAAACTTGTTGAGATTGTGCAAGACTAATATGGGCCGCCAGCCCCTCATCCGCTTTGGAACCAGAAAACATCAGGAGACAAACTCTGGATTGTTTTGTGAGTCCAGGACACAGGCCAATACCTCTTTCATGAGAAGCTGGGTGATGTCCACCCAGAGGCTGGACAGCATGCCTGTGGACACCGCATCCTCCTGAGGGGTGCAGGCTCAGCTGGCTGGGAGAGACTCGGACTCCAGAGGCAGACCCTAGCCAACCACTCTCAGCACCCCTCATCTGTGGTAACAATGGACCAGGTGGAGCTGAAGTGGCGGACCTGCTCCCCACAGGCGGACCCAGGGAAGACAGGAAGGGAGCACCCCAACCAGTCACTGGGCAGGATTGGCGGGCGGAGGCAGGGCTGGCTGAGGAGGCAGCGACCCTCATCCACCAAACTTCTTGATGGAGGAAGACACAGACTTGAGCTGGGGATGCCATGCCTGGGGGCCAAGTAGGCCAAAGGTGTGGGGCTGGACATTGCCAGAGCTCCAATATGGGTCCAAGAATGGCCTCAGCAACTGGGAAGGTGACCCTTGGGGAGCTGTTCTGGTCGAGGATCTCAGTGTAGGGATACTTAGCCTGGTTCTGAAGGGGTCCAATGGGATACCTGTCTCCTCCAAGATCAGATGGAGTATGGCTCCAAGGAGGTCAGACTATGTCCGTCAAAGATCATCCCCTGACTCGCAGCCAAGCCTAGGAGTAGGATGAGAATGCATGGAGGAATCCTCTGATTTAGAGGTTATCTCGAAAACTGGCCGATGCCCCAAATCCCTGTTGACTCATCGGGCTTGTCAGCATGAGTAACCATGACTGACAGCCAATGAGAAAGCCTGGGGGCAGTACGGGTGTCCTTAGGAGGCAAACCCTCCTTAGGCTGGATCGGCAGGGGTTCCACCTGAATGGGTGGAGAGGTTGGAATCGACCAAGCTGGAACAGTAGGCACGGGCAAGGGCAGCAGCCCAGAAGCACTGGGGCAGGAGCTGGCAGTGGCTTGGGCCCCGACACCAGCAGCAGCTGCTGCCACATAAGCTCCTCATAGCACCGCTGCCACTTATGGTGGAGCCAATCCTCCCTGTAGGAGGAAGAGGAGGAGGAATACTGGCAACATCATGAACATCGGGTCAAGAGCGAGACCGCTTGACCCTGGCAGGAGCTGTCTCGACCTCGAGCCACGGGATCTCGACCACTGTGGACCAGACTGCAAGTAAAGTGGGAACTGGCAAAGGATGCCTGGGGTCCTGAGAGGATTGGTATTCCAAGGGTTAGGGTCTGGATCAGTGTGTTGATCTGCCCCGAGACTGCAGGCGCGGGACCGGAGTCCCAGTGAGAGAAAGTACACTCCTCAGCCTGCGGCAGGGTCAAGTGGGAGCGAAAGAAAATCTTGACCTGCTGGTTGGCCCACATCTCAGCAAACAGGCCTGATTGGGACACCGAGAGCCAGCGGCCTGGACAGAGATGTGCCACAGCCAACAGTACAACAATTGTCAAATTGGCAAATCGTGGGGAGCCCGAGGTCCGGAGAGTAATCGTGGTCATATGACCTGCAGCGGGACATTTTAGGCTTTTCCTTCAGAGACCTATGAAGACTTTCATGCTCTGACACATGGGAAGGACCCTCCCGAGGATCAGAATGGACTGATACAAGTCCCGAATACACTAGTCAATGAGCTACCCAAGCCCAGAGAAAGTAACGTGGACACCAACGAAGCACCTGCTGCAGACTGGGCTGCTGCTTCCTCAGCAGCCATCTGCTTGCACAGAGCTTACAGCCACAGAAATCACCTGGCGGGCATCCTTGACTTAATAGGGGATCCCACTCACCTGGACGACTTAAAAAGAAGTCACGCACAATGATCCTGCAAAGTAAAAGGATGCAAGATCTGGCATACACCGCAAGCCTGGTGGTCATGTTGCTGGCCCAGGCAGAACATGTAGCATGCGAATCCATGCAACATTTTCGCCACATGGACAACGCTTAAACTTAGAGCTGATTTGGAATCAGCTGATTCCATAACGTGACAATGGGTGAAAACCGCAAGTGATAAAAACGAAGATCACATTTGAAGATAAGATAGGCATACACCTAATGCAGAGTGCGATGGAGGGAACCAGTATCTCCCAGCAGAAAGGAAGACCTGATGTCACGGGCAGTGCCGAGGAGTATATCACCCCGGTGGGTGGGAGGAGGCTGCTTGAAGAACTTCCCATGATTCTTACAGGGAAAGGAATTCTGCCAGACTTTTGGTTACGTGAACACATATACACGCCCCTAGAACAGGACCTTAACCTCCATCATGATCGCCAATCCCTCAGGGTCAATGGGAGTCTACAGTGGTGCAGTGTAGATCACAGGCTTCAGAAGCAACATGATGATGGGATGCATGGTAGTGGGCATCTTTTGATGAACTCCAGGTAGTAGCTCCACTGTAGACAGCTCAACTGGAGTCATCAATACAGCCCCTCCCCAGCCAGGAGGGCCAGTGTAGAACACAACTGAACCTGAGATCAAAGCAGCCTTGTCAGCCTCCAACTCCTGATCGACAAGCTTGAGACAAATCTTGAATGACTCTTCAACCACAGTCAATATCAACTGCCCCAGTGGTTGCTCCATTTTGACACTGACTAACCCTCGACCAGCAGAGACTGTACCAAGGTCAGCAGGTCGAGGTAGTCAATGATGTGGAGCAACAGAAATACTCTCTCCCAAGATAGATGGCACTGGCATTTCCTATGCTTTTATTGTATGGGAGCCTTTCAACTAAATCTGAAGAGCCATATACATCCCTTCCTATACTCTGGGCTGTCCCTAAAGGATGTACCTATGGTCATCCCTCAGGGAACCATAGACAAGACTGATGAGGATTCCCCACTGCCACTCTTCCTCCACGGTTGCAAGCTGGGCCACTGATCCAGCGGCTGCCAAGACCCGTTGACTTTCTTGAGGCCTACCTTGGAGAAAGAGTGCCTTCCATTTTTTCAACAACAAATTATTTTTGGTTTAGCAAGATGGGCACCAACCGACATTATGGTTCATCCTCACTAGTACAGCCATATCTTTTTGATCCAGAGAAGAGAATTTCTGCCAATACCAAATGCCTCAGAATCCTAATTTTCATGTCCATCCTCAAATCTTTGATGGAGCGTGAACCAGAAAGACACACACAAGTTGAAGACTATTAAAATACAGAAAAATAAGCGAAAGACTTGTGCCTGAAAAGTGTGTTCCTCTCTCATGCTGCAGGGACTGCAAAGGAAGAAACCTGCCCATTCCAGAAGAAAGAAAGATCTGATATCAGATAGCTAGGAACTAGAGGACAACACCAAGGAGGTGGGAAACCCAGCTTCACATGCTCAGTGACTAAACCACACCCAGTGGAACTTTCCAAGTGTGGATAGTGAACTGAATCCAAGTCATTAGAATCTTTCCACCCACCACAGGCTGAACATTCAACTGAAGCAATGGATCTGCTCATGCTGCCCGATTTTAGAGGCACTCAGCTTATAGAGCCTGCAGCTGTAGTAATCTCAGGAAGCAGCAGGCAGCCCAGTGGAAAGGTTGGATAAAAACAAACAGCTGACATACAGTAGCTGATAGGTTACGGTGGGTCTAAATGAGCTTTCTGCACTATGGATCTGTAGGCATGGCACAGCCATAAGTTGTCCCAACAGCACAACCATAAGATAAACTGACTTCTGTTGCTTCTGAAATACTAATACAGTGAAAGACTTGATGCAATTGTTGATCTTCTAGGGGGATGTAATAAATGGCCTCTCACAGCTTCTGTGTGTTTCCCTCAGAGGGGAGGGACGGACTGTGCATTCTGGGGACTTAGATACAGTTTTACTAATAGTGCACTAATGACCAGAAGAAAACATGCTATCTGAGGGAAATTATGCCACCTAGTTTCTGTATAAATGGGCTACGAGGATACTCAACTGAACATATGGGCTAAGAATGCTGGGGGTTACTGTTGGGCTGCTCAATAAGGGAGCCTGAACCAAATGGATATCTAGGTATCTCATGCACCATACAAGAGAATCCCACCTCCAGGATAAACTGTCACCATATCACAGGGGTCAGTTACGGGATTATTTTTAATAGGCCATCCAGATTTTTAAGGGATCTACAAATTAGGGACTCAGGTCTGATGTGGCCTTCATTCCATGATCTGTTGTAAGAAGTTAAAACCTTTGTGGCAGGGCCACTGATACCATGATAAAACTGCCAGTTTTAAGAATAAACTAAAGAAATATTTGTATGTATGGTCGGAGTATTCACATTTTGATCAGTGATGTCCTAAATACCTGTGGATTTGTTTTTTGTAATGGTACTATTTATAGCTTTGTACTTGTTTTTGTTATCTTGCTTTTACTCTAACTGGTCTTTTCTGAAAGTAGTTTTGTTGATCTTGCCTACTAGTATAAAAAGGTGGGGGGAGGATAATATCCCAAATTTATTAAGTCAGAATCAAAATGCAAATTACTGTTCAAACAACATGAAGTCTTGCTATATTATGACATATGCAGTATAACCCCAGGTTAGAACTGCTCGGAGGTGAAAGAGTTAACTTTCCATGCAGGGCATGGAACCTTGTGCGAGCTCGTTGAACACTCTGTCTGTTGTAGCTCAAGCTTAAACTGTCAGATTCTTTACTCCGCCTCACTGAACAGTCGCTCCGGAGGATTTCTCCTGCTGCTCGGTTCGCTTGTCGGTTAAAAGTGTAATTCTCGGTTTATTTTACCGAAATTAAACTGCAATCGGTCGGTTCAAGCCTCTGTCTGTGGTATTGTAAGTAATAGATAGGCTTATGTTTATTTTCTTCTGTGTGGAACTTGTAAATGTCTTTTTCGGTTCGGTTTGAACTGATCAGATTGGTTTTAAATTAATTTTCTAGTCCTTTGAAGTGCGGTTCCGGTTCTTATCGGTTCTAAAAGCGGTTTATTACGTTTTTTCCACGACCGGTGACACGGTTGGGAACTGATAAGAGTCTTGCTTACGGATTGCCACTAACGGGCAAGTTTTGTTACGCTGGCACTATGTCTGAGAAACCTAAAAGAAAAACCGGACCCACTGGGTTTCAGCACTGTGGCCTCTGTGGGAAGCCTTTGCTCAGGCTGACCCACACACCACCTGTGTATATTGTCTGGGGTTTGACCACCTCAGTGCAGACTGCCAGATTTGTAAGAATTCTCCTGCTGCCACCGTGGAAAAGAGAGTTGGTGGGCTCAGGAAGGGAGGCCAAAAGTCCGCTGATCCGATGGCCAGCCCGGTTCGGTTCCAACCGAACCTGAGGGAGTGCCCTCTGACCAGGGCGATACTTTCTCGGCAACAAAGAGCCAGCTCTGAGGAGCCGGTTCCAACTAAAATGACTAGAAAGTCAGCTAGTGTGGAGCCAAAAGTTCTTTCTCCAACCACTGAGGAAATAGCTAAAGCTATTCAAATTGTCCAGTCTCTTTCTCAGTTCCGTCCAACCGACACCATCAGGGAAGCGCTAGTTCGACGGTTCCACCGTTCAAGATTATGATTTTGAGGATTTTTATGAACCGGAGGAAGGGAGGAGGGGTATGAGGAGAGTGAATGTGATTTTGAAAGTCTGATGTGCCCATTGAACTGGACATCTCTCCAGACAGACCTTCAGGGTTCCCCCAGGCTATCTGAGTCCCTTCTCATTTTATGTTCTATAAGAAAGTTGCTGAAACTCTCCAACTCCCTGTTGAGGAAGCTGTTGATGACCAAGAAGAGCCTGATTATGTAGAAATGATGGATATTCCAGAGTCTAGGAGACTGTCTATTCCCTTGTACAAATCCTTTAGGACACAGACAGTAAAAATTCTAAAAACTCCTCACTCTATCCTTCCTGTTGATAAAAGGATGGACAAGAGGTATACATTATCAGGCTCTGATACAGAGTTCTCTCTCAGCAATGCAGCCATGTGGGGTAGTGCAGGTTGCAGCCTGTGACAAGGCTAATATTCCTCTAGCTTCTCACCCTCCTGAAAAGATTCCAGGAGGATGGATGCCATGGCAAAGAAACAGTACATGGCAGCATCTTTAGGACTCAGACAGGCAAATTATATGGCTGGCAGCTAGGTACCAGAAATCCAGATGGGATACGGTGCTGGCCCTAGCAAACAGGCCCCTGACCAGCTTGCCAGGAGCTGGAGCAGGTGGCTGGATGGTATTGAGGCATCCAAGGTGCAATTTATGCTGCAGTAGACTCTAATGATGTTTCATCAAGAGTCATGGCTACATCTGTGTCTCTTCGAGAATGGCCTGGCTCAGATGTACTGCCCTCTCACAGGATACCCAGTCTAAGGCTATGGATTTTCCTGTTGTGGGCAATTCTCTGTTTGGGGAGCAGACAGAGAATTATATGAAGAAAATGGATGAGTATAGGACCACCTATAGGAGTGCACAGGCCAAAGAAAGGCAAGCCACTCCTCAAAGGCAGCATGTCAGGGGCAGGGACAGGCCTTTTCATAGGCCTTTTACCAAGCCCAGGCCTCCTCTTCTGCTTATGCCCAGAGGGGTTCTTTAGAGGAAGAGGCAGAAGGGGGTCTAGTAAGCCTGCTTCTACCCTCAACCCAAAGCCCTGCAAAACAGGCTCCCTGATGGGTGGCAGGGCATTCTCCACTACCGTAGGGGCAGGCTGGCTTACTTTGTCCAGGACGGAAGTCTTAACATCAGACAAGTGGGTCCTGGAAGTAGTAAGCCAAGGACTAGTTCTCAGCTTCAAAAAATTTCAAGATGAGAGCCAGGTCCTTTCCACCTGCATATCCATCAGAGGCACTTGCCCTAGAAACAGAAGTTTCTTCCTCCTCGCCTCAGAGCTGTGGAAAGGGTTCCACCCCTCACACCAGGGCAAAGGGTTCTACTCCAGGTACTTCCTTACCCCAAAAAGACAGGAGAATGGCGCCCATCTTGGATCTCAGGTCTCTAAACAAGCACCTTTTAAACCAAAGTTCAAAATGGTGACTCTGGGGATTATTTTACCTTCTCTAAGGCCAGGGGACTGGTTAGCCTCCTGGACCTCAGGATGCCTACTTCCATGTTCTCATCAGACGCTCCCATCGAAAGTACCTCAGATTCAACTGCCCTCAGGCCATTACCAGTTCACAGCAATGCCCTTCTGCCTCACCTTGGCCCCAAGGGTGTTCACAAAATGCCTGGCAGTAGTAGTTGCCCACTTAAGAAGGCAAAAGATTGCCATCTTTCCTTATCTGGAAGACTGTCTCATTGTAGGCCAGTCTCCAGACCAGGTCAAACTACACCTCACAAGTAACTCAGCAACTGTTTACATCTTTAGGTGTCCTTCTCAATCTTCCAAAGTCAGTTCTGGAGCCTGTCCAGCTTCTCACCTTCATAGGCGCAGAACTGAACACAAAAGAAGCCAGAGCCTTCCTCCCTCTGGAAAGAGCAAGGACTTTGGTCTCTCTGGCCTCTTCTTTCACCCTGCAGGTCTCTCGACCAGCAAGGCATTTTCTACAGCTCCTGGGGCACATGGCTGCTTCTACAGCAGTAGTGCAGGAGCAAGATTTCAGATGAGGGATATCCAGTTCCATCTGAGAGCCTTTGGTCTCAAAGGACAGATCCTCTAACCAAATTGATCCCAGTGACTCGAACCCTGATCCAGGCCCTTCAGTGGTGGCAGGACCAGAGCAATCTGAGACAGGGGTTCCTTCATTCCCCAGTCTCATTCCTTGACCCTTACTACAGATGCATCCCTCTTGGGTGGGAGCTCACATGGGCTACCTTACTACCCAGGGTTGTGGTCCCTCAGGAATCTCTGCTCCACATCAATTTGTTGGAACTCAGAGCAGTTTTTCTAGCACTCCAGGTTTTTTCCACATCTGTTCAGAACAAGGTTGTTCAGGTCAGAACAGACAATACCACTACAATGTGGTACATCACCAAGCAAGGTGGCACTCGGTCTACGGCCTTGTGCACCGAAGCAATGAAGTTGTGGTCCCTGGCTTATTCTCTGAACGCCTTCCTTACGGCAGTTCACCTCCCAGGCAAGGACAATGTCCTAGTGGATGCTCTCAGCAGGATTTCCAGGCCATCACTAATGGGCACTGGATCCCTTAGTACTGGAGGTAGTATTTGCCAGATGGGGCACCCCTCAGATAGATCTCTTTGCAGCCCCAGACAATCACCAACTTCCTTTTGCTGCAGGCCCCAGTGTTGGGCTCAGTCCCTCTGGATGCCTTCCTACTCAGTTGGGAAGGGAAGTTCTCTATGCTTTTCCCCTTCCCTCTTCTTTTCAAAGGTGCTAGTAAAAATCAGATCGCAACCCTGCAAGATGATCCTGATTGCTCCAGATTGGGCCAGGCAGCCCTGGTACCCACTCCTCATGTCCTTAGCAGTCCACCTTCCCTGTGTCTTCCCAGGAATCACAACCTGTTAACCTGTGCCCAGGGAGAGTTTGGTATCCGAACCTCAAATCTCTCAATCTCAAGGCATGGTTCTTGAAGAGTTAGAGTCTGCTGACCTACACCTTTCCCAAGGTGTACTGGAAATCTTGAAGGCCTCTAGGAAGCCTTCCACCAGAGCTACTTATAATTCAAAATGGAAAAGATTTTCCATATGGTGTGCTGGTAAGTATATTTCCCCAGAATCTGCTGATGTGCCCACGATCCTGGATTATTTGGCATTTGAATTCTTGAGGCTGAGACCAGCTACCCTAAAAGTGCACTTGGCAGCTGTGTCTGTCTTTTATCAGCAGGTAAGCCTTCTTCTTTCAGCTCACCCTGTGTTCTCAAGTTTTTAAAGGGTTGCTTCACACCAACCCTCCGCTCAGGGACCCTGCCCCTGCTTGGGATCTTAATATTTGCATTGCCCAGCTTATGCAACCCCTTTGAGCCATTGTCTTCAGCAGAGCTTAAGTACTTGACTTGAAAACTGTGTTTCTGGTAGCCATCACCTCTGCCAGGCGATAAGTGAGCTACAAGCATTGTCAGTGGAGCCTGATTTTATCTCCTTCACAGAGATAAGGTGGTCCTCAGGACTAACAAAAGTTTTTGCCTAAGGTGGTTTCAGACTTCCACCTTAACCAATCCATGTCTCTTCCTGTGTACTTCACTGACCATTCCTCCTCTGGCGAGAGGAGATTGCACAGTTTAGATGTCAAAAGAGCCCTTAGTTACTATATAGAACGTACTAAGGGTCACAGGTTTGAATCCTCCAATTGTTCCTCACTTATGGTGAGGTTGGAAAGGTAAACCTGCCACTAAAAGATCCATTGCCAGGTGGATTGTCTCTTGTATCCATTTTGCTATGAAAACTGGGTAAGATTCCTCCTCAGGCCTGAGGGCTCACCCTACCAGAGGTACAGCTGCGCTCTGGCTGCTGCCAGGGACATCCCTATCCTAGAGATATGTCAAGCAGCTACCTGGAAAACAGTTCACACTTTACTGAGCATTACCCCTGACATCCAGGCTAGGAGTGAAGCTCGATGGCACAGCTGTGCTTTAGAGCCTATTTCCTAATTAGGTTCTGTCCTCCTCCATGGAGGTACTGCTGTGTAATCTGCATATGTCATAATCAGGGTCACTGGAAATCGCTGGCGCGATTCAGCGATTTTCCGCGATTATGTGCTCCTCCGTGACTCCACCACAATATTGCCTGCTCTTGGAGGTGTCTGCATCTCACTGTGCATCTCACTATCTGTGGCTCTTAGTTTCGCCACATTGTGCTGCCATCCAGTGCTTGCTGCATCCCCCACCAGTAACGCTATTCCGCCCCGTGACGCCATAATAGGGGCGGAATCCTTGAACATCCAGTCGGCCTTCCTGGTGCTTAAAGCACTGCGCTTGTTTCAAGCGCTCTTTTTCTGCCAATATGCCCCCCAGGTCCGCCCTAAGCCTCTTAAATGCAGCTGGAGGGGGGGCCCTGCTTGTCGGGAGCTAAAGCAGCCAGTGACTTGAGCACGAACGAGACCGGGTGTGGCGAGAGCAACTGCGACCTGTGAGTGTGACCTGCGATCTCCGACCCGATCCGTGACCCGCGACCCGCGCGACCCTCCGACTGAGACCTGCGACCAGAGAGAAACAAGAAGCTGCAGCCAGAGCATTAATTAACCCCGAGCACGAGAACGCCACAGGAGCAGCAAGAGCTAAAGGAGGTGCATTTGCACTTCAGGTCCACACTTACCAGTGGAAGAACTTTGAAATAAATAAATAAATTGTGACCTGCCCTGCTTGCTTTTTGCTATTTGCTGCCTGCATTCTGCCATCTGAAGGAGTGAGGACAGAAGGCTTTCCTGGTTCCCAAAGTGCCAACCTGCATCTAAGGTAAGTTTTACTGCTGGCTAGTTTGGGATGGATGGGGTGGGAGGCACATGCTGGCATTGTTGGCAAGCAAAGTGTATATTTCTGCTGTTCTGAAGTGCTGTTTGTTTAAACATATTTGTCAGTCTGGGCAACCCTTGCTGATCCGACCTGCCAAAATTGTTCTGTGCAAGCCTGTTCGTCCGCCAGTCTCGCTCTGGTGATGGTGGGCATGGGGCGGACGTGCAGGCTGGCCCAGAACAATTTTTTCTGCATGTGTACCAGTCCGCCAGGTCCGTGCCAAGCTCCAGTCGCTTGTTGTTGATGGTCGGTGGAGGGTCGAGCCTGATGGACTGGCCCACATGCAGAAAAAAAAATTGTTCTGGCCTCGGTGATGGTGGGCATGGGGATGTAGGCTGGCCCAGAATATTTTCTGCATGTGTACCAGTCCGCCAGGTCCGCGCAAGCTCCAGTCGCTTGTTGTTGATGGTCGGTGGAGGTACGGCCTGGGCGGACTGGCCCACATGCAGAAAAAAAAATGTTCTGGCCTCGGGTTATGGTGGGCATGGGCGGACGAGCAGGCTGGCCCAGAATAATTTTTTGCATGTGTACCAGTCCGCCAGGTCCGTGCAAGCTCCAGTCGCTTGTTGTTGATGGTCGGTGGAGGGTCGAGCCTGGTGGACTGGCCCACATGCAGAAAAAAATTGTTCTGGCCTCGTGATGGTGGGCATGGGGCGGACGAGCAGGCTGGCCCAGAACAATTTTTTTCTGCATGTGTACCAGTCCGCCAGGTCCGTGCAAGCTCCAGTCGCTTGTTGTTGATGGTCGGTGGAGGGTCGGGCCTGGCGGACTGGCCCACATGCAGAAAAAAAAATTGTTCTGGCCTCTGGTGATGGTGGGCATGGGGCAGACGAGCAGGTTGGCCCAGAACAATTTCTCTGCATGTGTACCAGTCCGCCAGGTCCGTGCCAAGCTCCAGTCGCTTGTTGTTGATGGTCGGTGGAGGGTCGGGCCTGGCGGACTGGCCCACATGCAGAAAAAAAATTGTTCTGGCCTCGGGTGATGGTGGGCATGGGGCGACGAGCAGGCTGGCCCAGAATAATTTTTTCTGCATGTGTACCAGTCCGCCAGGTCCGTGCCAAGCTCCAGTCGCTTGTTGTTGATGGTCGGTGGAGGTACAGGCCTGGCGGACTGGCCCACATGCAGAAAAAA
This sequence comes from Neoceratodus forsteri, assembly GCA_016271365.2. Classification (NCBI taxonomy): domain Eukaryota; kingdom Metazoa; phylum Chordata; order Ceratodontiformes; family Ceratodontidae; genus Neoceratodus; species Neoceratodus forsteri. Next base: position 328,121,348 of record CM057449.1, on the reverse strand, counting down.
TGTTCTGGCCTCGGGTGATGGTGGGCATGGGCGGACTGAGCAGGCTGGCCCAGAATAATTTTTTCTGCATGTGTACCAGTCCACCAGGTCCGTGCCAAGCTCCAGTCGCTTGTTGTTGATGGTCGGTGGAGGGGTCGGACCTGGCGGACTGGCCCATGCCGAAAAATAATTGCGGCAAGCACGACTGTGTTGGCAGGTTGCCATGTACCAGCCCATGACATTACTGCATGTCGTGCTGGGGGAAAGGAACTGGGGATGAACCCCTCCGGAGGATAATGGAGATGATGGGCACTCCTGCGGCATGGGTGGCTCACATCACATCCCACTGCCGGCCCAGCTCGCTGTGATCTCCTGGGTGCCAACACATAGGCTGCACCGATCTCAGTCATGCCAGAGGTCTGGGGTCTGGCTAACAGCACTGCAGGTGGGAGATCCAGTCAGGGGTTCAGGCAAGGAGAGAGGCCTCCGCCCAGTGAGTACCCTGGAAGGATGCCCTGTCCTCCAGGGTGCATAAAGAGTCTTAAAAAAAAAAAAAGTCATCCGCTTTTATTTAAAGCAACAGTGCTTGCAGGAATCAAGAATCAAGCATCAATTTTATTTAATGTAACAGTGCTTGCAGGAATCAAGAATCAATCATCAAGTTTATTTAATGTAACAATGCTTTAAGAAATCAAGAATCAATCAATTTTATTTAATGTAACAATGCTTTAAGAAATCAAGAATCAAGCATCAATTCTATTTAATTGTAACAGTGCTTGCAAGAATCAATCAACATCAATATGTCTCAGCCAAATGCCAAGCGTCTGCGTCTATCTTGGCGAGGAGGCCAAACAGCTCCATCTTTCCTACACTGTGCGTGCCATTGATCGGGTCGCTCTGTATCCTGGTGATCTGTATGAGGATGGGGCCAGCTGTTCTGCAAGTTCTGCTGTCAAGCCGTGGATTATCTTCGCAAGCATACAATCGACCTGCACATGAGAACACAAAAACATGTGGATCGGAAAGCTGCAGCAATGAAGAGAAACATGACGGTATGTATACAGTATTTATACACAAGTGTCACATTTATCTCTCTGTGCGTGGTGAGTGTGCGGGTGAGTGGGTGAGTGTGCGGTGAGTGGGTGAGTGTGCGGTGAGTGTGTGGGAGGTGTGAGTGTGGGTGAGTGTGTGGGAGGGTGTGTGGTGTCGGGTCTATCACTATTTTACATTACCTTTTTTTTCCCACTTTACAGGCAGTACCATACAACGACAGCAGTCACTGGCATCTTGTTTATCGAGAGCAACATCAGCCGCTGAGGATCAGAAAGAATTTGTCCTGGACTTCGTAAGATGCCTGGCACATGCAGACATTCCTCTGGAAAAGCTCCAGCCTTGAACAGTTCCTCTGCAAATACACAAACATGGTGGAAGTCTTCCTGGTCCGCACAGCTACGCCCACATACCTTCAGGAGCTTGACCAAAGCATGAGGACTATGTAAGAAAGCTGGTTGAAGACACTGACCTCTACTTAATATTGGATGAAACTACAGATGCCTGTGGATGTAGCGTTTTGGGAGTTCTGGCACAGCCTCTGACAAGGGTCAATGAACAGTCGTGTTGATAGGACTTGAGTTTTTGGATCGTGTGAATCACACCACTGTCTCCCAAGCTGTACTTGTATTTTAAATGAGAATGGCATAAATTTTGACAAGGTGTTTGCAGTTGTACAGACAGTGCCAGCTATATGCAGAAAGCATTTAAAACTATTCTTTCCGCATATTCCGAACGCTAGCATGCAACTTGTATTGCACATTTGCTAAATTTGGTTCTGAACTCTGTCCACAGTATTGGAAGACCTTAATACTGTGGTCAACTTGATCAAAAAGGTTTTCTGTCAGAGCCCCATGCAGCTGCCATCAATATTTAGAATTTCTAGAGGCAAAGGATGGCACTGTTCCAAAGATGCCTGTATATGCTGTGCTGACCAGCTGGTGCTCCTGGGTAAAGGCAGTCAATTATCTGGCTGACTATCTGCCTCTTGGCAGACTTCATAAACCGTACTTCATCAGATGCAGCTTCATTTAAAAAACTCAAAATGCTGTTGTCAAGTAGACTTGATGCGCTTAGCAAAGCCACATTTGTGTCGGAACACTCTAGTGAGCTTGTGCAACTCATCAAAGAGCTGCAGGCAACAACGGTACCCCAAGGGCACAGCATTTTTACGACTGAATCACCTACACTTATTTTGGATTTCTGTGCCACAGCTGGCATAGACGAATACAGGCCTAAGACTGTGGAAAACTCTCAGTGTGCCAAGAGGGCTAGAGAGCTGCCTGTGTCTATCTGTTCCAACAAGTGATGTTGAGAGCAGTCAAAACTGACAATGTCATCAAAGGACACCCTCAATGCATGTTTTCCAGGCAGCCCATGTCTTTGATCCGCTACAACTTCCTATGCTGGACAAACAAAAGACAGCTATATCACTGGCATACGGGGCTTGCAGACATTTCACCTTTGAGTGGCATGCTTATATCGAATGCTGCCAAGTTAGTACCACCAGACTTTGAAATTGCAGCCTGGTGGGAGTCTCAGTCACCATCGCTGAGCAAACTGGCAGCCTTGGCAAAACGTTACATTTGGATGCCTGTCAGCACTCGCCGACATAGAAAGAACATTTTCTGTTTACACAGACTTTCTGAAGGACAATAGAAGAACTCTAAAAGAAAATAATGTAAAATTGCTGTTAATGCTAAATACAACAAACATTTTTAAATATTGCTGAATATTATGCTTGCATTATTTCAGTTGGTTGGCAAACCAAGCAGAAGACCAGGTTTCAGAAGGAGGTTAAGGAGCAGCCCAGTTTCACACACTATACTAGTGGAGACTGTGGGAATCCAGTCCATGTCTGCCAGATATACTACACTCGGGGCCTATACAGACAGCCCAATATGTACTTTTTAGTAACTGTTTTCTGCTGGTTCAAGATAGGGGACCTCGGTGACAGCGAAAATTAGGGAAAAAATTATGTAACTTTTTGCGTGTGTAAACGTATTCATTTTTAGGTGTTTGGCTGAGGTTATGCATTTGGGATGGAGTTTCTAATTGTTTGTTTTTATATTTTTTTGTAATAGTTTTATGGTGGGTGGATTTTGTAAAATGTGGTGTTTACGTAAGAATAAAGTGTGTGCTTTTAAAATAATGTGGCTTTTGTATATCAAAATCTGAACTATTTGACTAACATAAGTGGCACTACGCTACTCCATAACTTTCATAATTTTACCCCAAAAGTCCATAAGTTTGTCCACATTTCTCATGATTTTCCAGTGCTTTGGTTTATAATAGCAAGACTTCATGTTGTTTGAAGAAAAATTACTCACCTTAGTAATGTTGTTTCTTCTAATGGAGTCTTGCTATATTATGACCTCCCAGCCTGCCCCTCTCAGAACTTCTACTTTTGGGATGTGGGTGGGCAGTGCAATGTTGGCACTTCAGAGATGCCCACTTTATTTTCACCCTTTCTTAGGGTGCTTAGGTGTTATGCTTTATTTTTTCATTCTTGAATCCCTGACTTGAGTCTTTGTTTTGGGATCAAGAACAAAATGTGTTTTTGTAGTTAGTAGCCAGTGGCTAGTGTAGGTTCACGGCTTCCACACAGAACCTTAGTGAGTTTTTGCTCGTAAAGATCTGACAGTTTAAGTTTGAGCTACAACAGACAGAGTGTTCAACCGAGCTCATGCCAAGGTTCCATGCCTTGCATGGAAAGTTAACTCTTTCACCTCCGAGCAGTTCTAACCTGGGGTTATACTGCATATGTCAAAATATAGCAAGACTCCATTAGAAGAAACAACATTACTAAGGTGAGTAATTTTTTCTTTTCCCCAACAAAAAAATGGCCAATTTTATTTTTCTGAGCTTATGGAAACCATGAGCCCTACCGCTGCAGCTGATCTGGCTCAGTCCTGAAGCAGAGTTCTGCCCATCCCTTGGTTAAGATACCATGATGAGATGTCACTAATGACATTAGATACTGAGTGTGGTGAGGGACTTCAGGAAAACAACAAAGAGAAGAAAATAGCTAGGATTGGGGACAGATAGTATTTTACAGTAAAACACCACAAAATGGTGACTTCTGGACACAAGTAATGATCTTTGGCAGGATGCTCTATTGCTGCTCTTACAACTGTAAAGCCACTGGATTTTACTTATTTTATTTATTTAAAAGTTTTGCCAGGAAAGGCATACTGAGCAGGGCTGCTCGTTTCCAGATGCGTCCTGGGGGAGGAAGAGGGAGTATACAAAATCAATATACAGTACCAACCAGCAATACATAAACATACGTTACGCACCTGTAAAGTACAGTTATGTAAGAACTTACCGTAACAGTAGATCTTCGAGAACAGCTCTTGCAGCAGGTTACACCATTAGGACTGAAGATGACAGGCAGCAGGACCCCACGGAAAACTTCTAGCTAGCTATATGCAGTGAAACCGCCCCTGCTGTCGGCCCCGCCTCGCCATACATCATAAAAGGCGGTCCCCAGCATCCCTCGGTTCTCCGCGGAGTCTCCAGCATAGCGATGTGATTCTGATGGAATACCAAGGATCTGCTTCAGAGGAAGACCAATGTGAACTATAATTACAAAAGCAGCTGACCTCCTGAGGGAAGGTGGATGGGAAAGTACCTGCTGCAAGAGCTGTTCTCGAAGATCTATTGTTTTGGTAAGTTCTTGCGTAACTGTACTATCTTACTTCAACAAAAGCTCTTGCAGCTGGTTACACCATTAGGACGGAGTCCCAAGCAGTGATAAGGATTACCCTTAAATTTGGGAGGAGGAGGATAGGAGAAGGCGAAGGGAACCCCTCATGAAAGAAGCCCCTGCAGGAAGGAAGACAAAGTCCACTCTGCGCCTTTAGGCAATGTCCAGACTAATGTCTGATGAATGAGTGCACTGTGCTCCATGTAGTTGCTGCACAAATGGAATGAGCCTAAATATTTCTCAGGGAGACAAATGATGTTTCCATCCCTCTGGCAGAGTGACCTTTACAGGTCCCGTAAGGGTTTGATTCGCTTCTGGCAGCAGAACACAATGCAGTTTACCAACCATTTTAGAGTGCCTGTTTAGACACGGTGCCCCTAACATCCTGTGAGCAAGAACAAAAATAACTGGTCAGACTATTGGTGCAGTCCGATCCTAGTCAGATAAAACCCCAAGTATCCTGTGCATATCCAATGTGTGCAGAAGAGCCCTCTCCCTATTGGAATAGTCCGGTAGTAAACAGGTAAGTTCGATATCCTGGCTGAGGTTAACTCTGACACTACCTTGGGCAGAAACTTAGGATTGGTTCTTAAGGACACCCTGTCCTTATGAAAAATCAAATATGGCTCTTTGCACATAAGTGCATGGAGCTCAGAAATTCTCCTTGCAGAAGTAACTGCAACTAAAATAACGCCTTCCAACAGAGAAGGCATAGCTCATAATCTATGTGGTTCAAAGGAGGTAGTGTGAGCTATTCTAAAATGAAGAGAAGGTCCCAAGGAGGACTGGATCTCTAATGGGTGGCTTCAAGTGGAAGATGCCACGAAGAAGGTGCATGACAAATCTAGTTGGACCAAGGATTTGTTCCCAAAGGGTGCATGGTATGCAGATACTGCAGAAAGGTGCACCTTTATTGAGGAGTAACTCAGCCCAGCTTCTGATACGTAAAGGAGGTATTCTAATACCAGTTTCACCAGGCAAGTTAGAGGTCCAGGTCATGGGCTGAAGACCAAAACAAAACCTGCACCATTTCATGGCATATGTGGCATGGTAGAAGGTTTCCTTGCTGCCACTAGGACGTCAGGCACACTGTCTGAGACTCTGTGGTGAGACACTGCTAGGTCCTTAGGAGCCAGGCATGCAGGAGTAGGGATCTGAGATTTGTGTGAATCAGGGACCCACTGTCTTGTGACAGTAAGTGCAAGCTGAGCAGAAGAGGAAAGGGTGGCATGCTCACCAGGCCTTGGAGAAGAGGAAACCATATCTGTCTGCGCCAATATGGGGCCACCAGAATCATGACTGCTCTGTCGTCCCTGCAGCTTGAGCAGGACTCTCTGGATCAAAGGGAAGGGAGGAAAGGCATGTAGGAACCTGTCTGTCCAGAAGAGGGGCAATATGTCTCGCCAGAAAACACCAGGCCCTGGATATGGCGAGCAGAAACTGGGCAGTTTTGAGTTGTGCAGGGGAGGCGAACAGATCCAATTCTGGCGTCCCCGTTTTGTGAACAGAGTTTCTGCCACTGGTTGTAGGGGTTCCCATTTGTTGTGCGCTGGATCAAGATCTGCTGAGAATCCACCAGCATGTTCTGTAGCCTGGGAACATGCACTGCAGACAGGGTGCTATTGTGCTCTGCTGTCCAGTACCATACTCTAATCACTTCTCGACAGAGTTGATATCAGTGAGTGCCCCTTGCTTGTTGATATAGAATACTACTGACATATTGTCTGTTTGTATCAGTAGCTGTCCCGGGGTTAGGTCCATTTGCAAGGTCTGAAGGGCGTAAGGACTGCCCTCATCTCAGGACATATATATGAGAAGTGCTCCTTCCATCCCTGACCATAGTTCCTGAGTCTTTTTGCCACCGCGTGGGTGCTCCAGCCTGATCCTGACGCATCCGTGGTCAGGATCAGTGAAAGAGTAGGAGACAGGAAGGGAACTCCTATCGAGAGGTGTTCTGGGATCAGCCACCATTGCAAGATTTGGAGAACAGAGTTGGGGACCCAGACCAGCTGATCTAAGTCGTCCTGGTGTTGGTCCCACTGGTCCCTGAATGGTTCTCATGTGTAAGTGTGATAGGGGAACCGTGGCTATGGCGGCAGCCATGTGGCCTAGAAGATGCAACATGGCCCTTGCTGGGACCGGATTTTGTCCCATGATGTTCCTTGTCAAGCTCTGTAGCGTTCTGCCCTGTCTTCTGGTAGAAAGGCCCTTCCTTTCTGGTGTTCAGTACTGCCAATGAACTACAGTCTTTGGCAAAGTGTAAAGGTTGATTCTGACAGGTTGATAGTGCCATCTAGGGAGTCGAATATTAAATAGGCATCTTGTAGAGCGTGATTTAGCTCTCTCTGGGATGACGCTATCAGGAGCCAGTCATCCAGGTAGGGAAAACATAGTGGTCCCTTCTCCTGAGTGCCGCTACTACTGCCAGGCACTTGGTGAATACCCTCAGAGCCGATGAAAGGACGAAAGGCAGGGCTCAGAATTGGTAGTGGTGACCCTGGAATTGAATGCAAGAACCTCCGATGATGTTTCGTGATTGGAATGTGGAGGTAGCATCTTTATGTCCAACGATGCTAGTAAAGCATCTGGGCATAGCATTTGGATTAAGCCTAGTAAGGTGACCATCCTGAAGCGTTTGTATGCCACAAAGGTGTTGAGATCGCTGAGGTCTAGGTTGGGGTGCAGGTCCCTGTCTTTCTGCGTACTAGGAGAAGTGGGAATAGTACCCTTTCCTCTCTGGATCCATGGGACCTTTTCTATAGCCTCCTTCTAGAAGGGCACTGATTTCCTCTCGGATCAGCGTGGCATGCTGTCTCGAATATTGAGACCGTAGTGGTGGTCAGGATGGTGGTTGCCCGGTGAATTCAACAGAATGCCCTCTTTGAATTAATTGGAGCATCCATTGGTCGAAGTGATTTGTTGCCATCCTGCTAGCGTCTTGAGAAGCGACCCCTGACCTTCTCTTCCTTTGAACTGGAGGAAGGAGGGTCTGCAATGAGTCAGGCAGTGGAGGGGAAGGAGGGAGGGTTGCCTGAGGAGTTTTGTGTTCCTGGCACCTGAACCTCTTGCAGCTCGAGATGGGCCTTTTGGTTAAATCAGCCTCTGTGCTGCTGTCTGAATTGGGACTGCTGTCCTTGCTTGTCTTTGAAGCAGTTTTGTTGCCTCAAAATGGTTTCGGCTTGGGTCTGTACACTGCCTGTACAGATCTTACCGCCTTCCGTCATCTTGTAGTTTTGTGATTATTTTCTCGGATTCTTCCCGAAGAGAACCGAGTTTGAAGGACATCCAGAATGCCCTTCTGGATGTCCAGTGTAAAGCCTGATACCCTCAGCCAGGAGTGTCGTCTGAGGCATACTCCTGATGCTGCGCTTCTGTGGTTGAATCTGCAGAGTCGTATGTTGCTCTAAGTACTTCTGTGCCTACATCAGAGCTTGTTTGAAGGAGCTTTGTTAGTTCCTCTTTTGATCTCCATCTGGAAGGTTTTAACCAACTCTCGGACTTGTTCCCACAGGGCATTTTGGAATTGGACCACGTGGGTCAGGAAATGTAATGAACGGATGGAACATGTTGCTGAAGCATACATTTTTCTCCTCATGGAGTCAAGTTGTTTCGACTCTCTTTCTGGAGGCTGGGTGCTTAGGTGTTGGGGTCTCTGCAACCTGTCATGACTGGCAGTGATGACCACAGAATCTGCTACTGTTTGCTCTCCCAGATAAGGATCCTCCAAGGGGGCCCTATATAGGTGGTCTGCCTTCTTGAGGACAGCTGAGGAAGAAAAGGGTGCTTCCAAGCAGCTTTTGTTATGTCCTGGAAGGTATCAACTAATGGCGGGACCACCACTGGTTTGGGATCCTTTTGTCTTAGATACCTGGTGAGGCGTCACCTTTCAGGATCTAAATCTTCCGTGTCTCACCCCATGTTATCTTGGATATGCCATTATATCCATAAATGTTGGGTTGTCGGGCGGAGGACCTAGGCAGATCCCTTGGGTCTGATGAAAGGATACTAAATGGAGAGCTTGATCTAGAGGATTCTGAAGAGGAGGAGTGAGACTCATCTGTGGAGGAGGAATATGACCTTTTGTGGTGCTTTTAGGTCTGTGCACGCTGGGAATGAGGGAAGGGTCTGTGATGGAGACCTTGTTCGCTTCTTTTCTTCGTGTGACCTCTTGTCCTTAGACCGACCCCTAGGTTTGGGACTCTACTCTCTGGGGGTGGTCTGTCCAGGCTTTGCTCCTCTGGGGAGGTAGGTTCTCCACCAGTGGTTTGGTGGGAAGCTATGTCCTTCCTAATGGTTCCCCACGAACAGGAAAACAATTCCTTCCCTCAGAGATGTTGAGACCCGACGTTGGACCTGGCGTCGGTCCCTCTCGAGATGCTATTTCCCAGATCTGATGGTTCATAGCCAGGCACACCCATTGTCTGATCCTTGGGTGGCATCAGGTCACGTGGGAGGTTTGCTTCTTCCTTGTCTCCTGATGCCTGGTCATCACTAAGTTGCTCGAGCTTACGCGTAATTTTATCGCCTAAACATCTGGACAGACCTATGTCCGGTATGGACGAGGTAACATCCTTTTGTGAGACTAGACCTCTGTCGCTTTAGGTCATTTACAGGCATCTGCTCTGGCGTCTGCTTCAGGTCTGAGGTCCGCTTAAGGATGTCAGATCTAAGGTCCATTTAGTGGACATCCCGAGGTTCCCTGGGGACTGGGAGGCCGACCTCCAGTGGTTGGAGTCCTGGCATCTGTCCAGGGAGTCGGGGCCTGTAGTAGCAGCTGACTTGGAGGCGCTTTGTTGGGTGGTCTGTGGATGCAGATCGGCCTGAAGAGCCCCGGAAAGCGGCTGTGCGAAGATTCTTTGGCAACACCTTAAGTGGCTGGAGGGTGGATGCAATGCCAGCACCCTTCGACATCTGGACTTTGGCCAGCTAAGACAGGTCTTTGTCCCGAGATGGAGAGCTGTTGGAGCCGTGGAGTATGAGCTTGCCCTGGATTTGGATATCCACACAGATGAGAAGTGCTCTTTCTCCTTTCCTCTGTTTTTCTTTTTATGTTTCCTTGACATATGGGAGGACTCTTCCTGGAAGGAGGAACTTTTGCATGGCTGCTAATCTTTTTTAATAGGAAGGTCTCCAAAACTTTTTGTCAACAAATCCTCATGTGGTTGTTAAACATTTAGCAAATGGGACAGGCCTCAGTGTCGTGTTTTGGGCCTACACACCAGACACAGGCTGTGTGCTTATCCTTAAAAGGAATTTGTTTGCCACAAGCACACTTTGAGGAGTGCTCTTTGATAGATGACATCGGGAAGATGACATACGAAACAAAGAAAATCGAACTTTTCGAAATTAAAAGAAATAAAGTAGTAATACTCAAGTGATGGCTGTTTGATAGCTGAAGGTGTCCGTGGAGCCAATGCTTGAGAGTCAACGGTGGGAAAAGAACTGAAGGATACTGGGGACCACCCTTTTATGATGTATGTGACGCTGGGGGCGGGCTGGTGTCAGGGGTGGTCCACCGCTGTATATAGCTAGCTAGAAGTTTTCTGTGGGGTCCTGCTGCCTGCCGGTTTCAGTCCTAATGGTGTAACCTGCTGCAAGAGCTGTTTCTCAAGATCAGTAGTTCTAGGAGAGGTATATATTGTTCATCCACATGTCTGGCAGTGTTTTTCTTTGAGATGTTGCCAGAAAGTCTTCAAGCTGGTTCTTCCCACCCACCTGGTGGTATCTGCCTCAGCTCCGCCCACGATGCCAGATCTTGCTCGCTGGAAGCAGAGGTTATGCGCCTATGCCAGGGAGGTTGGTGGGTCCTCTGGATGAACAACATATACCACTCCTAGAACTACTGTTACAGGTGAGTAACTTGTGTTTCTAGGGACGTGAATATGTTATTTTATCCACATTTCTTGGCAGACTCCCAGCAGTTCTCCGGGAGAAGCGAGGCAAGGCATACACCCTATTTAGGAAACAGAGATTGGCTAACTGGTGCCCCAAAACCAGCATCCCTCGTGACTCTAGGTCAGAGGGATAATGGGAAATGAACTTGTGTGCTGACCTCCAGGTCGCAGTCCTGCAGATATCCTGGATAGGGATGTCCCTGGAAGCAGCCATCGATGTAGCAGTACTGCAGGTGGAATGAGCCCTTAGCCCTCCAGGAGGCTCTCTACCCGCCCACCTATGGCAGAGATCAGTGCAAGATGTGATCCACCTGACAATCGTCCGCTTGGCTGTGGGTCTGCCAGGTGTGGCTTCAGAGTAGGTGACAAACAGCTGGCAAACTACTTCCTGAATATAGAAACATAGAATTTGATGGCAGATAAGGACCGCTTGCCCACCCAGTCTGCCCATTTCCCTACCTAATGGATAAGCTGCAGATCCTAGTTAACCAACAGCCTACAACTTCAGCCATGCGCTCTTTGTAATAAGCAAATGCTCGCCAGGTCCAAAGTATGGAGCCTGTGCTTGGCTTTCGAGGTGTGATTTGGGAAAACACTGGGAGTGTCATCACCTGGTTAAGCTGAAACTCCGACACAATCTTCAGAAGGAACTTGGGTTGGGGTGCATGTCAACCTTGTCCCTGTGAAAGACCAGATAAGGAAGCTACACAGAGCACCTGGAGTTCATTGATCCTTCTGGCTGACATGATAGCAACTAAGAAGGCAGTCTGCCATGACAGGTGAGACACGCCACAGCTGTGCATCGGTTCGAACAGTGGTGGTAGTTCAGGCACCGGAGGGAGCTGTGATCTAAGCCTTTTAAAAGCACCAGACCACCTACTCCTGTACCACCAACTGCTGACCAGCCTATGCCCAGTAAGCAGAGATGGCTGACAGGTGCATGCTAAAAGTCACTGACCGAAAGCCCCTTTGGAGAGGAACACAGGTAATCCAAAATACTAGCCACTGGACAGGTCAAGGTGTCCCACCCTTTATCCTGACACCAAATGGAGAATCTTTTCCACTTGAAGGCATAGCATTTTCTGGTACATCCTTTCTAGATGCCTCCACAATGGTGAGGACATCATCAGAGAAACCCAAAGCCTGTTGGAACTCTAGCTGCTCAGGAACCAGGCTATCAGGTGCAGGGATTAAAGTTCCGAGTGAGTACCTTCCCTGATTGAGGAAAGCAGGTCCGGGCAGAGTAGTAGATGCCTTGGGAGTCTGCTGCTGAGGCTGAGGAGATCGGGTACCAAACTGCGTGGCCAGTCCAGAGTCACCAGGATCACCAGTGCCATGTCCCGCCTAACCTTGAGCAGCTCCTTGTGGATCAAGGGAAGTGTAGGGCAGGAACAGAAGAGGCCTGGGGTTCAGGGCCTCGAGAAGGCATCCCCTGCTGAGGGGGCAGGCACAGAACAGCCTCAGCTTTGTGTTCTCCCATGAGGCAAACAGGTCCACCTGAGGGTGCCCCACTGGAAGAACAGACTATGGACTACCTTTGAATAGAGAGACCACTCAGGAGACGCTGCACCCACATGACTGAGAGTATCCACCAGCTGATTGGAGGTTCCTGCCACATAGATGGCTAGGAGATCCACCTTCAGGCTGCATGAGGGTCCATATGCAGAAAGGTTCCTTGCACAAAGGCAGGAGTGCTTCCCACTATTTGCTGAGGTAGTACATGGTCATGGTGTTGTCTATCTGGACTTGGACCACCGGACTCTGAATGTGTGGAGCGAATGCAGTAAGCACCAGCTGAACTAATCAGAGCTCCAGCAGGTTTATGTGCCATCGGACTCCTCAAGGGTCCAGAGCCTGTGGACTCTGTTACCCCAGATGGGCACCCCAGCCCGTGAGAGGTGCGCCAGTCATCAGGATGACCATCGCTCGAGGTGGACAAACAGGATCTCTCCTGCAGATGCTCTAGGACTAACTACTACTAGAAGGCATCCCACATCTTCTGGGCCACAGTGACCAGCTGGTCAAAGTGACGCTTGTGCTGAGATCACTGGCTGGTCACCTCCCACTGCAGGGAGCACATATTCCAACGGGCCCATTGGACCATGCTGGTGCAGGCTGCCATACAACCTAAAGGACACGGGAAGTTACGACAGGCACAATTGCCCAACCCGAAATGATCGGGCAAAGAAGGTGAGAACCTCTGCTCTGTCTGCCGGGAGCCTGGCTCTGGCTTGGTAAGAGTCAAGCTCTGCCCTGATAAAGTTGATCACCTGCAATGGTACTAGTTCGACTTGGCCTTCTTGACCAGGAGGCCAAAGGAGGTGCAGGTCTGGAGGGCCAGGTCCCTGGACTGCTCTACCACCTGCCTGGAGGGTCCTGCTATCAGTCAGTCGTCTAGGTAGGGGTAAACCTGGAACCCTTTGTACCTCAGGTAGCCACCACTGCCATGCATTTTGTGAAGACCCTGGGGGAGGGGGTCAAGAAAGATGAAATGGCATGGCCTAGAACTCGAGAGGGTGCCTTCCGCTGAAAGCGGAGGAAACTTCGGAGGATGGACGGATCGGGATGTGAAAGAATGCATCCGGAAAATCCAGGAGAAACTTGTTCGGTCGTGCAGATCTAGAATGGGCACCAGCCGCCCCAAAGTCTGTTTTGGCACCAGGAAGAACCTGGAGGCAAACCCTGGGTGTTCCCGAGGATCTGCTACTCTGACCACAACTTCCTTGCACAGGAACTAGGCTAAGTCATCTCGAACAGCTGACCCGAGTGGGCACGGGCTCAGTAAGAAGGGTACTGCACAAATTCCAGAGGCAGACCATGACTGACCACTTCTAGAACCCACCTGTCTGTGGTGACAGTGGACCAGGTGTGACAGGGCTGAATAGGTCTCTGTCCCAGTTGTTATGGAGAGTTTGAATGCAGGGATCTCTTCTGTTCTTTCCTTGTCTGTCTGGTTGCATCAAGTCTGTCTGGTTGCGCAACAAATGTTCTCGTGAGACCTAGGATTTGATCACCCTGACAGTCTCGCAATTCTTTGCCTTTGCTATCTCTCTCTACCCTCACTTGCTATTCCCCTTGCATATCTGCTGGTATAAAATACATGCAAATCATTATGTGGAAATGTAACTGACATTGGGATCCCTTTGTTTAGAAATTATATAGTGTTACTGTTGAAATGTACATAATTATAGTTTGAGATGACTGCAAAAGCTATTGGGAACTCAAGGGTTAACCTGAGAGCAAATTTTAAGCCTGTTACAGAGCTGTGGAGAAGGGCTTCAGTTCTGGGACATTGTGTTCTTGCTGCACCTATATGAAATTGAAAAGAACATTTTATAAAAAACAACAACAGGATTCTTGTAAAGGAGGGAGGTTGCAAATACTTACAAGAGAGAGCTTCAATGTTTAGAGACAGATAAAATAGTAATTCTGAACAATTTTAGTTTTTTGTGTTACTGCTAGTACTAATAAATACTTTTATGAATTCTACAACCGGTCCTGGTTTTTCCTATGCTTCTGACCTGTGCCTTGACGACACCAGGCAGAAAGGAAGTGGAGGAGCCCCCCGCAGGAGGAAAGAGGGGAGGTGACGGGCATGAGGGTGGCACCCACCATCCCATTACTGGGCAGACTTGGAGGCAGCAGGCCCAGCTGAGTCACCACTGGACCCCTTCCTCCAGGCTTACGGACCACTGAATCAGGTTGGGGTTGCCAGGACTGAGCCTGCTGGCCAGCCTGATGCTGGGCTGGTTTGCCGCGGGAGTGGAGAGACCGAATGGGCTTTCACTTCTGTTGCCTGGAGCCCTTGGGATCCTTCTGTGCGGATGTTACAGGAGTCCAGGGTGGCACTGGACTTTTCATTGCGCTTGAGGTGACCCTCCACACTAGGGCCCAAACAGGTCAGTGCCCAAGAAAGGAACATCTGCCAGCTTGTGCTGAGTGTCTGTCGTGAAGGTCAAGATCCTCTGTCAAGCCCTACAGTGCATGGCTACTCGGCCACCACTGAGTGGGCACAGGAATCTCCCAGATTCAGAGCCGTTTGAAGCTGCTGCTTGGCCACAACCTGGCCCTGATCTCGGACCTGTTTGACCGTGGTCTGGAGGTCCGCAGGCAGGTAGAATCACCTCATCTAAAGAGACTAAGAGGGTGTGGGAGAAGTGTGCCATCAAGACGGCTAAGCTCGCCTGCGAAGGCTGAGCAAGGAGCTGCATGGTTTGTTTCTTGGACCCCTTGTCCGTAGCTCGTCGACGTCCCCGAGCATTGCCTGAGCACTGAAACACGGAGTCGGCCACCAACCTTCGCCTAAGGGAATTCAGTGAAACCTGAGAGTGTGACCTGTGGCACCGCGATACTTGCAGGCCATCCGGAAAGAGGGCACAGGGCAGGACACAGGGCGCTGCCAAAGCTTCAGGGCTGGGCTGACAATGGCCTCGCCACTGGAAAAGTCTCTGAGAGTGCCTTTGTCCAGAATCCCTGTAAGGAAATAGTGGGCCTGCTTCTGAATGGGCTCCATTTTCATCCCCATGGACTTGGAGATGAGGTGGAGGATGCCCATGAAGGAGGAGGGCCTCCTCCATCGATAGGTCCCCACGGACTCCTCATCGACCCGGATGGGGAGTGCAGGAGGAGTCCACATAAGTGTCCGATTCCAGTCACCTTTCAACCCCCTCGCGAGGCGGTCAGGGTGACGGTGACTGACAGCCACGGGCGCGGTCCTGGCTGGCTCCAGACTCCATCCATGGTCGGAGCACCGGTCAATGGCTGCCTGGGTGGCAACTCCACAAAACTGGTGGAAAGGCCAGATTCAGCCAAACTGAATGGTTTTGACTGGCTCCACAGGGGAGGAATGGTCTCGATCGACTCCACAGGAGGAGTTGGTGTTGGTCTTCGGCAACAGCCAAGTGATGGCCGATGTGGAAACCGTGTCGCTTTTAGTAATGGCCAGCACCAACTGTTGCCACATAAGATCTTCACAGTGCCGATGCAACTTGTGCGAAGCTTCTCCTCACCCAAGGAGGACGAAGATGAGGAGCAGTGGCAGCACAACTTCCCTGGCACGACAGCAGGAGTGCAGATGACGGTGGAAACTGCTTGACCCACTGGATGAGGACCTCGACCTCAGTCACCAGAGGGCCAGACGCGGATCTCGGAGGGAGCCGAATCCCAGGGCTCCTCCTGGTTTGGGTTGGTGACTGAAGGTTTCTGGTCAGTGGGCTGACCAGCCCTTCTACCGCCACAAGCAGGACCAGAATCCTGAAGAGAGAGTTACCGCCACTTTGATGACAACTGGTCATTTGGGATGAGAAATATCTCATCCACATCATCGCCAGTGTCTCGACCGACTGGCATGCGACGGGTCGGTGAAGCCATGCAGTTTCAACTGTAGTCAAAACTGGAGAGTCATGAGAATCCAGCTCTCGACCAAGAGCGCCCTGGTCCCATGAACACCAATGATGAGTCTTCTTTAGACTCCTTCTTCTCCTTTCGAGATCTAGAGCTGTGTTTTCAGAAGGCCCCGACCCTTTATCGGAGGGACTGGCACAGTTCCTTGAAGACGCCTGTAAAAGTGAAGCCCAACTGGAATGGCACGATCAAGGCAGAAGTCAAGAGGAGTGAGCGGCGGCCCAGTCTCCTCCTCCTTGAAGGCCGCGAGCTGTTCTAGCTGTTCATGGACCGAGCCACAGAGATCACCCATTGGGTGCCCTTAGATTTGTCCGCTAATCCAGCTTCTAGGTGACCCAACTTGAGGCAGGCAAGAAGGTCCTCGAGGACCATCAGGTAGAATGACCAACAGAAATTGCAGGCCTGTATCATGCTCATGGCCCAGGCAATATACGCACATGGTGTGGGGTCGACGCAACGCTTAATGCCTGTGCGATCAACGGCAGAACCTGGTGAGGACTTGTCATCCATCACAGTCGGGTTGAAAATCGAGCCAAAGACGAAACCGAAATGGCTGTGAAAGGTTTGGAGCAAGCCAAAAGGTTTAGAAAGCACCAGGGCCTACAACGCTGGGAGCGCGAAGGAAGGAACCTACTTGTTCTAGTGGAAAGGAAGATCTGGCATCATGGGGGCGGAGCTGAGGGAGATACCACCAGGTGGTGGGGTGCAGCTTGAAGACTTCCCAGCAACATCTTAAAGGAAAGGAAACTGCCAGACGGTCTAGAACAACATATCCACGTCCCTAGAACAATACAATACAATACAATGAACAATCCTGCAGAACATACACAGAAGGCAATAAAAGTGCAATAAAAAGTGCAAGTTACAATATGACAAAACAATGTTCAGGAGTGATAAGTGTTGAATTATAGCACACCTAAAGACCATGACAGGGAAGTGGTGCAGAAAGTTATGTGCTGAGGCCTTAGAGAAAAGGAGGGGGGGACTAGGAGCAGAGCACGAATAAGAGGTAAGACTCTGAAGGAAGGAGAGAGGGGAGAGGCTGAACGAATATAGCTAGAGGTCATTCCAAAGCTTGGGAAACAGTAAGAGAAAGATGACTGACCAACAGAAGAGGATCTAGAAAGTAGGTCAAAGGTATGATGCCCAAGGTTATGAAGGAATAGGAAGATGAGCATGAGGGACAGCAGATAGAGGTTAGGTAAGGGCAGGGATCTGAACCAGTACTTGGCAGTAAAACTGACACAGTGGGTGAGGTGCCTATCTGGAAGAGCGGACTGGAAGGACATATAGAGGTCACAGAGGTGAGTATGGGGAGGACAGTCAAGAGCGAAACAGCAGAAGGAGTAAAAGAAGGTATCCGTCTGGAAAGAGAGAGGATGTATGGGTAGCACTGTAGACTATGTCACCATAGTTAAAAATGGGAAGGATCATTCTCTGGACAAGAACCCAGTGTGCCTCCAGTGGGATACAGCCTCAGTTCTGTAAAGTGCACCACGCTTGGGGTGTAGTTTCTTGTGGATGGCATCCACATGGCCAGAGAAGTCAAGGGGTTGGTAAAGCCAAACCCCAGGGTAGCTAAAGGAGGTAACATCCTCAATCCTTGTTCTACTGAGCGGGTGGAAGGATGGGAGGGATATGAGGCAAGACAGTCTCTGCCATGTGCCAAAGGTCATAGAGACAGTATTCCTGGCATTCAGGAACAGCTGCTTTGAGTGAAACCACAGCTGGACATTGCTGAAGTCTAGCTTAAGTCTGGTTGCCACATCAGAAGGGAGGGGCCTGAGGTACAGGACTGTATAGCCCAGTGCATATGAACTGAAGTGGGTGTGCAGGCAGAGGGAGGTCATTTAAGAAAACAGAGTAGGGGACCTAGGACAGAGCCCTGTAGGACCCCAGTCCCGATAGGGAGAAGAACAGGAAGCCAATTGACCCTAAAAGATTGGGTGCGATCTTGAAGGTAGGATCAGAACCAGCTCACTGTGAGGTCTGATAGTCCAGCTTACTGAGGAGGAGGGTGCAATACAGTGTTGAACGCTTTGGCAAGTTCAACAAAAACTGTTGTGTTGAAAAGCCCTGATCAATACTTGAGAGTACAGAATCAGTAAGCCTTAGATATGGCGTGAGATGTAAGAGTGGCGAGGAGACTGGTAACAGATTCCATGGGCCCTGTTCAAAAATGTAGGTATCCTCTTATATACAAGGATATACACTGGACTGAAGAGTCCTATACAACCCTGTTGAAGTTACTGCCCTTACCTCTGGGACTTTGGACCAACTCTCAGTCTCTGGAACTCTTTACAGACCAGGCGCACTGCTGTACTTGAGACCTCCACCAGCTTTTCTTTCAGTGAGGTGAAGGTCTGTTTGCATTTGCTGGGATGGATGGGCACTCATTATAAAGAACAAAGCCCTCCTAACCTCGCACCTAGCTGTCGAAGAAGCTGCAGAACTCCTCCCACGATGAAAAACCTCATACCTTTCAGGTCCTCCCCAACTCTTTGCGTGGCTGTGAGAAAATGTTACAAATGATGACTTCTTTTACTTCATATCTCAGTAGTGCTGATGAGCTCCACCTGCAAAGAAAAAATGTCCTACTGCCACAAAACAGAAAGAAGAATTTCTATTAGACTTAACTTAATTTATTTTTCTGTTGGTCACAGTTTTGACACTGGGTTAGTCATTTATTGCTGGGTAGTACATGCTCACCTACTATTGGCAAACACACTCCAAAGCTGTGACATCACCATGCAACCATTAGCTCCATCCCATTCCTTGTCAATTGCTTAGACCACTGTATTTCACCATTTAGAAGCCATGGCTTCTACTGCATTTTAACATTTTGGACAGTGGCTTCTAAACAGTAGCGGCTAGTAAATGGGGCTGACTTATATTGAAGAGCTGCTGACGCCTCAAAGAAAACTTTGAAAAATATTTAGGTACAATTTAGCTTGCATTCTACATGTATTCAATAGATTTCTTTTCCCATAACTGCTTTTTGAGACATTTGCATGGAAACATGCTCATTGTCAGTTAAGAGTTCATCTGCCCTTACGCTTACTCTCACTTCATGTCATAGTCTCTCTGCTGTGACATCACAGTCTGTTGCCATGGGAGTAATTCTGATGTCACAAATAGAGCATTATGACCTTGGGTAGGAGAATGCAACAGGAATAGATGAACTCTTCAGAAGCAAAAGATCCTGTCTCACACAAATGGCCTCAGTAATAAATAATGGGAGGAGAAATAAAGAACTAATGTGAAATGCAAACAGAACTGAGTCTGAATATTATTTTCTTAAAGCTGTCCAAATGGTGTTAGCTGCTCTTTAATAACCTGTTGTAGTGAGCTGGCATGTATATTTTACTGCCATGTAGGACTCTCATTAAATGCTCAGTAATGAGAGTAGGAACTAACACACAGACCACTTACAGAAGTTACAATGGATGTTATAGCTACAGAACTGAGAGAACTAGGATAGTCCAGTGAAAGTGGAGTGAAAAATGAAGTACTGCACCTGTACCAAGAATCAGCAAATACAGGTTACTCACCTGTAACAGGAGTTCTAGGAATGATATGTTGTTCATCCACACTGTCTGGCAGGTTCCTTGCCGCTTTAAATCTTGCGGAAGGTCTTCAAGCTGGCTCCTCCACCCACCCGGGTGGTAAAACTCTCGGCTCCCACCCATAGCGTAAATCTAGCCCATGGAAGCCAGGTTGTTATCGGTCCGAAGGAGGTTGGTGGAAGTGGATGAACAACATATACCATTCCTAGAACCCAGGTTACAGGTGAGCAACCTGTATTTCACGGACATGGATATGTTGTTCATCCATACTGTCTGGCAAACTCCTAGCAGTTCTCGGAGGAGGGAGGCAAGGCGCACACCCCTACTTGGGAAATAAAGACTGAGAACCGAGGCCCCAAAACCAGCATCCCGGCGTGACTATGGTTGATGTGGTAGTGGGTGATGAAGGTGTGCTGACTTCCAGGTAGTAGCCCTGCAGATTTCCTGGATAGGGACATCCCTGGAAGCAGCCTCTGATGCAGCGGTATGGCGGTAGAATGAGCTCTTATCCTCTGGCAGGCTCCATGCCCGCCAGCCTATAGCAGAGATCTGGCAGGAGGTGACCCACCTGCCAATCGTCCGCTTGGCTGCAGGTGTGGCTTCAGCGTAGGTGACAAACAGCTGGCGAACCTCTCCACGAACTTCAGCCATCCGCCTTGTAATAAGCGAGCACTCTTCTAGGGTCCAAAGTATGGAGCCTATAGTCGCCTCCGAGGTGATAGGGGTAGAACACCGGCAGAGTCAACACCTGGTTAAAGTGAAACTCTGACACCACCTTCGGAAGGAATTTCGGTGGGGGGCGAGGACAACCTTGTCCCTGTGGAGACCAGATAAGAAGACTCGATGGAAAGCGCCTGGAGCTCTCCCATCCTTCTGGCTGACGTGATAGCCACCAAGAAGGCGGTCTCTTCCGACAGGTGAGATGTCACACCTGTGCATCGGTTCGAATGGCCTGCCCATGAGCTTAGATAATACTAGCAGGAGATCCCACGGAGGTGGAGGTTCTCGCACCGAGAGGATATGTGATCAAGGCCTTTGAAAATGCGCCGCACCATCTCTCCTGCGCCTAAAGACTGTTTCGCCCGCGCCGCAAGCAGAGATGGCTGCCAGGTGCACCTTAAGGGTCACTGACCGAAGCCCTAGCTGAGAAAGGGACCAGGTAGTCCAGAATGCTTTCCAAGGAAGAGGAGGAAGGTCCATTCCCTTGTCCTGACACCAAATGAAGAATCTCTTCCATTTGAAGGCGTAGATTTCTGGTCGACTCTTTACGGATGCCCTCAACGACGCTTGAGGACCTCGGCCGGAAAGACCAAGGCCTGGAACTCTAGCAGCTCAGGAACCAGGCCGCCAGGTGCAGGGACTGAAGGTCTGGATGGAATACCTTCCCTGACCGACTGAGATCAGTTCGGGCAGACTGGAAGCCGCCTCGGAGCCTGGAGCTGAGACTGAGGAGATCTGGATACCAGAACTGGCGGGGCCAGTCTGGGGCTACCAGAATCACCTGTGCCTTGTCCCTCCTCGCTTTGAGAAGCACCTTTTGGATCAAGGGAAATGGGGAAAGGCGTAGAAGAGGCCCGGGGTCCACGGCCTTGAGAAGGCATCCTGCAGTGAGCCCTGCTGAGGGGGGGGCATGATACAGTCTCAGCTTCGCATTCTCCCTGGAGGCAACCAGGTCCATCTGAGGCGTGCCCCAGTGGGAGAAGAGATCTTGTACTACCTCTGGCAGAGAGACCACTTGTGAGACGCAGCCCCTATCCGGCTTAGGGCATCAGCCAGGGTGTTGGAGGCTCCTGCCATGTGAATGGCGAGAGATCCACCTCCAGGCTGCACACGAGTGACCAAATGCGGAGAGCTTCTCTGCACAGAGGCATGGGCGTGTCCCGCCCTGGTGGTTTAGGTAGTACATGGTGGTGGTATTGTCCATCTGGACCTGAACCACTTGACCCAGTAAAAGCGGAGAAGGCGGTGAGGGCTAGACAGACGCTCAAGCTCCAGCAGGTTGATATGGCACTGGACTCTCGAGGGGACCAGAGGCCGTGTGCTCTGTACTCCCCAGATGGGCATCCCAACCCATCAGAGAGGCACCGGTCGATAGAGAGACCATTGGCTCGAGGCGGACAAATGGGTTGCCCTCCTGCAGATGTGCTGGAATGGTCCACCACTGGACAGCGTTCCACATCCCTGGGACACTGTCACAAGACGATCCAGCGGATCAAAGTGCTGTGACCATTGGCTGGCCAGTCCCCATTGAAGGGGACGATGTACCAGCGGGCCCAAAGGACCACGCTGGTGCAGGCCCCATGAGGCCCAGGAGGCGCAGGAAGTCCTGGATAGACGCGATTGCCCAACCTAAATGGTTGGGCAAAGGAGAAAGAACCTTGGCCCTGTCCGCTGGGAGCTGTGCTCTGGCCCGATGATTGTATCACCTGCTTTGGCAGAGTTCCGACTTGGCCTCGTTGATGAGAGGCTAACCTGAGAGCAAACCTGGAGGCCAGATCTCTGGACCGCTCCACCCCGCTCTGGAGGGGCTGCAATCAGCCAGTTGTCCAGGTATGGGTACACGCGACCCTTTGGCTGCGCGAATGCTGTCACCACTGCCATGCATTTGGTGAAGACTCTGAGCTAGGGAAAGGCTGAAGGGCATGGCCTGGAACTTGTAAAGGGATCCCTCCGCTCTGAAGCAGAGTAATCTCTGGTGGGACGGATGGATTGGGGACGTGAAAGAGCATCCTGAAGGTCAGGAACAGAACCACACGCCTCGTTCCAAGGATGGGATTATCTGAGTTAGAGTGACCATCCTGAAAGTCCAAGACCTTAGGAACCTGTTCAGGTTGTGCAGGCCGAGAATGGGCCAGCCCCATCCGTTTGGGACAGGAAGTACCTGGACACAAACCCGGGTCTGGAGGAGGATCCACCACCTCCTGATCACCTCTTTTTTGAGGAGCAGGGCAATATTGGCTCGGCAGGCCGACAGAGAGACTACGGACCCGTGGCCCCGGGTGACAGCTCGGAAGGGTGGGGCCTGCTCGAACTCCAGAGGCAGGCCCTTTCCTACCTCCAACACCCACCGGTCCGTGGTGATAGCGGACCAGGCGGAAAGGAAGTGGCGGAGCCGTCCCCACTGGGGAACCCGGGGAAGTGATGAGGCTGCGGCGACACCTCAACCTGTCACTGGGCAGGCTCTGAGGAGGAGACTGGGCGAGGGACCTCCTGGGCCTTTACCTCCCTGCTTCCTATTGGAGGAAGCCCCATGAGCTGGGTTTGGGATGCCAAGTGAGCCTGCTGGCCCTGGTGCTGGTGCTGTTGGGCCAGACATGCCAGTAGGCGCAGAAGCGAAAGGACTTGTGCTGCCGCTGTTGGCGGCCTTTGTCCTTCTGGGCAGAGGTGACCCGAGTCCAGAGTGGCACTGGACTTTTCCATCCGCTGGGTGACCTTCCACTCCAGGGCGAAGAGTCGGTCCCCAGGAAGGGACATCTGCCAATTTGCTGGGTATCTGCCGTGGAGGTGGATATCCTCAGCCATGCTCTGTGGTGCATGGCCACAAGGCACAACTGATCTGGCACAGGAGTCTCTTATGTCCAGAGCCATTTGGAGCTGCTGCTTAGCCACTGCCCTACCCTGGTCCCGAACCTGCCAGACCGTGGTCTAGAGTCGTGAGAGATGAGGGATCACCTCATCCAGGGAGCCCATGAGGGCGTGGAGAAGTGTGCCATCAGCACGGCTGAGCTGGCCTGGTGGAGGCCAAGGGAGGGCCGGCGTACACCTTGCGCCCGGTGTAGTCCAGCTTTTGGACTCCTTGTGGGGCTTTTCCACATCCCTAAGCGTTCCCGGAATGCCGGCAAGCTGTCGGTGACCAACCCCTTGGCAGAGGGTGTTCGAAAAACCGGGCAAGAGCCGGTAGGGACCGCATACTTCCTGGCCATCCTGGCGAAGGCACAGGGCAGGAAGCAGGCCGCTGCCAGAGCTCAAGCCTGGGCCAACAATGGCTTCAGCCACCAGAAAGGCCTCCGTGGGTGAATCCCCTCGGGTCCAGTATCTCATCAGGGGATACTTGGCCGCTTGGATCTGAACTCGAGCTGCATCCCGGTGGACTCCGAGATGAGCCGAAGCAAACCCATGAAGGACGATGGGCTTCGTCCAAGATTGGCCCCAGAGGACTCCAGGTAAATGGGCCTGGAGAACAGGGAGTCGTCGTCGTCGGACTCGGAGGAGTCCTCGAAAACTGCCTGGGGCCTGAGCCACCCTCCACCTGCTGAGGGCGGTCGGGAGTGAGGTGACCGAGCAACCTGTGGGGCAGGCCTTGCCCCGACCAAGAGTCCTGTGGCGGTGCCCCGATTCGCGTTGTGGGCGGAGGTTCCACCACAATCGGTGGGGCAGCTGGTTTCGGCTGAACAACGGCCCAGGCTTGGGCACCTCGACTACAGCGAGGGTTGTTTCAGGCAGCTCGGGTGACAGCCACTTGATGGCGGGGAAGGCGGCTGGCGTGGTCTTGTTCCCGGACAGAGTAACTGCTGCCATATCAGGTCCTCGTAGCATGGCGCAATTTGCGTTGAAGCCTCTCTATTCGAGGAGAAAGGCGAGGATGGCGGTGGCGCCCGTTTACCTCGGTGCGAGACCGAGACCGCCAATGTCGGCGGGATTGGCTGGACCAAGACCGAGATCTTGGTGTTTCGAGGGCGGGTCTGGGAAGGAAGCGGGGACACCCGCTCTTCCTCGGCTCGAAGCTAACAGGGACTTGCTGCACGGGCAGTCAGATCCTCGGTCTCCACGGGGGAACTGGTGAAGAAGGGTTGTCGGCCTCACCAGTCGAGCCAGCCCATCCGATGGGTCGAGAAAATCTCGGCCGTCGACGGGTGTCTCGGCCGGCTGGCCTGGCGGGGGCGCCGTGAAGCCAGTGGCCTTAGTGGCAACCTCGACCGAAGTCGACAGTCGGCCGTCCGAGGAAGGAGACCTCCCACTCCCACAAATGCAAAGCTGGGACTTACCCTTTGAGTCCTTCTTTTTGGACCGAGAGGAATGTCCGGATGGCCCCTCCCTTCGTGTAAAGGGACTGGCAAGCTCCATGAACAAAGCTGAATACAAGGTACCCAGAGGCGGGATAAATGCCACGACTGAGGAAGAGGATGATGCAGCCTGGGCTGCCTCCTCCTCGAGGCGATCATCTGCTCAAGTTGCTCACCAGAGCCAGCGCCGCGGTAACTGTCATGGTCCTCCTTCGACTTGACCAGCAGGTGGCGCTTCTCGGGCGCCAAGCTGCTAAGGGCAGCGCGGTCCTCCAGGGCGTTGGCAAGCGAGCGGCATGACTACCGCAGGCCTGCGGGTCGTGTTCTGAAGCCGAGGCAGTAGGCGGCGTGGAGTGCGGGTCCGTCCTGGACATCTTCTGCCCACAAAGGGCACCGCGAGGGGGAGGTCGATTTGTTCATCACAGCCATGAGGAAAAGATGACCAAAGTCCTGAAAATATTAAAATGAGTTTGAGCAAACCGAAGAATTAGGATCCAATCTATCTGTGCAGAAGCGTTAAGGAGGAACCTGAGCTTCCAAAGCGGTAAGGAAGATCTGGCGTCGTAAGAGGCGGAGCCGAGGTTTACCACCTAGATGGGTGGGAGGAGCCAGCAGAAGACCTTCCAGCAAGACCTAAAGTGGCAAGGAACCTGCCAGACAGTGTGGATGAACAACATATCCATGTCCCTAGAAACTAAGGCATCTGTCGGCATGAGATCAGAATTTTTTCTAGTTGAAAACTACTTAAAAAAGCCTTGGCTTTTATTACAGGGTAGGCTTGCAAACAGCGAAATACAGTATTCAATCATCGTTTCATTTACTTTTCTTTTTCCCTTTTTTACTGTGTCTTGGTCACCATATTTTGCCACTTAAGAGCTGAATATTTAAGCAATATACAACATAGAAACATACAATTTGATGGCAGATAGGACACGCTTGACCCACCTAGTCTGCCCATTTCCTACCTAATGGATAAACTGCAGATCCTACTTAACCAACAGCCACTTCCTCCCACCCCACTAGAACTGCCTTATGTCTGTCCCATGCATTCTTGAATTCCCCCACTGTTTTTGACTCCACGACCTCCTCGGAAGGCTGTTCCATGCATTTACAACCCTCTCATGAAAAAATACTTCTCACATTACCTCTGAGCCGTTCCCCTTCTTCTAGATTGTGCCCCCTTGTTCTTGCACATCTCTTTTCTGAAGATGCTGCCCTCTTGGACTTTCCTGTTTCCCTTGAGATACTTGAAAGTTTCTATCATGTTTCCTCTTCCTCCTTTCCTGGAGGCTATACATATTAAGCTCCTTTATTCTTTCTTCATATGTGTTCTGGTGCAGACCCTGCACCACTTTGGTTGCCCTCCTCTTGACAGCCTCCACCCTATCTATGTCTGCGAGACAGGTCTCCAGAACTGCATGCAGTATTCCAGATGTGATCTCACCAACTGTCTGTACAGAAGGATAACAACTTCCTGTTTTCTACTGGTGATGCCTCTCCTATGCATCCCAGTATCCCCACAACCCTCCTTACTGCCCTCTCACATTGCTTGCCTACCTTTAGGTCATCTGATATAACTACCCCAGGTCCCTTTCCATTTTTTTGCTGCCAGTATCTCACCCCCACTGTTACTCTTCCCTTGGTTTTGTTTCCCAGGTGCATTACTTTGCACTTCTTTGCGTTGAATCTAAGCTGCCATACATCTGACCATTCCTCCAACCTTGCAAGTCCTTCTCATCCTTTCCACCCCACCTTGTGTATCAACCCTGTTGCAGATCTTTGTGTCGTCTGCAAAGAGACATACTTTGACTTCAGTCCTTTAGCAGCGTCACTTATAAAGACATTAAAAGGATCGGACCTAGTACTGAACCCTCTGGTACCCCACTAGTAACACCCTTTCTTCACTGTGGACTGTTTGTTATTACCCTCTGTTTCCTGTTGTCCAGCCAATGTTTTACCCAGGCTACCACCCTGGCCCCACTCCCAAGCTGGCTAATTTGTTTATTAATCTTTTGTGTGTGGGACTGTGTCAAATGCTTTCTAAAGTCTAGGTAGGCCATGTCCACGGCCCCTCCTGGCCCTTACTTTGGTCACCCAGTCAAAGAAATCGATTAGATTTGTCTGACATGACCTTCCTGCTGTGAATCCATGCTGCCTTGGGTCCTAAGCCCTACTGGCCTCTAGGTACTCAACAGTTCTTTCCTTAGAGTGATTCCTTCATTTTCCTACCACTGAGGTCAAACTGACAGGTCTGTAGTTTCCTGCCTCTGTCACATCCTCCTCCAGTCCTCAGGTACCACACCATCCTCCCATGATTTGTTAAAACTGTAGTCAGTAGTGTTACTAGTTCTCCCCTTAGTTCTTTTAGAATTTGGGGTGAATCCCATCAGGCCCCATTGCTTTATCCACCTTCAGTTTTAGGAGTTCTTTCAGAACCCCTTCTTCTGTGAAAGGACTGATATCAACCCCTATCCAGAGTGCTTCTATTGACTGGATCAGATACCTCCCCTCCTCTTCCTTTGTGAATACTAAGCAAAAGTATTCGTTCAGTATCCTGCTTTTCACTGTCCTCTCTGCCCAACCACCCTCCTCTTTATTCAGCCTCAGTATCCCTGCCTTAGTCTTTCTTCGCTCCCTAATGTACCTATAAAGATTTTATCCCCTTCTTAACCAAGTTGGCTGTCTTTTCCTCGGTTTGGGCCTTTGCTATTCTGACTGCCTTCCCTTCCTTCTGCTTTAACTGGTACAGTTCTCTGTCCTGCTCCTTCTGTGTTTCCTTATACTTCCGAATGCTGTCTTTTTCTCCCTGAACTTCCTGCCACTTCTTTTGAGAACCATAGTGTTTTCTTACATTTGATTTATTTGCGTCACACAAGGTGTGTTGCCTCTGTGATAGCAGTTTTGATGTTTCCATATTGTTGCTCCACCCCACCTTCTTGCCTGTTTGCTAGTGCTTTTCTGGACACTCTCCCATTTGGACAAAATCAGCCCTCCTGAAGTCCAGTTCCTTCACTTTTGTATGACTTGACTCTACAGCGAAGTTTAATGTGAACCACACTGTCTGGTGGTCACTTGTTCCCAGATGGCTACCCACTTCTAGCTCTGAGATTCTCTCTCCATCTCCATTTGAGAGTACCAGGTCTAAGATTGCTCTCTCCTGGTGGGTTCCAACTCTAGTTGTCTGAGGCATGGCCCTGCTCTTGAATGTGGCTGCAGCAAAGGTGCTCCAGTTAACATCTGGAATATTCAGGTCCCCTATCAGCAATATCTCCTTCTCTGCCATCCTAAGGATGCTTTCTATCATTCCTTGTCCATTACCTCCCCTGAGATGGGGGACTGTATACAACCTGTGTGGATTGTGGTGCCATTTCAGTCTCCAGGGTGACCCACAGTGCCTCCTCTCCCGTTTACCCTTTAGTTCTGTTGCTTTGATCCTTCCATTACATGAGAGCTACCCCATCTCCTCTTCTACCCTCCCTGTCCCTTCTGTAGATTGTGTACCCTGGTATGTTGACATCCCAGGCATGGTTCTCTGTGTGCCATGTTTCTGTGACTGCACGATATCCAGGCATCCCTCTTCCATCAAGACCACCAGTTCAGGGGCTTGCTACCTAGACTGCGGGCATTGGTACTCATTCCTGCCTTCTACCTATCGACTGCTGTATCTTGGCATTTACATCATTAACTACCTTGATGGGTTTTTTTTGTGAGGAGCTAGGACTTTCCTTCTCCTTTCAGCGCCCCTTGGCTAGTTTAAATGTTTGCCAATGAAGCATTTAAACCTACACCTAGGATCCTGGTTTCCCTCTGGACAGATGCACACCATCATGCCAGTATAGGCTGTATCCCTCAGGTGGAGACCCAGTCCCCAGTGAAGCCAAAACCTTGAACTCTGCACCAGTTTTCAACCACTTGAATCCCGTGGTGTGGAGTACCCTAGCCTCACCCATACCATGAACAGGCAGCACCTCTGAGAAGGTTACTCTGAGTGCTACTTGTCTAAGGCCCCTCCCCAACTCCACAAACTCCTCCTACACTGCTCAGATCCCTTTCCAGCCAGGTCATTTGTCCCTAGGTGGACAATGACATCCAGCTCCCTCCCCATGCAGCTGCTCCCACTATCCTGAGTTAGCTCCCTGTCCCTCCAAGCCATGGCGCCAGGCACCCTACCTCTCTCACCTCCCTCTACCAATTATACCCTCCTAATAATGGAGTCCCCACCAGGAGTTGTTTCCTTCCTCTGTGGGGTCCCATGCCACCTTCCTGTGGGTCTCCTTTGTGGAAGTTCCCAGCATCCTCCTTGGTCTCCAGTGCAGGTGCCTCAAGAGAAACCACACTCTGCCAGAATGGCATATGAATTGTGGAGAGGTACAACTGGAGGGATGCCTCTGTTCCACCACCCACATCCTCCTTGAGCCCACTGTGGTCCAACCACTCCTCTTTCTTGGCAATCTCTGGGGCAGCGGTGGTGGCCCTGGATGGGAAAGGAGGTCCCCTGAATCC
Organism: Neoceratodus forsteri; assembly: GCA_016271365.2. Classification (NCBI taxonomy): domain Eukaryota; kingdom Metazoa; phylum Chordata; order Ceratodontiformes; family Ceratodontidae; genus Neoceratodus; species Neoceratodus forsteri. Next base: position 328,092,241 of record CM057449.1, on the reverse strand, counting down.
TGGCTAACCTAGCCTAGAGATGAGCAACATCCTCCCTCAGCCCAGAGAGGTGCCTGCAGATGAGACAACACTGCATCCTCCAGAACGTCTCCCGGAAGACTGCTGCTCCACAGTCACTTCACTGCACCACTCCCATCATGTCTTTACTTGTGGTCCCTTAACTGTTGTTTTGTATACTTACTCTTTCCTCTCCTGTATATTTAATATATAATATATATATATATATATATATATATATATTTTTTCCTACTTTTCTACTGCGCTGTGCCTTAAAGCCCCTGTTCTTCCTGTTCTGAGATAGTAAATTTTATATTCCTCAATAGTCTCCTTTTCACTTGCTCAAAGTTAGTCCTCCAGCAACTAGAGGTGATGGAGAGCTACTCTTCCTTATAGGATGGTAATTCTTTTGTGCATCTGTGATCACTCCCTTCCTTCTTCCAAACAGGAAGTTCCTGTTAGTCAAATCCTGTGACTATAAAAGTAGAACTAGCTAAGCCGGGGGTGGAAGGGAGGATGGAGACAATATAGTCCCAGTAGAGTAGTATAGTCCTAGCAGCACCTCCTTCCTCTTGCTGTTCTCTGCCACAAGCTAGCTAGTCAGTTTTTAAATGCAAGCACCTGGCTTCCTTCCTTCTAAGCCACTCCTCCTAATTAACAGTTTGTTTCTTCACCTAGCTAACTGCACAGATAACAATGCCTTCACCCTAATTCAGTTTTTTCTTCACCTAGCTAACTGCACAGATAACAATTCCTTCACCCAACTCAGACAAACACACTCTTTTTTTCATTTGTTTTGTTTGTTTTTACCCTAAATTGAAGTTCCCAGTAAAGAGTTCTAGTTCTTTAGTCCAGTAGAGTAGTATAGTTTTAACAGCACCTCCTTCCTCTTGCTGTTCTCTGTACCATGACAGGGTGTGGGTTATGCTGGAATTGATCCACCCCTGGTGTGGTTTTGATCATGGGGCCACAGGCAGTGTGAGTAAACCACACAAGAAGTGGTAAATCCCAGCATAACAACCCACACTCTGAGTGTATATTGCAACTGTACAATGTCTCTCCCTTTTCTCGCTGTAAAACAAACAAACTTTTTTGGTATTTTAAATTATTTGTATTGATTTCATGCCTCCACCAGACAAAAATAGTACCTTGTTGCTAGGGGCATCTTGCCTGCCAGTGAAAGTCGTCCTCTAAACCCAATCCCATCCCACACATACACCACAGACTCACATCCCTCGACCCACACACACACACACACACAGACCTGGGGATCATGGAAGTCCAGCTTCTGTCTTTTTCTCTTTTTCAGCAGTCCGACAGCCTAACAACTCCAAGTATACGGTGTGAACTGTAACATCAACCCCCAACACAGACACACACACTTACTTGCAGAGACCTGGTGATTGTGGAAGCCCAGCTTCCGTCTTTTTCTTTTTCTTTTTAAGCAGTCTGAGGGCTGATGGTTTAGAGCGAGTTTCACTAGCTCTGTTAGCGTTCATGGAAACAGAGGCAAAGGGTGGAAGTGAGCAGTGTTCCTGAGATCATTAAACCTTGACGTGATTTTTTTTGTTAAATAGGAGTCAGTTCTGGGAACAAAGCAGGGTTTATTTATTAAAACAGCAGTCCATGTTTCAGTCTTGTGGTTTTGTGTTGCGTTTATTGGAGAATTGTGGTTTAACTGGAGGTTAAATGGGGAGACAACATAGTGGCTTTTAGGGGTTGGAGTGATTTAAAGTAGTGGGGCATTCCAGATGCAGCTGGCTGGCACTTTTACCCATTGGCCATGCCAGGATTTACAATGGGTGAATCATGCCAGCCAGTCAATCAGAACACATGATTTTTCAAGCCACTGTATAATCATTAATTCCCATCTTGTCTTCCGGCTATCATACTGATTTAAATGAAGTAATACATTTATAATTGGATAATCAGTTCCAAAAACATTTTTTTCAGTTGTTTAACCAGGAGTGGCACACTAAGCTGATAGCTTGTTTACAGGTGCGGACTGGGAGCACAAGGAAGTTAAGTGACTTGCTCAGGGTCACACAGTATGCAAGTGGGGCTGTGGGATTCAAACCCAGGTCTCCAGATTTGTAGCTCAGAGCCTTAAACCACTGTGCTATACTGCCTCCCATTTTACCTTTTCAGTTACTGAGTCCGTGTTTGTATCATTTTTACAACTCTGCACTTGTGCTCTTACATAGCAACTAGGGCTGGGGTGAACTGTTCCCAGGAGATCTGGACCCCCAATCCACGGACCTGGATAAATAAGGACTTAGCTATAGAAGCCCCGCTCCAGAGCCGTGGAGATCAATTTTGTTGTTTGTTGCCATGGGGATGTCTCGGTACATACAGTCAGCTGGCAGAATCCAATCAGGCAACAAGGCTGGTGCGGATGCACTCCACAGTATATAACCATGCTGAGGCACCACGTGGCCCCAGACGAGCAGAGGACTGGAGGAGCAGGAGCAGAAGTTGTGCTGAGCAGCAGAGACCTGCCAAGCTACCAAATGCCCTCAAAAGAAAATACACCAGAAAGGCAGAAAATTGGAGGAAAGGGAACAACAACAGAAGAAATTAGGGAGAGTGACAGAAAGGAGGGAGAGGAGCGATCATTGGTGGTGAGTGAAGGTGAGTCGGGGACTCGGGACTGGAGAGATAGTGGTGGCTTGGATGGCTGCCGGGGGTGGGTGGGGGATGCAAAGTTAACTTGCAAACTAAGGCAGTACTGTACTGTGTGACTGTATATTGAGCAAGGGCAGGCTGGCAAAATCGTTCACTTGTGCCATTCCATCTAGATCCAGACTGAGGAGAGAGGTAGAGGAGAGACTGGACTACTGGGGCCCAAGAGATTACAGTTATAGACAATCCCAAATGCAAGTTTTTTTCTTTTCTTGGCCTCAGATAGTGTAGCTGTGTGTTCATGAGAAAGGGCTGGCAAAATCTTGACTTGTGCCATTCCAGATCCAGAGGAGAGAGGAGACTAATGGGAGTCCAAGAGAGATTACAATTACAGAAAATCCCAAATGGAAGTTTTTTCCCTTGGCCTCAAACAGTGTAGCTGACTGTGTATATGAAAAAAGGACAGGCTGGCAAAATTTTTGACCTTTCCTTTTCCAGAGGAGAGAGAGAGGAGAGACTACTAGAGGTACCAGAGAAATTTTACAGTTACATAAAATCCTATATTTTTCAAGACAATTCTTGTTCTCCTTGATCTCTCTTCAGCGTTTGACCATGTGGACCATTGTGTGTTGCTCGTACCCTTAGGGACCTATGCGGACTCACGGTAATGTCATCAAATGGTTTGAGTCCTTTCTTACCAACAGGAGGCAACGGGTTATGATGGGAAATTCCTCATCTATACCCAACCTCCTTCTTTGTGGAGTTCCTCAAGGATCGGTACTGGCTCCAATGCTGTTCGCAGTACACATGCTGCCTCTGGGTGGGATCATTAGGAAGTATGGCTTGAGTTTTCATTGCTATGCTGATGATACTCAGCTATATCTTTCCTTTGCCCCAGGAACATCAAATGCAGTGGATGTGCTAAACATCTGTCTGGCGAGATAACGACTGGATGGCCTCCAGCTGGTTGCGGCTAAACCCCGATAAGACGGAGGTACTGGTAATGGAGTCGAACAGAGTCCGTGATAGGATGGTCTTGACACAGAAACTGGGCTCGTTCTTGGAACTGTGCCATTGAAGGCCTCCTCTTGGGTGCAAAATCTGGGCGATTTTGGACAGAGATTTAACCATGGAGGCTCAAATATCCTCCATGGTTCGTACCCTGTTTTACCATCTCAGAAACATTGCCAGATTAAGCCCCTTGTTCCGCCTCTGGACCTCTCTACCTTGATACATGCCTTAGTCACATCAAGGCTTGATTACTGTAATACGCTCTATCTCGGGGTCACAGGAGGATCTCTCCGCAGACTGCAGCTGGTGCAAACGCAGCTGCCCAGTTGTTGACTGGGCAGCAAAGTTTTGTCATATTACACCGGTTTTGCATGAATTGCACTGGCTGCCAGTCAGGTGGAAGTCCCTAAAGTGGGTCTTCTCACCTATAAGGCCCTACATGGGCTGGGCCCTGGTTACCTGTCAGACCTTCTGTCACCTGCCTCCTCGCGCCCTCTTCGTTCCTCCAGTGGTTGCTCCTCGGCCATTCCCAGAACTAGGGTGAAATCCGCTGGCATAGAGCATTTAGCGCCACGGCCCCTGTTCTGTGGAATTCTTTGCCAATTATGGTCAGGAAGCTTCCTCAGTAGATATTTATAATGCCCAGTTGAAGACTTTCTTTTCTAAAGCATTCGATGTTTAGATGGACATCTATAGTTATGGTTTTGATTTTGTTAGATTTTGTATTTTATTGTGTATAAGTAGTATATTTAAATGTTTTTTTTAAGTTTTATGAAGGTGCCCAGAGCCTCGAGATTGGGCATCTTTAAATAAATTTTTGCCTTGCCTTCATGGCTTCAGTGTGGCTGTGTGCACAGGGCAAGGGCAGCATGGGGCAAGATAAATCTTTGACTTCTGCCATCTATTTGCATCTCATCTCCTCTCTCTCTCTCCCAACACACTCATGACATGGACCAAAGTAGGGTATGCCACCATTATAGGCCAGCCAAGAAGGGCTAGTAGTGACTGACTGCTTTTTATTTAGCAGTTTTACTTTAATTTTTTATGTAAATAATCCATTAAATTATTTAATTTCAGCCTCTGTGAAAATGAGTGACTTTGACCACTTTTATGCATTTTTCAAATACTGGTCAATAAATCAGAACTAATCAGAATAAATCAGAACTTCACCGTGTTCGGTTCTTATTTAATAAGGGTCAGAAATTCACTGAGTCCTCCCAGCCCTAATAGCAACCTCCAGTGGTTAATCAAGCGTGTGACATTATACGGTTATCACCAGGGCCACTGGACTAATCAATTGAAGGACCCATGAACTTGAGGTAACTGCCTCTCACCCGGCAGGTGACTGGCGAACCTACGCCCACTGGCTACCCTGACCGAAGAGTAGGAGGGGTGTGGTGGACTCAGTAGTCAAGTGGCGGCGGAGGTTGGTGAAGAGCCACTCCTGAGACTTGCATGAGAATTTGCTGGAGGGTGGCTGCAGCTGAGTTGCCCGATGCTTGACCTGGCATTTGGCTGTTTGTTGTGGCTTAGTCTGCCATTAGGCATGTCAACAAAATGGCTGTTAGGCGGTATATCCAGGGCAGTACATAGTATGTACCAACCTTAGGGACCTGCCCGTCTTGGAGACTGGCAAAAACGTCCTGTGCATCCTCCACAAACAGGACAGAACCTCTGAAGAGGGTCTCCTGGATAGCCACCTGGACACCAGGTGCCAAGCCTGACACCCTAAGCCAGGAAAATATCCTGAGACAGAGGCGATAGCGCATCTCACAGCTGAGAAGCCCACCGCATCATAGGTGACCCACAGATAGGGACACATGCGACTTTGGCGGTAACATGTGTCAGCCAAAGCAGTCTCAGATGTTGTGTCTGGCAAGGCCTCAATGACAGGTTCCAGATAGCATAGAAACGGATTACTGAAAGACCAGCATATGTGCTCCCTAATTAAGTGCAAACATGGGGAGAGTGGAGGGAGAATAAAACTTCCTCCCAAACTGATCCAGTTGCCTTGACTTCCTGTCGGAAGGGGAGGCTCTTTTCTATGAGAATAGATTTCCTTCTAGATTTATTGCTGCATTCACTTTCTTATCTGCTAATCAAAAATGTGCTTGCTGGGACTTTCAGGGATGGGAGGGGAGGAGATGTGGGTTTACCCTTTTATTTTGTCCTAGGTTGTTTTAGTTAGTTTAGGTTTATCCTTTTGAACCAATCCTAACAATGTAACTAATATACCTGGATCTTAGCTCTACGCTACCTATGTTTCAATGTAGTTATGTATATCTCACTTTGATTTTCTTTTGTTTGTGGTTGTATTATTTGCATGAAAATAAAATAAACTTAATTGCAAAAAAAAAAAGAAGGAGGCTCTCATGCACTGGACTTGGTCGACTCTATGTGGACCACCATAGAACTACTGAGCCAGCCTTAGGGTGGACACTGAGGTGACCCTTATCCCCAGGAGTTCTAAATTCCCATCAGCCTGTCGCCACAGCAGGAGTGGAGGAAGGCAATATCCATATGGTGGAGGCCAAACCCTCGTGAAGCTCCAACCACAGGGGTACGAGGACAGGAGTAGCCCGATATCCAAGTGTTCGTGTTACTCTGACCACTGGGGTCCTACATCAGGTTTCTGCCCGTGACCTCCTCAATCTGTTTCAGGAGGTCTATGAAAGAAGGGTCCTCAGAGGATAAACTGGGGACTCCTTCAAGCGTGGTTCCTCGGAGGGGGTCTGAAACCCCAAAACCAAAGGGAGGACTCAGTTCTGATTCTTAAGAGTCTGGAGTCGGATGTCAGGTCGAGAGGCCTCCTGAGACCTAGGAAGAATGCCACCTGACATCAGAATTGACGTTGGGCCTTTCGTTAGACCCAATGTGAGACTAGTCGCTGGTTCCAGTGGGGAACCAGGTCTGTGAGCCTGATCCACACCTAACTGTGTGTGGGAGGCTCTCACCTGCAGCCGGCTGTCCAGCTTGGAGACCAGCTGTGATTTGGCCTCGGACCACTAAGACTGGAGGATGGCCCCAAATTCCACCGAGATGAAAGGTGGAGGAGCGAAAGTGGCTGGTAGACCAGCTAGAACCCTGCATGATACCCGGCGTTGGATATCCCAGTGTCGCGAAACCTGAGTGTCGGGTAAGTAAAAGTGTACCTGGATGCGGAAAGCCCAATGTCAAGACAGCCTGGTGTAGGTACCCGAAACCCAAAGATAGGACGGGTGACCAGGCGGAGGGTAGCTGACGGAGGCCCCAACAGAGAAACTAACGTGAGACCCTGAGGCCTGAAAATCAGACCGGAAGGGCCAAGGAGCAGAGTCAAGCATGAGGTCAGCAGGAGGCAAGACCAGCGGTGATGGCGATGGCCCGACCGGAGTGGAAAGGCCCTACGTGGCTCCGACATCAGGTCCGAGGGTGAACCGACAACGGCACCCAGACAGTCCCCATCCTCCAGCTCCATGGGTCGAGAGGGGGGACAGATGGAGAAAGCTCCACTGAGAAAAGAGAGGGAGTATCTCAGTGGGCAGATCCCACCTGAGAAGCAGTCCAGGACCGCCATAGGCTTTGACTGGCTGGACACCATCAGGACTCGTGCCAGAGTCCGACAAAGGGAAGGCAGTCCAGGACTGGCCAATGGCTTTCAACGGCTGGACGCTGACAGGACTCGCGCTGGAGTCAGGCGAAAGAGTAACAGCCTGGCAGTCACTGGAGGAGCCGACAACAGACTTATCAACTTTGGCCGTGGTTGGCAACGGAGTCCCCGGACACTCCATCATCGACTCGGGTCTGGCATCCGTCAGAGGGCCGATTTAGTGACTTATTGGCCACACCTCCCTGGCTTAGACCTGGAGGTAGAGGAGGGTCTAAGGGAGGTGCACAAGGCCACTGTAAACCAGTGGTGGCGGAACCAAGGGCTGCACCTGGAAAGGTGAGGCAGACTTGGCTGCACAGGGCTCGAAATATAGCCTTTCTGTATTTCCATGGAATGCTGTCAGGTCTGAAGGAAATTTAAGTTTAAGATCAGCATTTCCATTTGAAAATGTTTCTGCACACAAGTTACCTGCAGTTTTCTGTCTATAGGTGGAGGACGTGAGCAAGTCTCCACGGCTGTGCTTTCACTTTGGATCTCTGGCGGGAGGCGCGGCAGAGCACGCCATCCTATCCTTCCTCAGCGCTGGCTGTTAGGGCTTGGGCAGACTCTGCTGCAAGTAGGCACTCCTTGAACAGCTGTGGTCCTTTCCATAATGCAACCCATGTGACTCACTAGTGTTGCCTCACCAATTGGCTGGTCAGGATCTCTTCTCTCTGTGCAGACTACAAGTTGCCAGCCAGAGAGGGAGCTGTCTGTGTTGTTATCCAAGTTTTTGGCAGTAACTAACCTGGAGCAAACGTTTGTTGAGGAAAAAAGACTGATCTCTGTCAACGCACAGCAGGCAGCAGTAGCTGCAGCACTGAGAAAAATGCAAACATATTTTTCAAAAGACGGAGGGAAGTTGGGAGTACTTTGTGGGTGGGGACAAATAAACAGGGATCTGTACTAAGTGTGGTGGATAAAATATTCTCTGAGTGCAGTCACGAGTTGCTGCACTGAATAAAAAGTATTTGTTTTTGTTTTATTTGATAAGTGGGGATTCGGGAACTTAGCGGGTCCACTGAGTACTGAGGGGTTGGGTCCAAGGAAGCAGCAGTGATCCTATATGCCTGCACAGGCAGGCTTTGTGCTATAAAAGTCCAAACGAACTCGTGGTAAAAAAAAAAAAAAAAAAAAAGATCCGATATAGTAATCAGAAAGGGCTGCTGCACAAGATCAAACCACAGATCACAGCTCTATTTTAATTGATTTCTGAAGACCAATATTACTAACTTGAGGGGAATCTAACACTAATTCCTGCACAGAAAGGGACACTGTCTTACGTTATTGGGGTAGCCCTTGTGAAGTAAATCTCTGAGTTACTTTGTGGACAAAAGAAAACATTCCTACTGTGAGGGGAATGTTCTTATGTGGAAATTCCTGTCTGAGCTGCACTGTGTGTATTAAAAAATAACTAAGAAAAGACAAAGTGTACAAAACACATGGCTAGCAAACTATGAAAAATTACTTACCATAGTAATCTTCTTTCTTCCCAGTGATGCTCAAATATTCATAACTTTATGCAGCAAGCCTGGAGGGTTGGACTGCCCGAGAGATGGGACACATGCAAATGAGTGGAATTTTGCATGTAGCATCTTTCAAATGCTGCTTCTACCAACTGTAGTGTTCTAACCTCTTCAGACTTGTAAGAAGCCTGGAAGTCAGGCATTACGAAAAATCTAACAGTAATTTGGGGTTACCCCTAATAAATATAGAATTAACAAAATCCTCCAAAAGGAGGAGCAATAATAAAATAACAATGGTGTTCACCAAACAGCATTAGAGAAACTGTAAAAAAACAGAAAACTCTGCTTAAAATTAGCTAAGCATAAAGAAAATGAACCACAACAGGATATGGCTAGGTGGCACCAGCATGCAGTGCAGAGGCTGAAGTTCTGGAAGGGGAGGAAGGAGGAGAGTTAAGAATATCTGAACATCACTGTGAAGAAAGAAGATTACTATGGTACGATTTTTTCTTCTAATCCCAGTAATGCTCAGGATATTCATAATTTTATGCAGACTACAAGCAGTACCACTGGAGGTGGGCAAAGAACTTAAACATAGCAACATAGAATTTGACGGAGATAAGGACCACTTGGCCCACCCAGTCTGCCCATTTCCTACCTAATGGATAAGCTGCAGATCCTAGTTAACCAGCAGCCTAATTCTTTCTACCCCACCCCTAGAATTGCCTTATGGCTGTCCCATGCATACTTGAATTCAGTCACTGTTTTTGACTCCACAACCTCCTCCGGAAGGCTGTTCCATGCATCCACAACCCTCTCTGTGAAAAAATACTTCCTTACATTACCTCTGAGCCCCACTATCTTCAAATTGTGCCCCTTGTTCTTGTACACCTCTTTTGAAAGATGCTACCCTCTTGACTTTGTTGATTCCCTTGAGGTACTTGAAAGTTTCTATCATGTCCCCCTCTCCCCTCCTTTCCTCGAGGCAATACATATTAAGCTCTTTTAGTCTCTCTTCATATGTCTTCGTGCAGACCCTGCACCATTTTAGTTGCCCTTCTCTGGACAGCTTCCATCTTGTCTATGTCCTTGGAGATTGGGTCTCCAGAACTGCACACAGTACTCCAGATGGGGTCTCACCAGCTGTCTGTACAGAGGGATAACAATTTCCTGTTTTCTACTGGTGATGCCTCTCCCTATGCATCCCAGTATCCCCCAGCCCTCCTTACTGCCCTCTCACATTGCTTGCCCACCTTTAAGTCATCTGATATTACTACCCCAGGTCCCTTTCCATTTTTGTAGTTGTTAGTATCTCACCCCCATTGTGTACTCTTCCCTGGGTTTTGTTTCTAGGTGCATTACCTTGCACTGCACTTCTTAGCATTAAATCTAAGCTGCCATACATTTGACCATTCCTCTAACCTTGACAAGTCCCTTCTCATCCTTTCCACCCCACCTTGTGCATCAACTCTGTTGCAGATCTTTGTGTCATCTGCAAGAGACATACTTTTCCTTCCAGTCCATCTGCAATGTCGCTACAAAGACATTGAAGAGGACCGTCCCTATACTGAACTCCTGCGGGCACTCCACCAGTAACCCCCTTTCTTCAGAGTGGACTCCATTTACTATTACCCTCTGTGTCCTATTCTCCAGCCATTTCTTTACCCAGGCTATCATCTTGGGACCCACTCCCAGGCTGGCTAACTTGTATATTAATCTTTTGTGTGGGACTGAGTCAAATGCCTTGCTAAAGTCTAGGTAGGCCATGTCCAAAGCCCTCCCTGATCTACTACTTTGGTCACCAGTCAAAGAAATCTATTAGATTTGTCTGGCATGACCTTCCGCTGTGAATCCATGCTGCCTTGGGTCCTGTGCCCTCTGGCCTCTAGGTACTGACAATTCTTTCCTTCAGAAGTGATTCCATCATTTTCCCTATCACTGAGGTTAAACTAACTGGTCTGTTTCCCGCTCTGCCCTGCTCCCACTTTTGTGAAGGGGAACTACATCGCCCTCCTCCAGTCCTCAGGTACCACCCCATCCTCCCATGATTTGTTAAAGAGGGTAGTCAGTGGTGTCACTAGTTCTACCCTTAGTTCTTTTAGAATTCTGGGATGAATCCCATCAGGCCCATGGCTTTGTCCACCTTCAGTTTTAAGAGTTCTTTCAAGACCCTTTCTTCTGTAAATGGGCTGGTATCAACTTCTGTATCCAGAGTGTTTCTATTGTTTGTTTTAGGCACCTCCCTCTTTGTTTGTAAATACTGAGCAAAAATATTTGTTTAGTATCTCTGCCTTTTCACAGTCACCTCTGCCCACCCCTCCCTTTATTAAGCCTCACTATCCCTCCCTTAGTCTTCCTTCGGCTCCCTGATGTACCTAAAAAGGTTTTATCCCCTTCTTAACTGAGTTGGCTATCTTTTCCTCAGTTTGGGCCTTTGCTGTTCTGACTGCCTTCCCAGCTTCCTTTTGCTTTAACTGATACACTTCTCTGTCCTGTTCCTTCTGTGATTCCTTGTACTTTCTGAATGCTTTCTTTTCTCTTGAACCTTCACTGCCACCTCCTTTGAGAACCATAGTGGTTTCTTACATCATTTGTTTTGTTTATTTGCTTCACACAAAGGCTTGTTACTTCTGTGATGGCAGTTTTATTATTCCCATTGTTCTTCCACCCTCCTTCCTGCCCATTTGCTAGTGCATTCCTTAGGCACTCACCCATTTTGGCAAAGTCAGCCCTCCTGAAGTCCAGTACTTTTGCCTTTGTATGGCATGACTCTATTGCTGTGTTTATTGTGAACCTTGAAACAGACTTTGCAGGACTGCTGTGCAAACCTGGCATCACTTCTGGATAAAATATCAGGTTATAATGCTTATAAAGGTGTACTGATTTCCAGGTAGCTGTTTTGCAAATATCCACTAAGGGAACCTCCTGGCAGCTGCAAGGCTAGCACCTGTTCCTCTTGTAGAGTGTGTCCTCAGCCTAGCTGGGGCTCCCTACCTGCTTTAGTATAGCAGAACTGAATACACTGGACAATCCAACCAGAAATGGATCTTTTGAGGCTGTTTTGCCTTTCCTACATTCCCATATGTAAGGAAAAGTTGTTTTCTATCTTGCCTATGGCTTTTAGTAGCTGTCAGGTATAGCTGAGAGCTCTTTTCACATCCATACTATGAAGTCTTCTTTCACCAGAACTAGCATGGTCTGTAAAAAGGCAGAGTGATTGATTGATTGATTCAGATGGAAGTCTGAAACCACTTTAGTATTCGAAAAAAAACTCCTCAGCGTATGCTCATAAACCCAGGGCACGTGGGTTACTAACTCAACCAACAGACAAACCAAGAAAGCAGACTGAAAACAGTGAAATCAACGAACATCAACCTTCTTTTCAACAGAGAGTTTTATTGATGGAGCTGCATTCACGACTTACACTGAGCGATCTCTGTCATGTTGTCACAAGCACTATCTAATAAGCACTAAGTCCCAAAGCTGACTACGTGTGCCCTCCTCAGGGGTCTGAGGAAGATCACACACGCGTTCAAGCGCTGGGACTTGAGTGCCATTGTTAGATGCACTTATATTGGCTGTAATTTAAACTGAAGAAGCAGCAAGTATAAATCGTGAATCCAGGCACCATACATCAATAAAACTCTTTGTTTATTTGAAAAGAAAGGTTGATGTTTATTTGGAATTTCACTGACACTGTAAGTGCAGAGCTTCTGGGTTTTGAAACCACTTTAGGAAGAAATTGTCTGTTTGTTCTGAGGACTACCTTATCTCTGTGGAATGATATACAGTATAGTCCTGGCTGATACAGAGAGCCTGGAGCTCACTGATTCATCTTGCAGAGGTAATTGGTACTAGAAAAACTGTTTTCCAAGTAACATACTTCAGATGGGCTGTAGCCATGGGCTCAAAAGGAGGCCCCATGAGTCTAGCTATGTACACATTAAGATCCCAGGCAGGATCTGGTGCCCTGTGAGGGGATGCAAATGCATCAGACCTTTAACGAATCTTTTGAAAATGGGATCTGATGCTACCGACACGCTTGCCCTAGCAGAAAGGTAGGCAGACACTGATACAAGATGAACTTTTAAGAGAACTGGGTTGTAAACCCTGTGAATGCAAGTGAGTGAGATAGTCTAATACAGCTGATACTCCTGCATTATTTGGGACGAAATTCCTACCAGAGCACCAAAGAAAGAAATCCCTTCAATTTAGAATAGGTTTTCATAGTGGAAGGTTTTCTATAACCTTCTAAGATGGCGAATACAGCTTCAGAAAGGTTTAAGTCTAGTGATCTTAATTCCTCAAGAGCCATGCCTTGAGGTGGAGGGACTGATATTTGGGTACAGCAATGTTCCCTGATTGGAGGTCAGGAGATTGTGCCTGAGAGGCAAGTTTATTGGTTTGTTCACAGACACGGAGAGCAGAAGAGAGTACCATGGTTGCCTGGGCCAATCTGGAGCTATCAAGATCACAGAAGCTGAGTGGGATTTGAGCTTCAACAGCACTCTGAAAATCAGAGGAAATGGGGAAGGCATAGAGGAACCTGCCTGACCAGTCTAGCATCAGAGCATCCAGGAGGATTGTGCCCTGAGCTGGTGGTCTGCAGCACTACTGAGGCAACTGGTGGTTCTGGTGGGATGCGAACAAGTCCACCTCTGGAGTGCACTACCTCCTGAAAATTACTTGCACCACTTATCTGTTCAGTGTCCATTCATGATGGGCCTGGTTGATCCAACTCAGTGTGTCTGCCAAGGTATTGTCCTTTCCTGGCAGGTAGACTGCTTTCAGGATACCTTTAGGAATACACCAGAGTCCAGATCTTCATAGCTTCTGTGCAGAGAAGGCCTGATCTGGTACCTCCTGCTTGTTTATGTAATACGTTGTGGTGGTATTGTCTGTTCTGATCTGTACCACCTTGCCCGTCACCAAAGGAGAGAAACCTTTAGGGCTAGCCACACTGCTCTGAGTTCCAGCAAGTTTACATGCTGAAGGGACTCTGCTTCTGACCAGGTACCCTGGGTCATGTGCTCCCCACGTGGGCGCCCGCAGCCCAGAAGGGATGCATCTGTTGTGAAAACTAGTAAGGATCTCTTTCTGAAAATAAATTCCTTGCCTTAGGTTGGATTCCTTTTTCCACCACAGGAGGGCCTGTAACAGTGCCCTTGTTACCGGATAAGCTTTGAAAAGGAATCTTTTTTCTGACTCAACGAGTCCTGAGATGAAACTGGATGTCTCTCATGTGAAACCTGGAACCCTGTACCGTGCCTGTGGATGCAGCCATATGGCCCAGGAGCTGCAGAACCTGCCTGGTAGTCTTTGGCCTGTGCAAAATGAAAGAGTTTGCTACTGACTGAAGGCTGTGCACCCTGTCTAAGGGCAGAAGGCTCTGCCCTGAAGAGTACTGATCTCTGCCTCTATAAACTATAAATTCTGTGCAGGAGTTAGGACAGATTTTTTCTGGTTTATTATGAAACCCAGGGATTCCAACAGATCTTGGGTGAGCTTTAGCAAATTTTTGACTTGGTCTGGTGATTTTCCACCACCAGCCAGTTGTCTAGGTATGGAAAACAGTCACTCCCTGTCTTCAAGAAATGCCACCACAGGTGCTAAGCATTTTGTAAATACCTTAGTGCTAAGGAAGGTCAAGGGTAGAGCTGAAAACTGGTAATGACCTGATGGGAGCCTGAATCTGAGATATTTTCTTAAAGATTCCTTTATGGGGATGTGGAAATGGCGTCTTTCAAATCCAGCAATGACAGCCAGTACTCTTTTTGGATTGTTCGCAGAATCCAACTAGAGTTACCATTTTGAACTTTGTTTTTTTAAGTGCTTATTTAAAGCTCTGAGATCCAATATTGCACCACTTTCCACTTTTCTTTGTTGTTAGAAATACCTGGAGTAAAACCTCTTCCTCTCAGGGTGATAGGAACGGTTCCACTGCTCTGAGCTGTAGCAACTTTTGAACCTCTGCCTCTAGCAGTACTGTTTCTGCTAGGGAGGGAGAGAAAACCCTGGATTTCTGTGGAGGAGAGATTTGAAGTCCAGAGACAGACCCTTGCCCACTACCTCCAACACCTCTTGTCTGTGGTGATGGTTAGCCAGATGTGGAGGAAGTGGGACAGTATGTCTCTGACAGGAGGGGAGGTGGCCTGCTTCTCATGGGTTTGCTTAGGCTGGGGCTGAGGTTGTGCCTGAGACCCTCACCTACAGCCCTTCTACCCCTACCTAAGTATCCCTGTTGGGGATACTGCTGGTACTAAGGGCACAGCTACGGGCTAGTAAAAGGTCTGGTCATAAAGGACCAACCTCTGCCCCCTTCAGAGGGCCTGGTGGATGAGGAAGCGCCTCCCTGGCAGAGTTGCTTCTATAAGTAGCCTTATATTCATCTACCTTCTTCATATAGCAACAGTGGATTTTCCAAAAGAGAAATTCCTTCCAATGGAAAATCCAAGGCCTTAGATTGAGTATCCTGAGTGAGGTTTGTTCCCTAGCCAAGAAAACCTCCTCTGTGCCACTGTGTTAGCCATCCATCTTGCTGCAGTGTCATTAGAATCAGCAGCCATTTGGAATTGGTATTTAGCTGCCTCTAGCCCAAACCTGGCAGTTTCAGCCAGGTCATCAGATAAGGGTGAGGGGCTTTCAGAGACATTGCCAGTACTGACTGCCACAGGGATTTTGATACTGGGTAGCATAAGCCTGAAAGGTACCCTGTCTCATGGCCAAGGAGGCTGACAAATAGCCTTTCTTGGCCATACTGTCCAGTTTTCTGGAGTTCTTGTCTGACGGTGTGAGGACAGAGGGACTTTAAGCGTTATCACAGGCTGCCTGTTGTATTATCCCTTGACGGTCTGGATGGGAGAAGAAATCAGCTCCCTCTCTATCGAGCTGGTATTTCTTGTCTATCCTCCTGTCAATGGGAGAAACAGAGTTAGGGTCTGCAGAAGCTTTAAGACATCCTTCTTAAAAATGTGTAGATTGGCAGGAGGAGGAGGGCCTTTGTGGCTGTTATTCCATCATATTCAAATATTCAATCTCCTCCTCATCCCCACTTGCTCTGTTGTGGCAATATCCAGAGCATCTGCAATCTTAGTCACAAAAAATGTGAGGAGAATCTTCGGACACCCTGGGAGGCGAACCAAAGTCTTGCTCAGGGACACTTCTGGGGATATAGGTTCGCCAACCTCGATGGCTCATCATCCTCCTCAAAATATTGTTGCTCTGGTAAAGACGGTAACACACCACTGCCAGCCTGGGGACCCTGAGAAAGGGCAGGAGGCTGAGGATGATGTTTTGCAGGGCTTGAATAATCTTGAATGCCTGGGCTATCTCTGGGCGAAGGCATTACATGCACCTACAGAAGTCCCTGGTTTAGTAGGAGCGGTTCTGCATGCTTAAGCTTCTTAGCCTTTTGAGGGAACGGGAGTCAGCCAGTTCTTTGCTTCTTTTGACCCTTTTTCGCCTGTATCGGGGCAGGGGTAAGTACACCTGTGGGTTCAGCCACAATAGACTGGGGTGTTGGCTGGTCAGAGCCTGAAGATCCCTAGGAAACTTTTATTTAGCCTTTCAAGCGTTTTCCATGGTTTTATCTGAGAAAATTTTACATATATTGCATTCTTGGTCAAGATGTTCAAAACCCAGACAAGCTACACATAAGTTGTGCTTGTCTGCCTTAGCAAACACATCTCCACACTTTAGACAATTTTTAAACTGGCTCTCTGGTTCTTTTTTAGGTTTCTCTGCCATGGTGAAGCCAAGTAGAAAACACCAACCACTAAATAAGACTGCTGTGGTTCTTTTATTAAATATTTTTTTTTTTTTTGTGGTTAGTTCTGGAACCGATAGGAACCGGAGGAACCGAACCAAGGAGATGTGAAATTGAACTGTTCAGTGGTTCTGTAACCGAGAAAAAGCAGTTACAAACACAATTTGAAAAACAGATAAATATACACAAAACAACAGTTCTTTAGTCAGAGAACTCAAGTAACATAAAACATAGCTTGGTTCCTCACGGTTATCCCGAACAACGAGGAACCAGAAAACAACTAATTTTAAATAATAAACAAGATCTAGACTGACAATAAGTAGAGGCAGTAAAGAAATTAAATATACTTAAGGTTTGTTTGATTTTTTTATCTTTCTTCACACGAAAAGAGGATGACAGGAACTCTGGCGATCAGACTTTCAGTAGGAGAAAAATTTAAAGAGGTTAGAACACTACAGTTGGTAGAGGCAGTATCTAAAAGATGCTCACGTACAAAGAATTCTACTCATCTGCATGTGTTCCATCTCTCGGCAGTCAATCCTCCAGGCTTACTGCATAAAGTTACAATATCCTGAGCATCACTGGGGTTAGAACTAGCAGTTCCTCTGAGGGAGATAGCAGGGGAGTCATAAATCATTGTGGTCCTAGACCACTCTGTTTTGCTGTTATTTTTAATATGTGCTGAAAATGTATCATTTATCCTGGAAATGTATGGAGGACCACTCACATTTCCAGTGGAAATGTACCTTTGAACCATTATTCAAGCCCTGTTGCAGCCGCGGTGTTACCAGGAAGAGGACCGCTGCTCACCTGTGGGGCCCAAAGGCGGCCACGGTTGCAAGGGGACCGTCCCGGTCCTGGTGCTTCTCCTTGCCCATTTTCTTCTTTGATGATGAAGTCAGTTGGCGAGGAAGTGCGCTCCAGAACTTTTGTAGCACTTTCTCCACAGATGCCATCTTCTTTGAGGAGATAGGCTTTGAGGTCCATTGGCGCCTTTTCCATGAGTCCTGGTTGAAGCTGGAACAGGCCTCACAATCCTCGATGTTGTACTCTGTCGTGAAGAGACAGAGAAGTGAGAGTCTCACTGCAGCAACCGCATGCTGCCAATGCTCCAGTTATACTGACGCTGACCCAATGGAAGATGGTAAAAACATAAAAATAACATTTTACTGAAAAACAAGAAAGAAAACAGTAAACTCATCTGAAAATAAGTGGTTGAACTGCAACAACGATCTCAATAGGTCCGACCTGCACAGGTCAGGCGAGAAAAGAACTGGAAGGTGGGTGTGGGGACCGCTCACTATATAAGGTCAAGCTTACGTCCGATCACGTGACGTCGGGTGGCCAGTCCCCGCCAGACACTGCTAGCTAAAGTTTCTGTGTGGTCTTGACACCAGGGGCGCAGTCTTCAAGGTTATTACCTGCAAAAGCCCTCTCAAGTAAGATCTACAATTACAGATTAGTAACCTATATCTCTACCAAAGGAATTCAGTTTACTATTCACACTGGCAAATTCCTTGTAGTCCTCAGGGTGTGGGGAAGATGTGTACCCCAACTACTTGAGTGAATACTGGACTGCAGGGCTTGAGTCCCCAAACGCAGCATGGCAATAACTGAGCAAGCTGATGCTGCAATGGGTTATGAAGGTATGAGCCTTGAACCAAGTAGAAGCCCTACAGATCTCCTCAATCGGGAAATACACAGCTGCAGCCAAACAGGCAGCATGCATGCCTGGTGGAATGAGCCTTTAACACCTTGGCCAGCTCTCAACTAGCCAACCTGTAAGACAGGTTGCTACAGAATGTGATTCACCTGCTAATCGTTTGTTTATCTGCCGCCTGCCTGCCAAAAGCGGCTTCAGTGTATGTAACTAAACAGAAAGTAAGCCTCGCTGCAAATCCCTGCTGTACATTCCTTGTAATAGGTGAGTGCCCTTTGTAGGGTCCGGGTATGTAGCCTACGCTTGGTATCTGTGGTAGAGTTCCTAAAGAAAACAAGAAAGTCGACCACCTAGTTAACACTACTACTCGTGGTTGTGCACGGTCTTCAGCTAGCGGTCTGGGTGCTCTATGAGAGTGCCTCTTTCCCTTACTTATGCCAACAGTCCAAACAGTAAAACATTCAAGAATTAATTTCTTCCAGACACACAACATGGGTGATTTGTCACCTTTATTGGACAAAAAAAAATATTTACAAAATGTTTAATCTTTCAGACTCCCAGAGTTCATCAGAAACATGGCAGTTAAGGAAAATATTACTTTTAAGTACTCAGATCAGAAATAGTAACAAAAAAATAAAACAAAACCTTACATGTGAGATAAAATCAATAATCATATTTACAGGTTTGACTCGCTACGGTTTCAATGCAGAAAGATACAATCAAGTTCTAACAGTTTGAGTATTATATGATGAATTATTACAACTATGAGTTCACTGAAGATTTTGAACACATATATTTGCACTGTATAGTGCTATTAGCATAACTGAGAAACAGAAACTAAAGCTAAAGATATAGCAGTATTAATTATTTTAGTGAGGCACCCGTGAATTAACTGACATTGTATAACCAATTCAGTAGTGAAATGAGTGTATGATTTTGACCACCAAACAGATTTGTTAAACTGTTTAGTAAAATATTTATTAATTCTGTTCTGAATACTTACAGTGATATTTTTCCTTAACTGCCTCGTTTCTGATGAAGCACTCAGTGAGTATGAAAGCTTAAATATTTTGTAAATCTTTTGCAGGTCCAATAAAGATATCAAATCACCCATTTTGTTTGTACGAACATACATAAGAAGCCAGCAGAAGAAGGCCATTTGGTCTATCTAGTCTGCTCATATTGCAGAGTCCACAGCTTGAGCTACTGTCCCTCCCCCATCCCCCTACACATGATCCTTACTTTCCCACCTATCCCAGCCTCTCTTGAAGCTGTCCACTGTCTTCAATAGAGACCACCTCTTCCGGCAGCACATTCCAAGTGTCCACCACCCTCTCCGTGAAGAAGTGCTTCCTGACCTCCCTCCTAACCCCCCGCTAAGAGATACCCCTTTGTGTTATGGTTGCCATTCAGCTTAAAGAGACCCTCCTTATCCACCTTATTTATCTCTTTCAAGTACCTAAAGGTCCCAATGCATCTCCTCTCTCTCTCTCCTGTCTTGCAGGAAGTACATGTTCAATACCCTCAACCTCTACTCATATGCTTTACCCTGCTGACCTGCTGTCATCTATGTAGCCCTCCTCTGGACATTTTCCAGCAGGTTAATGTCCTTTTGAGGGTGTGCACACAGTACTGAACTCCATACTCTAGATGTGGCTTCACCATTGACCTATACAGGGCACTATAACCTCCAGTCTCCTACTGATCCCCCTAGCTATCCATCCCAGCTTCCTGTTTGCCCTTTCTGCTGCTTTGTTGCACTGCGTGGTGTGCTTCAGGTCACTAGTGATCATCACTCCCAGGTCCTTCTCCTCCTCCTCTGCCTCTGATACAGATACCAGGACTCCACCCAGGTAGTACTCCATCCTGGGATTCTAGGCTCCAATGTGCATAACTTTTCATTTCCTGGCATTGAAGCAAAGCTACCAGATTCTTTACCACCTCCCCAGCTTTGCCAGATCATCCTGTAGGTCCTGTATCCACTCTTCCACAGAGCTCGGTGTCATTTACGAATAGGCACATTTGCCCTTAGTGCCATCCCCAGTGTTACTAAAGAGACACTGAACAACACTGGCCCCAGCACGAGCCCTGCAGGACCCCACTGGTGATACCAGATAACTCTCCCCATACAATCACCCTCTAGGTTCTGTCCTTCAGCCAGTTTCCACCCATCTGGACATCTTATATCCAACCCTGAAATCCACCAACTTCCTGATCAACCTTTGTGGGGCACAGAGTTAAAGGCCTTGCTGAAATTCAGACAGAGGATGTCTACTGCTTGGCCCTCGTCTACTGTCTTTGTGACCCATTCAAAAAGTCAATCAGATTTGTCTGGCATGATCTCCCCATGAACCAGTGCTGCCTTGCATTCTGGAGACCGTGCTCCTCTCTAGATATTCTACCAACCATTCCTTAAGTATGGTCTCCATGAGCTTGCACACAATTGAGGTCAGACTGACTGACCTGTAATTCCCTGTTTCATCCCTGGAACCACTTTTGTGTGTGTGTGTGTGTGTGTGGGGGGGCATTGCATGTGCTGTTCTCCAGTCCTGCGGTACCATGCCGGACTCCACTGAACTTATTAAATAGCTTGCAGTAACCCTGCCAGCTCCTCAGCCAGTTCCCTTAGTACTCTTGGATGTACTCTGTCCAGGCCTGATGATTTGTCTACTGTCAATGTTAGCAGCCATTCCCTCACTCTGTCCTTCTCTCTCACTACATCTGTGTTCCCTCCCCTCCTGCTCCTCTTCTCCTCCAGAATGCACTGGTCTGTCTTTCTCCTGGTGAAGACAGAAACATAGAAACATAGAAGCTGATGGCAGATAAGGACTGCAAGGCCCATCCAGTCTGCCCATTTCTTTTCTACCTTATAAATGTGCCATGACCTTTGTTCTGTCAATGGCCTATCTATTCATACTCATCTGTATTGCTCCCTTATGCCTGTCCACGCCTGTTTGAAGCTCTGCACTGTATTCATATCCACCACTTCCTGAGGTAGGCCGTTCCATGCATCCACCATCCTTTCTGTGAAAAGAACTTCCTCACATTACTCCTTAATCGGCCTCCCTCTAATCTCATGCTGTGTCCCCTTGTCCTGCTATTTTTCTTACATTGAAACATGTTAGACTCTTTCACCTTGTTAATGCTAACTTACTAACATACTAACTGCCAGCAGATTAGGCCTTCACAGTCTATTGAGTCTGCTGAACCTCAGATCCCAGTTGGGTGCTGAGGCCCCTCACTGTGTTCAGAAACCCTTATCATCCATCCCCACCCCAGGCCAGGCCATCATCTGATACATTCGCTTTCTGTGTCTGTCCCACCCTCTCTTGAAGCCCTCCACTGTGGATCTCTGAACTAGCTACGCCAGGCAGCGCATTCCAAGGGTCCACCATTCTCTCAGTGAAAAACCTCCTCCTCTTTTCCCCTCACCCTTCCACCTTCCAACTTCAAACCATGCCCTCTGGTGATACCTCCCTGCTTTAGACTAAAGATCCCTCTATGTTTACCCTATTTATTCCCTTCAGGTACTTGAAGACCTCAATCATGTCCCCCATCTCTCCTTGCCTCCAATGAAAACAGGCAGAGCTCCTCAAGTCTGTCCCCATACGTCAAATCCCTAATCCTCGTATCATCTTAGCTGCCCTCCTCTGTACCCTCTCCAGGGAGCTGTCGTCCCTCTTCAAGTGTGGTCTCAGTACTGTACACAGTACTCAAGGTGTAGTCTAACCAGCCCATTGTACAGCTGCAGAATCACTTCCCTGCTCCTAGAGGTGATCCCCCTCGATGCATCCCAACATCCCTTAAGGTGTTTGAATGTTTAGATCATATCCCTCTCTCCCTCCTTTGCTCTGGGTATACATATTGAGCTCCATCAGTCTGCCTCATATGTTTTCTGATGCAGTCCCTGCACCATTTTGGTTGCCCTTCTCTGGACTGCCTCAATTTGGTTTATGTCCTTGTGAAGGTGTGGCCTCCAGTACTGCACACAGTACTCCAGATGGAGGACCTAGCCAGTGTCTTTGTAAATACAGGTTACTCACATGTAACAGGAGTTCTAGGAATGGTATATGTTGTTCATCCACACTGTCTGGCAGGTATCCTTGCCGCTTTAAATCTTGCGGAAGGTCTTCAAGCTGGCTCCTCCCACCCACCGGGTGGTAAAACTCGGCTCTGCCCCATGCGCCAGATCTGGCCGCTGGAAGCTCAGATTGTGTTAGTCGAGCCGGGAGGTCGGTGGGTCGTGTGGATGAACAACATATACCATTCTAGAACTCTGTTACAGGTGAGTAACCTGTATTTCTAGGGACATGGATATGTTGTTCATCCACACTGTCTGGCAGACTCCTAGCAGTTCTCCGGGAGGAGGAGGCAAAGCGCACACCGCTACTTAGGAATAGAGACTGGAGAACCGAGGCCCCAAAACCAGCATCGGTGTGACTCAAGGTCGATGTGGTAATGGTGATGAAGGTGTGTGCTGACTTCCAGGTAGCAGCCCTGCAGATTTCCCGATGCAGCAGTATGGCAGGTAGAATGAGTTCTTATCCCTTTGGGAGGCTCCATGCCCTTGAACTTATGGCAGAGATCTATATACAGGAGGTGACCCACCTGCTTATAAGTCCGCTTGGCTGCAGGTCTGCCAGGTGCGGCTTCAGCGTAGGTGACAAACAGCTGGCGAACCTCTCCCAATTTCAGCCATCGCTCCTTATAGTAAGCAAGCGCCCTTCTAGGGTCCAGAGTATGGAGCCTATATTCGACCTCCGAGGTGTGATTGGGGTAGAACACCGGCAGAGTCAACACCTGGTTAAGGTGAAACTCTGACACCACCTTCGGAAGGAATTTGGGTGGGGCGCAGGACAACCTTGTCCCTGTGGAAGACCAGGTAAGGAGACTCGATGCAGAGCGCCTGGAGCTCCCATCCTTCTGGCTGGCGTGATAGCCACCAAGAAGGCGGTCTTCCACGACAGGTGAGAGAGTTCACACCTGTGCATTGGTTCGAATAGCCTGCCCATGAGCTTTGCCAATACCAGCAGTAGATCCCACGGTGGAGGGTTTCGCACCGGAGGAAATGTGATCAAGGCCTTTGAAAAGTGCCAGACCACCTTCTCCTCGCCACTGACTGCTTCCTGGCGCGCCCGGTAAGCAGAGATGGCTGCAGGTGCACCTTAAGGAGTAGTCGACCTAAGCCCTTGCTGAGAAGGGACCAAAGGTAGTCCAATATGCTCGCCAGGAACAGGAGGAAGGGTCAAGGCCCTTGCCCTGGCACCAAATGGAAAATCTCTTCCATTTGAAGGCGTAGCATTTCTGGTCGACTCATACGGGACGCCTCAACTACGTTGAGGACCTCGTCGGAAAGACCCAAGGCCTGGAACTCTAGCCGCTCAGGAACCAGGCCGTCAGGTGCAGGAATTGAAGGTCCAGATGGAACACCTTCCCTGATTGACTGAGAGCAGGTCCGGGCGAACTGGAAGCTGCCTCGGGAGCCTGGAGCTGAGGCTGAGGAGATCTGGGTACCAGTACTGGCGGGGCCAGTCTGGGCTATCAGAATCACCTGCGCCTTGTCCCTCCTTGCTCTGAGAAGCACCTTGTGCATCAAGGGGAATGGAGAAGCGAGAAGAGGCCGGGTCCACGGCCTCGAAGGCATCCCCTGCAGCGATCCTGCTGGGAGGCGGGCATGGAACAGCCTCAGCCGCATTCTCCTGGAGGCAAACAGGTCCACCTGGGTGTGCCCCAATGGGAGAATAGATCTTGTACTACCTCCGGCAGGAGAGACCACTCGTGGGGCGCAGCCCTATCCGGCTTAGGGCATCGGCCAGGGTGTTGGAGGCTCCTGCCACATGAATGGCTAGAGATCCGCCTCCAGGCTCTTGCCAGTGACCAGATCAGGAGGCTTCCTTGCATAGAAGCATGGAGTCGTCCCGCCCTGGCGGTTTAGATAGTACATGGTCGTGGTGTTGTCCGTCTGGACCGGACCACTTGACCCGAAGAAGCGGAGCAAAGGCGGTGAGAGCTGGGTGGATCGCTCGGGCTCCAGCAGGTTGATGTGGCATCGGGACTCCCACGGGGACCAGAGGCCGTGCGCCGGTGTTCCCCAGATGGGCACCCCAACTCATCAGAGAGGCATCGGTCGATAGAGAACCGTCGGCTTAGGGCGGACAAGCGGGATGCCCTCCTGCAGATGAACTGGAACAGTCCACCACTGGAGCGTTCCACATCCCTGGGTCACCGTCACTAGCTGGTCCAATGGATGCATGGCGTTGGGACCACTGGCTGGCCAGCCCCACTGAAGGGCGCATGTTCAGCCGGCCCAACGGACCACGCTGGTACAGGCCGCCATGAGACCCAGGAGGCGTGGGAAGTCCTGGGCAGGCGCGGTGCCCAACCAGAAATGACTGGGCAAGGGAGGAAGAACCTCGGCCCTGTCCGCCGGGAGCCGTGCTCTGGCTCGAGAGAGTCGAGCTCTGCCCGATGAAAAGAATCACCTGCTTTGGCTCGAGTTCCGACTTGGCATCGTTCATGAGGAGGCCCACCTGAGAGCAAACCTGGAGGTCAGATCTCTGGACGCTCCCACCTCCTGTCTGGAGGGGCTGCTATCAGGCAATCATCCAGGTAAGGGTAAACCCGGACCCTCGGTGCCGCAGGAATGCTGTCACCACTGCCATGCATTTGGTGAAGACCCTGGGAGCTGGAGATAAGCCGAAGGGCATGGCTTGGAACTCGAAAGGGATCCCTCTGCTCGGCGGAGGAACCTCTGATGTGACGGACGGATAGGGGCGTGAAAGAGCGCGTTCTGCAGGTCGAGAGCAGAACCACATGCCGTGTTCAAGGATGGTATTATCTGAGCCAAGTGACCATCCTGAAGGTTCGAGACCTTAGGAACTTGTTTGGAGTCGTGTAGGTGAGAATGAGGCATCAGTCCCCATCCGTTTCAGAACCAGAAATACCTGGACATGAACCCGGGTCTGAGGGAGGGTCCGCCACCTCTCTGATCACCTCCTTCTCGAGGAGGAAGCGATGTCGGCTCGGCGAGCCGACAGCGAGCACCAGACGAGGCCCCGAGTGCGATGGCTCTGAAGGGTGGGGCCTGCTCAAACTCCAGAGGCAGGCCTTTCCCACCACCTAACACCCACCAGTCTGTGGTGATAGCGGACCAGGCGGAGAGAAAGTGGTGAGCTGCCCCCCATGGGGGCACACCTGGGAAGTGAGCGGCGGGGTTGGGGCGGACACCCCTCAACCCGTCACTGGGCAGGCTTGGAGGAAGGACCAGCCGAAGGACCACCAGGGCCTTTACCTCCCTGCTTCCTGGAGGAGGAAGCCGAGGGCTTGGGTTTGGGATGCCAGCTCGTGCCTGCTGGCCCTGGCGTTGCTGGGCGGGCGTGCCTGAGGCGCAGAGGGCGCAAGGCTTAGGCTGCAGTCTTCGGCCTTTGTCCTTCTGTCTTGGATGAGATCGAGTCAGGTAGCATTGGACTTCTTGATCCTCTGCAGGTGACCTTCCACCCCAGGGCGAAGAGGTCAGTCCCCAGGAAGGGGCGTCCGCCAACTAGTGCTGGGTATCCGAGTGAAGGTGGATATCCTCAGCCATGCCTGACGGCGCGCCATAGCCACTGCGGCCGCTACTGACCTGGCACATGGGTCCCCAATGTCCAGAGCAGTCTGAAGCTGCTGTTTGGCCACTGCCCTGCCCTGGTCCCGCACCTGCCTAACCGTGGTCTGCAGGTCCGCCCGGAAGATGAGGAACTACCTCGTCAGGGCCCAACAGGGCATGAGAGAAATGTGCCATAAATGCGGCGAACTGGCTGGCGAAGGCCGAGGGAGGGCCTGGCGTAGACTTTGCGCCCGGCATGGTCAATTTCTTGGACTCCTTGTCGGGAGGTTTGTCCACGTCCCTAGTGTTCACGGCAGCGGGCGCTGTGGTAACTAGCCCCTCGGCTGGGGTGTTCGAAAAACCAGACAAGGAACGGTAGGGACCGCATAGTTCCTAGCCATCCTGGCCAAGGTGCAGGACAGGAAGCAGGCGCTGCCAGAGCTCAAGGCCGGGCCACTATGGCCTCGGCCACCGGAAAAGCCTCCGTGGGGAATCCCTCAGTCCAGTATCTCCGTGAGGGGATACCTGGCCGCTTAGACACAGGTTCGAGCTTCATCCAGGTGGACTCCGAGATGAGCCGAAGCAATCCCAGATTGGACGAAGGGCTATCGTCCATCGACTGACCTCAGAGGACTCCAAGTCTACTCACCTGGAGAAGGAGAGAATCGCCGTCAGACTCCGAAAGAGCTGCCTCGGGCCTGAGCCACCCCTCCACCTGCGGGTCGATCGGGAGTGAAGGTGACAGACAGCCTATGGGGCAGTCCCTGAGCCGACCGAGAATTCTTGGTCAGAGCCCCAAATAACGGCTGTGGAGGCGGAGGTTCCACGGAATCGGTGGAGCAGCTGGTTTGGGCGAACAACCGGCCTGGGAACAGGCTCCTCGGGTAAGTCGAGGTTGTTTGGCCGTTCGGTGACAACCACTTAATGGGCGGGGAAGGCGATGGCGTCGGCTTGTTCCGGTCAGAAGAAGCTGTTGAACATGAGTCCTCGTACTGTCGGCGTAACTACGTGAAGCCTCCCCTCGTCCGAGGAGGAGGGGCGGCGCCGCTTGCAGTGCGAGACGAGACCGCCTATGACAGCGGGATCGGCTGGACGCGAAGAAGTCCGAGTCCGAGACCGAGACCGAGAACCTCGGCTTTCCGAGCGGGGAGGGGCAGAGGGAACCAGCTCTCCCTCGGCTCGGAGGGTTCACCCGAGGCTCCGGAACGGAGGCACTGGCAAGCCATGGGATCCTCAATTCCCACGGGGGAACCGGTGGAGAGAGGATTCTCGGCTTCGCCTGGCGACAACCAATCCAGCAGGTAGAAAAATCTCGACTGCGTCGATGGGAGTCTCGGTCAACTGACCTGGCGGGGACACCGTGAGACCAGTGGCGAGCCGAACAATCGACCCGAAGTCGATGGCCGACAACTTCGGGGAGAGGACCTTTCCCGCTCCCAAGAGCGTCGACGGAGGACTTACCCTTGTCTTTCTTTTGGACCGAGAAGAAGGTCCAGCAGGCGTTGGTCCCTCTCCCTTAGTGGAGAGGGACAGAAGCTGTATAAGAGGAACCCAGGGAGGCGGGATAAATGCCGTGGCGAGGAAGAAGCGGCCCGCGCCGCCTCCTCTTGAGGCGATCATCTGCTCTAGCTGATCTGCCGAGCCTGCTGCAGAAACCGCCGACCGGGCCTCTTTTGACTTCACTGGAGAAAGCGTTTCTCGGGATGCCCTAGTTGTAAACAGGCAGCATGGTCTTGAGGATGTAGGCTGAGAAGGAAGGCACAGGTCGCAAGCCTGCGGGTGCGTGCTCAAGGCCTAAACAGTAGACACCGTGGAGTGCGGATCCGTCCGAGACATCTTCTGCCACAAGGGCATCTCCGAAACCGAGTCAATTTGGCGCCAGCAGGCGCGAGGATGAAAACCGAGAAGTCTAGAAATGCAAAACTTTTAAATTCGCAAAACCAGAAGAATTAGGAACCAGTCTTATACACAGGCGTTAAGGAGGAACCTGAGCTTCCAAGCGTAAGGAAGATCTGGCATCATGGGGGCGGGCGAGGTTTTACCACCCAGGTGGGTGGGAGGAGTCAACTTGAAGACCTTCCGGCAAGATTTAAAGCGGCAAGGATACCTGCCAGACAGTGTGGATGAACAACATATCCATGTCCCTAGAAGAGGATTATTACCTCCCTCTTCCGACTTGTGATACCCTATTAATACACCTAACATCCCCTAGCCTTACCTACTGCTTTAGTGGTCTGCTTGGATGATTTCAGGTCATCGGTGATGATGATGCCCAAGTCTCTTTCTTCCCTTGTGACTGCCAGCAACTCCTCTCTAGCCTATAGCTGGCTTCATGGTTTCTCTTCCCTATGGCATGATCTTGCACTCCTTTGCATTAAACCCCAGTTGCCACACTTCTGACCATTTTCTAGTTTATCAAGATCTCTTCTTTCTGCCCACCCCATCTGGATCATCTACTCTGTGGCAGATCTTGGTGTCATCTGCAAACAGACAAACCTTACCCTCCAGTCCATCTGCAATGTCACTAATGAAGATATTGAAGAGGACTGGCCCCAGAACCGATCCCTGAGGCACCCCACTTGTGACTTGCATCTCTTTGACTGTATACCATTACCACCACTCTCTGTTTTCTTCCTGTCAACCAGTTTGCCACCCAGTTGACCAACTTCTGACCCACCCTGAGCCTACCCAGCTTATTAATCAATCTTCTATGTGGAACAGTATAAGCTTTGCTGAAGTCAAGGTAGGCGATATCAACTGCTCCTCCTTGGTCCACCACTCTGGTTACCCAGTCAAAGACATGTATGAGATTAGTTTGACAGGACCTTCCTTTTGTAAACCCATGCTGTCTTGGATCCTGTGCTTCTATGGATTCCAGGTGTTGCACTATCCTTTCCTTAAGGAGTGCTTCCATAATCTTGCCCACTACTGAGGTAAGACTGACTGGTCTGTAGTTCCCTGCCGCCTCCCTGCTACCACTCTTGTGGTGTGGGATCACATGAGTCCTTCTCCAGTCTTCTGAGACCTCTCCTGTGCTCAGGGATTCACTAAACAGTTCTGTTAATGGCTCTGCTAGTTCCACCCTTAGCTGCTTTAGTACCCTGGGATGTATGCCATCCGGTCCCATTGCCTTATCCACCCTGAGCTTATTGAGCTCTTGCAGGACCCTTTCTTTTGTGAAGGGACTAGTGCTCACCTCCCTCCCTCCCCCTGTGTCCATGGTGCTGAGCTGTGGGCCCTACCTACCTTCTCTTCAGTAAATACTGAGCTGAAATATCTATTTAGGATAGATGCTTTTACATGGTCCTCTTCCTCACATGCCCTTCATCTCATTTGATCTTAGCAATACCCCTCTGGACTTTCTCCTTTCACTAATGTATCTATAGAAGTCTTGCCACCTTCTTGGATGGAACAGAAGTATTCATTTAGTATCTTTGCCCCCGTTATCCTCCACTCCTCCTCCCTTTCTTACGCTTAACAATCCCATCCTTCTGGTCTCTTTTCTCACTTATAGCAAAGAAGCCTTCTCCCTTCTTAATTCCTTCAGCTACCTGCATCTCCTTCTGTGCCTTAGCTCACCAGACTTGCTTCTTTACTTGCCTCACTAGTGAAACTTATGTGATTTTCCTATCCACCTCCCTCTTGGTCTTCCTGAATTTTCTATAGGCTAGCCTCCTTTCCTTACTGCCTGGACCCCAGAACTGAACCAGCAAGGTCGTTGGCCATTGTGTTCTTCCCAGAGCCTAACACACTGCTCTGTGGCAACCAGTTTTCCTTCCTTAATGATGAACCACCTTTGGTCCACCCCATATCTGCTCTAATGCCCACTAGGTGGCTTCTTAGCACTGCCCATCTTTTGAAAGTCCACTCTTCTAAAGTTCAAGATTTTGGTCTTAGTTGGGATGCTTTTCCTGCCCATATCAAACTGGAACCACACTGTGCAATGGTCACTCCCTCCCACCCAGGGACTCTCTGGCCCTTATTTCCTGTACATGCTCTCCATTTGTGAGCACCAGATCAAGAATTGCCTCTGCTCTTGCTAGTTCTGTGATGCCCTGAGTCAGGAAGCCACTTTGTAGTCCTTCCTGGATCACCCGAATCCTGGCACATGTTGTGGATGGTACGCTCCAGTCCACCTTGGGCAAGCTGAAGTCCCCCACAATTACCACCTCTCCTTTCCCTGCAGCCAGCTTCCAATATTTGTGAGGCTCAGTTCCCTACCCCTCTCCTCATCCTGGTTGGGTGGTCTGTAAACTACCCCAGCCTCACCCTTCTCCCTCTACTGGACCATAACTGAACCCATAATGCCTCCACCTTCCCTTCCTTCCGACTCCTCCCTCGTGCAAGTTATTCCTCCCTGATGTAAACAGCCACCCTACCCCTTCCCAACTACCCTGTCCCTCCTGTATAGTTTATATCCAGGATTACAAGGTCCTAGTCATGGGTGTGATGTTGCCCAAGTCTCAGTTGCTGCAGCTACGTCCACCTTCTTATCTGCTAATAGCGCCTGCAGTCATCCATCTTATGTCCAAGACCCCACGTGTTCAGAGACACCACCTCCACCTAGACTCTGACCTTCCTTCCTTAATTTTTCACATTTCTCCCCTCTGCACTACCCACCTACCCTTGTTATGTGTTCCTCACCCCTCCATCCTCTGCTTTTTTCTCACCTTCATCTTTCATCTTTTTGTACAAGGACCAATACGGCAACTAACATTTTTCTTTCTAGACACAGAAATCAGTTGAACCTCATACATGGTATATTTTTAAAATGTTCATTACTCAAGTTTCTGTGCCTTGGAACAAACCTGCTTCCACACAAAACTACCCAGGTGCTTCTCTCCTTTGAGCTTTGTCAGGTAGTGGAATTCTGGACAGTGACTCACAGCAAAATACAAACCAACCACCAGTACAAACATACTGCATCATTTCTTGCTTTGGTGATTTAATTACCTAATATTTTTCAAATGGTAACATATTCTTACACTCCCAAACAGTAAGGATATTTAACAAAACATTTTAACAAACATGTTCAGTTGTTGTGGTCAAATCATACACTCATTTCACCATTAAACTGGTTACATAAGGTTGGTTAATGATGGGGGCTTCAATTACTAAAAATAAATAGTGCTATGTAATATAGGGATACATCATTTTAATACATTAGCAAAGTGTACAAAAGAAAATCTGGTACTAGTACTGGGCAAAATTTATAATAGCATCGACGATGAGCCATAATACTGTCGTTCAGAGCTCATAATATTATTGTTCAGCGCTCGGAATTATAGTATTATCACAGCAACTCAACAGCACAAGCGTACAACTATTTTACACTTTAAAACTGGTTGCTGTGGTGCCAAGCCAGTTGCTAGAGAGGTAATGTGATGATCTTCAGGCGTGCTATGTGATTGGCCATTTGTCTCTGTGGGTGGGCAGAACAGTATACAAAGCGTGGTAGTCATCTCTTGCTTAGCAAGATAAATTTGTACTAGTTTTGAATTTGGTGCTATTTTTGTACATATATAGTATTATCTGGCTGATCCTGCCTTCACTCACCTTCTACACCAACTGACAGGTAGGACTACCAGTGGAACCTCATGAAACAGTGTGAAGCAGCCTGACATGGAGAGGTTCCAGTGAGTCAGTGAGCGAGTGTTTTGAATGAGTAGTACAGTGGAGTAGTGGCCGTTGTTACATAAGAGCATAAAATAAATTCAGAGCTGCGATATTTTATTTTGGAGCCGTATATTACAAAAAATAACACATGCAGTAGTTCTGTGTGTATTCCAATGGAGTAAAAGCACCTCGAGGTTCTGGGACATCAGAACCTCTAGAGTCTGCTCTCAAGTTCTAGGTCCCCAGAAAGTACAGTTATGTAGAGCGTGCTGTAACAGTACATCTTCAAAGATGCTCTTGCAGTAGGTAATCACCTTAAGGACTGCACCCACTGGCGTCAGGACCATGCGGAAACTTTAGCTAGCAGTGTCTGATGAGGGACCACCCACACAGCATCACATGACCGGCGGCAGCGGGACACTATATAGTGGGTGGTCCCCACACCTGCCTTCCAGTTCTCCTGCCAGAGACCTCCAGAATGAACAACAGGAGAGCGGAAAAAGAGGCTCCTGGAGCCAAACATGAGCTCACAGAAAAGAGCAGCAAGAAACTACAGGGATGGAGGGAGGAAAAGTTTACCTGCAAGAGCCTCTCTTGAAGATCTACTGTTACAGTAAGTTCTTACATAACTGTACTATCTTGCTTTGAGAGGCTCTTGCAAAAAGTAATCACCTTGAGGACTGAGTCCCAAGCACTATGAATCAGAAGGAACTGAAACACGGGAGGCAGGAGAGGATCTGCAAGAAGGCAGCAAGTTTAGGGTAGCACGTGACAACAGCAAAGTTATAACAGTGGCCTTAATAACAGCGAATCAAAATAAGCGAGTACTAACATAGCAAGTGGTGTTTAATAGCGAGGTGCATATGACAGCTAGCGTCAATATAGCAACTGCACATATGAAGCGATGAGGATGGCTAATACCTCCACCATCAATGTGCGCGTGGTGTAAGAACCTTAGAGATAGGGGGGTCGGTGGGCACAGCAATTACACGCAGCTGGATTGATTGTTCAGGTCGCCATCGTCCAAAGTTTGCCCTGCAATACTGGAATTGCTATGACACTGCTCGCACTGGTGAAGCTCGCATGAATAATGCTGTGGAGGGGTGGCACAGGGGATTTGGTACACGGCTCAGTGCATGTCACCCATGTATTTGGCGCTTTGAATGTCTGCAGGAGGAGCAGAGGCTGTCAGAGATACGTTTGGGCAGATCACTTCAGGATCAGAAACACCCATTGTGCGCAGTCGGTACATGATTTGAATGAGCACATTCAGGTGATAGTGCGTGAGTACAATATATGGAGTCACTATAATTATTTGCATGGTCTTGCATACAATTTTCAACTGCAAGTATGAGCTGAAGTAGCTCTTATGTGCCTCGCTAATATGTGCATTCACTGTTATTTATGTCGTTATTTTTATTCGCTGTTTTAAAGTTTGTTGTTCTTTATGTACTGTTATTACATAGATCCAGTTTAGGACAGGTGTCTTTGGAGGACAGTTAGGCCAAAGCCTGCCCTGTGCCTAGGCAATGCCAGACTGTAATGATTTGTGAAAGTGTGGACAGAGCTCCAAGTAGCCGTGGCACATATGTCAGTGGCTGGCACATTCCTGAAGCAAGCAGTAGAGGTGACCATACTTCTGATAGAATGTCCTTTAACCTCCCTGGGAGAGTTTTACCACATTTCTGGTAACAGAAAACAATAAAGTTGTCAACTATTTGAATAAACACTGTTTGCAGCACCTTCTCTCTTGGATGTGAAAGAAATGAAAAGTTGGTCCGACTTCTGGACAGACTTGGTTCTGCTAATGTAATAATGCAAGATTCTATGAACATCCAAGGTTTGCAGAATCGCCTCCCCTGATTGGAATGCTCAAGGTAATGGTTCAACGTAAATTCAGAAACCACCATCCGTAAAAACTGAGGGTTGGTATGCAGAGCCAAAAGTCTCTGTGAAAAATTAAATAAGGCTCCTTACACATCAGGGCCTGCAGCTCGGAAATCCTCTGAGCAGAAGTGACTGCAACTAGAAAGACGCTTTCTATGACAAATAGTGCATATCACAAGAACAAGCCGGTTCAAAGGAGGCAAGGTCAGTTCTTTCAAAATAAAACGAGGTCCCAAGGTGCGCGGGACTGCGTATCGGAAGTTTAAGTGAATGTTTCCTTTTAGGAAGGTTATGAAACCTCAGCTGAGCCACGGTTTTGCCTCCCACCAAGCTGTGGTAGGCAGAAACAGCTGACAGGCGGACCTTCAGTGAAGAGTAACTTGGGCCCAGGTCACAGAGGTGCAGGAGATACTCCATGACTTCAGGAATGGGGCACGAAAAAGGTCCTAACCCGCTGAGGTGGCCCAAATGGAGAAAGCTTCACGTCACGTCATACACTGTCCTCAAGAAGGCTTTCTAGCCTCTACCAGTACCTGTACCACTCTGGAGAAACTCCAAAGCAGTGAAGCAACTATGTCCTGAGGTGCCAAGCGTGAAGGTGAAGGGACTTTAGCCCTGGAAGGACCAGGCGTGCCCCTCTCCTGGAGTCAGGAGATCGTGACAGAGGGCAGGGGAACCGGAGGCTCCACGGCAAACTGCTGAAGAAGTGAAAACCAAACTTGAGAGGCCAATATGGGGCAATGAGAACCATGCGAGTCCCCTATGCCTGAAGCTTGAGTAGCACCCTCTGCAGAACTGGAAAGGGAGAAAAGGTGTACAAAACCTCCCTGTTCAGCAGAGATAGCGCATCTCGCCAAAAGCACCATGCCGGGAGTGAGACAGCAAAACCTGGGTAGTTTTGCATTGTATGGGGAGGCGAACAGATCTGGTCCGGATGACCCCACAGGTGAAAATGTGGTTGACCACCTCTTGCTTGAGCTCCCATTTGTGGGCTCTTACTATGTGCGGCTGAGACTTTCCGGTGGGACGTTTTGCATGCCTGGAGCAGTGAACATCTGTGAGGTGAAATTGATGCAGAACTGCCCAATTCCACACCCGCATCTCCTTCCCACAGAGCGGATATGAGCGAGTGCCTCCTTGCTTGTCGAGTACCAGACTATGCACATATTGTGTGACTGGACTTCTACTGGGCCCTAGTGGAGCAAGTGCTGGAAGGCTTGAACAGCATACAGCACTGCCCTCATCTCCAACACATTTATGTGCAGAAGAGCTCTGACAGAGACCACTGCCCTTGAGTCCTGTGGCTCCCACGATGAGCACCCCATCCCTGGCGCATCTGTAGTCAGGGTCTGGTGGGAAGAAGGAACTGAAAGGACCCCTTGGTGAGGCTGATGAGATCCTGCCACCATAGAAGATCCTGCTGCATCGAACTGGAGACCATGACCATGTGGTCAGGTCATCCAACCTCTGATTCCATTGCTCTGAGCATCCACTGTGAAATTTGCATGTGGAGCCTGACTAGAGGAACAGTGGGGATGGCGCTGCCATAAGGCTAAGTAGGTGGAGAACCGACCTGGCTGTGACCCACCTGCTGGAGCTACTAGACAAGCCTGCTTCTGCAAAGTTTCCGCTCTGTCCAAGGGAGGAAAGCCATACACTGGGCGTATCCAGCTCCCATTCCAAAAACTGGGAGACATTAAGAAGAGGCAAGTTGGGGCTTGGGAAGGTTGACAGTAATCCCCACCTGCGTAAAAGGTCCAGGGTAGCTGAGAAAGAAAGTTCCAGCTGCTCCTTGATGGGGCAGACAGGAGCCAGTCATCAAGGTAGGGGAACACATAGTGACCCTGGTGCCTCAGGGCTGCCACCACTACCGCAAGGCACTTGGTAAAACCCGAGGTGCCAAGGACAGGCCAAGGGGAGGACCTTGAACTGATAATGCTCCCCTGAAAGGTGAACTTGAGGTGGTGGCGATGGGCCTAAAGACTGGGATATGCAGGTGACATCCTGCATATCCTGGGCACAAAGCCACTGTCCCTTGTGCAGGAGTGGCAGCAGACCTAGAAGGGTCAGCATTCAAATCGTATGTTCTCTATGTACAGGTTTAGAGTGCTGAAGTCCAAAATGGGACGCATGTCTCCCATCTTTTTCGAGACCAGGAAGAAGTGGGAATAATACCCCTTTCTTCCCTGGCTCGATGGAACATGCTCTATTGCTTTCTTTTGTAACAGAGCCTCGATTTCTTCCCTTAGAGGGAATGTGCGCCTTTGTATAAAGAGACACCCCTGGAGGCCTGTCTGGGGTTTCTCCAGAAACTCCAGTGCGTGGCCCTGTCTAACCAACTGGAGGACCCACAAATCGGCGATGACTGCCTCCCACCCTGGCAGATGACTGGCAAACCTTCCACCAACCGGCTCCTCTGAAGAACAGAGAGGGGTGGACCATGAGTCAAGAGAGGGAGGAAGGTTGGAAGAGCCGCACCTAGGACCTTTAAGCTTTGGCTAGAGGGGTGGCTGCTGCCGCGGGGCACCGATGTTTTGGCTGACATCTGGCTATCTGCTGCTGTTTCATTTGCCTTTTAGCCTGGTGATGAAAAGGATCCTTGGTCTGAAATCTAGGGTGGTACATGGTGTAGATCGACCATAGGGCCTTGCCGTTATCCTGAAGGCTGGTAATGATGTTTTGGGTGTCGCCTCCTGAGAGGACACAGCCCCTATAAGGAGTATCCTGGATGGCTGCCTGAATGTCAGGTGTACATCCAGACACCCTTAGCCAGGAATACTTCCTAAGCCTGACCACCATGGCGGTGCCCCAAGCCGAGTCAACAGCGTCATATGTGGCCCTTAGCGAATGCCAACAGGCGACCTTGGAGGACCTAATAGTGTCGGCCAGGATGGTTTTGGACTCTGAGTCTGGCATAGCTTCAATGGCAGGTTCCAGCTGACTGAAGAGAGACTTCTGGTAGACCAGCATGTATGCCACGTGAGTTCAAGGTGCGCATGGCCAAAGTGGAGGAGGAATAGAACTTCCTCCCGAATTGATCTAGATGTCTCCACTCCTTATCAGGAGAAGTGCTCATATGTCTCAATTTAGAGAACCTGTCATGAACAGCTGCAATGACTACTGAGTCTACCTTGGGGTGAACACTGAGGTGGTTTTACTCTCTTGTGTTCTATATGTCCGGTCCACCTTTTGGCTACTGCCAGGATTGAAGAGGCATCATCCAAATGGTGGATGCCAGGTCTTCATGTGTTTCCAACCACGGAGGTGTGAGGGCGGAGCTGCCTTCTGGATGTCCAAATGCTCAGCCAGCCTCTGACGTTTTGGATCCTGAGCATCGAACTTCCAGTTGTAGACCTCCACAATCTTCTTCAGGAGGTCTGCAAAGAAGGATCCTCAGGTGGGGATTTTGGAGATTCCTTACGCCTAGGGTACTCTGTGGGAGGAGTTTTGAACCCCAACCCTGCAGAAGAAGAGGAGCTGGAATCTGAGCCCAGATCCAAGACTCCTAAGACAGGACATCAGAACAGAAAGCTTCCCTAGAGCCAGCAAGGTTTTGTCTGATGACCGCCGCCTGTGCAGGCTCCTTTGTCAGGCCAACGTCGGCTGATGTAAGTTTGGCGTTAGATGCCTAGGCATCTGGTCCAGCAGAACCCAGGTGACATCCCTAGGGGTTGGTGGCTATCCAGCTCTGACACAAACTGGGCCTTCGTCTCTGAATACCAGGACTGAAGGATAGCCCAAAAGTCTACCTGAAACTGAGGTGGAGGCGAAAGGAGCTGGTAGTCCGGAGGGTATCCTTGGGAGAACCATGATGGCAGGTAGCCCGTTGTATGGTAGGTGTGCGTCGGGTAACATGGAAAGGGGTAAGCG
The DNA here is from genome assembly GCA_016271365.2 of Neoceratodus forsteri. Classification (NCBI taxonomy): domain Eukaryota; kingdom Metazoa; phylum Chordata; order Ceratodontiformes; family Ceratodontidae; genus Neoceratodus; species Neoceratodus forsteri. The sequence continues at coordinate 328,055,134 of CM057449.1, read as the reverse complement.
GGCGAATACCTCAGCGTCTGACAAGCCTGATAGAGGTAGCCCAGAGGGATGCAGGCTGGAGGAAAAGCGCGTCGGGTGCCTGACAAAGGGTAATCTGACGGAGGACCTGACGGCAGTGCCGAGGAGGCCTGAAGGAGGACCCGGAGAGCCTGAAACATGGCCCTGAAGGACCGAGAAAACCGGGTCGGACGCCTGACAGGCGGGGAGCAAGCCCGGCATTGGTGTCCCCATCAGAGGATGGCCCAGAGGTTCCCAGAGAGCCCGATGTCAGGTCAGGAGGTGAGCTAGGAAAGGTTTCATCTAATGGACGATCCCCGCCCCTCCGCGCCTGAAGATCTGGGGAGGGCGGAGGAGCTCTTCCAGAGGAGAGGAGGGGTGACCCAGTGGAGACACCCAACCGGGAAAGCTGTGGTAATTCCGGCAACTGACCATCGGTCGCCCTCGCCATACCCGATGAAAGCTAATCAGTCGGGCAGATGTCGGAAGGACCGACGACTGACTAACGATCTTAGTGGTTGGGCAGGCATCAGAAGGACTGATGACCGGCTTATTGACCATGGCCAGGTGGGCACTGCAGACTCTGAAGCCCAATTTAACAATCTGGGCAAGGTGCTTATCAGAAGAACTGATGAGCACTTACTAACCCACTAGACAGCTTAGATCCACCAGCTGAAAGGGGCCTAAGAGTAGCAGAGGCCTTGGATGTAGCTGAGGTGCCTGCAGCCACTGTAACCAGTGGCAGCGGGGATCCAAAGACAACTCCTGGGTAGGCGGGGCAGGCTTGGAAGAAGCAGCTGACGTCCCAGAGGAAGACAGCTGCTACTCACCGAGGGCCCAAGGGCAGCCAAGGGTGAGAGGTGGATCTGTCCTGGTCCCTGTGCTTCTCTTTGTCTATCTTTTTTGCACATTCTTGTGGGAGTCAGTGGGAGAGGAGAGCTTTTTCCATCATGGCCATTTCTTGCTTTAGCAGATGAGCCTCGAGGGCCTGCTGGTGATGCTTCCGTGTGGTCTGGATGAAGCTGGAACAGGCCTCATAATCCTATATCTTGTGCTCTGGGCTAGGCAGAAGGCGTGAGAGTCTTTGTGTGGTAGCTCGCATCACACGAACCCCACTTATTTGTATGTGACTTGGCAGAAGACGGTGAAGACATGCACAAAATAAAATACAGTAAAGTAGAAAATGGATACTCACCAAGAAAGTGGTTGAACTGAAGTGACGATCTCTACGAGGTCCAATGTACAGGTTCGACAGCGGGAAAGAAGTAAGATCCTCTCAGTGCTGTTACTCCTTATAATACACACTAAACTATTATTCTATTTAGCTTTAGCATCTTCATTTTCCCATTTATACCGATAGCAGTATACACTGCAAATATAAAAATGGAGCACCAGGATAATTGGTGGTGCCAAATAAGCTGAATAAGCTTCAAACATATCAATTTAGATAATAGCACCCAAACTAAGAGAGAATACAGATATCGTTATTAGATCGGCAGATAAAGGGGATGGTGGTGATTATGGATTGCACTTTTATGAGGCAGAAATTGACAATTGGGGATGTAAGCTATTATGAAAACTTTCCAGCAATCAAGCAAACATACTGTATTTAAAGCAGATGTTGATTCAGTATTAAGTTATGGTTTTGTAAAGGTTATATATCAGACAAGACATTTAAGGCTTTAACAGCAGCATATCCGATTGTCCTATAATATATATTTTGTCCAAAATACATAAAAACAGGGAATGTCCTCCAGGATGTCTGATTATAACAGGCAATGGATGGCTTACAGAGCCTATTTCCATTTTTGGACACATTTTTGCAACCATTGGTAATTACCTTAAGATCTTATTTAAGGGACTCGATGGAGGTTATTAATTTGGTAGAAGACTTGGAAATGCAGGAGGTTGGTATTTTGCAACCCTAGATATTGATTCCTCTTTACAGAAATTCCACATGCAGATGGACTTCTGGCTTGAATTTCTTCTGAATCAAAGGGAGGAAGAACAACAGGTAAATATGCCTACACATTATTTAGTGCAATTGACAGACATAGTCTTGACTAAAAATATATTCCTATATCAGGAACATATTATAAACAAAATCAGGGAACTGCTATGGGGCAACAGTGGCTCCTAGCTATGCAAGTTTATATGTGGCATGGTGAGAACAAATTCTTTACAGTACTGACACTAATCCAGTTTTTCAATGTCTGGATTTATGGAGATGTTACCTGGATGATATATTAATTATTTGGAAGGGTAGCAGGAACAATTTGGAGAGTTTGTTTCATGGCTGGAAAGCACAAATGCTAATTTAAGGTTTAAATACATCATTAATGAGCATCAGATTGTGTTTTTGGATTTAGCTATTTATAAAATGAGAACATGATGTGTGCCTACGTTGTATCAGAAGGACATGGACAGAAATAGTCTACTTTTGTTTGATAGCTGTCATCCTGCATATGTAAAACAAAATATTCTAAGGGCAGCTTATTGAGAGAAACAAAGCTGTATGGAAGAAAAATTATATGTAAAAAATGTGGAGAGCAGGTAAAAAGATTTGTGCAAAGAGGGCGCAGCAATCAAGTAATAGTTAAGGCAAATTGATTGTGCTGATACAGTGGTCCCAAAGGTAAAACAAAAATGAGGATGTAGTGTCCCTTTGTAACCACATTTTCAACCAGATCTAGGGATGTTAGTAATATTATTCTTAATAACTGGGAATTATTAAAATTGGAACCCAAGTTAAAAATCTGACAGAAAACAGGACCAAGGTAGTTTTTAAAAGAGCAAGAACTATAAGGAATGGGTAGCTCCCAGTATGTTACAGCCAAACATAAGTGTACGCTCTATTTGGTTACCCCAAAGGATGCTTCAGATGTGGAAAATGTTACTTTTGCAAATATGTAAGGCCAGGTGGAAATTTAATGATCCTTCAACAGGTAAAGAGATAGAAATCCACAGCTTTATGTGTAGTAGTGTGGGGATTGTTTATATTTTACATTGTAGCTGCGGGCATTTCTATGTGGGGAGAACCACATAGCAATTTAGGACACAAATGGGAGAGCATGTAAGAGCGATTGCCCATTCCAATATTACTTATGCTATTGTCAAACATATTCTGAATCAGACTGCAGTGAAGCATGATATTAGCTTTACCGAGATTGAGAGAGGTCTATATGGGTCCTCGAGGTGGAGATTTTGAAAAAGGTGGACAATGAGAAAGCTTTTGGATATATTATCTCAAAGCAAGAAGTGATGAGAAGCTGAATGAGAATATATATATTTCTGCCTTCTCAGTAAACTGTGAATGATATCAGGGACAAGTAATATTTTAGTCAATGTGTACATAAAATTATGACTCAAATTGATTGCCTGTAATGGTGCTTCCTAGTGGGTTGTAATTTGCTACTATGTAACAGGGATCAATTTAAATTAGTAACTGATTGCCTGTAGTCACGCTTCTTAGCAAGTTGCAATTTACTACCATGTAACAAGGATTAATTCAAATCAGTAACTGAATGTATGAATGTGTCTGATTTAAATATGTGCTGTGAATTTAAGCTAATGGTGATTTCACTGCATAAATAAAGTTTAAAACAGGATGTGTAGTATATTTGAAGTGCACTATACTGATTTAAAATATGTTGTATTAATAGCTTGTGCATCCATGAAAGTTAAATAACCTGTGCTGCATTAAAAGTTTTGTCACTCTGTTTCTAAAAGGTTAAGGTCCTGGCTTAATTGATAAATGCCAAGCAATTTTAGCAAGTAAAACTACACATGTTGTCTTTTAATTGTATTGACTGGAATGTATATATATTCTGGTGGAAGTGCAATGTATTTAACTCTGATGAAGCTGAGGCACTGTCCTTACGAAAAATACAGTTGCAAGAACTTACTGTAACAGTAGATCTTGAGAGAAGCTCTTGCAGCAGGTTCTAAATGAGGACTGACGCCACCTGGCGTGGTTCCGCAACTTTTTCTAGCAGTACCGAAATGGGAACGCCTGACACGCCGCCTATATATGGGAAGAGTTCCTCACTTGTTCGGTTCTTGGACGCCCCCGCCAGGCAAGATAACGACAGGCAATAGTTAGAAATATGATTGTCAATGGACAACCTCAAAGAGGAAAAACAGCCTGAACAGGGCCTGATCTCTGGGGAAGGAGGCAGGAAACATATCTGCTGCAAGAGCTTCTCTCGAAGATCTACTGTTATGGTAAGTTCTTACGTAACTGTACTATCTTACTTCCGAGAGGAAGCTCTTGCAGCAGACTCACAATGAGGACCGAGTCCCAAGCAGTATAAACATATAACAACCACTGGGAGGGAAAACAAGGAAAGGAACAGCAGCATAAAGGAAGATCTCTCAGGAAATCAGGCCTTTGCAGAACTGCGAGGCCAAACCCTACTCTGCATCTGGAAATAATGTCGAGGCTGTAATGCCTGACAAAGGTATGAACAGAACTCCAAGTAGCGGCAGAGAAAATATCCACCGTCAGTACTCTCTTTAGTGCTGCGAAGAAGCAACGATAGCTCTAGTCAAATGAGCTTTAATCGGCCCCGATGTTGACCTGCTGTGCTTCTCAGAACAGAAAGAGATGCAATGACCCAAAAAGTGCGAAAGCATCTGTTTAGTGACAGGGCAACCTACAGACTGTTGAGCAAAGGACACGAAGAGCTGATCAGACTTCCTGCTCCCTTGGTTCTAGCCAGGTAGCATCAGATAGCCCTGTGGACGTCCAAGAAGTGAAGCAGGTCTCCTCCCGCTTGAATGCTCTGGGTAATAAACGGAGCTGAACCGATAACTCAGAGTGAGCTCGAAACAACTTTGGTAGGAACTTCAGATTAGTGCAGAGATCAACCCTGTCCTTGTGAAAACAAGGAAAGGGCTCCTTGCACGTGAGGGCTTGAAGTTCTGAAATCGCCTCACCAAAGTAATAGCTACCAAAAATAAAGTCTTCCAGGAAAGGAAACGAAGCTCGAACTCCATGGCCGATTTAAATGGGGAAGAGTAAGCTTCTCCAGGACAAACAGGAGATCCCAAGGAAGAACCGGGTCCCTGATGGGAGGTCTGATGTGGAGAATACCGCAACAATGCCTTGAAACCTCCATCTGAGCCACCGTCTTACCCGACACAGAGAAATGGTAAGTGGAGATGGCGGCCAGATGTACCTTAATGTAGGAATAGCTGAGACCTTTCTCAGAAAGAAAGCAGATATTCTAATATGGTATTGACCAGACAAACCAATGGACCTACTCTTTTGGCGTGGCCAAATACAAAAACGTTCTACTTCATAGCATAAATGGCCCTGGTGGCAGATTTCTGAGCCTCAACCAACACTTGAGCGACCTGATCAGACACTCGAACCTGACCTTAGCTAGGTCCTGAGGAGCCAAGCATGCAGGTGAAGGGAACGAGGTTTGGGTGCAACAGGCACCCCTCTTCCTGTGACAAGAGGTGAGTAGAGAGAGGAGGCATTGAAGACTCTACCGCTAGATGCTGTGGTAAGGAAACCAGATTTGATAAGGCCATAGCAGAGCGATCAGGATAAGAGTGGCAGGTTCGACTGAGCCTTGAGGAGGATCTTCTGTAGGAGCAGAAAGGAGGGAGGCATAGAAACCTCCCGTTCCAGCAGAGGCCAGCGTCTTGCCAAAAGCTCCAGGCTCTGGACCTAGCGAGCAAAAATTAGGCAGTTTTGCATTGAATCGTGATGCGAAAAGGTCCACTTCTGGCATCCCCACAAACAGAAGATGTGATCTGCAACCTCTTGGAGCAACTCCCATTCATGGGCTTGCAATTTTGTCCTGCTTGAGCGCATCAGCCAACATTTTGGAGCCTGGGAACATGCACTGCTGTCAGAAAATGATGTTTGAGGGCCCAATCCCAAACTCGCATGGCTTCCCTGCAAAGGGGATAAGAATGTGTGGCACCCTGTTTGTTGATGTAGAAAGTCACCGCACTGTTGTCTGTCTGCACCAAGAGATGGCCCGGCACTAGGACCGAGGCCAAGGCTTGGAAGGTGTAAAAGCATCGCTCTCAATCTCCAGGACGTTGATATGCAGATCTACTTCTATGGAGGACCAGGAACCCTGGGTATGGTGAGTCTCCAAGTGAGCGCCCCACCCTGGGACAAGGTGTCCATGGTTAGAGTCTGGGGACGGTGCCCCGATTGGAAGGGATGCCTGCCAGCAAATTTTGGGACGATATCCACCAGCGAAGCTCTGGCGGACTGGCTCTGATATCATGATCGAGGGGTCCAGACTGTCTGATGTCTGATCCTACTGGACCTCAAGGACCACTGTATGGTCCTCATGCCAGGAGTGCACCAGAGGAACCAACACTATGGTAGCGGCCATATGCCCCAACAGCCTGAGAAGAGCCAGGCGGCACCCTTGAGGCTGAAGAGATCTGGGACCTGAGGACCTGAATGTGACCCGCTCTGCTGGAGAAAGAAAGACCTTCCCGAGTGGTATCCAGAAGAGCTCCGATGAACTGGAGAATCTGGGTTGGGATCAAATGAGATTTGTCCCTGTTGATGGTGATCCTGAGCCTCTGAAAAGCAAGATGGAATCCTAGATAGTTTCAGACAGGCGGAACCTGGAAGGGCCAGGAGAAGCCAGTCGTCCAGGTAAGGAAACACGAAGTGGCCCCGCCTTCAAATTGCCATGGCCACGACAGCCAGGCACTTGGTGAAGATCCTGGGGGCTGAAGAGACCAAAGGGAAGGACTTGAAACTGACAGTCCTTGTTCTTGAATCTGAACCTTAGGAATCTTCGATGGTTCCTAGGCGATGGAAATATGCAGGTAGGCATCCCGCTTGTCCAGGGAAGCTAGCCAGTCTCCCGCCAATGTGAGTGGGAGGAGAGTGGGAAGGAAACCATCCTGAATCTCTTGTAGAAGACCCACTGGTTTAGATCGCTGGGGTCCAGAATGGGTCTGCGATCTCCCAACTTGTTTGGGACTAAGAAGAAGTGGGAGAAGAACCCTCTCTCTGATTCTACAGGTGGCACCAGCTCGATGGCTTTTTATCCAGAAGGATGAAATCTCCCGTCGGACCAGCGCTTTGAGTTCCCTTGGGTAATGGGATGGGGCGGTGGTCTGTCCGGAGGGATGGAGTTGAACTCTATGGAATGCCTGAACTCCAAGAGATCGAGTTCCCACTGGTCAGAGGTCACCTGGCCCCATGTGTCTGCGTGAGGGAAAAGCACTCCAATCGACTCCTCTGGCTGTGCGACCGAGGAGGAGGGTAGCCTGGATAGTCAGGCGTTGGGTGTGCGGGGGGAGGGCTGCAGTGGCTGCTTTGGGTTGTCTAGGGCGGAGGCCGAAGTATCTCTGGCTCCGCCTCTCGACTGAAGCCACCTGCTGCTGCGCATGCTGCTGAAAGCAAGGCTGCTGTGGTTGATGCCCCCGTCCACAAAAAGCAGGCTTAGGGGCTTGCCCCTGTTTCGGTGGTACATGGACTGCATGGATCGGACAGCCCACCGAGTCCTGCAGCCTGGTGATGATGCGCTCCGTGTCCTCGCTAAAGAGCAAGGAGCCCTTAAAGCGAGCATCTGAAGGTTGTTCAGCACATCTGGATCAAACCCCGAGACCTGAAGCCATGCATGGCGCCTGAGGCAAATGCCAGTGCAGCCCCTCAAAGAGGTGTCCACAGAGTCATTGGCTGAGCGCAGCACATGGTACCGACGCCTGAGCCTGTCTGTAAAACTTGGCCAGCTCTGCCCACTGAGGGCAATCGGGCATGCTTCTGCATGATGTCCAATCCTTGTTCCCAAAGGGCGTTCTGGAATTGGACCATATGTGTCAGGAAGTTCACACTCCTGATACTGCAGGTGGCAGCAAGTACACCTTGCTGCCCATCAGATCCAACTGCTTTGATTCTCGGTCAGGTGATTGGGTGCTTAGGTGTTTGGGCCTCTGCGAATGATCGTAAGCTGCCGAAATCACCACAGAGTCAGCAGCGGGTGGTTCAGCAAGGAAAGGATAGTCCGACGGTGCCCAGTATAGCTGATGTGCCTTCTTGGGCACGGCAGAGGAAGAATGATGGCGATTCCAGGTCGCACGGGTGACATCCTGAAAGGTGTCGCCCTGGGAGGGATGACCACCAGCTTTGGGTCCTTTTGGCGGAGGTATTTAGTCAACCACAACTGCTCAGGGTCCATGGCCTCAGTGTCCCATTCTATGTTGGCCTGGATGTGCCTCATTACCTCCATGAAGCTGGGGTCATCTGGAGGGGTTGGGAAGACCCTCCATGTCCCTAGGTCTGCTCCGTGTAGGCATTGGAAAACAAGGAGTCAGAGTCTACATAGGAGTCTGGAGAGGAAGAAGGTGAAGGGCTGTGCCTCTTCCTCTTGAGCCTCCTGTCCAGTGATGGAGAGGGTGGCGGGAGGAACTCCGAGACCTATGCCTCCTAGACTTTTCACAGTGCTTCCTAGGAGGGCTCCTCTCCCCACCATCCACCGGTTCAACGTTAATAGGGTCAGGAACCGTACCAGCGTAGGAGGACGCGCCTCGCTGGAAGGTTCTTTTATGGTATCCCACCAGTGGGAAAACAGCTCCTTCACTTGAGGCAGGTTTAACTTGGGTGAACCTGGAGGAGGAGGCGGGGAGGAGCACCAAGCCCGAACCGGCATCGGCACGTTGTCCGGGGTACCAGCGTCGAGTCCGCACCCTTGTCGACCGGCATCGGCCAAAGGGGGCGTCAAGCGCCACAGTCGTCAGGGTCCGGCGACAGCTGAACAGGAGAGGGGGTACCAAAGCTGATGTCGGGTGGAGCCGGGGTGACCGCCTACTAACAACAACAGGTGGCAGAATAATCGCCGTTGGGATGGGAGCCAGGTCGGCCACTGGAGAATGAGGATCCAGCATCCGCTTCTTAGGTGCAGACAGATGTCCATGAAAGGCATGAGCCTTAGGACGATCTGCTTTGTGGCCAACGTCTTTTGGTCGAGCGCCGCCGTCACGAGGCTGGCATCGGTTGGGATCCCGATGTTTTGGCAGCAAGGAGAAGGCCCTGCTGCCCAGAGGCCTTGCTCACCCCCGGGAGTCGGCCTTGAGGAAGAGGCTGAGCAGGAGGAGCCCTTACCTGAGCCCGTCGATTTTTCAGTGGATTGAGAGACCCTCAGTGGCTGGAGGGTAGATTCAGAAGACTTGGAGACAGAGGAGGGCTTAAGGACTCGTGCTGCTTCATGCTCCAACGACTGGACTTTGAGCCTGAAGACCTGTGCTTAGACAGCGACCTTCCCCTGTCCTGTTCCCTGTGCTTGAGGGTCTTGTGGGCAGGAGGTGGATAAGATTCCCCGAGGAGGGCCCTTTCATGGCAGCAAGTTTCATCTCGGCGAGGCAGGCCGAGAGCGATTTCTGACGCCAGATCCGCGTCCGCAAATTGAAAGCCTAACAGTGGGAGCAGGCGCCGTGTTGTGATCGGGCCCCAACAGTAGAGACACGATGAATGGCCATCCTTAGTGGGGATCTGTTGCCCACAAGTACACTTGTTGAAGTAAGAAGTGGACATAGAAGCTCTTGAGAGCGGAGATTACAAATTTTGAGGTGGAGAAGAAACAACTGGTAATGCGCCGAATCGAGCGAACTAACCCTGCCCGCAGCGGGAAAGAACTAGAGCAAGTGCGGAACTCTCCCTATATAGGGCAATGTCAGAGGTGGAGCTAACGCTACGGGGGCATTCCACGTCGGTAGTGCTAGAGAAAAGTTGCGGAACCGCCACCTGCATGAGCTTCCTCTCAAAGTAAGATCGTTAGTTCTTTTTTTTCACATATAAACGTATTTCTTGTACTGCTTTTTATAATAAATGGTTAAAAATATTTGAACCATTGGTATCTGTTTGCTTTTGGTGGGTGCTATTATCTAAATTGATACAATAGCAGTATATAATGCAAATATATGTGCTCAAATCTTTTAGTGAATTCCATAGTTGTCATAATAATTCATCACATAATTCTCATACAGTCAGAACTTCAATTGCACCTTTCTGTATTGAAATTGACATAGTGAGATTCAAACCTGTAAACATGATTATTGACTTTATCTCTCGTGTAAGGTTTGCACATCTTTGCAGCTTTCTGTGTTGTGAAAGCATTGTGGGATCTAAACCCATAAATCACTGGCTGATCTTCACCCAGTTTGGAATTTTTTTGTGTAGGATTTTGAACACTGGGTCACTATTTCCTTAATTGCTTCAAGCTTTCAAGATTCCACATTAAGGAGGCAATATAGCGCGGTGGTTTAAGGCTCTGAGCTGCAAATCTGGAGACCTGGGTTTGAATCCACAGCCCCACTTGCATGCAGTGGGTCCCTGAGCAAGTCACTTAACTTCCCTGTGCTCCCAGGCGCACCTGTAAACAAGCTTTCAGCTTAGTGTGCCCACTCCTGGTTAAATAATTGAAAAAAATTAATTTCAAAGCATGTATCAGACATTTGGTTCTGCTTACCATATCTACTATCACTACCCACTGTACTATACAGATCTCAATTTTTGTGGGCACTTCAATCACCTCACCTGTATTACAGTAAAATGCTTACAGTCAATTTTCACTCAGGATTGGAACAGCTTGCCATGTGGCAAGGAGAAACTCTGAGACTACCTTGGGAAGGAACCTTGAGTGGGGTGGACAACTTTGTTCTTGTTAAAAACCAGATATAGAGAATCCACCAGGAGCACCTGAAGCTCACTCACCCTTCTGGCCAAGGCTACAGCAACAAGAAGGTGGTCTTTCATGACAAGTATGACATCTCACACTTGTGCATTGGCTTAAATGATTTACATATCAGCATCAAAACCAGCAGCAGTAGATGCAACAGAGGCATGGTTTGCTAACTGAGGTTGCAAGTGGTTCAGCCTCTGAAAAAGCACCCAAACATCTTTTCTTGTGCTACTATCAGCATACAGTGTGCAATGTCTCCTGGATTTTATGAACTTCAGGTGATGAACTTAATATGTAATGAACATAATTACAAGAAGTTGATTTGAAATCTGTCACAGAGTTGTAAGAGGGAGTTAATGGAACTATTACAGACAGCTAAAATCCAGGGATGTATAACAGAAAGCAAATTTCAGTATCTATGGAAAATCCACCGGGGAGGTCCATAGTCTCTAGAGTCTCTCATGGATAATTTAAGCAAGTTCATGACTTCTTTCTTAAACCCTGTTGCCACGTTTGGTTTTGATGATCTGCTGTGGACTGGCACGACTCCTGTGGTACTGGCCAGTGGTGGGATTACTACATCTGGTTGAAGACATTGTGGATACTGGAGATGTGGAGTGGCTTTGAACAGTTGGAAGGTTAACAAGTGCTTTGACTGGTGAGGCCGTGAGAGGGCCTCTGGAACTTGCATTTCATTTATTTTAGACTGGCACATTTTAGCTGCTGAAGTGAGAGAACAGCAGTGGTAGATTTGAACATTTGTGGGTCATGGTGGGGGTGAGAGCCCCATCTCCTCCTTACATCAATCCTGAAGCATTGGCTTGCTTAACTTCATTCCCGAATATTAACTTTTACTCATCAGTGAACTTTGGAAGTTATGTTGTTTTAAGGGGGTTGTGGGTATAGGTTTTATTTTTTCCTTTTGAATTTGTCTTTGAATTTGAATACTTGTTTTGTGCACTGATTGTTTGCTGCTGTGAGTTCTTATGGTAATGTGCTGGCACAGATCTCTCCCAGTCAGGTGCTACTCTCCCTCTGAGCTCTGTGGCCTCCACCCCTTTGATTGTCCCCATTTGTCCACTGAAGTGTATGGGCACTGTTGAGCACTGGGGATTGTGAGGAAGAGGCATGGGGGCGGTGGGCGGAACCTGGAGGAACAGTGGGCGGGTGTTCAGAATGGGGTTGCGAAGACTAGAAGGCACCCTGGGGTGAAACAGATTCCTGAGAGGGTCCTCCTGTCTGGTTCCCAAACCCAAGGCTCCACCTTGAGTGGGCAGATGACATGGTCATCTTTGGTGTCCCATCCTACTCGGGCAGTGTTATGCAATGCTAGGTCTATTAAAACAAGACCGCAGTAATTGTGGATCTTGTTGGGTCATCGGACTTAACTACATTATCGAGACCTGGCTGAATGAAAATTCTGGCTCATTTCTTGAGTCAGCAATTCCAGTCGAGTCGCCACCGAGGACAGATCATAGGAGTGGAGGTGGAGTCATATGTTTTAAATCAGAATTGAGCCTTGTAGATGTGCCAGTTGGGGAGACTACTTCCTTCAAATGTATCTTGGGTGCAGATGTGGGTGCAGGATTCTTTTAGTCTACAGTCCACCAGGGGCGAAGCAATTCCTGCAGGAAGTCGCAGACTTCATCGTCGACATGGTGTTGGAGTCTCCCAGATGGATGGGTCTGGGGACTTCAATGCCTGGTCGACGACAGACCTCACAATTGGGACAGGACTTCCTCCAGTTTATGAATTCTCTGGGCTCACACAGGTGACTACCTCTGCAACCCATAAGCATGGCAATTCATTGGACCTTGTCTTCCTACTGGGTATGGAGTCCTCCAACCTGGTGGTGGAACCAGCTGGATGGTCTGACCACCACATTATAAGGTTCAATTCCAGGCTCCCCTACAGATCTGCCCCTACGGAGATGGTCTGGTACCGCCCTTAAGAGGTTTGATCCCAGAAAGCCTGATGGTGGTGCTGGACCTATCGGGTCTTCGAGTGCAAGCATGGACCCAGACAATCAGTTACTGGCCTATAATAAGGCTGTGACTGAAACTCTGATTCCATAGCTCCTGTCCTAGTTCACCCCTCACCCTTCACCTCGGTCCCCCTGGTTTGATAGGAACTTGGGCGTTGGAGAGTGGGGCGAAGGATGGAGCAGTGCTGGCGGAGCGGGCCTTGATGCCGACAGGCTTAGACTGATGGCCCATTATAAGGACTATCAATCAGCCACCTCCGTAAGATGGCAGAGATCCTGTCTGGGGAGATCGCTGCTGCACAGAACCAACCAGCTCAGCTCTTCTGAACTTTGGACAGACTGTGCAATCCAGCCTAAGGTTAGATAGTGTGCAGCCTAGAAAACTAGTGGCATCTTATTTATTTATTTTTTATTTACGTTTTTCGTAACCAGGTAGGTGCACTGATCAGAGGACCATTTTCAGCCATGACCGGGCCACAAGGTGGCGATACATAAATACAAGCAGTAGATATAATATACAATTTGATTATACTGTACAAGCACCAATAGTCAATAAACAGACAAATGCTTACTTATGGTATACAAACAATGGGAAGTGAAGTACCATAGGGATAGCGGCAGCAGTACAAAGGGAGAATAGTTATACATATAGCACAGGTTGACAAGGAGCAGTTTAAGCGTAACAGACTTTTCAATATCTAGTCTAGGTAACACACCTGTCCTGAGAAAGAGGTAGGTCAACCTGAGGAGTTTGTGGTAAAGGTAGGGCATGGCTACCAGACAGTGCGCTGAGTTTTGGCAGTGAGGGAGCACAGGCTGAGTAAACTGGAGAGCAGGATAGTTAGTGATGTGCCCTACCAAGTCCTGGGGCATCCCTGAGCCACAACCTGGACCAGGTACAGTGATATGGGAGGAGGTCTCACAGGTAGGTTTGAGAGGCAGTATGGCATCTATTCATACTGCCAGTTTTCTGACGTTGCAGGAACTGCTCTTAAGATTTGGAGTTTGAGACCAAAGCAGTGGAGAACGTATAAGATTTGTTGAAAAGGGATATCAGAGACAGGTTCTGAGTGAAGCTCTGCAAAGAGCAAGGTCACAGCAAAGGGAGGACCTGTTAATTAACAAACAGAGTGGCTGGGGTGGAAGAACATCAGGTGAACTTTAGCATGGATTGTGGCTCACTAAGTGGCAAGGTGGGAGCCACAATCATGAAATTCTGCAAGTTTACATAATGATAGTGAGTTAGCTAGTATTGAGGGTCTTTACAAGAGGGTAAACTTAAGTGATAGATTAGTCCACAGTTTATACAAGCCACCACATCAGACAGAACATAACTGACTACCACCAAAACCAAAAGGAATGTATAGGTGCAGTAGATGTAGCATACATCAGTACTGGCAACAGTCTCCAGGCATTTGAATCTCCACAAGTCAGCAAAAAGTTTTGATTTGTGAATTTTTGAACTGCAGCTCAAATTTGTCATATATACTTTGTGGTGTGACTGTCAGAAAATGCGTGGGTTGCACAATGTACAGAAAATTAGGGAGCGCATTCAAGAACATGTTAGAAATATAAAAAATCCCGAGTAACACACTGGTCAGTAAACATTTTAGGGCTGTCCATGGAGGTATTCTGAGTTGCTTTATATTCTTGACCATTGAATGTGTGAGGTTAGTTGTGAGGGAGGGATACGGTAAGGCATATTTTGCAAAGAGAAACAGTTTAGATATTAATTTTGGAGAGTCTGAGTCCAAAAGGGTTGAATGAAACATGGGACTTGAAACCTTTTTTGGTATAAATTGATACCTACTGTACAGTATGCTAGTGGTAATAGAATTTCATGATTTTCTTTTAAGAATATTAACACCAAGGAAAACCACTCAAAGCTTTAAAGTAAGGGTGGGGAACATCAGAGAGCTATTGAAAGAGGTGATTTAACATATGCCACTGCTCAACATGTGATAAATAGTAAAGATGGCAGGAAACATAGCTTTTTATATATGGCTATCGACAAAGTGTGAACCCTAGAAGAGGCAACTATAATAACCTGGTTTTAAAGAGAGAGACATTTTGGATTATTAAACTAGAAGCTAATCAACATCCAGGTTTCAATGTGGGTTTTGAGACCAAACCTTACTTGGAAGAGCAACAATCAGTGTAATGTCTCTCTCTGAATGTTCCTGCTCGTCCCCCATCCTTTTGACATGCTATCCTGCTTTCTCCCCTTTCCTCTTTAATGTGATATCTGACTTATTTGGATCAACTTGGAATCTGAATATGACAATTTCCTTTTTAAAAATAAGAGTTATTACTACTTCTGTGATGGTGTGCTGGTATGTTTTATCTGACAAGCTTTTTGTCCTCTGTTAACTTGCTTGTTTATTTATTACCTAAGTGCCTGTTTTAATTAGTTGCAATGATTTTAACAGATGATGTAATTATGATGTTATTGATTGTGCCTATAAATGTGTTCACCTGTTTTTTAACGTCAGCCTTTGAGAAAGGGTCCAGTATGCAGCCTGAAATGTATTAGTTAGGTGATTTTAAATATGTAGTAAACTGTTCTTGATTTTCTAACAGTACCATCATCTCAATGTGGTGGAGAGTGACCACATTTTTGCAGTTATAATCTTTTAAGAATGTATAGTGATTTTCTTTAGCACTGTTTCTTTTGTTTAGTCCATCAGATCCTTCCTTGATTCACACTAGCTGCCCCTATGCCCTGTTGGTACTTTTGTATTATTTGTACCTCCTAACTGGACTAGCTTTTATTGTTTTTAACTAGGACAGATGTTACTCTAGGGCATTATTTATTTACCTGTATACCTATTGCTAACTGTCTCCCTTAATTTTGTACTGTATCTCGTCTTGGTGAATAAAATGAATCCAGTGTGTAAATATGAAATTTATGGATGGTGTATGTAAACAAAAAATTGTTGCATGTTAGCAGGACTGCTAAAAGTTGCATATCCATGGTCAAGTAATTGCTATAGAGTACTATTTATTAAAATTTTTATTTATTTATTGAAATCTCAGATTATAACCTTTGAGCGGAAGCTTGTTTAAAAGGTTCCACGTCATGACAAAACAGGAATACAGTAATTAAATGATAAGTCAAAACAGTGTTAAGAAAGAAAACAAACAGGCAATTCAGATACAGTCGTTTAACCTGTAGGATTATAAAAGTACAGATATTATGGTATAGTATATGCAGCAACAAAATCACATTTAACATAAGTGTACTAATATGCAAGGCAGGAGGAGGAGAGGACCACGGATGGGAAAGGACTGGTAGCTGAGGGTGAGGGAATACTACTATAGAGGGCTTGAAGTGGAACCAGTCACAATAGTTCTACAGACGTCAGTAAAATAAGTTTTGGGTTTGGGAGACACTCAGCCTTTTAAACCTTTTTAAGGCTTTGAGGTTAAGTTACTCCAATTGGACAGAACAAGTGAATACACCTGTGTCCCTGTGTATATATAGAGACTTAACAGTCTGTTTGGCTGATGTTTGGTCTGGAGCTTCCATTTAGGTAGAGGGACTGAAGATGCAACTGGTAGCAGTTGTTAACAGTGGATACCAAATTCGACAATGTCAAAGGGAGGAATGAATATTAACATTGTCCCGCATCTGCAGTTTGAGTAATACCCTATGAATTAGAAGAAAGGGAGGAAGGCATACGTAACCTCCTTTCCAGCAAATGGACTACATGTCTCGCAAAAACTTCAGGCCCTGGATTGAGTGAGCAAAATGTGGCAGCTTTGCATGTAGTCCCTTTGCTGGAAAGGGAGGTTTCTGTGCGCCTTCCTCCGCTTCTTCAGCCAAAAACTTAAGGCCCTGGATCGAGCGAGCAAAATATGGCAGTTTGCATTGTGTGGGATGCAAAAGGTCCAGCTCTAGGTGACCATCTTGCAAAGAGGTCTTCACTACTGAGGTCAGCAGCTCCCATTTGTGTGTCCTGAACTGTGACCTGCTTCGCTTGATTGCCAAGACCTTTTGGATGCCTGGCACATACACTGCCCGATAGCTGCAGCCCATGTTCCAGTGGCCAATATCATACTCTCATCGCCTCCCTGCATAACGGGTGGGAATGGGTCCCCTCTTGTTTGTTGATGTAGTGCATTACACCAAGCGTTGTCTACCTGCACTACCAGATGTCCTGGAGACAGCTGTTCCTGAACGCCAGAGAGCATATAAAACTGCTCTCTGCCTACAGCACGTTTATATGCAGAGTATGTTCCACTGCGGTCCCTTCTGCTTGTATCTGAGTAGGTCCCAGATGTGCTCTCCAACTGGATCCTGAGGCATTCATGGTGAGAATCTGATGCAGAGCTGGAATGAGGAATGGGATCCCCTTCAGAAGGTTGTGCCTGTTCATCTGCCATTTTACAACCTTTCTCAAGGAGACGTCACTAGCACCATTTGGTCTACGTCATCTAACAACTGGTTCCATTGTACTTTTAAAGTCCAGTGTGGAATCCTTATGTGTAGTGTGGACAGTGGTACGTAACAGATGCCTCAGGATCCGGTTGGAGAGCACATCTGGGACCTACTCAGATACAAGCAGAAGGACCACAGTGGAACGCACTCTGCATATAAGCGTGCTGTAGGCAGAGCAGTTTATATGCTCCTGATGCTTTCAGGAACAGCTGTCTCCAGCTGTCACCCTTTAGCAAGTGTCATACCCAGTCTCCCAGTCCCCACCACCAACGCAAAAGACCTACACCCTACCAATCCCAACGTCACTCATCCAAACTCTGCAGGTTAGCCCTCCTGCGACACCCTACTACTTTCTTATTATCTGGCAAAATCCACCCCAACCCGGGACCACCCTGCAAAATGGCCTCACCAAGCAGCCCAAGTGGGAGTCTACTGCTAGCTACTTAATATATGCAGCCTACCAAAAAATACACCCTCTCCAAGGCTGGATTGCCCAGCATGCACCGGACTTCCTAGCCCTATCTGAGACTTGGCTCTCTGAAAGAATACCCACTGATGCTGTCTCCTCAGTAATTATTCCATCTTCTGGGCTGACAGGACCAGCAAGAGAGGCGGTGGCTATGCAATCTATGTTAAATCACTTCATACCACTGAACTACAAACCCCTACACCACATATGGCGCCCAGACGCCACAGTCAAACTTAGTCTGGGTACCAAACCCTCCACATCACTGTGGCCTATATCCCCTATAAACCAAAAAACTCACATTTGATTCTATCCTTCACAGTATCTCCCACCTACCTAATACTAGTGAAATCATCATAATTGGAGACTTTAATGTCAACTGGCTATCCCTGCCTCATCCAGCTTCAAAGACACTGCCCTGGCATACCATCTTACCCAACTCTTCACCTCTCCTACCAGAAGGGACAATAGATCTGGGACCTCCAGCCTTTTAGACCTCATCTTTACCAACAAGCCACGGAACCTCTCCCATGCCACAGTGCTCTGACTCTATCAGTTACCACTCCCTGGTGACCTGCTGGTGGTCAGGTAAATTGCCCCTGCCCCCAAAAATCTCCTTGCAGAGGCGGATAAAAGAGGAGGCTTAGAGAATCTCAAAGCCCACCTATCTACCAGTAATTGGCTCCCCATTTACACCACGAGTCTGTAGACCTGGTACTCTCCTACTTTATAACCACTTTTAACAAGGCCTCGACATTTTGGCTCCCTCTCCGAGCACGTAGTGAAAACCAGAACCACCTCCTGGATCACAGCATTACTACTTAATCAGCTCCAACAAAGGGACAACCTATGACATAAGACCCTTGACTCCCAATGCACACAGGATAGACAGCTATACGGAGGCCACCCAGCAATGTACCTGGGCCTTCGGCGAAGCAGCTTCACCTACCAACAAACCCTAACACTCCTCCTGAGGGGAGATGGTATGGAATTCTGGAACAATATAAAAGAACTCAGTGAGAAATCCTGCTCCCCACCCCACTCAACTCACAATAAATGGGACATCACCCAGGATCCTTCCACTATCATGAAGCCCTCAACTCCCCTTCTCGGACCTCTCCCATATACTTCCTCCTAACTACTTCCACCCTGTCACCTCCCACCTCCCTCGACACCTTGTGTAACAACAATACGATACCCTTCAGGCTGAGAGTCATCTCCTGCCTTGAGGCAAAACACTACATTTCCAAAGCTATCGCCAATACCCAATACAGCAATGATTCCCTAGATCTTAAACTTTTTGGCTGACACTGGATGTCACATTACCCCACCTCACTAAAATTCTCAACCTCTCACTATACCTAGGTCAGTTCCCTCAACCTGAAGAGAGCCATAATCACTCCTATTTTGAAGAGCGGTGACCCCACTAACACAAGCAACTATAGACCGATTTCGATACTTCCCTGTCTCCAAAGCACTGGAAAAATAGTTTGGACCAGCTAACAGAACACCTAACCAAACACAACCTTCTCTGCCAGGAATAGCATGGTTTCTGGACGGCCACAGTACCGTCCACAGCACTTACTGAGCTCACCTCGTTCATCCATGAGGCCCTCGACCAAGGCTCTGTAGCAGGTGCGATCTATGTGGATCTGACCAAGGCATTTGACACGGTCAGTCATGAGCTACTGCTCTGTGTCCTTCCACAACTAAATGTGATCCCAGAGGCAACTGCCTGGTTCAAGGATTACCTCTCAGTCCGGTCACAACAAGTCAGGATAAACACCACCATCTCCTCCTGCAAAACAGTTTGCTCTGGGGTCCCACAGAGTCTATACTCGGCCCTCTACTATTCACCCTCTTTTAAACTCTCTCCCCAAGTCATGCAGCGGTCACCTACTACTCAGTTGATGATGCAGTAGTGTTTTGGAAACACCCACAACCGAGCGCCCCAACTAGCACTACAGGTTTTCTTCAGCAAGCTAGAAACCTGGTTCACTGAACACCGCCTGATCATCAACTATCAAAAACTAAGTCCATGATCTTTGAGCACCATCAAAGCCACACAGTCAGTCGGCACTCTAATCAAAACACACAAGGTGCCCCACTTGAACATGTTACAAGTTTTAAATACCTGGGAATCAAATTAGACACCTCCCTCTCCTACCATAGTCACATACAACTTTTCTCCTCCGCTGTCAACGCTAGAGTGGGTATCCTCTACAGACTTAAACACTGCTTACCCACAGGCCATGCATCTTGCAGTCTCCTCCTCAATCCTCTCCCTAGTTGACTACGGGATAGTGATATATGGCTCTGTGGAACCCACCACACCACGTAGCATTAACACTGCCTTGAATAAAGCTTGCCGCCTAGTCACTGGCAGTGACAGACTAACTCATACCTGTGAGCTCTATGTTTTGGCCGGTTGGCTAAACTTCCAAGAAAGACTAAAGTACCACACCTGCATCCTCTAAAAAGATACAACTCCAGCTAGCCCCGTTGGCCTTCTCTATTATCAGTGCATCAGGCGTAATACAAGACTCACAGCAAACTCCTAACTTCTGGTCCCCTATTGTAGAACATACCTTGGGCAAAGATCCTTCCACTACCGTGCCCTCTCTGGCTCAATACTTTACCACCCCTATCCCTCAGACCCATAGCCTCTCCCTATTCAAAACAGGCCTCAAAGCACAACTACTTGAGTCAGAAGAATGTGACTGTGGCTAACACTGCCCTCCTCTTGTGTTTTCAGACCCTCCAAATACCTGACACAGGGTCTCTCTAGAGCCCAAGAATCAGCACCCTGCATGTCTCTGACAAGGGATATCCAGAATGCTGCCTACTACTGTCACCGGTTAACTAAGTTAAAGCCTGGACTGCACTACCAGTACTGTTATACGAATACTGCTTGTTTATGAGCGTTTTCTGTATTTTGTTTCCACCCCTGTAACCGACGTGGAGCCTTTGCAAAGAGTCTGTGACTCAAAGGATAGTAATTCGATTATATTCAATAAATAAATAAATAAATAAATAATGCCACAGCCATGAAACCCAGCAAGAGCAAATAGTTTTTTGCTGAAACGCAATGGCTGCTACATATCGAGTCTGCCTGTGACATCAGCATGTCTGCCCTGTCCTCTGACAGAAACGCAGAGTCCTGGGCTGTGTGCAAGACCATCCCTATGTGCTGTAATCTCTGGCATGGAGTAAATGCTAACTTTGGTAGACTGACCGTCACTGCCAGAGCATCACATTTGTCTGGTGCAACTGAGGGTTCGTATGAGTTGATCCCTGGATTGAGCTTTTAAGAGTCAATCGTCCAGGTAAGAAAAGACATAAAGGCCTTCCTTGTGAAGGGCTGCTGCTACAATAGGCAAGCATTTGGTAAAGATCTGTGCCACAGAAGACAAACCAAAGGGGACTTCCGGTTCCACCCTGATGGTGATGGTAGCCTAAGACAACTGCTCCGATCCCCTTCCCAGAAAATCTCTCTTACATCCAGAATCCTCAAAAATACGTAATACAACATGCACAAGAGGGGAATAAAGGTCGACATCTATAAAATTAAAGAAAATGGATGATGCCATGGAAGATGATCCCAGATCGAGTCCGAATCAGATCAGCCGAAAACGCGCTATCGCTCTGCTAGGGCTACCCAGCTGGAGTATCGCACACCAAAGAACAGAACAAAAAGATTAAACTTGATATGATATACCACAAACTATGCGCATTCAGGGCAGACATTACACAGCTATACTCAGAAATACGTAGAGATGTGCAGCAATTGGAACAGTGAGCAGGCGATTGGGCGCCAAATTACTGCAACAGAGAATCGAGCATATGACTTGAAAATGCAATGCAACAAATACAAGAACAACAAAGCATCTTAGAACACGCCAAGAAGATACTGAGAACAGACCGCCAGTAAAATAATCATCTTTATTGTATCCCAGAGGGAAGTGAGGGCTGAAAATAAAAGAATTGTGATTCTGGCCTACTCCGCTCAGCTTTAGACCTTCCTGAGGACTATCAATTTGATTTTGAGACAGTACACAGAGTTTTGGCTCCAAACCCTCCTTGGTGACTGCTGCACCCAGATCCATAATTGCCAGATTCAATAAATATGTGGTGAAAGAATATATACTGCTGACAGCTTGGCGCAAACAAAAGATCTTCTTTGGACAAACCAAATTCTATGTGGATCATGATTATGCACCTCGGACAATGAAACAACGAAGGGCCTACCTCCCGCTGCTCCCTCACGATGAAAACCATGGCATCAAGTTTCAAACTCCTTCATGCCTGAGGGAAAGATGGAGTTCTCCAATGCTGAGGAGGCCCATGAGCTACTAACGGCGAAGGGTCTGACGCTCCCGGAAAGGCCGCAGCCTGGTGTATCCCGCTTACGCAGCCGTCCGCTGGCAAACAGCACAACCAAAACCGACCGTCAGAGAAGAAAAGAGAAACCAGATAAACATAAGGATCCTAGACAGCAGTTGACAAAGTTTGTTCGGGACACCACTACTATCCCTGAGAAAGAAGCCTGAAATTTTTAAAGGTACTTTTTGGTGAAATCATTCACAATTGGTCGCGAGTGGCCTGGGGTGGGGGGCTGGAGGTGAGACAAAAGCGGTGAGGAACTAACTGGACACCTCTGAACTAGGCCCAGTGGCTGCCCTTGACTCTAGCTCCTGGTGTCTAGCCCTCAAAATCTGGGCAACACTTGGACACTTGTCAGGGATTTGCAATTGGCCTTGTTCCTGCTGTAATGCTTTTCCTTAGCCCGCCCCTCCCCAACGGACCCTGGGAAGCTACATAATTGAGACCTAAAGTGGACATTCCATGCTTCCTGACGAACTCTATGTAAAAATTGATACTGCGAGATTCGAGAGGAGGCACAATTTAAGGTTACCACCTGGAACTGGCTGAATCCTGCCTCTCTCCTGGGGAATCACATATGGCTGAATTATGCACATATCTACACTCACTTATTGGACATATCAACTAACTGTTCTGGGCAAAAGAGTACTTGAAAACAAACCAGGAGTACTGTTAAAGACTGGGACTAAAATATGAAGACCCAAAGTATACTGATATTTTCTTTAGAGACTATCCATGCAGGAAGGGGTTGGTGTTGGAGAGTTGGACTTCACGAGTATTCACATGGGACGACCATCCATCTATTTTACAAAATGGGATATACTGTTTACCATTTTTGATTTGTTATTACATATTTTGTCCCTCTTTTATTTGTGGGCCTTAACAGCTCAATGGAGGGCCCGAGGCAAAATATGCCCCAATCTTAACCCTCCAGCTGGGTTTAAGTTTTATAGTACCAATGCACACCCAGTACTTAAATGGAAACGGATAATAGCCCCTACCTTGAAGCTTACACATTTTTATTTTATATTATTTGTAAGAAATATGGCAAAAGAGATAACTGCTTTTGATCAATCAGTGAAAGCCCTAATAATACTGACCATACTAAAAGTTTTTTTAGGGTTAATGAGGTTCTTAATGTTTAACCGTGCCCTGTTGGCATGCGAAGTTATGGCTTAAGATTCAACACTATGCAACACAGTTTATTAAGGTGCCAGGCAAGAAGCTTCAATATTTCTATTCTGCTCAGAAAGAAATTGTTGGGGCCAATCAAGTGATAAAAACAACTTCTGGGAGATTTAGATCTAGACCCCATACACATCAGAATAGTCAGGATTGTGATCCCTGTTAAGGCTGGAGAGACACAGAGGGAGTCCCTGTTCAGAAAAAGATTACTTTCTTTTTAAGTCATTATGGCTAATTCTGCTCTTATTATGTCCTTTAATGTAAATGGCATTCACAATCAGGTAAAACCTAGAAGATTAATATGTTATTTTAAACAAAGTAAGCCGGATGTGAATATGCTTTAAGAGACTCATCTTTCTCAGTTGGAACATTCAAAATTAAGGGCATGGGGTTTGATAAAGTGGTGGCCTCAGC
The DNA here is from genome assembly GCA_016271365.2 of Neoceratodus forsteri. NCBI lineage: Eukaryota > Metazoa > Chordata > Ceratodontiformes > Ceratodontidae > Neoceratodus > Neoceratodus forsteri. Next base: position 328,031,594 of record CM057449.1, on the reverse strand, counting down.
CCACGCCTCTGGACGGAGGAGGTACTGCAATCCTAATTCCACATGGTACACAATTTCAAATGCAAAAGCAGATCATAGACCCAGATGGAAACTATGTAATTGCTGTGGGTCAACTTTATTCGAGGCAGATCACGTGAGCCTTGCACTACCTTCCCCGGGGAGTAAAGTGGCGGTGGTGCGAAGATTCCTGGATACCTTATTGCCAGCCATTTAAGGCACGTGTGTTATTGAAGGGACTTAAATATCACCCTGAATATTAAATTAGAGTCATCTAATCCCACTAAACATCGGCGATCACCTATCCAGAAATATTTAATACAAACCCTTGCTGAGTTGGGACTCATACGTAGATACTTGGGCCACTTTTCCCTTCTGTAAGGGCTTTCGCATTACTCGCCAAAACTAATACCTCAGCATGACCAGATTATTTTCTAACCTCCAATGAACACCTTGAGTATGTTGACATATATATATATATATATATATATATATATATATATATATATATATATATATATATATACGTATATATATACACATATATATACATCCCTTTATCAGACCATACTCCTGTTTTCTTAAAAACAGATGTGGAGAGACCTAAAAACAAAACTTTTGGAGGTTTAATATAACCCACTTTACAGGATCCAGAATTCATTCGACTGGTTAAGTCACACATACCGATTATTCAGGCAGATAATGCATCACCTGATACAACAGCTACTATTAAATGGGACAGCCTCAAAACAGTACTCAGGGGTGATATTATCAAATATGCTTCTTTGAAAAAAGAGGCAGAGAAAAAGAGAATGGGAATTGCAAGAGGCTTTGTCGAGGCTACAAGCTAGGTTATGTCAGGGTGATAACTATGTCAAACCTGAGATGTTAATAATTACAAAAACTTCAAAAATAACTGACCAAAAATAGAGCAACAACTGCTACACTTGAAATTAAATTCAGTGGAAGGGGGGCCTAGGGAGCGAGGAAGTTGGTGAAGTGACTCTGAGGATCCAGAGGCAGGGCTACATTGCAAACTCGCATCCACAAACTAATCATTTATTGTTCCATCCTAATGCCATCAGACAAGCTATGGCTGATTTTTACAAACTTTTATATACTGAACATATTTCCCGAGCCCACATCAACTACGTCCAGAGCACTAAATTACCACGCTAAATGTTCACCAAGCCAATCCATTTTACGCCCTATTACTGACCAAGAGATTATGGCTACCCTAAACTGACTAAGACTCAAATGGCCCCAGGACCAGATGGATACCCGATGAGTTTCTTAAACAATTTCAGAAATTACTTATACCCGTTCTATTACCGCTTTCAGAGAGATACAGGAGGGAGGTCCCCCATCCTGGCAATATGCTGGAATTACAGCTATTCCAAAACCTGGAAAAGACCCAACCCTGGCTGCTTCCTATCGTTCCATATCTAAATTAAACTGCGACTATAAAGTTTTTTGTCTATTCTGGCTCACAGATCAGACAGATTTCTACCTCAGCTAATCGATAAGAGATCAAGTGGGATTTATTATGACGCCAAGTCCATGACACAGTATGAAGGGTTCTACTATTTGTTGAACATGCCACCAAAGAAAATTACTTTAATTTTACTGGCTAGACACCTAGAAAGCCTTTGATAGGGTGTTATGGTCCTTCTTATGGGCTACCCTTAAGGAATTTAACTTTCCTGAAAAGTTTATGTCCCAAATCCAAGCCATGCACCACTCCCCAGTGGCCTATCCAAAACTAGATGGCTCGATTTCTTCACCATTTACTTTATACAGAGGTACATGACAAGGGTGCCCCTATCCCCACTTCTCTGCACTTTATTTGGAACCCCTAGCTGCCAAATTAAGGGAAAATGGTAACATACAGGGATCCCATTAGGAGGCAAAATGTTTAAATTACCCCTTTTGCAGATGATATTTTGTTGACCCTGACTTCCCAGAGACATCTGTCCCAGCGGTATGGGAACAACTTCAGTTTTTCAGCACCTTATCTGGCTATAAAATAAATTGTTAAAAACCAAGAACTTAATTTTTCCTTTTCTCCCCAGACAAATGAAAATACAGGTTACTCACCTGTAACAGGAGTTCTAGGAATGGTATATGTTGTTCATCCACACTGTCTGGCAGGTTCCTTGCAGCTTTAATTCTTGCCGGAAGGTCTTCAAGCTGGCTCCTCCCACCCACGCAGGTGGTAAAACTCTCAGCTCTGCCCCATTATTCCAGATCTAGTCCACTGGAAACCAGGTTAGCGGCGAGGCCGGGAGGTTTGGAGATTGTGATGAACAACATATACCATTCCTAGAACACCTGTTACAGGTGAGTAACCTGAATTTCTAGGGACATGGATATGTTGTTCATCCACACTGTCTGGCAGACACCTAGCAGTTCTCCGAGGAGGAGGCAAGGCACACCCCTACTTAGGAATAATGACTGGAGAACCGAGGCCCCAAAACCAGCATCCCGTGTGACTCAAGGTCGATGTGGTAGTGGGTAATGAAGGGTGTGCTGACTTCCAGGTAGCAGCCCTGCTGATTTCCTGGATAGGGACATCCCTGGAAGCAGCCACCGATGCAGCGGTATGGCGGTAGAATGAGCTCTTATCCCTCTGGGAGGCTCCATGCCTGTCAACCTATAGCAGAGATCTATGCAGCAGGTGACCCACCTGCCTATCGTCTGCTTGGCTGCAGGTCTGCCAGGTGTGGCTTCAGCGTAGGTGACAAACAGCTGGCAAACCTCTCCGAACTTCAGCCGTCCACTCCTTGTAATAAACGAGCGCCTTCTAGGGTCCAAAGTATGGAGCCTATATTCGCCTCCAGTGTGACTGGGGTAGAACACTGGCAGAGTCAACACCTGGTTAAGGTGAAATTCGACACCACCTTCGGAAGGAATTTCGGTGAAGCAGGATAACCTTGTCCCTGTGGAAGACCAGATAAGGAGACTGATGGAAAGCGCCTGGAACTCTCCCATCCTTCTGGCTGACGTGATAGCCACCAAGAAGGCGATCTTCCACGACAGGTGAGAGATGTCACACCTGTGCATCGGTCCGAATGGCTTGCCCATGAGCTTAGCCAATACCAGCAGTAGATCCCACGGAGGTGGAGGTTCTTGCACCGAGGGATATGTGATCAAGGCCTTGAAAAAGCGCCCGACCACCTTCTCTCTCTCCTCAGCGCCACCGACTGCTTTTCGCCCGCGCCCAGTAAGCAGAGATGGCTGCCAGGTGCACCTTAAGGTCGCGACCAAAGCCCTTGCTGAGAAAGGGACCATAGGTAGTCCAGAATGCTTGCCAAGGAGCAGGAGGAAGGGTCCAGCCCCTTGCCCTGACACCAAATGGAGAATCTCTTCCATTTAAAGGCATAGCATTTCCAGTCGACTCTTATGGGAAGGCTCAACAACGTTGAGGACCTCGTCAGAAAGACCCAAGGCCTGGAACTCTAGCCGCTCCAGGAACCAGGCCATCAGGTGCAGGGATTGAAGGTCCAGATGGAATACCTTCCCTGATTGACTGAGATCAGGTCCGGTGGGCTGGAAGCCATCTCGAAGCCTGGAACTGAGACTGAGGAGAATCTGGATACCAGAACTGGCGGGGCCAGTCTGGGGCTACAGAATTACCTGCACCTTGTCCCTCCTCCGCCTTGAGAAGCACCTTGTGGATCAAGGGAAGTGGGGAAAGGCACAGAAGAGGCCCGGGGTCCACGGCCCTCGAGAAGGCATCCCTGCAGCGAGCCCTGCTGTGGGGCGGGCATGAAACAGTCTCAGCTTTGCATTCTCCCTGAGGCAAACAGGTCCACCTGAGGCATGCCCCAGTGGGAGAACAGATCTTGTACTACCTCCAGCAGGAGATACCACTCGTGGGACGCAGCTCCTATCCGCTTAGGGCATTGGCCAGAATGTTGGAGGCTCCTGGCACATGGATGGCTACGAGATCCGCCTCCAGGCTGATCATGAGAGATCAACTCTGGATAGCCTCCTTGCAGAGGCAAGAAGGGCGTCCTGTGGTTTAGGTAGTACATGGTCGTGGGTGTTGTCCATCTGGACCGGACCACTTGACCCCGCACAAACGGAGCGAAGGTGGTGAGGGCTAGTCGGACCGCCTCAAGCTCCAGCAGGTTGATGTGGCATCGAGACTCCTGAGGTGACCAGAGACCAAGAGCTCTGAGCTCCCCAGATGGGCACCCCAACCCATCAGACAGGCGCCGGTCGTCAGAGTGACCATCGGCTCAGGGCGGCCAAGCGGGATACCCTCCTGCAGATGAGCTGGAACGAGCCACCACTGGAGGCCGCTCCACATCTCCTGGGTCACTTGTCACTAGCTGGTCCAAAGGACCGAGCGCTGTGATCAGTGCAGGCCAGCCCCATTGCAGGGATGACATGCCAGCAGGCCCAACGGACCACGCTGGTGCAGGCCGCCATGAGGCCCAGAAGGTGCAGGAAGTCCCGGGCAGGCGCAATTGCCCAACCAGAAATGATTGGGCAGAGGAGGAAGGACCTCGGTCCTGTCCGGCGGAGCCGTGCTTGGCTCGAGAGAGGTGGTTCTGCCCCGATGTACTGAATCACCCGCGAGCACTGAGTCTGGATTTGGCCTTGTTGATGAGGAGGCCAATTTGAGAGCAGACCCTGGAGGGCCAGATCCCTGGACCGCTTATTCTAACCTGGAAGACGGCTGCAATCAGCCAGTCATCCAGGTAAGGTACACCCAGACTCCTTCGGTGCTGTCAAGAGAATGCTGTCACCACTGCCATGCATTTGGTGAAGACCCTGGGAGCTGGAGAGAGGCCGAACGGCATGGCCCAGAACTTGTAAAGGCATCCTTCCGCCCTGAAGTGGAGGAATTGCTGGTGAGATGGATGGATTGGGACATGAAAGAACGATCCTTAAGGTCCAGAGAATAGAACCACACGCCTGCTCCAAGTATGGAATGATCTGAGCAGAGTGACCATCCTGAAGGTGCGAGACCTTAGGAACTTGTTTAGGTGTGTAGGTCGAGAATGGGGTGCCAGCCCCCATCCGCTTTGGGACCAGGAAGTACCTGGACACAAACCCTGGGTCTGGAGGAAGGTCCGCCACGCCCCTGATCACCTCCTTCTGGAGAAGCAGGGCAATGTTGGCTCGGCGAGCAAACACAGAGGCTGCGGAACCCGTAGTTCCCCGTGGGTGACAGCTCAATAGGTTGGGGACTGCTCGAATTCCAGAGGCAGACCTTGCCTACCACTTCCAACATCCAGTGGTCTGTGGTGATAACGGACTAGGCGGAAAGGAAGTGGCGGAGCCGCCCTCCCACGGGGAACCCGGGAGGAGTGATGAGGTTGGGGGTGACACCCCTCAACCCATCGCTGGACAGGCTTGGAGGAAGGGCTGCTGAGGAGCCGCTGGACCTTTTCCTCCTGGCTTCCTGCTGGAGGAAGCAGCAGGCTTGGCTTTGGGGTGCCAAGGCGAGCCTGCTGGCCCTGATGCTGGTGCTGTTGGGCTGGATGTGCCGCAGATACTGAAGGACAAAAGGCCTTACACTGCTGCTGGCGGTCTTTGTCCTTCTGGGCAGACGTGACTGAGTGTAAGGTGGCGTTGGACTTCTCAGTCCTTTGAAGATGACCCTCCACCCCGGACCGAACAAGTCAGTATCCAAGAAGGAATGTCTGCCAGCTTGTGCTGGGTATCTGCCAGAAGGTGGAGATCTGCAGCCAAGCTCTGCGGGCGATAGCCACTGTGGCTGCTACTGACCGGGCACATGGGTCAGCGATGTCCAAGGAAGCTTGAGCTGCTGTTTGGCCACTGCTCTTCCCTGATTCCACACCTGCTTGACTGTCGCTTGAAGGTCAGCCAGGAGATGAGGAATCACCTCATCCAGGGAGCCCAAAAGGACGTGGTGAAATTGTGCCATCAGGACAGCCGAGCTAGCCTGACGAGGCCTAGGGAGCAAGCAGCATAGACTTTCTGACCAGAGTAGTCCAATTTCTTGGACTCCTTATTGGGTGGCTTGTCCACATCCTGAGCATTCCAGAATGCCAGAAAATGCTGTTGGTCACTAACCCCTCCGCAGAGGGGTGCTCCGAGAACCGAGAGTGAACCGTAGGGACAGCATACTCCGAGCTACCCTGGCGAAGGTGCTGGACAACAAGCTGGCCGCTGCCACAGCTCCAAGGTCAGCCAACAATGACGTCGCCACGGGAAGGCCTCCGAGGGAATCCCTTGGTCCAGCATTCCATGAGGGGCGAAGTCGAGTGTCGATTATCCGGGGAAGGGACCTCTCCCGCCTCCCATGAACGTCGATGGTGGGACTTACCTTTGGAGTCCTTCTTTTGGGCAGAGAGGAATGTCCCGATGGCCCTTCTCCCTTGGTGGAGAGGGACTGGCAAAGCTCATAAAAGAAGCTGTATAGGAAGAGCCCAAGGAGACCGGGATAAATGCCGTGACCGAGGATGATGATGAAGTGACATGGGCCACCTCCTCTTGAGGGCGATCATCTGCTCTAGCTGTTCTGCCGAGCCTGCCGCCGTGGACACCGTCAAGCGGGCCTCCTTCAACTTGACCAGAGGATAACATTTTCAGGTCGCCCCAATTGCAATCGGGCAGCACAGTCCTCTAAGACCAAAGCCGAAAAGGAATTGCATAACTCACAAGCCTGTGAGTCATGGTCGAGTCCAAGGCATAAACGCACGTGGAGTGCGGATCGGTCTGGGACATCTTCTGCCCACAGGGCACCGATGAAACCGGAGTCGATTTGTCCATCGCAGTCGCGAAGGAAAGGAAGACCAAGTCTTTTAAACTTGAGAACGAGTTCGTTTAACCAAAGAGTGTGGATCCAGGCCTAAAATGCAGAGTGCTAAGGAGGAAACCTGAGCTTCCAAGCGGTAAGGAAGATCTGATGTCATGGGGCAGAGCTGAGAGTTTTACCACCCGGTGGGTGGAGGAGCCAGTTTGAAGACCTTCCGGCAAGATTTAAAGCGGCAAGGAACATGCCAGTAAGTGGATTGAACAACATATCCACGTCCCTAGAAAAACCCTTCTTTCCCTATCCTTAACCTTTCTATGCCCACCTTCTCCTTTAAACTGCCTACTTTCCCACTATCCCCTTGGCTTCTTGAAGTTCATTGGTTGTTCATGACATTTTTCACAATTTTAATGAAATGCACTTTCCTGATGTCCAGTACCCACAAGTCAGAGGTCATCTGTTGTGACCCAATTTTATGCAGAATTTCTAAGTACTACGACTACTCTGGTCAACTGGAATTTGTACTTTAATATCCCATTAATGTCCTGATTGGACAACACCAGGTCAAGCATCACCTTCCTCTTGTAGCCTCATGCATCCAGTGTGCAAGGAAGCAGTCCTGCTTGACATCCACAAAGTTCTACTGAAAATAAAAAGCTTGGCACACGTGTCGGCAGTGACATTAACAGTCTATACATGATGAGCATGAAAAATACTTCATTGCTGTTTAAAGCTAAAACTGATGAAAGAAAGGTACTGGGACTCTAAAAATGAACCAGTCTGCACAACTTCACAAAATCAAGGATGGTTTACAAGAGGGGCCAAACTTTAGGGATAAACCAGGCACAGTCTACACTGGGTAGTGATAGACCAGATGGAACAACCCTCTGTGGTAACTGCAATTTCTTCAGGTACATCCAAAAGAAGTCTACAGTTGTTCACCCTGTAATGTTATGAGTACACAGTCAATAGCCTCATTGACTGCGCAACTTCAAATGTATATACTGTAGTGTACACTAGTAACTTGTTTTATATCGGAAAAATGTCCAGAGCTTTCTAAAATAGATAGGTTTGAAGCTCACCACTGACTCTTATCCTACCACCTCTTCTGGCAGGCTGTTCCAGGTGTCCACTGCTCCTTCAGTGAAAAGTATTTCCTTACATCCCTCCTAACTCCCCCACCCACCCACACCCCCAAAAGCTTCAGAGCATGCTCCCATGTTCTGCTACTCCTACTCCTGTGAAATAGACTTCCCTCCTGCACCCTGTTCACCCTGCAAGACACCTATAGTTCTTAATCATGTGTCCCTTTGCTCTCTTCTTTCCAGGGTATATGTTGAGCTCCCAATTGCCTCTCCTTGTATGGTTTCTTGTGTTAACCCTGCACTGTTTTGGTAGTCCTCCTCTGGACTGTTTCCACCCTGTCAATGTCTTTGCAGTGATGCGCCTCCAGAACTGGATTCAGTACTTTCCAGGTGGAGTCTAACAAGTGGGTGATAAAGAGGCAGCACCATCAGAAGACCCAACGTCTCATAAAATGCCCCCAGTAACAAAGAATGGAAAGACATAAGATTCCAGTTTAGGCCACTGACAAATAAATATCTTGATTGTCTGGATGCACTGTTTATAAAAATTTGTAAAATTTTTTTTTTTTTGAGGGGGCACATTTACTTGTACCCTCTCTTTCTCCCAGTCTCCTGACGCTTGGAAATACTCCCTCAGATCCAGTGGCTCGCCTCATCTCACCCTCCCTTTCCACACTCCCTGGCTTCTAGCCTCACCCTAAGGCATGCCCCTGCACCATACCACTCAAACACCTTCCCAGTAATGCAACAGCAGCCAGAACAAAACCACTGCTCATCTTCTCATTCAGCCATTACCTAACTCACACAAACCACTACCGATATACTACTGGGGATATAGATAAGTAGTTCAGGGACATCTCATTTAAAAATCATACAATGTCTTATAACCACTTATCGATGTACCACTGGTATATTGATACAGCAGCTACAAGAGTAAGAGGGTGGCCATTCCAGAAGGTGAGTATTTGTATGTACTGGCTATTGATGCAAAACTGAATGTGAGTTTATGGTGCTCTGGGTGATGGGTTGTTACAAGACACCATGCAAAACTTGCAAAGGGATGGGGAAAGGGAGGGTGGTCAAAACATCAGGAAAACAAAAAGGGAGAAGGAGGACACCACCAGACTCCAAGAGAAATTTGTAATAGGATAGCAAGGGGGGGGGTGAGCACACTAGACACCAGGAGAAAATGCAAAGGAAGAGGGCGTGGCAGAGGTGCCGCTAGACACCAGGGAAAACATGACAGGAAGGTTGCCACTGGACAACAGGGACCACTTACAAGATGATGGTGAGAGGGAGGGGTGACACTAGATACCAGGGAGTACTTGGTATCCCTTAGTATTAAGGACTTCTCTGGAAATAAGCTCATCTGAGATGAGTTTCCAATTAATTTCTGAATGAATAAAGGATTTTACTACTACTACTACTTGGAAAAGGATGGGGAGAGGAAGGGGTAGCACTGGATGCCAGAAAGTAATTGGGAAGGGTCCAGAGAAGGAGGGTGTGCTACTAGATGCTATGGAGTACCAGGAAAGGGATTGGTAGTGGAGGAGTTGCCACTGGATGCCAGGGAGTGTATGCAAAGGAAAGGGAGGGCTGCCGCTAGATTCCAGGGAGTACTTGTATGTGGAGGGGAAGGCTGGTGCCGGACATTAGGGAGAGCATGCAAAGCACAGGAAGAGAGTGGGGAGTTACAGTGAACACCAGGGAGTGCTTGAAAATGTAGGATAACAAGGAAACAAGCTTCCTGAACTAGTGGCCTTGATGGAAGAGGGACGGCTGGATATTCGGCAGTCACAGAAACATGGTTCACAGAGAACTATATCTGGAAGTCAACATGCCAGGGTACACAATCTACAGGGAGGGTAAAAGAGACGGAGGAATAGCTCTCTACATAAGGAAGGGACCAAAGCAACTGAACCAAAGGGAAAACAGGGAAGACAGGAGGCACTGTAGGTCCCCACGGAGCCAGGAAATAGTACCACAATCTGCACAGATATTGTTTACAGACTCCCTATCCAGGGGAGGAAGGACAGGAAATAATAGAAGGACTCCTTAGAATGGCAGAAAAGGGGAGATATTATTGATGGGGACCTAAATATGCCAGATGTTAAATGGAGCACATCTGCTGCAGCCATATCCAAGAACACCTTAATTATCGATGCCCTACAGACAGCTAGTGTTGGAACCTGCTTGGGAGGGAGCAATCTTAGACCTCTGACTTCAAGCGGGGCCAAGAGAGGATCTCAGATTCAGAAGTGGGTAGCCATCTGGGAACAAGTGACCATCAAACAGTGTTGCTCACGACAAACAGCAGTAGAGTCAAGCCTACAAAAGCAAGGATATTTGACTTTAGGAGGGCTGACTTTGGCAAAATGGGAGAATGCATAAGGAATGCACTAACAAATGGCAGGAAGGAGGGTAGAAGAACAATGGGGAAAATCAAAACTGCCATCACAGAGGCAACAAACCTTGTGTGAAACAAAATAGAACAAAATGAAGGAAAAAAAACACTATGGTTCTCAAAAGATGTGGCAGAGAAGGTCAAGGAGAAGAAGATAGCATTCAGGAAGTGAAAGGAATAACAGAGGGAGCAGGACAGGGAACTGTATCAGTTAAAGCAGAAGGAAGATGGTAGGGCAGTCAGAATAACAAAGGCCCAAACAGAGGAAAGACAGCCAACTCGGTTAAGAAGGGGGATGAAACCTTTGGTACATTAGGGAAAAAGACCAAGGAGGGATAGTGAGGCTCAATAAAGGGGAGGAGGTGGCCAGAGGTTGACAATGAAAAGGCAGAGATCCTGAATGAATACTTTTGCTCAATATTCACAAAGAAGAGAAGGGGAGGTACCTAGTGACATAGGCTGACTTTTCAATCTCAGGTGTCAGCCGCGTCAGGACTTCCTTTACCATCTTAGGAATACTGCCCGGTTAAGCACCTTGTTCCGCCTGACTCTGTCAACACTGGTCCACGCCTTTGTGTCCTCGCTACGACTACTGCAACGCCCTTACTTTGGCTGTCTGGGGTTGAAATCCGCCCCACAGCTTATTCAGAACGCTGCAAGTCCGGCTTTGACTGGGACAAGCAGGTCCTGTCACATTACTCCCCGTGCTGCGCGAGCTGCACTGGCTCCTCAATACGGTGGCGGATCACCTTTAAAGTCATTTTATTGACTTTCAAAGACCTTCGTGATCAGGGTCCGTCTATCTGAAAGACCTGCTGGTCCCTTACTGCCCCGCCGATCACTCCATTCGGTCGACATGGGGTTGTTAGAGATTCCAAGAGTGAGTTTGAAATACTCTGCCGCAGAGCATTTTCATGCTGCACCCACTCTTTGGAATTCTCTCCTCAGTTACGGGAATGCACCTCCATGGAGATATTTAAGAAGGAATTGAAAACATATTTATGGAGAATGGCCTTCTTGGAAAGTTAAATATATTGTAAAATGTGTGAAATTTTATTGTAATTAATTATGTTTTTATGATATATTTTATAATGTTTATGGTCTTTTGTAGTGTATGTTGAAGTTTTTATTAACTTGTTCAGCGCCTTGATACAGTGAAAGACACTGCAGAGCAGGACACTCGTGCACAGGAGCTAGCACAACAATACTCACCCAAATCAGGAACCAAAACTAAACAAGCACAAAGGAAATCCAAAAACTTCTGATCATAGGAGACTCATGATTCGGGAGTTGATACCCATCTCCAGCTAGGGTGATGGTCAGATGTCTCCCAGGTACATCAGCATGGAGAGACACTGACCGCATTGCTAAAATTGTTCACAAAGCAGGAGAAAACATTGATGTCCTAGTACAATAGGGACTAATGATCTCGCCAGCCGGTCAGTTGTGGAGACCAAGGAACACCTGACTAAGCTGGGTGACAAACTATCATCTATTTCGTCTGCATCTCCTCTCTGAGATCCTGCCAGTCTGGGAGAAGGGAGCAGATGGACGGAAGGTCAGAGAAGGGGAGATAGGGAGCTAAACACGTGCTCAAGGACTGTGCCAGGAAAAAGGACACAGATTTGTAGGAACTGGCAACAGTTCTGGGAGAGCGAAGTTCTTTAAATTTGATGGACTGCATCTGACTAAAGAGGGAGTCAGTGCATTGGGGCAGAAGTTTGACGCTTTTTGCAGAATATTTAAACTAGCAAATGGGGAGAGGGGTGCAGCACCCCATACGCCGAATGGGAAGAACACCCTCCCCTCAGCTAGTGGTCAAACAGGAATTCAGCGTGTTTGCCGCTCATTTGCATCACCAGGTAAGAAAAAGGTTTGTCTCCATACGATGCACAAGGGTAATGCCAAACTTCACCCAACAACTACACACCAAAAATCTGGCCAATGGAAAATCATGTACACAAATGCTCACAGCCTGGGAAATAAGATCCCAGACCTGCAGGCAATAATGTCAGAGGCTAAACTGGACATAGTAGCAATTAGTGAGACGTGGTTTACCAGTAACCACACTTGGGGAGACTTCAGTACCTGGCTATGTATTGTTCAGAAGAGACCGAGGTGCAAAAGGGGGAGGAGGGCCCTGTATGTTAATGAAAATATCAAAGCTACAGAAATTCAGAATACACATAAGGAGCCAGAAGAACTGTGGGTCACCCTGGAAACAGGAAATGGGACAGCCATAAGAACTGGGGTTGTCTACAGGCCCCCAGACCAGAGGGAGGACATAGACACATTACTGTTAGAAGATATACAAAACATGACAGCTAAAGGAGGTTCTGATAATGGGAGACTTCAACATGCCAGATACAGATTGGTCAATACCAGCAGGAACATCTGCCAGAACTAGACTCATAGTGGATTCCCTGCAGGAGGGCCTCAAACAACTGGTACAGCAACCCACAAGAGACAGGGCTATCCTAGATCTAGTACTGACTAACAAAGAAGGGATCACAGATCTCCAGGTAGAAGGTCACCTGGGGCCAGTGACCATCACATGGTATGGTTCAATTTGGCACTACATCTAAATCATCCCATTCCAAGGCAAAAATATGGGACTTCAGAGGAGCTGACTTTGATAAGATGGCCAACAGAGTTAAGCTAGCCCTGGCAAAAGAAACACAGGTGAGGAGGTACAGGCAAAGTGGGCAAGCATTAAGGATGCAATACTTGAAGCAACATCCCATTGTGTTAGACAGAAAAGGAAGTGCAAAAGAAGAAGGAAACCACTTTGGTTCTCAAATACAGTAGCAGAAAAGGTCAGAGCCAAAAGGCTGGCCTTCAGGAAATATAAGGGAACACAGCGGATGAAGATAGGGAGGCATACCAAACTGCCCTAAGGGAAGCAGGTAAGGCAGTAAGGCAGGCAAAGTCCCAAACTGAGGAAACACTAGCACCTAACAGTAAAGAAGGTGACAAGACTTTCTATAGATACATTAGTGAAAGGAGAAAGTCCAGAGGGGGTATGCTAAGCTTAATGGAGAAAAGGGAGCATGTGAGGAGGAGGACCCTGTAAAGGCATCTATCCTAAATAGATACTTTGCTCAGTATTTACTGAAGAGAAGGCAGGGCAGGCCACAGCTCAGCATCATGGACACAGGGGAGGGAGGTGAGCACTACTCCCTTCACAAAAGAAAGGGTCCTACAAGAGCTTGCTAAGCTCAGGGTGGATAAGGCAATGGGACCTGATGGCATACATCCCAGGGTACTTAAGGAGCTAAAGGAGGAACTAGCAGAGCCATTAGCAGAATTGTTTAGTGAGTCTCTGAGCACAGGAGAGGTCCCAGAAGACTGGAGAAGGGCTTATGTGATCCCGCTCCACAAGAGTGGTAGCAGGGAGGAGGCGGGAACTACAGACCAGTCAGTCTTACCTCAGTAGTGGGCAAGATTATGGAGGCACTCCTTAGGAAAGGATAGTGCAACACCTGGAACTATAGGGGCACAGGATCCAAGACAGCATGGGTTTACAAAGGAAGGTCCTGTCAAACTAATCTCATAGATTTCTTTGACTGGGTAACCAGAGTGGTGGACCAAGGGGAGCAGTTGATGTAGCCTACCTTGACTTCAGCAAAGCTTTTGACACTGTTCCACATAGAAGATTGATAAATAAGTTAGGTAGGCTCGGGTGGGTCAGAAGTTGGTCAACTGGGTGGCAAACTGGTTGACTGGCAGAAAACAGAGAGTGGTGGTAAATGGTATACAGTCAGAAGAGATGCAAGTCACAAGTGGGGTACTTAGGGATCAGTCCTGGGGCCAGTCCTATTCAACATCTTCATTAGTGACCTCGCAGATGGACTAGAGGGTAAGGTTTTCTGTTTGCAGATGACACCAAGATCTGCAACAGAGTAGATGATCCAGATGGGGTGGGCAGAATGAGAAGAGATCTGGATAAACTAGCAAAATGGTCAGAAGAGTGGCAACTGGGATTTAATGCAAAGAAGTGCAAAATCATGCACATAGGGAAGAGAAACCTGAAGCCACTTATAGGCTGGGAGGGAGTTGCTAGCAGTCACAAAGGAAGAAAGAGACTTGGGCATCATCATCACTGATGACCTAAAATCATCCAAGCAGACCTCTAAAGCAGGTAAGGCTAGGGGGTGTTAGGGTGTATTAGTAGGGGTATCACAAGTCGGAAGAGGGAGGTAATAATCCTCTGTAACAAGACATTGGTTAGGCCCCATCTGAGTACTGTGTGCAGTATTGGAGGCCACACCTTCACAAGGACATTAACCAAATTGAGGCAGTCCAGAGAAGGGCAACCAAAATGGTGCAGGGACTGCATCAGAAGACATATGAGGACAGATTAACGGAGCTCAATATGTATACCCTGAGCAAAGGAGGGAGAGAGGTGATATGATCGAGACATTTAAACACCTTAAGGGCATAAACAAGGTGAAAGAGTCTAACATGTTTAAATATAAGAAAATAGCAGGACAAGAGGACACAGCATGAGATTAGAGGGAGGCCGATTAAGGGGAATGTGAGGAAATCTTTTTCACAGAAAGGGTGGTAGATGCATGAATAGCTTACTACAAGAAGTGGTGGCTATGAATACAGTGCAGGGCTTCAAACAGGCATGGATAGGCATAAGGGAGCAATACAAATGACTATGAATAGATAGGTCACTGACAGAGCAAAGGCGATGGCACATTTATAAGGTAGAAAAGAAATGGCAGACTGGATGGGCCTCTATGTCCTTATCTGCCGGCCAACTTATGTTTCTATGTTTCTAAAATTATTACTATTATTATTATAGACCCTGACAGCAGATAAGGACCACTTGGCCCACCTAGTCAGCCCATTTCCTATCTAGTGGATAAGGTGCAGATCCTAGTTAACCAACAGCCTACTTCCTCCTACCCCACTAGAATTGCTTTATGTCTGTCCAATGCAATCTTAAATTCCCCACTGTTTTTCACCCCATGATCTTCTCAGGAAGCCCTCCATGCATCCACCACCCTCTCCAGAAAAAATACTTCCTCACGCTGCACCAGAGCCATCCCTCCTCTATCTTCACATTGTGCTCCCTTGTTCTTGCACATCTCTTTTTCTGAAAGATGCCACCCTCTTGGTCTTTGTTGATTCCCTCGATGTGTTTGAAAGTTTCTATCATGTCCCCTCTCCCTCCTTTCCTCATGGATACACATATTAAGCTTTTTAGTCTCACTTGTGTGGTTTCTGGTACTAGAACCCTTGATGGTGTTGTACTGGAACTGGTACAATGGCCTTTTTGTACGTAGGCCTGTAATTCCTCCTGCAGAATAGCAGTGTGGTCTGGAGGGTAATGAACCCATCGTGGAGGAAATACGGTGGTGTTTCTTTTAGTTCCAAGGTATGTCCGGTCTGAATGATCTGGAGTATCCAAGAGTCCATTCTTATCTTTCGAACCACCAAATGAATGGCAAAATGACCCCCGACTGCCTCTGAGGCCTGGTCGAGAGACTGGGGTTCAGCACTAACAAGTCATTTGGGAACTTGTGGTACCTAGCCTCCTGAGGGGGCAGGTATGCAAGAGGACGGGTTGGTTGTTGTACCTTTTGTGGTTGACCCGTCTCGAGATGTATTCCTGTGGAAAGGTTTGTTGACGATTTCTCTTTTATTATAATAATTGTATTGTCCATGCTGCGTGTGGTACATACTCTGGACCAGCACGTAGTTGATGGCCAGAAGTTTAAAGGCCAGCCAGTATGATCTGTGTTCCGGGTCAAATAATTTATCCCTACTAAATGGGGCTTTAGCCCTTCTGTTGTATGTCCTGTGCCAAGCCCGGAGACCCAGAGCCCAGCTTGGTGGTGAAGGGCAATGCCAGTGGCTGAAACTTTTACCTGATGTGTCCACTACTTCATAACCCGCACCTGAGAAGGTGTCAGATAGTTTTAGTACTGATGATCTAGTGCAGCCTGGTAAGGCAATCTGCTTTACAAGGTACAGCTGGTATAGCTCAAGGCTGGAGCCATGCTTCTGCAACAGCATTCTGATAAGTAGATATCATTGTTGGGGGCCCTAGAACTGGGTCCTCTGGCAGGTCAAGGTATTCTGCCATGTCCCTTCTTTGTTTGTCTTGTTCTGTGGTGGCAAATCCCGTAACTTCTTGGATTTGAAAGTTGGGTCATCAGGTGGTGAAATGGCCCTTGTGGGTTGTGCCAAGTCCTCATCAAAAGAGGATGCTACAGAATATGGTGAGTCTTATCCCTGGTGCTCTATATCAGGAGAGTTTTACTCATAAATGTCCTCTTAAAATCCTCCCAATACATCAGGTTTGTTTTCCAAATAGTATTCCTCTAAGGAGGAGGAGGTTTCTAAATCAGAGTGAAGTCTCTTAGAAGGTGGTGTAGTCAGAATTTCAGAGGATGAGGGTTCAGGTTGGTCCAGTAGAGGACCTCAGACAAATGACTGCAGTGCAGTATTATTAATATGTTCCATATCAGGAAGCTGAGAGGGTGGTAAGTCCACTGTCTGGGGTTGAGTACCCATTGTAATCTTGTGCTATTGAAGATAGGGGCGTTGCAGAAGATCCAGCCATGCCCTGTAAATTACGGCATTGGATCCCTATTAGTGGGGGCTTGCCCTATATGATGACATTTGTGAAGGGGGCATTTGACAAAGTGCAAATGAGGCTCATTTGCCATTAAAGGGTGGGTTTTGACCCTATAATTTGTGAAATGCGCCCCATGTGAGTAAGGGGATGCCCTTTGGTGCTGATGTTAGTGTAGTCACCTCCACTGATGAAGGAAAAGCACCATAATGTCTTATTTTATGAGCAAACATGCTCCGTCAACAGGGAATGAAGCCAGTCGATGGGGAGCATGAAAAGAGGCTCCGTAGATGGCAGAGGCACTCCGTCAACAAAGGAGTCATGAATACATGTTCGTCAACAGGGAAAGCAGTCCCATCGAATAGGGAGTTAAAAATATGTTTGTCAACGGGGAGGAAGTCTCATCGATAAGGAGTCATGAACATATGTTCCTTCGACAGGGAAGCAGTCCCATCAACAAGAGAGCTAAACACATGTGTTCGGCTGACGGGGCAGGTAGCCCTGTCGACGAGAAATGCTCCACTGTAGCCTCCATCGATAGGTGAGAGTTCTCGTCGACTAAGAATGAGGTTTAAATGCTATCATCGATGGGAGAGTGGTTTTCGCCGATGGTGTAGGTTTGGAGGAAGTCACCATCAACGAGGGCTTAGAAGAGGATTGAGAGGATGTTTTTCCTTCTCCTTTTTGTGCCAGAATATGACCCAGTAGGTGTGGAGTTTTGGTACGGTTCCCTTGGGTCTCAATTAGAGTTAGTTGTTACTCCAGAGTTAGTTGTTACACCATTATATAGGCTTGTATTTGTTGTAGCCTTTCATTTTTGTTGGGAGATTAAATTCTTGGCAAAGGCACAGTGAATGGTGTGGGTGTGTGGTAGCCCAAACACCTCAGGCAATATGAATGACTGGTTAGTTCAATTTCTAGATCAGCCTGCTACACAGAAGATTGAACTAGCTGCTGTGCAAGCTGAAGCCGGTGGAAAGTGAACAGAAGATGCCAGGGACCACCCACTTTTATAGGCAGAGCCAGGAAATGATGTCATGTGGGTGATCCCTGGTGAAAGACTGCTGAAGAAGATGCCGTGTGATAGCGCCACCTTCTGGAACCTTCCAGAAGTAATGACCTACTGCAAGAGACCATTCCTGAAAATCTACTGTTATAGGTGAGTAACCTGTTTTTCTAGGATCGTGGATATGTTGTTCATCCACACTATTGGCACCTCTGGCAGTTTTCCAGGAGGAGGGAGGTAAGGCGCACCCCCTACTTTGGGATCAGAGACTGGAGAACTGAGGCTCCAAAACCAGTAACCCGCTGACTCAAGGTCGATGTGGCAATGGGTAATGAAGGTGTTTGCTGTCTTCCAGGTAGCAGCCCTGCAGATATCCTGGATAGGAAATCCTAGAAGCAGCCACCAATGCAGCAGTATGGTGGGTGGAGTAAGCCCTTAGCCCCTCGGGAGTTTTCCTTACCGCAACCTACAGCAGAGATCGATGCAAGATGTAATCCATCTGCCAATCGTCCGCTTCTGCTGCATCTCTGCCAGGTGTGGCTTTAGCGTGACAAACAGCTAGCAAACTTCTCCCTGAACTTCAACCATCCGCTCCTTATAATAAGAGAGCGCTTGTCTCGGGTCCAGAGTATGGAGCCTGTACTGCCTCTGAGGTGTAGTTCGGTAGAACACAGGCAGAGTTAACACCAGGTTAATGTGAAACCCAACACCACCTCGAAGGAACTTTGGGTTGGGGAGCAGGACAACCTTGTCCCTGTGGAAGACCAGGTAAGGAGACTCCACTGAGAGCACCTGGAGCTCCCAAGTCCTTCTGGCTGACGGATAGCCACCAAGAAAGTGGTCTTCCATGACAGATGTGGCATCTCACACCTGTGCATCGGTTCGAATGGCTTGCCCATGGGTTTAGCCAATACCAGCAGTAGATCCCACTGAGGTGGAGGTTCACACCAGAGGGGATATGTGATTGAGCCCTTGAAAATCGCCAGACCACTGTCTCTTGCGCTACTCGACCACTGGACGGCCCTCACCTGGTAAGCGGAGATGGCTGTCAGGTGCACCTTAATGGTAGTAGTCTGGAGTCCTCCTTGGAGAGGGACCAAAGGTAGTCGAGATACTGACCACAGGACAGGAACTAGGGTCTAGGCCTTGCCCTGACACCAAATGGAACCTTTTCCGCTTGAAGGCATAGTACCTCCTGGTTGATTCCTTCCTAGATGCCTCAACTATACTGAGGACATTGTTGGAAAGACCCAAAGCCTAGAACTCTAGTCGCTCAGGTACCAGGCTGTCAGGTGCAGGGATTGAAAGTCTAGATGGAATACCTCCTGGTTGACTGATATCAGATCCAGGCATGCCGGAGGCACTCAGAGCCTGTTGCTGAGGCTTGAGGATCTGATACTGGCATGGTTAATCTGGGGCTACCAGGATTACCTTCGCCTTGTCCCTCTACCTTGAGAAGCACCTTGTTGATCACTTTATTTATTTATTGAATTCTGTTGACCTGGTAAGCCCACTGGGCCTAGAAATCCTTTTCAGGGGCAACTGTGGGGAGGGGATAGAAATGGTAAGCAACTGAAACTAAACCAGATTAAGCTGTTGGTGGTATTTTTAGTGAATGGGAGAAATTTGTCCAGGACACCGGGAAATTCCTCTACTCGCTGGTACGGGGCTGTTGCTCTGGTCTGCAGTATGGCAGATGGTGCTGGGCTGCCAATAGAGGAGGAGGTGTCTGACTGTCTGCAGACTGAGGACCCATCCCGACTTCGGTTCTGGATTTGCAAGGGGACCTGATTCGAACTGCTGAAACTGAGACTTTGCATGGGCTTACCCATGCGGCGAGAATGGATGCGGTTTCCACACATTTTCAGTCCAAGGTACAGATACATTTTCTGTTGTGCGGAGCTCGGTGGGCTCGAGATTTCTACAGAACCAGCTGTTTCTCCACTGACTGTTGTGCAGGAGATGGTGGCTGTGAGTCAGACTACTGACGTGGCTGATGCAGGAATGCGGGGAAATCCTTCTATTGCGGTGGCATCTGATTATTCTTGGACCAAAGAGCAGGCTCTTTTGAAAGCTGGATGGGTCTGTTTAAATGACAAGTGGATTCCAGATTCTACCTGAATTTCTTTTCTTCTGTTTCATAAGATGCTCCGGGCCCCAACCGATAATACAGGTCAGGCTGATGTTTTACTTTCTGCTGAGAATGTTGAGGACAATATGTCTGGGGAAGGCTCTGGCTCACATACTGAATCCCCTATTACAGCGCCAGGTGGTTCTCCGCCCACTCCCCACCTAGAGACACTCAAGGCCAGGACCGAGATTTTGGATTTATTCCGTCACAATAATTTAGAACAAACAACTCATAGAAATGCTGTTCGCCTCCACTATTGTGGTGGCCTATAGGAACATCCGGACAGGTCTTATGTGGCGAGGAAACTCCTAAAGGAATCTATGAACTTTTGGCATTGGATGTTTTGCCCTTATTAACGTTACGAGTGAAGATACCTTCGATGTTAGCTTAAGACTTTTCTGGTCTGGATAGATTTTGGTTGAAATATGATGCTTGTAAAACTTCTCCTTTGTGGACCCCATTTTGGGCTACCCACTTACTAAGCCACTTTTCAAAACTGTTTACATTATGTTTCAAATGAAGGGTTAATGTGAGGGATATCCAGTTTTGGCTGGAAAAGAAATGCACCATTTTAGGGCCTCCTGAACCTGTTACTGATGATGAGGGCATCTGACGGGCAGTTGGAGGTTTAAGATGAAGCTCCATATTAATGGTACCGGCACAACATGTTCCTAACAGCTTTTTCTGGGAAAGGATCAAGGGGTTTGCTTTTATCCAGGCCAGCCCAAGGCCTGTTATAAATGTGGGAGCGGAGACATCTGAGCAGTGTGTGTGACAAAATTAAGTGTGCTCTTTGTGGTGATTTTGATGATAGTGGGACCTGTAAGAATGTTTTCTGTTGTAATCTGTGTGATAAACAGGGTCACGCCTATCATCAGTGTCACTGGGCTGGTCAAAATAAGCAGGGTGGTCCTGATAAGGATGATCTCATTAACAGAGCACAAGAAAGAGGTAGGCCTCATCCTACTGCTGCTGACCCACCTCAGCCAGGGCCACCTACTACAAATACAGATGATGATGTCCGACACAAGCACTATTCCTGATCACAGTGACACTACACGGTTCAGCAGGACATAGCTCAGGACTACACACTCCTCTGCTTTGCCTATCTGCTTCAGATATGCCTCTCCACCTTCCCTCACTTTTCAGACTCCACACCCTAGAAGGGTTACTAGAGCTCTAGTAGGCAACAGCAGACCCCTGTTGGAATTCACACAAAATGCTTTTCAGGTTCAAGTCCAGGATGGAGGTTCTGCTTCTGATGTTTCCTCTGTCTCAGGGGTACACTCAGAAATGGAATTAGAGGAGGATGGTTGGGCAGGGTACTAAGGAGAAGAAGAAGGTAGGGAGAAAGCGGAAGAAGAAAGACACACGTCCTGACTAATTGTTATGGGTACATTAAAACTAGTTTTCCTTAACACCTGCAGCATGAAATATTATTAAAAAGGTTAGCATGTCTTACTTTTTGTAGGAGTTTACAGGCAGATATTTTATTTTTGCAGGAAACTAGATTTAGCTCTTTACAGGATGTAGCCCAAGCTTAAAAGGAATTGATTCATGGCCCTCTGTTTGGTCGCTTGGTACAGATCGAGCAGATGGCTTAGGATTCTGTTTGGTCACACCCATGTACAGATAATTCGGTTGTGGATTTAATTCCAGGGAGAGTTATGGTTTTGATTGCATCTATAATGGTTTCTCACTGCTGCTTGATTAATACTTATGCCCTACAGGTTAAGACTGCATGTGTCGATTTGTTCACTGCAGTTCAGCCTTATTTATTTACCAAAAACATGAGATTTGGGAGGGGACTTTAATTGTATTATCGATTATAAAGCAAAATGCAATACAACAGAAAGTGTATTGTGATACACATGCTCTTCAGGAAATTTTGAGTTCCTCAAACTTGAAGGATGCATATAGGGCTCTTCATTTAGATCATGGGTAACACCTATCAGAGAAGTATATTTTTTCTAGGATTGATTTTTTTTTTTTTATCTTTCAGCCTATTTGGTTCCAAATGATTTTCTTTACAGTTTTGTGAGCTTTCTGATCATAAGACTTTAGTATGTAGTATTGACTCATTGCTGTTCCCCACGTTTTCCCCTTTCTTGAGTAGGTGGAAACTCAATTCAACTTGGTTAACTCAGGCAGACATAAAGGCTAAGTTGATGATGGTTATAAATTGTAGGAAATCTGTCACTGATATGTACAATGATTGGATGACCTTGTGGGAAGAGACTTAGAGGTTAAACGCTTGTTTATCTCTCTGGGGAAGGTAAACAGTAATTCTAATTATCTTGCATATTTGGATTTCAGGAATCAATATTATCGATTGATGTCCTTGCTGAATGTTGCTGATCCCAATGTGCAAAATCAGATACATAATATAAAGGAAAAGATGAAGCTTTATCAGTATGATAGAACTGTATCTTTGCAGGTTGAAATGCAGTTCGCCTTCAGAAAACACCTTCTGCTGATCCTTTTCAGCTTGTAAAAGAGTCTGGAGACCAAACATATGGCAGGTTTATGGGACGCAGCGGGAGGGCGAAGTATTCTGATGCTGAAATGTTGGACATTGTTACTCACACTTTAATGGTTCAATGTGGAGAGGTTTTTGTTATGGATAGATGGTGGGAAGATTTTGCCACATTTCCTGTACCCGAGACACCTTTCTTTCAAAAAGGATCGCTGGAAGCTCCCAATCACTGTAGTTAGGAGGTAATTCTACAATTGAAACTGGGAATTTCACCGGGTAAGGATGGGATAACCAATGCATTTTATAAATCCTTCCCGGATGAAATGAGTGAGATTTTGTGTCATGTATATAATGAAATACTTGACACAGGTATGGTTTCACAAACCTTTTCTCATGCTGTTCTTATATTCTTATATAAAAGGGGCATACATTTGATCTTCATAATTGGAGACCAATCAGTCTCCTTAATACAGATTATAAAATACTGACCTTTATTTTGTTTCACAGACTACAAATAATTGCAGAATCGGTGATATTGCCTGTTCAAACTTGTTCAATACTACATAAGAACATTCACCAAAATTTACTTTTTCTTAGGAATTTAAGTGAATATGGGAGACAACATAAACTATCGGGTATCTGATTACCCTTGATCAAACTAAAGCACTTGACAGAGTGTCGCATGCTTTTTATATACTGTGTTGGAGAAATATGGTATTCCTGTGAAATTCAGGGATTGTATTAAACTCATGAAGAAGCAATGGTGTATCCTACAGTTAATCGATTATTAGGATGGGTTGCATTTTTGAGAGGGTACGACAAGGGTGTCCTTTAAGCCCTTTATTGTATATTTTGTTTTGGATCCAGTCATTAGAGTAATAGTGCAGGAGATGAGGATTAGGGGACTTTCACCGGCTTTGCACATTCTTCCCCAGAATATTGCTGCATTTGTAGATGATATTTGTTTAATGGTGCAAGATACAGACTCTGTGGTAGGGCTATGCAGATATTGGAATCTTATTCAGCAATTGCTGGAGCTGCAGTTAATTATAGCAAAACTATATATGTCTACATTGGGGATGGGCTTTTCTCCCTACAATTGGTTCACTTCAGATACTCCACACACACATCAAAATACTGGGTTGTTATTTTGGGAATGGGGATTTGGTCCTTTTGAATTAGGAGGAGAAATTACAGCAAGGAGAATCTAAAGTAAACCTTTGGAAATCATGTCTAAACAGAAAAGGGTTTTAATTATAAAGAAATTTTTACGTACTAATGTTTTATATATTAGTTCTATTTTTCCTATCCTCTGCAATGTGAGATGAGACTGTTAAGTTGTTTTTTCAAATGGTTTGGGGAGTCACTTAAACCCTGTTAAAAAGAGTTTATATTTAAGTTTAAGCGTGGGGGCGCGGAGTATGATTCGCCCCATAGTGTTTTACTTACTTTTTTTCTGAAAAATTATTTTGGCCTTAGGGAGGTAGGAATGGTTCTTCTTGGGAGGCTTGGACTATTGGTTGTTTGATCCATTTTACAAAAATGGGAGGCACATGTCTCTCGGCTTGTAGTTCTTTAGTGGTTCCTGATTTTATTAAACCTGCAACAAAGAAATTGGTTTCATGGGTATTACTAAAGCTCATGTTCAAACATTCACACGGAAATCTTTATATACTGATATTTTGACAAGGAATTTTGCACTGCAGGTAGATTTCCCAAAATGTCTGCCCTCAAAATTGGGATTGGCTTTAAAAGTCCTAAAATACTGTAGGATCCCAATTTTGATGTGGGATGCAGTGGTTATGTTGTCATGGTAGGTTAGTGGTTAAAGGCAATCGGAAACATAAATCCATTTCTGAGAGATAGTGTATCAGATCAAATTGTGAGGGGCAGGAGGAAACAATGGACATTTTTTCCCTGTGCACATACTATGCTTTTGGGGATTTTTTTGTTTCCTAGATGGCAATGGAGACCTATTCAACATTTTACATATGAAATGTTAGTGTTAGGAGATTATTCGAGGTTTGGTACCAGATATCATCCAGTACTTTGAACTTAATCATTGCCTGCATTAAGTTTTATCTATTGCAACACATTGATACACCTCTGATTCAGTTGATTAAGCAAATTAAATGTGCTATTCTTAAACAATGGGAGAAAGAAAGAAAGAGTCTGTCTAGATTTTAGGAAATGTCATCTATTATGGAGGAATATTTCTTGGTTACATTTGTTTTCATAGACCTTTCATTCTATTAGGAATTTCTTTCTGATTGTTATGTGCTCATTTTTTTTTTTTTTAATTTGTTCTCTGTTGCTGATTTTGTTTTTCTTTAGGGAGGAAGGGTTTTTGTTTTCTTTATTTTGTTTTGATATTGGGGAATGCATTACTATGAATTGTACCAGTTTATTTTTCCTGTATGAGGTAATACTTATTTTTTTAGTTTTCTTTCATTTTACCTTTGTATGATGTAATACAGTTTTTTAGTTTGTTTTATGCTTTTGAATAAAAACTCCCTACTATTTTTCAATAGGGATCTTTAGCACCTGAAAGTACAGTTACGTAAGAACTTACCTGAACAGTAGATCTTTGAGAACAGCTCTTGCAGCAGGTTATACCATTAGGTTACACTATTGGGACTAAAGCTGGCAGGCACCAGGACCCCACGGAAATTTTCTAGCTAGCAGTATTTAGCGGACTGCCTCCGACGTCAGTCTTGCCCCCAACGTCAGGCGAAGTACATAAGGAGGCGGTCCCCCAGAATCCCTAGTTCTCCGCCGGAGACTGCCGCTGGATGACATCATAAGAGGAGACTGAGGATCCACCATCAAATGCAATGTCCAGGCTGTAATGCCTGATGAAAGTGTGTACGGAGCTCCAAGTAGCTGCAGCACAAATAGTTGAGGTGGATATGTTCTTAAAGCCACAAAAGAGGTAGCCACCCTCTGGTGGAATGACCCTTAACCGTGTCTGTAAGGGTTTGTTGCGCTCTGGTAACAGAACGTAATACACTGGATGCACCACCTGACAGCGACTGTTTTGAAACAGGAGCCCCCATCATCCTGTGGCAAAGGAGACAAAAAGTTGGTTGACTTTCAGTGGTATTTGGTTCTGGTCAGGTAGTATCTGAGACACCTATGCACATCCAAAGTGTGCAGAAGGGCTTCTCCTCGATTAGAGTACTTAGGAAATACACTGGTAGATCGATATCCTGATTAAGGGTGACAGCTGAGACCACCTTAGGCCAAAATTTAGGATTAGTCCAGAGGGATACCCTGTCTTGTGAAAACCAAATAAGGCTCTTGCACATAAGTGCATGGAGTTCAGAAATTCTTCTGGCCGAGGTGATGGCAACTAAAACAGCATCTTTTCAAGAGAAAGATGTAGCTGCAATCCGCTGCTCGCTAAATGGTCACAGCGTAAGCTGCTCCAGGATGAAGGGTAGATCCCTTGGTGGAATCGGATCCTTAATTGGGGCCTAAAGTGGAGGACACCCCTCAGGAAAGCACGGTCGATCCAATTGAGCTATAGTGTGTTGGCCTATAGGGATATGATAGGCTGAGATAGCACTGAGGTGTACCTTAATCGAGGACTAAGCCAAGCCTGACTGGAAAAGGACAGTAGGTAGTCCAAAACCAACTTCTCTGGACAATCAAAGGCGAAAACCGGCTTGAACCCATAAGCAAAACCTGCACCACTTCATGGCGTGAGGTCGCATGGGTAGCCAGTTTCCTAGCAGCAGCAAGAATGTCTGCTACCTCTTGCGAGACCCTGTGTCGATTATGGCTACGCCTCTAGGAGCCAAGCGTGAGGTTCAGGGAATGCAAGTCCAGGTGGACCAAGGAACCCGCCTCCTGAGACAGCAAGTGGGAGTTGATTGGCGGGCACTGGAGGTGCCCGGACAGCTGACGCAAAAAGAGGAACTAGATCTGCCTGGGCCAAATGGCACAATAATTATCAGTGTCACTTGCTCTCTGCGAAGTTTCAGGAGAACCCTCTGGATCAACGGAAAAGGGGAAAGGCATAGAGGAATCTGCCCATCCAGGAGAGGGACAACGCTGCCTCGCCAGAAAACACCAGACCCTGGATCTAGCGAGCAAAACTCGGCAGTTTTATGTTGGATGGGGACGCAAAGGTACAATTTGAGTACCCCATCTGCGAAACAGATCCTCTGCTACATCCTGAAGTAGTTCCCATTCGTGATTCTGGCCTGAGAGTGGCTCATGCCGCTCATGGATGACACTGTCTACTCCTGGAACATGAACGGCAATGAGGTTTGGCGCCATGCTGCAAGACCCAATCCCACGTCTCATGGCCTCCCTGCAAATCAGGTAGGAATGGGTGCCTCCTTGTTTGTTGAGGTAGTATTTCACCATGGAAATGTCTGTTTGTAACAGAAGTGTACCCGTGGGATCTCCGACTGGAAGGCCTACGGAGCATAAAGAACTGCCCTCATTTCCAGGATATTTATGTGAAGATGAGTCTCTTGGTCTGTCCACAGGCCCTGAGTTCGAACACCGCCGAGGTGTGCTCCCAACTGAGCCCTGAGGTGTCCGTGAAGAGTGTCACACTCGAGACGGCGCATGAAGGGGACTCCCACCGAAAGATTCCTAATCTAGCCACCACTGCCAATCTCGGACTACGGCCTCGTGATCCGGATTGGATGCTGCAGGTGGTCTTGCTTTTGATCCTCTGGACCCTTAACATCCACTGGGTTACCCTTTATGGAGACGGGCTATGGACTGTTGCAATGGCCGCAGCTATGTACCCAAGCAGGTTTAAGGACCAGTCTGGCAGGAACAGTCTTCGCTGAAATGTCCCTGATGAGGGATCTGATGTGTTCCGCTCTGTCCAGGGGAGAAAAGCTTTCCTGGACGGTGCCCAGAACTGCACCTATGAATTGCAGAGTCTGGGACGGAACCAGTCGTGACTTCTTGTGATTGATGATGATGCCCAACGCCTTGAACAGAGACTGAGTGCAGTGAATAGCGGACATCAGGGCCTCCCGAGAGGGCCCATGAGAAGCCAGTCGTCCAGGTAGGGAACACGTAGTGGCCTTGTCTCCCTCAGAGATGCCGCCAGCCACCACCATGCAATTCAGAACACCCGAGGTGCCGATGACAGTCCAGAGGTAAGGGCTCGAACTGATAATGGTGACCCTGAAACTCGGGCGCAGAAACTTCCTGTGCGCTTTGGGCAATAGGTATATGCAGGTAGGTGTCCTGCATGTCCAGGGACGCTAGGAAGGTGTCCTGCTTGAGCATGGAATTAGATCTGGGAGGGTCACCATGCATAAGCATTTGTACAGGACCGAGTCGTTGAGGTCACTGAGGTCCAGTATCGGACGAAGGTCCCTGTTTTCTTTGGAACCAGAAAGAAGTGAGAATAATATCCTAGACCCTCTGGTTCCGTGGTACGACTCTATAGCTTCTTTTTCCAGAAGTGCGGGCACCGCCTGCTGTATGAGCAGGGCATGCTGACCTGAGTAACGGGAGAGCAGGGAAGGTCTTGCTGGTGGTTGGTCGAGAAACCTATGAAATGGCCTTTCTTGACCAACTGAAGAACTCACCTGTTGGTGGTGATCGACTGCCACCCTGAAAAGTGGCGAGCGATGCGACTTCGACCTTTTGTGCCCATTGGTCCGGAGGAGGGCGGGCACAGGAAGGAGCCATGCTGTGGCAGCACTGGTCCCTGCAGGCTGGGCCACTGTAATGTTGGCCTCTGCCTGGGGACGACTGGCCTGGGCTTTACGCTGAAAAGTGCCCTTTGGTGCTGGCCGGAAAGTGGCTGCTGCCTCTGTTGCCAGCTGTGAAAACAGCTCTGGTTCCTGTGAAGGAACCAGGCCTGGATCTGTACATGACCTGTAATGGATCGGCCTGCCTTCCTCGCCCTGGAGCTTGGTGATGACCTTCTCCGAGGATTCACCAAAGAATACTTCACCGCTATATGGGACGCCAAGAATGTTCTTCTGTACGCCTGGGGTGAAGCCGAGACATGGAGCCAAGAGTGTCTCCGAGACAAATGCCTGAAGTTGCATCTCTGGCAGATGAGTCCTCAGAATCATATGCGACTCGAAGCACTTGGGTACCCACATCTGACCCTGTGCAGAGAAGACTGAGGAGCTCCGCCTCTGATCGCCATCCGAATCTTATCAACCAGGTCCTGGCCCTGTTCCCACAGGGCGATCTGAAACTGTACCATGTGGGTGAGGTAGTTCACAGACCTGATGGCTTATAGCAGCCGGATATGTGCGCCCCCAGGGCATCCAATTGCTTGGATTCCTGGTCCAGTGGCTGTGTGCTCATTTGTTGTGGTCTTTGAGACCAGTCATGGAGGCCATGATGACCAGGGAGTCTGCCAGAGGTTGTTGGGCCAAGTACTGGTCCTCTCGGGCCTTGTACAGGCAGTCAGCCTTCTTCGGCATTGCGGGAGGGAGTGCGGACGCCCCACGCAGCCTTGGTGACATCAGCGAAAGTGTCTACCAAGGTGGTACTACCATAGACTTTGGTCTTCTGCCAAGACAGCGGGCAAGGCATTGTCGCTCGGGGTCAAGGTCTTTAGCATCCCACCTAATGTTGTCCTGGATGTGCCTCAAGATCTCAGTGAAGGAGGGATCATCCAGAGGAGACCTGGGAGGTCATGTGGGTCAGGAGAGGAGATGCTGAGTGGAGAAGGAGATCTGGAGTAGTCCGAGGTGTCCGATCTGGAGTCCTCCCCGCTGAGTATACCGACGCTGCCTGGGTCGCTGGGGCTGGGAGACCCTGATGGAGATCTTGAGGGCGGCCTTCTCCTGTCTTTGGATCTGCCCCTAGGAGGTGAGTCTGCTCCTGGGGGTTGGTGGTCGCCCTGCTGGCCCCGTGAGGTGGAGGAGGGGTGTAGGAGGTGAAGGAGTAGGAGGAGGAGGTTTAACAGGGACCACATCCTTTCAGATGGTGTCCCACCAGAAAGTAAAGAGCTCCTTTACTTCTTCAATATTCATGCCCGAGGACAGGCCTGGCGCCAGTGGTCTGTCGCTGGGGTCGGGTGTCGGGTCCCTGGGTGTCTCCGGTTTGGGGAAGATTCCTGCAGGAGCCCAGCATCCTCTGTGTCGCCTCGACTTGTCTTCGGGCACTGTGGTGTCCTCCTCAGTCGATTCCCTATGACCGCGTCCCTGGTGACGGGGCGCGACGGTCTTCCGCTTTCCCATGGAGAGTGCGCGATGCCGATCGCCGGTCCTTGGCTGGACGCCTTTGGATCTGGAAACGGCCAGCCGGGCGACTGGTGTCGCCGGTTCCTGCGCAGCACCTGTCGACTGGATGTTTAGCCGACGCCGGGTGCTTGGTCGGCGTCGGGTCTGACGACCGCTCAGGGACGCCAGGTCCTTGGTCTTTCTAGGAGCTGGATCAGGACCCTGGGAGGCTGGGAGACCGACCTGGAGTCACTGTCCGACGCCTGGTGGAAGATGATGATTTATGGTGCTCGAAGACTTGGAAGAGGCCTTGGACGGAGTGGAGGAAGCCGAGGGCCTTGAAGTCTTAATAGGCTGGAGCGAAGAAGAGCCGCTAAGCCCGGACCTAACCGGGGTGGCTGCGACTAAGCCCTGAGGGAGAGGGTCCAATCTGGTGAAGCCTGAGCTGTGGGAGTCCGAGGCCCAGTTCGGGATCTGACCTTACTTTCTCCTGGTGCTTATGGGCCTTCAGGACAATTCTCCCTGGAGGAAGGTTCTTGGTCCATCCTTTTAATTTTTCTTCAAGAAGATATGCCTGGAGTGCCTTCTGACAGCAGATCCTTGTGCGGCTATTGAAACCTTGGCAAAGGTGCATGCCTTGGTATCGTGGTTCAGGCCTAGGCACCGCACGTGGAGGAGTGAGGATCCTTGAGGGATCTGTTTGCCACAGGCACACTTCGAAGGTGACCCTCAAGCAAAGGAGTAGGAGAGGACATCAGTTAGAAAACACAGAAGTTCTGTAGTCGCCGATGCTAGGTAGAGACTGAGAGGCCGATGCCGGCGAGTCGATGACGGGAAAGAACTGGGGATTCTGGGGACCACCTCCTTATGTACTACACCTGACATCGGGGCGGAACCAACGCCAGAGGCTGTCCTCACTGAATAATGCTAGCTAGAAAATTTCCGTGGGGTCCTGGCGCCTGCCGACTTCAGTCCTAATGGTGTAACCTGCTGCAAGAGCTGTTTCTCAAGTAAGATCTACCACTAATCCAGGCAGATGAGACCTCGGTTTAACGCTCCCATCCAAAAGACAGCACCTCAGAAATGCAGCACCCTCATGCTGCACTACAGTGTCAGTATTGAGATATTAACCCAAGTGCCAGATGTGGGAACTGAACCCACAGCTCTCTGATCTCCGGCCTCAGAGACGAGGTAGCACCTACTGAACCACTGACATCAAGTGGAATGGGGTCCATGGCCTTGAGAAGGCATCCCCTGCAGCAAGCCCTGCTGAGGGGGGCAGGCATGAAACAGCCTCAGCTTTGTGTTCTCCTGGAGGTGAACAAGTCCTGAGGGGTGCCCCATAGGGAGAACAGGCTGCGAATTACTCTCTGGGTGGAAAGACCACCATGGGACACCCCGCCTACATGACTGAGGGCATCTGCCAGTTGATTTGAGGATCCTGCCACACGGATGGCTAGGAGATCTGCCTCCAGTCGGCTCATGAGGGTCCAGATGCAAGTGCTTCCCTGCATAAAGTCCGGAATGCGTGACTCCCGTTATTGAGATAGTGCATAGTCGTGGTGTTGTCCGCCTGGACTTGGAACCACTTGACCCCAGAGAAACGGAGCTAATGCAGCCAGCGCCAGCTGTATTGCTCGGAGCTCCAGCAGGTTGATGTGGCATCAGGACTCCTCGGGTTCCATAGCCCATAGACTCTGTGGTTCCCCATGTGGGCTCCACAGCCCATGAGAGAGCATCAGTCTTAAGGATGACTGTCGGCTCAGGGCAGACAAATGGGATCCCTCCCTGCAGATGTTCTGGGACGGTCCACCAATGGAGAGCTCCCAAAGCCTCTGGGTAACCATGACCAGCTGGTCGAAACTCACTGGCCAAGCCCCGCTGAATGGAACACTTGCCACCGGGCCCAACGGACCACAGCGGTGCAAGCCACCATGTAACACAAGAGACGAGGAAGTCCAGGGCAGGGTGTAATTGCCCAACCAGAAATGACTGGGCAAAGGAGGAGAGAACCCTCCCTGTCAACCAGGAGCCGGGCTCTATCTCGGCAAGAGTCGAGCTATGGCCCGATGAAGTAGATCACCCGCGAAGGCACGAGTTCTGACTTGGCTTTGTTGATCAGGAGGCCAAATTGAGACAGGTCTTGAGGGCCAGATCCCTGGACTTCACCTCCTACCTGGGGACCCACTATGAGCCAACTGTCAAGGTAAGGGTACACCCTGACCCCTCAACGATGAAGATGGGCTGCCACACTGCAATGCATTTGGTGAAGACGGGAGGGGGCAATGATGTCGAACAACATGGCTTGAACTTGTAGAGGGTTCTCTGCTCGGAAGCAGAAGAACATTCAGTGTGATGGACGGATCGATGTGGAAGAATGCAACCTGAAGATCCAGGGAGCAGAATCAAACGCTTTGGTCGAGAGGTGGTATGATCTGGGACAAAGTTACCATTCAAAAGGTGCACATCCTGAGATACTGGTTCAGGTCGCACATCCAGAATGGGCATCAGCCCCGTCCATTTCAGAACCAGGAAGTACCTGGAAACGAACCCTGGGTTGACTGGGGATCTGTAAGTCAGAACACTACCCTCGAGGAGGAGTTAGATATGTTGTCTCTGAGAGCTGACCGAGTGTGAACTGATACCTTTCCTCTCGTGGGCACGTGGTCGATTTGGTGGGTACTGCTTGCATTCCAGAGGCAGTCTGGCTGACCACTTCCAACACCCACCTGTCCATGGTACCAGTGGACCAGGCGGAAAGGAAGTGGTGGAGCCAGCTCCCCATGGAGGACCCAGAGCAGGCATGACCGGTATGGGGCTGGTCACCCCATCCTGTCACTGAGCAGGCCTGAAAGAGGAGGGTCCAGAAGTGGGACTGCCAGGATCCTTCCCTTGGTTTGCACGACTGAGCTCTGGACTTGGGCTGAGGTCGCAAAGACTGGGCCAGCTGCTGCTGCCCAGACTGAAACTGGGGCTGTTTGGTCATAAGGCAGAAGGGCAAAATGGCTTCTTGTTCTGCTTCTTGAACCTTGGGATTTCTATTGTGCAGACGTAGCAGACTCAAATGTGGTACTGGACTTCTTGATACATTCAAGGTGACCGTCCATTCCTGGACCAAACAAGTCGGTACCCAGGAATGGGACATATGCCAACTTGTGCTGGGTGTTAGCCGTGAAGGTCGAGACCCACAACCAAGCCCTGCGATGCAAGGCAATCACATTGCAACTAAACAGGCACAGGAATCCCGATGTCCAAGGCCGCTGAAGCTGTTGTCTGACAATGGCCTGGCCCTGGTTTCAACCTGCTTGACAGTGGTCTGAAGGTCCATGGGAAGGTGAGGAAGCACTCATTTAAGAAGCCCAACAGAGTGTGGAAAAGCGTACAAAATTATAGCCAAGCTTGCTTGACAAAGACCCAGCGATGAGGCAGTATAGACCTTGTGGGCGGAATGATCAAGCTACTTGGATTCTTTGTCTGTAGTCTATCGGAGTCTCCTGAGTTCCCAACCCGCCTGAAAATAGACTCAGTCACCACTCCCCAGCTGAGGGATGCTGTGTAAATTCAAAGGAGCCAGCAGGTACTGCATACTTGTGGGACATTCTGGTGGACAGTGCAGGACAGGAGGCTGGGTGCTGCCAAAGCCAAAGCTCCAGGGCTGGGCCAACAATGGCTTCAGCTACTGGAAAGGCCTCAGTTGGGGAATCCCTCTCTAAGGATGTCAGTGAGGAGGTATTCTACCCATTTTTCACCAAGCTCCAGCTTCATCCCTGTAGATTGGAAGATGAGGCGGAGGATGCCCATGAAGGAGGTGGGACCTCCTGGTAGAAAGACTCATGGCATTGTTGTACGAGAACATGATACCAACACGAGTCCTCAGACTCTAGGGAGTCTGGATATAATGGTCTGCTACTGAAGTCACTGAGAACCATCCAGGGGCAGTCAGGAGTGAGTGACTGACAGCCTGTGCAGGAGACCTGAAGCAGGAGAGACTCCTGGGGAGCCCCCAAGGAAAGCTGTTTTGGTGGCTGCTCCACAGAAACAGGTGGAGAGACCAGCTTTGACCGAGCCAGAAGTGACGCCACTGGCTCCAGGAGCTGGGGGTGGGGCGACGACCGACCAAGTGGTCAACGTTGGCCTGGAGGGCAACAGCAGGTAATGACTGGGGTGAAAGGGAATGCCTTCAGCCCAACCAAGATAAACTGCTGCCACAGCATGTCCTCATAGCGCCGACACAACCTGCACTGAAGCATCCCCTTATCTGAGGAGGACAAGGATGAATGGCAGCAGTGCCGATTCTTAGAATGCCGCTTTGGCGACGCCCTGGCCTTCGGTCCAGGATGTCCCAGACCTGGATGTCGACCGTCAGGGGACCAACAGGGACGCTCGGGAGAAGGTGAGTAGAACACTGGTTCCTTTGAGTTGGGGATGAAAACCACCCGGGCTTCCCAGCTAGCTAGGTTGCCTCATCCGCAGGTCCAAAAGGACTGGAGTCCTAAATAAGGAGTTGTCTGGCCCTCGGTCAACAACGGGTCAACTGGGTCAAGGATGATCTCGACCGGTCGTCATCTTTCATTTGGGCTGGATGACCTGATGGGGCACAGTGAGGTCATCGCCAAGGTCACAACTTTGACCAAGTCAAAAATAAGACTCCTGGGACCAAAATCACTTTTGTCCCAAAAGCCGCATCAACGAGACGTAGTATCTCCTCGGTTTCTTAGATTCCTTTCTTATAGGATCTGGAGATGCACGAACCAGGGCCTTCCCATTAATGGAAGGGATTGGACCAGCTCCTTAAGGAACCCAAGAAAGAGGAGCCCAGTTTTAGTGGAACAAAAACCAAAGGAGAAGACAAGAGCTCAGCAGAGCAAGATACCTCTTCTTCAAGGCCTTCATCTATTCCAGTTGTTCCGCAGACCCCTATTCGCAGAGATCACATGGCAGGCATCCATTGATTTGATCGGGGGTGCCTTTTCTCCGGACGCCTGAGCCGAAGATTTAGTGAGGCGATCATCCAAAATGTTTGGATGAAACAGCAGGCTTTAGTATCATAGTCGACACCCAGGAATTAAAAGCATGTGGCATGTCGGCCAGTTCAGGACATGTTCTACCCACAAAGACACTGGCGGAACCCGGAGAGGACTTGTACTTTATCAGGGTCGCAACTACAAAATTGTTTGGAGCGATTCAGAGAATCTTGATTGGTAAAACCGAGTTTTGGAGCACCAGGGCCTACTACATGTGGGAGTGAGGATGAGGGAACCTGCATCTTCCAGCGGAAAGGAAGATCTCATGCCATGGGGCAGAGCCGAGGATTATACAACCTGGGTGGGTGGAGGAGCCAGCTTGAAGACTTTCCAGCAAGATCTTAAAGGGGAAAGGACATGCCAAATAGTGTGGATGAACAACATATCCACGATCCCAGAAACTTCTATAATTTGGTTTAGGAATGTCTCCTCCTCTTTTTGTGACTAGTGAACAAAAGCATTCATTCAGTAACTCTGCCTTTTCACTGCCTCTGCTTCCCTCCCTTTATTAAGCCTCACTATCCCTCCCTTGGTCTTTTCTTTCATTCACTAATGTACCTATAAAAGGTGTTATCCCCTTCTTAACTGAGTTGGCCATCTTTTTCTCGGTTTGGGCCTTTTCTATTTTGACTGCCTTACTGTCATTGAGCCACAGATCAGGAAGCATAGAAAAAGCAGGAGCAGTTGTAGAATTCATAAAAAGTGTTTATTAGTACTAGCAGTAACATAAAAATAAACTTGTTCAGCATAACTATTTACAAAGACAGAAGAAACAGAAGATCCATCTGAGTTTTCCTTCAATCTCTGTGTCTCCCAAAACACTGCAGCTCTTATAAATACTTGCAACCCCTTCCTCAACAAAGCATCTTGTTTTTTTTCTAAAATGTTCTTGTAAATTTCAGGCAGGTGTAGCAAGAACAAAATGTCCCAGAACTGAGGTCCCTTCTCCACAGCTTCTGAAAAGGGCTTAAAACTGCTCTCAGGGTAACCTCGAGTTCCCAAAAGCTTTTTGCAATCATCTCAAACTATAATTATATACATTTTATTTCATACTATATAATTTCTAAACAAAGGGATCCCAATATCAGTTACATTTCCACATAATGATTTGCATATATTTTATACCAGAAGATATGCAAGGAGAAAAAGACAGAACAGTAAGGCAAGGTTGAGAGACAGTGAGAGGCAAAGAACTGCAAGACTGTCAGGATGATCAAATCTTAGGTCTCACAGGAAAATGTGGCTACGCAACCAGGCAGACGAAGCAGGAGAGGAAAGAGCAGAACAGATCCTAGCATTCAAACTCTCTGTAACAACTGGAACAGGGTCCTATTCAACCCTGTCACACTTGGCTCGCTTCCTTCTACTTTAACTGATAGAGTTCTCTGTCCTGCTCCTTCTGTAAGTCCTTATATTTCCTGAATGCTATCTTTTTCTCCCTAACCTTCACCGCCACCTCTTTGAGAACTATAGTGTTTTTTTCCTTCATTTTTGTTTTGTTTATTTGCTTCACACAAAGGCTTGCTGCTTCTGTGATGGCAGTTTTGATTTTTCCCCATTGTTCCTCCACCCCTCTTGCTGCTGTTTCGCTAGTGCATTCATTAGGCACTTCAAGATTCTGCCAAAGTCAGCCCTTCTAAAGTCCAGCACCCTTTCTTTGTATGGCTTGACTCACGGCAGTATTATTGTGAACCACTCTGTCTGGTGGTCACTTGTTCCTCAGATGGCTACTCACTTCTAAATCCAGCCCACTCACCATCCACATCTCGAGAGTACCAGGTCCAAGATGACTCCCTCCCGAGTGGGTTCCAACACCAGCTGCTTGAGGCATGCACCCTGTAGGGCATCGAGAATGACTCTGCTCTGGGATGTGGCTGCAGCAAATGTGCTCCATTTAACATCTGGCATATTCTAGTCCCCATCAACAATATCTCCCTTTATCAACAGAGTTGATACGATACACAAGGGGGGTAGAAAGGATGAGAAGGGACTTGACAAGGTTGGAGGAATGGTCAGACATATGGCAACTTAGATTCAATGCAAAGAAGTGCAAGTAATGCACCTGGGAAACAAAACCCAGGAGAAGAGTACACAATAGCAGGGGAGGTACTAACAACAACAAAATGGAACGGGACTTGGGGGTAGTCATATCGGATGATCTAAAGGTGGGTAAGCAATGTGAAAAGTCAGTGAGGAGACCAGGAGGATACTGGGATGCATAGGAAGGGTGTCACAAGTAGAAAAGGAAGTGGCTATCCTCTGTACAGACAGTTGGTGAGACCCCATCTGGAGTACTGTGTGCAGTTTTGGAGACCCCATCTACGCAAGGACATAGACAGGATGGAAGCAGTCCAGAGGAGAACAACTAAAATGGTGCAGGGTCTGCATCAGAAATCATATGAAGCGATGCTGAGACAGCTTAATATGTATACCCTTGATGAAAGGAGGGACAGGGAGACATGACAGAAACATTCAAGTACCTCAAGGAATCAACAATGTCCCGGAGGGTAGCATCTTTCAGAAAAAGAGATGTGTAAGAACAAGGAACACAATTTAAAGATAGAGGGGGACGTGCCTAGGATAATGGAGGAAATCTTTTAACAGAGAGAGTGATGGATGTGTGGAACTGCCTTCCTGGGGAGGTTGTTGGGGCTAAAACAGTGGGGGAATTCAAACATGCATGGGACAGACACAAGGCAATTGTAGTGGGGGTGGCAGGAAGTAGGCTGTTGGTTAACTAGAATCTGCAGCTTATCCAGCAGGTAGGGAAATGGGCAGACTGGGGGGCCAAGTGGTCCTTATCTGCCATCAAAGTCTATGTTTCTATATTTCTATGTTTCTGCCATTCTATGGATGCCTCCTACCATTTCCTTGCCATTTCTTTCCCTGTGACGGGGTCTGTATACAACCCCTTATGGACTGTGGTGCCATTTCCGTCTCCAAACCTAAACCAAACAATAGAAGCACTTTGGATAGGGGTCGATACCAGTCCATTCACAAAAGAAAGGGTCCTGAAAGCTTCCTAGCTCAAGGTGGACAAAGCAATGCGCCCTGATGGATTCACCCCAGAATTCTAAAAGAACTAAGGGGAGAACTAGTGACACCACTGACTACCCTTTTAACAAATCATGGAGGATGGTATGGTACCTGAGGACTGGAGGAAGGTGGATGTTATTCCTCCACAAAAGTAGGAGCAAGGCAGAGGCAAGAAACTACAGACCTGTTAGTTTGACCTCAGTGGTACGCAAAATTATGAAATCACTTTTGAAAGAAGGAACTGTTGAGTACATAGAGGTCAGCGGGCACTGGACCCAAGGCAGCATGGATTTACTGCAGGAGGTCATGTCAGATGATCTAATAAATTTCTTTGACTGGGTGACCAAAATAATAGACCAGGAGGGCCTGTGGATATGGCCTACCTAGACTTCAGCAAGGCATTTGACACAGTCACACACAAAGATTAATAAACAGTTAGCCAGCCTGGAAGTGGGTCCCAGGTGGTAACCTGGATAAAAATGGGGTTACTAACAGGGTACCACAAGGTTCAGTACTGGGACCAGTCTTCTTTAATGTCTTTATAGGTGACATTGCAGATGGGTTGAAGGAAAAGTATGCCTCTGCAGATGACACAAAAATCTGCAACAGGGTTGATACATGGGGTGTGTGAGGTGTACGTGGAAAGGATGAAAAGGGACTTGGCAAGGTTCGAGGAATGGTCAAAAACATGGCATCTTAGTTGCAATGCAAAGAAGTACAGAAGTAATGTACCTGGGAAACAAAACCCAGGGAACAGTATAAAGTGGGGGAGGTACTAACAACAAAAATGAAATGGGACCAAGGAGTAGTTATATCGGATGACCTAAAGGTAGGCAAGCAATGTGAGAAGGCAGTATGAGGGCTGGGGGGATACTAGGATGCACGGGGAGAGACATCACCAGTATAAAACAGGAAGTTATTATCCTCTGTACAGACAGTTGGTGAGACCCTATCTGAGTACTTTGTGCAGTTCTGGAGACTCCATCTCTGCAAGGACATATAAAGGATGAAGGCAGTCCAGAAGAGGGCAACTAAATGGTACAGGGTCTGCACCAGAAGCCATATGGAAGAGAGACTAAAAGAGCTTAATATGCATACCCTAGAGAAAAGGAGGGAGAGGGTGGACATGATAGAAACATTCATGTACATCAAGGGAATCAACAAAGTCCAAGAGGGTATCATCTTTCAGAAAAGAGATGTACAAGAACAAGGGGCACACTGTGAATATTGAGGGGACAGCCTAGGGGCAACGTGAGGAAGTATTTTTCACAGAGAGGGTGGTGATCGCTGAAACAGCCTTCCAGGGAGGTAGTGGGTCAAAAACAGTGGGGAATTCAAGAATGCATGGGACAGATATAAGGCAATTCCAGTGGGGAGTAGGAGGAAGTAGGTTGTTGGTTAACTAAGATCAGATTCCTAGAATTCTGCAGCCACAGAATTTTGCACAGAACTTGCAATCTACTCAGAGAACTTCTGCAGTGCCACAGAATTCACTCTTCTTGGTGATTTTTTATTAATATTTCTATTTATCCATAGAATCTGGTTCCCGTCCCTTTTTTATATCCAAACCCCCTATATGCTCAAAATGTGATGTTATCATTGCTATAACAACATACATTAGCTAGTGAAATGACTGCATTCTGCAACAGAAATGAACAGCCACTTATCTACCACAGCTCCCACTGCCAGAGGCGGTGGCACAGCACATCATGCATGGTGATATTTGCTCAACCTGCACTACAGCTTAATACAATTTTCTGTCTTAAATTATTGCACTAGGGCCAACTTAAATAAAACCTTGTCAATAGCACAGACCTGTTAAGTCCATACCTCACTTTGTACAAACCTATTTGTGCCTTAAAGGTATAGAGATGCCATCTGAAATGAATAACTGGTAAAATTAATTTAACTGTCATTTTTAAGAAAAATAAAGTAATTATGCCCAAAAGTGGAATATAATAATGTAGACATGTTGAAAGAATAGACCTGTTAAATAATTGCCCTGTATGCATTTTTGCCAGGGTTATTGATTACATATTGTCATTGGTTGATAGAATCACCTAAAAGTTATGGAGAAATGTTGTGTGTAGGGACAGCTGTTGGGCCAGAGAGTAGCATGCTGTATTTCTGTGCTGGCAACTCAGGTTCAGAGATTAGCCCTGGGAGCTGGCTGGGCAGCACAAGGATTGGTGGAACACATGACTGTTCGGAGCCTGGAAGGTATGGTGCAGTGTTCTGTCACATGGTGGACATGGGCTGGAGAGCTCTATCTCACAATCGTTCACATGCATGTCATGGCTCGATGGTGTTACACAGTGTGTCAGAGAAAGCAGGTTGACATGAAAAATTAGTTTTGCAGTAACTCCTCTATTCCATTTCCAATGGGACCTGTAGGAATGAGGATGCAAGTTCATGGAAATAAATATATATATATATATATATACACACACACAGTATATACACACACATACAGTATCTCTGTCTCTCTCACCACACACACACACACATACACACACACACACACATATTTGTATGTAGTTACAGATTGCATATAAATATATGTGATACAGTGGGAACCTCATGAATGGTGTAGAAAGCACATATAAATATGCAAGTGACAGACAGTGGAAAACTCATTAGTGGGATAGATAGCATGCATATAGAAATACTTTATTTATCACATAAGATCCCTCTGCATATGTCATTTATGCAACAGGCTAGGACCTTAAGGGAGAGACATCTGTTTGCTTTTTAGGCACAAAATTATTTTTATAAGTCTGTTATTTTTGAACTAGTGTTACTGTGCTTTTCCTCCATCCTGATTGCTATAACCACAGCCATGAAAGTGAAGTCAGGATGACAAGCTGACACTGTGATGTGGTAGTTTGTTAGTGCCGCAGAACTTCCAGAGAAATTACAAACCACCGCCGAGAAGTTCTGTGGCAAATGGTAGTCTTGCTGCAGAATTTGGTCCCACTGTGCCGCAGAAAAGTAGGGGCCAGACTAAGATCTGCAGCTTATCCAAAAGGTAGGGAATGGACAGACTGGGTGAGCCAAGTGGTCCTTATCTGCCGTCAAAGTATATGTTTTTAGGAGGGGGACATTAAACACCATGGAGTGCTTGGAAAGGGAGAAGCAGGCTCTGGCACCAGGTGTTGCTTGGAAAGAAAAGAGAGTGGGCAGACATTAGACACTGAACATCATAGTGTGCTCAGAATGAGAGATAGCTGTACTTTGTTGGGGGCTTAAAATATTGTGCTCTCCACACCTTGATTTTACAAACTCTTAATAAAACTTTAACAAAAATGATGCTCAAGTTAAGAGATAAGGCTGAAGCTACGGTAATAGCAATACTAAATTCTGTTTCTGCAGTACTGTAGCATTATCTTATT
The DNA here is from genome assembly GCA_016271365.2 of Neoceratodus forsteri. Classification (NCBI taxonomy): domain Eukaryota; kingdom Metazoa; phylum Chordata; order Ceratodontiformes; family Ceratodontidae; genus Neoceratodus; species Neoceratodus forsteri. Next base: position 327,990,552 of record CM057449.1, on the reverse strand, counting down.
ATAGAAAATGGCAAGAATCAATTATTAAATCTGACCGTCCTGATTATTAGGTTTAAGCTGGGCATTTATTTTTCAATAAATGCCCAGCTAAAAATAAGAGCCAGTCCAAGTGCCACTCACAAAGTACCTCTTCTACTCCTACTGCCCAGCCTACTTTGTCATTGGCTGAAGGTACTGGAAAAAATTTAAAACCTCACATGTTTTTCTCTCGCTTAGCGAGAGACTACTGACTTCCCAATTTACTTTTCCTCGGTAGCAGCTAGTAGTAAATAAAAGAAAGGACACATTTTGCAGTCGGGAGAGTGAAACATTAATATCATTTTAAATGGCACCACTTTCCTGACTACTACTTTTCACAGCATACTTGCACAAGGAAGCCATCTCTGAAGCCGACACTCTCATCAGCTTTGTGCTTCACGTGCCGTTTAAAAGAAAAAGCAGGAAACCCCTAAGTTAACCACAAAACAAATGCCCACTCACTCTGCTCTATTTCAAACAGAAATAAATCTTGTCTATCTTGCTTACCAGAAACTGGAGAGGCAGTAATTACAATGGACCCGGTTCCACTGTGACCATTAAAAAGAAAAAGGACTGTCTTGCTTACAATAAAACAGTATCTCACTTACCAGAAACTGGAAATGCAGTAATTAAAATGAACCCATTCCACCGTGATTAAAAAAAAAAGGGACCCGATTCCACCATGACCAACACTGCATTTTCACCATAGAACTGCAAATCCCACAAACCCTGTTACTCCTGTCTCCTATACATCAACGCCTCTACTGGAAAGCACTACACAGTACAGGGACTTCTTTACAAGAAACACATATTCTGGTTGTTTTAAACACTCATTATACTTCTTTAATACTTCATTTTATTAAAATGTTACATCTGGGCCATTTTCTAAGCACAATAATACTCTCAGGATGGGCATTATTGGGAAATACCGACCTTCCAGGGGCTATAAGGCCCTCCGCCGCCCCTGGGCGGTCTGGTATTTCCAAATAATGCCCACCCCTGTCAGGTATTATTGCTTACGTATTAGGAAGCGGTTGCACATTTTTTATTTCTCTATCTTTTGGTGCCAGTACACCCACGCTCAGCCCCTGATTGTCCTGGCCCTCGCTCACCCCCACCCCCAAGACTTACCTCTAGCTGACGATCTGTCCCAGGCTTGCTCCCTAGGGCGGGACCACAAAGACAGATACTGGTCAAGATTACTGACAGCCTGAAAACTACTGGCAGTGCTCCTGGCATACCCCCAGAGCGGGGCTGCAGGGTCAGGCTGATCCTGATGGAGATGGATTGCATGGTCATCACGGAGGTTGCAGTTGGTGCAGCAGGACCAGGAAGTGGGCATCATCAGCAGGGTCGGCATTTTGAATGATCCAGTAGCACCTGGGAGGCATGGCATGCCCAAACGCAACATCTGGCACAACTTCCAAACTACCCAATGTCAGTCGCCACTATCCCCAGCTTCTGCCTGTACCAACACTCACACCCCCGAGGATGATAGTAGTCACTGGGACACTCAGTCCTCCTCCCCAGATGGCCTTCTGATTCTTCGGTCCATTTCTGAACCTGGGGCATCGTGTCGAGACAGAAGCCCTACCTCTGCACAGCAGACCAGCCCCAGCTGCAGGTTTTCTAATTGTCTGTCACAGGAATCGAAGAAGGTGTGAATACTGTTTTGTGGTTCTGAGATAAGGGAGAAGTTTAGGATGGCTATTCCTGCATGGGCTGTGTGGACGGTTACCCCACGGTCCTCATACATAAACCGTCATCTCTTCACAACACTCAGTATTCAGGTTCACTTTATTTTGAACTGTCAACTCTTCCTATTGCAGTGTATAACTATACCTATATTTAATGCTACTCGATGCTTATATTGTTAGTGTATGTTTACAATGTAGAATCTGTACTCTCCATGACTGTATGTACCAACTGTGTAATGCTGCTCGATGTATGTTTGTACTGTAAAGCACATTGGTTCACCCGATGACCTCTCAATGCACTGTGAGACAAGCAACTTGTTGTTCACTGTGCACTTCATGGTGAAACATATCAATAAATAAATAAATACATTTTCCTTGACACTGATTTTGCTCCCTTTGAAAACTGTAGTTATACTGACGGATACCTCACCCTGTCTATATTTAATGTGCCTTACCTCCCTGATGATAGGTCCAGAGCAGCTGGTTGTATAAATGTCTGTTGGTTTTCTAGAAACCAGGAGCTATCCAACTGGGAGGATAGATCCATGGGATTTCCAACTTGCATGTTGAAGCTGTAGGTATTTCAACTGATCGGTCAAAGGCACAGGGACGTCCAACTCATGCTTTGAAGCCATGGGGATGCTCATCTTATGGTTTGAAGCCATCGGGATGTCTAGCTGAGAGGTGGATGGCACAGGGATGCCCAACTGGCTGGTTGAAGACAGGGGATCTCTAACTGCTGGGCTGAAGCCATGGAGATGTCCAACTGGTTAGAAGAAGCTAAAGGGATGTCCAACTGGTGAATCAAAGCTGAAGGCATTTCTAACTGGCTGTTCGAAGCCATAGAGATGTCATACTGATGGGTGGAAACCATAGGGATGTCCATCTCATGGGACAAATCTACAGGGATTTCCAACTGATGGTTTGAAGTCATGGGGATGTCCGACTGATAGGTGGAAGCTTCAGGGAGGTCCACCTGGTGGGCCAAAGTCATGGGGATGTCCACCGGTGGCTGAAGTCATGGGGATGCCCAACTGCTGGGTTGATGCCATGGAGATATCCAGCTGGTTGGAGGAAGCTACAGGGATATCCAACTGGCAGACTGAAGTCATGGGGATATTCGACTGGCAGGTTGAAGCCATAGGGATTTCCAACTGTGGACTGAAGCCACAGGGGTGTCCAACTGATGGACTGAAGCCATGGGGATCTCAATTGCTTGAAAGAAGCTTTAGGGATTTCCAACTGGTGGGGAAAAACTGAAGGGATGTCTATCTGATGGGCTGCAGCCATGGGGATCTCCAACTGCTTGGAAGAAGCCTTAAGGATTTCCAAATGGTGGGGCGATGCTGAAGGGATGTCTGTCTGGTGGGTTGAAGCCATGGGAATATCCACTTGGTGGGCTGAAGCTATGGGAATGTCCAACTGACTGGACAAAGTCCTAGGTATGTCCAGCTGATGGGTTGAAGACACAGGGATGTTTGACTGGTCAAGCTAAGTGATATTCTGTTGAATGGTTGAAGCCATGGGGATGTTTAACTGGTTGGTTGAAGCCTTGGGTATATCTAATTGTTTGGATGACACCTTAAGGCTGTCCATCATAACTGCAGGGATGTCCAACTCAGGGTTAGAAGCCATCGGGTTTTCAACTGGCTCGTCAAATCAGTGGCTTCACTGACAACACTTGACTCCATTTCTATATTCTGGAAAACACACAAAACATGAGACAGAGTTAATATATGAAAAGTAACAGAAGACATCAGTAACAAGTTGGTAATAAGAGTGGACACTGTGTATTATAAATCTCATTTTGCTGGATCTAGTCATGAGAGGGATGGAGGTGCTGTGACTTTGTAGAAATCTCCTTGTGCTGTGTATATCTGGCATATATTTCACCTGTTCAGGATGGAAATACTGAAGATATCTAGTTGTGTATACCCTGTATGTTATGTACCTGGTTAGGACTGGGATAGTGTTTGAGTTAGCTCTGTAACAGACCTCCATATACCAGCTAAGTTTACAGACAAGTACATGGTTAGGACAGGGATTTTCATTTCCTTTCATGCATTTAGAGTTGTAACCTGTGCATGTTCTTATGACATGTACACTTATGGTGACACATAGGCAATTTCTAAAATATAAAAACATCAAACGCATAAATAATACTACTGATACAGGATGAGTCAGCTCTGTACCAATCGACATATGCCAATTCTGTTTGTCATGCAGTTGATTAGGACAGGGATACGGGGGCAACAGATGTATGAATCTCCTTGTGCTGATTTTGTCATGTGCCTGGTATAGCAAGGATGAGTTACCGTTCTTCAAGATGCAAGATATTCAAGATTCCTGAATATATATCCTTCAAAAATAGCTGAAACAGGGCAGCCTGGTGGCATGGAGGGCTAAGGCAGCAATGCCTTACTTCCTACCATGCCGGCAACCTGTGTTCATGGTGCAGCAAATCGCTGGGGTGGCTGGGTGGGAGAGGATCGAGCATCTGGAGGACTGCTCTCCTCTCCAGGGAGTTGGGAACAGTGGCCGCATTTGCCTGACACCTAGCTAAGGCTAGTGTTGGCATGCCTGGCCAATACAGTGAGGCATGGAGGCTAAGCAGCCAGCGTGACGACGCGCAGGCATGCCCATTGTCAGCACTCCATGCTCTGTGGTGACAGGAAAAGGAAAACTGGCAGCCAAGTCAAGTGGTTTGATGGCGACCACCTACCACACCATCTCCGAGGGCACCACCTGTACTGGATCCGGTCCTGGTGGGGAGTTGGAGGCCTCCCTGCTACCTCACCATGGGGAGGGCAAGCCATGGGGCAGTAAGGTGGTAGCCCAATGGGAGATGGGTGCAGATGGCCGCAGCCTGAGAAAGAGGATACCTGGAAGTTGAAGCTGACAGCGAGCCATGGGGAGAAAAGTGAAAACAAAACTGCTGAAACAGAGATAGCCAAACAAAAATGTCAGTAACACTTACAGAGTTGTGTTATGTCCGAGAACACACACCACCATCATTTGTACTAACAATTTAATCTATCATCCCACTCAGTGCTACCAGGCAACTCCTTTTAATAGTCAATATAATTAAAATTATTTATTTCAAAAGTTTTACCAGGAAGGACAAACTTTTCCAGGTGTGTCCTGGGATAGGTGTGGTAGATAAAGAAGAGGACAAAAATAAAAGTAGTTAACAGCATTACAAAAATACAGGTTACTCACCTGTAACAGGAGTTCTAGGAAAGGTATATGTTTTTCATCCACACTGTCTGGCAGGTTCCTTGCCGCTTTAAATCTTGCCGGGAGGTCTTCAAGCTGGCTCCTCCCACCCACCGGGTGGTAAAACTCCCTCAACTCCGCCCCATGGCGCCAGATCTAGCCCACTGGAAGCCAGGTTGTGCGTCGAAGCTAGGAGGCGGCTGGGTTCTGATGAACAACATATACCATTCCTAGAACTCCTGTTACAGGTGAGTAACCTGTATTTCTAGGGACATGGATATGTTGTTCATCCACACTGTCTGGCAGACCCTAGCAGTTCTCCAGAGGAGGGAGGCAAGGCACACCTCCTACTTAGGGAATAATGACTGGAGAACTGAGGCCCCAAAACCAGCATCCCGCGTGACTCAAGGTTGATGTGGTAATGGTAATGAAGGTGTGTACTGACTTCCAGGTAGCAGCCCTGCAGATTTCCTGGATAGGGACGCCCCGGAAGCAGCCACCGATGCAGCGTATGGCAGGTAGAATGAGCTCATCCCTCTGGGAGGCTCCATGCCCACCAACCTATAGCAGAGATCTATGCAGAGGTGACCCACCTGCCTGTTGTCCGCTTGGCTGCAGGTCTGCCAGGTGTGGCTTCAGTAGGGTGACAAACAGCTGGTGAACCTCTCCTCGAATCTTCAGCCATACGCCCTTATAATAAGCTAGCTTTTCTAGGGTCCTGTATATGGAGCCTATATTCAGCCTCCCGAGGTGTGATTGAGGTAGAACACTGGTAGAGTCAACACCTGATTAAGGTGAAACTCCGACACCACCTTCGGAAGGAATTTCGTGGAGGCAAGAGGACAACCTTCTCCTGTGGAAGACCAGATAAGGAGACTCAATGGAAAGCACCTGGAGCCTCCCATCCTTCTGGCTGAGGTGATAGCCACCAAGAAAGCGGTCTTCCACGACAGGTGGAGATGTCACACCTGTGCATCGGTTCGAATGGCTTGCCCATGAGCTTAGGCAATACCAGCAGTAGATCCCATGGAGGTGGAGGTTCTGCACTGAGGGATATGTGATCAAGGCCTTTGAAAAAGCGCCCGACCACCTTCTCCTCAGCTACCGACTGCTTTTCGCCCATGCCCGTAAGCAGAGATGGCTGCCAGGTGCACCTTAAGGGTCGCCGACTGAAGCCCTTGCTGAGAAAGGGACCATAGGTAGTCCAGAATGCTTGCCAAGGAGCAGGAGGAAAGGTCCAGGCCCTTGCCCTGACACCAAATGGAGAATCGCCCATTTAAAGGCATAGCATTTTCTAGTCGACTCTTACAGGAAGCCTCAACAACGTTGAGGACCTCGTCGAAAGACCCAAGGCATGGAACTCAGCCAGGAACCAGGCTGTCAGTTGCAGGGATTGCAGGTCCGGATGGAATACCTTCCCTGACTGACTGAGATCAGGTCCGGGCGGCTAGAAGCCGCCCGTGAGCCTGGAGCTGAGACTGAGGAGATCTGATACCAGAACTGGCAGGGCCAGAATCACCTGCGCCTTGTCCTCCACGCCTTGAGAAGCACCTTGTGGATCAAGGGAAATGGGGTAAAAGTGTAGAAGAGGCCCGGGTCCATGGACTTGAGAAGGCAGCCCCTGCAGCAAGCCCTGCTGAGAGGGGCGGCATGAAGCAGTCTCAGCTCGATTCTCCTGAGGCAAACAGGTCCACCTGAGGCATGACCCAGTGGGAGAACAGATCTTGTACTACTCCGCAGGAGAGACCACTCATGGGACGCAGCTCCTATTCGGCTTAGAGCATCGGCCAGAATGTTGGAGGCTCCTGTCACATGGATGGCAAGGAGATCCATCTCCAGGCTGAGCACGAGGGACCAAATGCGGAGAGCTTCTCTGCAAAGAGGCATGGAGCGCCCCGCTCTGGTGGTTTAGGTAGTAGATGGTCGTGGTATTGTCCCTCTCGACCTGGACCACTTGACCCTGTAGAAACGGAGTGAAGGCTACACGAACCGTCAAGCTCCAGCAGATTGATGTGGCATTGGGACTACTGAGGGACCAGAGGCCGGCGCCTTGTGCTCCCCTAGATGGGCACCCCAACCCATCAGAGAGGCATCGGTCGATAGAGAGACCATCGGCTCGGGTGGACAAATGGGATGCCCTCCTGCAGATGAGCTGAACGATCCACCACTGGAGAGCATTCCACATCTCCTGGGTTACTATCACTGGCTGATCCAAAGGACCGGAGCACTGTGACCATTGGCTGGTCAGTCCCCATTGTAGGGGACGACAGCCAATGGACCCAACGGACCACGCTGGTGCAGGCTGCCATGAGGGCCAGGAGGCACAGGAAGTCCTGGGTAGGGCCAGCTGCCAACCTGAAATGATTGGGCAAAGGAGGAAAGAACCCCGTCCTGTCTGCCGGAGCCATGCTCTGGCTCTCAGAGAGTCGAGCTCTGCCCCAATGAATTGGATCACTGCTTTGGCACGAAGTTCCACTTGGCCTCGCTGGACAGCAAACCTGGCGGGCCAGAACCCTGACCGCCTCCACCTCCATTCTGGAGGAGGCTGCAATCAGCCAGTCATCCAGGTAAGGATACACCTGACCTTCGGCGCCACAGGAATACTGTCACCACTGCCATGCATTTGGTGAAGACCCTGGGAGCTAGAGAAAGGCCGAAAGGCATGGCCCGAACTCAGAAGGGACCCCTGCTCTGAAGCAGAGGAATCGCCAGGGACGGACGGATTGGGACATGAAGGAACGCTGCCTGAGGTCCAGAGAACAGAACCATACGCCTGCTCCAAGGATGGAATGATCTGAGCCAGAGTGACCATCCTGAAGGTTCGAGACCTTAGGAACCTGTTCAGGTCGGCAGGTCTAGAATGGGGCACCAGCCTCCCGTCCGCTTCGGGACCAGGAAGTATCTGGACATAAACCCTGGTCTGTGGGAGGATCCGCCACCTTCCTGATCACCTCCCTTGAGGAGCAGGGCGATGTCAGCCCGACGAGCCGACAGAGAGGCTGGGACTCTGTAGACCCCTGTGGGGCAACGGCTCAGAAGGGCAGGGCCTGCTCGAACTCCAGAGGCAGACCTTCCTACCACCTCTAACACCCAACGGTCCATGGTGATAGCGACCAGGCAGAAAGGAAGTGGTGGAGCTGCCTCCATGGGGGGGAACCCAGGGGAAGGATGTGGCTGGGGTGAAACCCTCAACCCGTCACTGGGCAGGCTCGAGGAAGGACCGGCCGAGGGACCTCCTGGGCCTTTTTTCTCCTGCTTCCTGTTGAGGAAGCTGCAGGCTTGGCTTTGGGGTGCCAAGCGAGTCTGCTGGCCCCTGATGCTGGTGTTGTTGGGCCGGACATGCCGCAGGGGCAGAAGGTCCAAAGGACTAATGTTGCTGTCGATGACCTTGTCCTTCTGAGCAGACGTGACCGAGTCCAGGGTGGCGTTGGACTTTTCGATCCTCTGGAGGTGGCCTTCACCCAGGGCCGAACAGGTCAGTCCCAAAGAAAGGGATGTTCGCCAACTTGTTCTGGGTATCCACCGTAAGGTGGATATCCTCAGCCAGGCTCTGCAGTGCATGGCCACTGCGGCCGCTACTGACCGGGCACAGGAGTCTCCGATATCAAGAGCCATTTGAGCTGCTGTTTTGCCACTGCCCTTCCTGATCCTGCACCTGCTTGACCGTAGTCTGCAGGTCAGCCGGAGATGACGGATCACCTCATCCAGGGAGTCCATGAGGGCGGGAGAAGTGCACCATCAGTACGCTGAACTGGCCTGATGGAGGCCGAGGGAGGACGAGCGATACCTTGCACCCGCATAGTCCAGCTTTTTGACTCTTGTCGGGGCTTATCCATATCCCTAGTGTTCCCCGAACGCCGAAAACGTTATCGGTGACCAACCTCTGCAGAGGGGTGTTCAAACCGGACAAAGAGCTGGTAGGACAGCATACTTCCTGGCCATCCTGGCTGAAGGCGCAGGACAAGAAGCTGGTCGCTGCCATAGCTCCAGGCTGGGCCAACAATGGCTTCAGCCACCGAAAGACCTCCTGAGAATCCTCGTCCAGTATCTCCATGAGGGGATAATTGGCCCGCTGATACCTGCTCAGCTGCATCCTCGTGGACTCCAAGATGAGCCAAAGCAGACCCGTGAACGATGATGGGCTCTCATCCATTGACTGCCCCTCGGAGGAATCCAGGTCAAGGGCCTGGAAAACAGGAGGAGTCGCCAGACTCGAGGAGTCTGCAAAGAGCTGCCTGGGGCCTGAGCCACCTTCCACCTGCCGAGGACGGTCGGGAGTGAGGGTGACCGACAACCGTGGGCAGACCCTGACCCAATCAAGAATCCTTGGTCGGAGACCCCGATTTCGTTGTGGAGGCGGAGGTTCCACCACAATCGGTGGGGCAGCTGGTTTCAGCTGAACACCGCCCAGGCATGGGCACCTCGACCACCATGAGGTTGTTTTGCTTGTCGGGTGACAGCCACTTCAATGGCCGGGAAGGCGACGCGCCTGCTTGTTCCTCGGACAGAAGGAGCTGCTGCCATTAGGTCCTCCAGCGCCGACGCAATTTGCGCCAAGCCTCTCCTCTTCTGAGGAGGAAGACGAGGACGAAAGGGCGCCGCCGACTTTCCTCGGGAAAGCCGAGACCGAGACCACCGTGTCAGCGGATTGGCTGGACCGAGACGAAGTCCGAGACCGAGACCGAGATCCTCGGTGCTTCTGAGGGTGGGTCTGGGAGGAGTGGGGAAACCTGTCCTCCCTTGGCTTGGGAGCCTAGACTGGGACTCTGGCACAGAAGGCGCGGAAGTCCTCAGTTTCACCAGAGGAACCGTGATGAAGGGTTGTCGGCTTCACCAGTCGACAGCTCGTCTGGACGGGTCAGAAAAATCTCGACCATGTTGACAGGTGTCTCGCCAGCTGACCTGACAGGGACACCGTGAAGCCAGCAGCCTTAGCCGCAACCCTCACCGAAGTCGAGTGCCCACTGTCCAGGAAGGACCTCTCCGCCTCCCACGAACGCCGATGGTGGGACTTACCTTCGAGTCCTTCTTGACCAAGAAGAGTGTCCCGATGGCCCCTAACCCTTCGTGGAGAGGGATTGCCAAAGCCCTTAAAGAAGCTGTGTAGGAGGATCCCAAAGAGAGCGGGATAAATGCAGCGACCGAGGAAGATGAGGAGGACGATCATCTGCTTGAGTTGCTCAGCTGAGCCAGCCGCCAGACACCGCCTACGGGCCTCCTTGACTTCACCGACGATAACGCTCTGGCGCCTGTTGAGCCGAGCAGCACGGTCTTCAAGGGCAACGTTAGCCAAAAAGACCTGCAGAACTCGCAGGGCCTGCGGTCGTGGTCAAGCCCGAGGCAGTAGACGCATGCGGGAGTGCGGATCGTCCTGACATCTTCACACCGCATGGCACCACCGAAACCGAGTCGACGGTCCATCGCAGTCACAAGGAAGAAGTAGACCGAAATCTGGAAAATTTACAAATTATTTTCGGTGAACCAAGAGTTAAGATCCAGTCTATACGCAGAGCGCTAAGGAGGGAATCTGAGCTCAAGCGGTAAGGAACATCTGGCATCATGGGCGAGTCGAGTTTTACCACCCATGTGGTGGGAGAAGCCAGTTTGAAGACCTTCCGCAAGATCTAAAGCAGCAAGAAACCTGCCAGACAGTGTGGATGAACAACATATCCATCTCCCTAGAATAACAGCCTTATACAAACAGTACAGTGCAGTCAAAAGGAGTATAGTCTTTAATGTCAAGAAGCAAAACAGTACAACAAGACACATGCTGTAGGATAAAAACAGAATTTTGATAGGCAAGGGAAATTGCCCCAACAGGCATAGCTGGGGGGATATAGGCAGGGTAAAAAGAGCAGGGGAAGAAGAGCAGATAAGGAAAGGGGCCATGGACAGCTGCAGGTGAAACTAGAAGTTCAGACTAGAAGAGACTTAAGAAACAAGGTCAAACTGACAGGAGAAGGATAGACCAGAGTTTAGGAAGTAATATGAGATGGCAGCTTGACCAACATAGAAACATAGATTTTGACGGCAGATAAGGACCGCTGGCCCACCCAGTCTGCCCATTTCTACCTAATGGATAAGCTGCAGATCCTAGTTAACCAGCAGCCTACTTCTTCCTACCCCCACCCCTAGAATTGCCTTATGACTGTCCCATGCATGCTTGAATTCCACCACTGTTTTTGACTCCACAACCTCCTTTGGAAGGCCGCCCATGCATCCACAACCCTCTCTGTGAAAAATACTCCTTAAATTACCTCTGAGCTGCCCCTCTATCTTCAAATTATGCCCCTTGTTCTGCACACCTCTTTTTGAAAGATGCTACCCTCTTAGACTTTGTTGATTCCTTGAGGTACTTGAACGTTTCTATCATGTCCCCCTCCTCCTTTCCTCGAGGCTATACATATCCAGCTCCTTAAGTCTCTCTTCATATGTCTTCCGTGCAGACCCTGCACCATTTTAGTTGCCGCCTCTGGACAGCCTCCATCCTGTCTATGTCTTTATGGAGATTGGGTCTCCAGAACTGCACGCAGCACTCAGATGGGGTCTCACCAACTGTCTGTACAGAGGATAATAACTTCCTGTTTTCTACTGGTGATGCCTCTCCCATGCATCCCAGTATCCCCTCAGCCCTCCTTGCTGCCCTCTCACATTGCTTGCCCAATGCTTAGGTCATCTGATATGACTACCTCAGGTCCTCTTCCATTTTTGTTGTTGTTAGTATCTCACCCATTGTGTACTTCTTCCCTGGTTTTTTGTCGGTCACCTTGCACTTTAGCATTGAATCTAAGCTGCCATACATTTGACCCTCATTCCTCTAACCTTGCCAAGTCCGTTTCATCCTTTCCACCCCACCTTGTGCATTAACTCTGTTGCAGATCTTTGTGCCATCTGCAAAAGAGACATACTTTTCTCTTCCAGTCCTCTGCAATGTCGCTTATAAAGACACTGAAGAGGACTGGTCCTAATACTGAACCCGCGGTACCCCACTAGTAACCCCCTTCTTCAGGGCGACTCCATTTACTATTACCTCTGTGTCCTATTCTCCAGCCAATTCTTTACCCAGGCTGTCATCTTGGGACCCACGCCCAGGCTGGCTAACTTGTATATTAATCTTTTGTGGGACTGAGTCAAATGCCTTGCTAAAGTCTAGGTAGGCCATGTCCACAGCCCTCCTGATCTACTACTTTGGTCGCCCAGTCAAAGAAATCTATCAGATTTGTCTGGCATGACCTTCCCGCTGTGAATCCATGCTGCCTTGGGTCCTGTGCCCTCTGGCCTCTAGATACTCAACAATTCTTTCCTTCAGAAGTGATTCCATCATTTTCTATCACTGAGGTTAAACTAACAGGTCTGTAGTTTTCTGCTTCTGTCTTGCTCCCACTTTGTGAAGGGAATCACATCTGCCCTTCTCCAGTCCTCGGGTACCGCCCATCCTCCCATGATTTGTTAAAGAGGGTAGTCAGTGGTGTCACTAGTTCTACCCTTAGTTCTTTAGAATTCGGATGAATCCCATCAGGCCCCATTGCTTTGTCCACCTTCAGTTTTAAGAGTTCTTCAGAACCCTTTCTTCTGTAAATGGGCTGGTATCAACTTCTGTATCCAGAGTGTTTCTACTGTTTGTTTTAGATACCTCTTCGCTTGTAAATACTGAGCAAAATATTTGTTTAGTATCTCTGCCTTTTCACAGTCACCCCTGCCCACCCTCCTCCTCTTTATTAAGCCTCACTAACCCTCCCTTGGTCTTCCTTCGCTCCCTGATGTACCTATAAAAGGTTTTATCCCCTTAACTGAGTTGGCTATCTTTTCCTTGGTTTGGGCCTTTGCTTCTGACTGCCTTCCCAGCTTCCTTTGCTTTAACTGATACAGTTCTCTGTCCTGCTCCTTCTGTGATTCCTTGTACTTCCTGAATGCTTTTTTCATGAACCTTCACTGCCACTTCCTTTGAGAACCATAGTGGTTTCATAACATTTCATTTTGTTTATTTGCTTCACTCAAAGGCTTGTTACCTCTGTGATGGCAGTTTTATTATCCCCATTGTTCTTCCACCCTCCTTCCTGCCCATTTGCTAGTGCATTCCTTAGGCACTCACCTATTTTGGCAAAGTCAGCCTCCTAAAGTCCAGTACTTTTGTCTTTGTATGGCTTGACTCTATTGCTATGTTTATTGTGAACCATACTGTTCGATGGTCGCTAGTTCCCAGATGGCTACCCACTTTACATCTGTGATCCTCTTCATCTCCATTTGAGAGAACCAGGTCTAAGATTGCTCGCCTCCCGGTGGGCTCCAATACTAGTTGTTCAAGGCATGCCCCTGTAGGCATCTAGAATAACCCCACTCTTTGAAGTGGCTGCTGCAACTGCACCCAGTTAACATCTGGCATATTCAGATCACCCATCAGCAATATCTCCCTTTTTCTGCCATTCTAAGTATTCTTTCTATCATTTCCTTGTCCATCTCCGAGAAGGGGGTCTGTATACAACCCTGTGGCAACAGTAGAGTTCCTGGATGGAATAGAAAGGAATGGGAAACGCTATGCAGAGAGGGAAGGAGGGAGATGATACAGAGGTAAGGTAGAATGAACTAAACCACAATCTAGATACTGTATAAAGGAGGCACGGGGAAAATACCTGGCATTAACAGATGGGAGGGAGAAGCACAGTAGAGAAAACAGTGAAGTGTCCAAGGGCAACAGTCTAAGGCAAATGACAAATAAAGTGAAACAGGGGTCCTATCTGACCAGTGAGGATTTGGTAGTTCCACTGTAAACAATGTCACCATACTCAAAAATAGTTGAACCATCTTTAAAACAATCTCATATCAGGCAGGAAGAGTGATACTTGCTTTGTTCCTGTATAGTGCACCATGGGTGTTGCTTATAGTGTATGGCATCAATGTATACTGAGAAATCTAGATGACAGTACAGTCAGACCCTGAGGTACAAGGAGGATACATTCTCAATTGCAGTACCATCAAGGGTGTGGAATAGTGGTAGGGAGGTGAATCTGGTATGCCTCTGTCAGGTGCCAAATGTCATGGAAACTGTTCACTGGCACTGAGGGAGCTGGTTTGACCAGAATCAGCACTGAATATTGTCGAAATCCAGCTGTAACTGGGTAGTGAGGTAATGGGAAAAGGAGCCAGATGCAAAGAACACTGTATCATCAGCATACATATGAATGGACACAGCAGTAGGCACAAGGAAGATCATTCAAGAATATGGAAAAGAGAATGGGGCCCAGGACAGACCCCTGAGGGTGACTAGAACAGATAGGAAGAATAGGGAGCTTCTGATCCAGACCTCTGACAGGCCCTCAAGGTAGGAATGGAACCAAAGGACTGAGGAGGCAGAGTGGTCCGTGCACTAGCTTGTTCAGAAGGACGGTGCTACAGTGTCAAAGGCTTTAGTCAAATCAACAAAGGTGGCAGAGGTGATCAGACACTGGTCCATGCCTGAAAGCATTGAGTTAGTAGACCAGAGGAGGGACATGAGAGTAGGATTTCATGAAACTAGACTGGAAAGGGGTGGAAGATTACTGGACTCACTGCTTAAGGAAAGGATTGTGTAATAGCTTGAATCCAGTGGGTTATAAGACCCGAGGCAGCATGGTTCCATGGGGTCATGTCAAACAAATCTGATAGATTTCTTTGAGTGGGTGACCAAGGAATTAGTGCAGGTTGGAGTGCTGGACATGGCTCACATAGATTGACACCATCCAATATAGGATACCAGTAAGCAAGCTGGATAGTTTAGGAGTGGATCCCAAGATGGTTAACTGTATAAGAAATTAGTTAGGATAGACGAGAAAGGTGATGGTAAACGGAGTTCACTCCAAGGAAGGGTGAGACCAGCAAGGTGCCTCAGGGATCAGTGCTGCGACTGGTTCCTTTTAATGTCTTTATACATGATACTGCAGAGGAGCTAGAAGAGAAGATCTACCTCTTTGTGGATTATGTCAAACCTACAGCAGGGTGAACACTGGGGTTAAGCAGAGACCTAGAAAATTACAGGACTGGTCAAGAGTATGGCAGCTGGGTTTCGATGAGAAAAAGTGCAAAATAATGCACGACGTGCACAGGACCAAGTACAAAATGGGCGGAGAGGTACTGAGGACCACCAAACAGGAAAGACACCTGGGGTAATCATATCAGATGACTTAAAGGCAGCCAAGCAGTGCAACAAGGCAGTAGGGATAGCTAGTGGGGTGCTGGGGTGCATGGGAGGGGTATCACCAGCCAAAGAGGGAGGTGGTGTTGCTCTGTATAGATCGCAGGTAAGACCCCACTCTAGAGTATTGTGTCCAGTTCTGGAGACCACATTTCCAGAAGGACACAGAGTGGAAACAGTTGAGAGGAGGGTAACTAAAATGGTGCAGGATCTGCACCACAAGCCCCTACGAGGAGAAACAAAAGGACTTTCGATATACACACCCTGTAGCAGAGGAGGGAGGGAGAGAGGGGATATGACAAAGATCTTTAAATACCTCATGGGTAAATAAGTACAAGAGGGTGGTATCCTTCTAAAGAAAAGGTGCTCAAAACAAAGAGACATTCTATGAAACAGGAGGAAGTAGATTCAGGAGAGATGTGACCAGTGGATGTTGTTTTTCCAGGTGGCCCAACTTCAGGTGGGCTAAGTGGTCCCCGAGGAATGTCGGTGAAATGACCGCAAATGTCACAGGCCTGGGTATCATGTTCATGGCCCAGGCAGTAGACGACGTGGCATGGGGTCGGTATGTGACATTTTCTGCCCGGCATGGGCACCGCAAAATTGGCAAGGACTTTTCGTCCATTGCGGTCGCGATTGACAACTGAAGACAAAATTGACAAAGTTTTGTTTTGTTTTTTTTTTTTTGTACTCAGGGTTTTGTGGGTTTTCTCCCAGCCCCACACCCACGCTGCCCCTCATAGCTGCAGCCTGTGGAGGCACACATGTACAAGCCGCTCAGGATGCCCCTCCCTTCCAGTTGTGCCACTAACTGCCTGCACTGGCACTGAACTTCCATTCGTGATGGCGGGACTACGGGCGGCAGCCCCACCCCTACCCAGGAGAGGAAAGCCAACACCTATCTTCGCCCACCCTCTCACCTCTGATGCTGGCACCCCAATGACCCAAGGTAGTTCCCAAACCCGGTCACCGTGTACACAAGACGTGGCATCCGCACCTTAACCTCTGCCCCAATGGGCTGATCAACTCAAGAAAGTTTCAATGTTTTTGGAAATAAAACTGAAGATTTTAGTGCTAGGGTCTACTCAATGCAGAAGCGGTAAGGAGAGAACCTGCTTCTTCCAGTGAAAGGAAGATCTGTCATCATAGGGCGGAGCCGAGGGAGATACCACCCAGGTGGGTGGGAGGAGCCCACTTGAAGACTTTCTGGCACATTTTAAAGGGAAAGGCACTGCCAGAGCGCTGGGTAAGTACATCTTATCCACATCCCTAGAAATAATAAGCTTTCCATGATGACAGAAAGCAAAACTCGCAGTCCGCTGCTGGTTCAAAGGGAGGCAAGGTAGGTTTCTCCAAAATAAACAGAAGGTTCCAAGGAGGGACAATATTCTGAATGGGAGGTTTTAGGTGCAGGATATCTCACAAAAGGTACAGGGTAAACCAATAGCTTTGCCCTGAACCAGTCCGTGGTATGCAGAGACAGCAGATAGATGCACCTTAATGGAGGAATAGCTGAAGTCCAAGTCTACACAGGAAAGGAGGTACTTGAGAATCGTGTTCACCAGACAGGAAAGGGGTGAAGGTGGTGAGCAGAGGACCAGATTCAGAACCGCTCCACTTGATAGCAAGGTGGCTCCTAGTAGAAGGCTTCCTGGCAGCCACTAAGACATCTGCTACTCTAGGGAAACCCTGAACTACGACACAGCTGTCTGCAGGAGCCATGCATGCAGGTGTAGCGACTTGAGTTCCAGATGGACCAGAGTCCTCTCCTGAGACAGCAAGTGTGAGCTCAGGGGTAGAAGGAGGATGTTCCACTGCAAGCTGTTGGAGCAGAGGAGCCAAATCTGACAAGACCAGTAGGAAGCTATCAAGATCATGTTCGCTTCCTTCGACTGTAATTTGAGATGGACTGCCTGGATTAGTGGGAGGGAGGGAATGCTTAGAGAAATGTCCCTGTCCAGCAAAGGACAATGTGTTTGCCAGACAACACTATGCCCTGGATCAAGCAAGCAGAAACTAGTCAGGTTGGCGACATGTGGTTTGACAGGGTTCAATAGGACTCTGTCCCAGTTGTTATGTAGAGTTTGAATGCAGGGATGTGTTCTGTTCTTTCCTTTCCTGTCTCTTGTCTGTCGGTTTGTGCAACCAGATTTTCTGTGAGACCTAGGACTTGATCACCCTAACAGTCTCACAATTCTTTGCCTCTCACCATCTCTGTACCCTCACTTATGGTTCTTTTTTCCTCCTTTGCATATCTGTTGGTATACAAATATTTGCAAGTCATTATGTGGAATATATATAATTATAGTATGAGATGACTGCAAAATGCTATTGGGAAATCAAGGGTTAACCTGGGAACAGTTTTTAGTAAGTAAGAATACCCGACAGGGTAGTACTGGGATATAACGGACTGCCTAGGGTGTAATGAGGCTCCTGGACAGTCCGGTTATATCCCATGTCTACCCCTGGAGGGTATTATTACACTTAGAAAATGGGTAATATTATTGCTTTTTTAAAATAAAGTTTATAAAAAAGAGGGTGAGATATTAATAAAAATGAACAGAAATGACAGGTTCTGTAAAATAGTTCCTTTAGAGCCACTAGAGGGTGCTGCTGCTTATGAGAAAACAGTTTTCTATTACACAATTACAGTGCAGTGTTTTGTTATTGTTGGTATTTTCAGGAACCTCGCATGAGTTTTCACATGGCAATACCGTGATTTCTTTTAGGAAAAATGATTTTGTTTTTAGAGTTTGATTGTGGAGTCTGCAGTAGCGGTGAACGAGAATAATGTGGACTCCAGGGAACATACAATTGAGTGGGCTGATGAAGTCTGGGGAAAAACAAAAAGGTATTTTTATTCAGTTGCTGATGTGGGATGCTCTTTTATGGGGAATCAGCAGCTGTTTTTTCCACCAAATTTCATCATGGTCAGGTCCTGGACTGGAGTGGCAGTTTCCTCTATTGCGCCCCAGAGATGGAGTGGTGCTGTCAGCTAGGTGTGTTCCGAGAGCTGGTGCTGATCGGAGGATAAGAGTGGCGCAACATTGGTGTTCTGCTCATGTTTGTAAGATAAAAAAAAAAGACTTTTTTTTTTTTTTTTTTTGTGGTACTGGTGTAAAAGGTGTAGGGACTGCTTGAGGAGGACTGAGTTGCATGGGGCCTTTGTATCAGTGACATGCTAGCTTAGTTAAAAAGAATTGGCTGCTCTGATGTTTCAGGAGGGCACAAGGACATGAGGTGGTAATGGGTGATGTCATGAAGAACTTGTTATTTGCCAGGAGTTGTTAAAAATAACAACACGGGGATTAGCCAATCAGCTACTGGCTGTTATGAAGCCCATATTCTAAACCCTTTTTCAGAAGCTGCTAAGAAGGGGCCTCAGTTCTGGGACACTGTGTTCTTTCTGCACCTGCCTGAAACTTACAAAAACTATTTAGAAAAAACAGGATGCTTGTTAAAGACGGGTTGCAAAGACATAACAGAGAGCTGCAATGTTTTGGGAGATGCACAAAGATTGAAGGAAAACTGAGCTGGATCTTCTCTGTTTATTCTGCCTTTGTAAATAGCTATACTGAACAAGTTTATTTTTTATGTTACTCCTCGTACTAATAAACACTTTTCCGAATTCTACAACTGCTCCTGGTTTTCCTGTGCTTCCTGACCTGTGCCACAATGACAGATGGTGTCAGTCTAAGTGGGATTTACACAGTGCATACTCTAAGCCAGGAGTTTCATGCTTGGGTACTGGACCTAGTACCAGGAAGCACACAGAAAGGTATGGATTCTTCAGTAGCATGTCCAGGAGTGGTTACCAGAAGAATGGCAGCCAAACTAGCAGAGACAAGTCCAAGCTGAGACTGTACAGTCAGCAGAATTTATGGAAAAAGCAAGCAGTGACAGAACCTGGACACCTGAAGGATTTTTCAAATGGTGGGCTATACAACAAAAGAGACAGAGAAGGAGAGAAGAGATGCAGCGTACAGGAGCAACAAAGAAAAGAAGAGATACAATGACAGGAGCAGCGCTTAGCGAGAAGCCTTGCAAGCTATCAAAGCAGAGGATCTGGCACTGGCCCAGCACAGCAACAAGGTACAAGCAACTTGTGGGCTCAGTGATAAGTTAAGTCACTCCTAAAGTGTCTGTGACAAGGTTGAATAAGACCCTGTCCCAGTTGTTAAGGAGAGTTTGAAAGCAGGGACCTGTTCTCTCCTGTTCTGTCTCTTCTTCAGTTATGCTACTAAATTTTCCTATGAGACCTAGGATTTGACACCCCAACAGTCTCGTAATTATTTGCCTCTTGCTATCTCTCAGTCTTCCCTTGCTGTTTGTTTTCCTCCCTTGCATATCTGCTGGCATAAAATATATGCAAATCCTTATGTGGAAAAGTAACTGATATTGGTATCCTTTGTTTAGAAATTATATAGTGTTAATTTTTGAAATGTATATATATAGTCTGAGATGATTGCAGAAAGCTACTGGAAACTCAAGAGGTTACCTGAGTGCAATTTTAAGCCTTTCCAGAAAAGCAGTGGAAAAGGGCCTCAGTTCTGGGACATTGTGTTCCTGCCAGCACCTGCCTGAAATATACTAGAACAATTTAGAAAACAGGATGCTTGTTAAGAAGGGGGTTGCAAGGACTTATAAGAGAGACAGAGCTGCGACTGCTTGCAGAAACATAGAAACACAGACTCTGACTGCAGATAAGGACCGCTGGCCCACCTAGTCTGCCCATTTCCTACTCTACGGATAAGCTGCAGATCCTAGTTAACCAACAGCCTATTTCTTCCTATCCCCACAAGAATTGCCTTATGTCTGTCCCATGCATCTTGAATTCTCCCACAGTTTTAGACCCTACAACCTCCTCAGGATGGCGTGTTCCATGCGTCCACCCCCAACTCTGTGAAAAATACTTCCTCACATTGCCCCTGAGCCAACCCTCACATCTTCAAATTGTGTCCCCTTGTTCTTGCACACCTCTTTTTCTGAAAGATGCTACCCTCTTGGACTTTGCTGATTCCACTGAGGTACTTAAAAGTTTCAACCATGTCCCCTCTCCTTCTTTCCTCAAGGGTATACATATTCAGCTCCTTTAGTCTCTCCTCGATGGCTTCTCTGCAGACCCTGCACCATTTTAGTTGCCCTCCTCTGACTGCCTCCATCCTGTCTATGTCCTTGCAGAGATGGGGTCTCCAGAAGTGGATGTAGTACTCAGATGGGGTCTCACCAACTGTCTGTATAGAGGGATAATAACTTCCTGTTTTCTGCTGGTGATGCCTCTCCCTGCACAACCCAGTATCCCTCCAGCCTCCCTACTGCCTTCTCACATTGCTTGCTAACCTTAAGGTCATCTGATATGATTATCCCAGGTCCCTTTCCGCTTTTGTTATTGTTACTACCCCTCCCCACTGTGTGCTCTTCCCTGGGTTTTGTTACCCAGGTACATTATTTTGCACTTTTGCATTGAATCCAAGCTGCCATACTTGACCATTCCTCCAACCTTGCCAAGTCCCTTCTTATCCTTTCCACCCCTTGTTTATCAACCCTGTTGCAGAGCTTTGTGTCATCTGCAAAGAAGCATACTTTTCCTTCAAGTTCCTCTGCAATGTCACTTATAAAGACATTAAAAGGACTGGGTCCAGTACTGAACACTGCAGTACCCCACTAGTAACCCCCTTTCTTCACTGTGGACTCAGTTTACTATTACCTTCTATGTACTGTTGTCCAGCCAATGTTTTACAAGGCTACCACCCTGGGACCCACTGCCAGGCTGCCTAATTTGTTTATTAATCTTTGTGTGGACCATGTCAAATGCCTTGCTAAAGTCTAGGTAGGCCATGACCACAGCCCTCCCTGGTCTTCTACTTTGGTCACTCAGTCAAAGAAATCGATTAGATTTTTCTGACATAACCTTCCTGCTGTGAATCCACGCTGTCTTGGGTCTTGTGCCCCACTGGCCTCTAGGCACTCAACAATTCTTTCCTTAAGTGATTTCATCATTTTCCTACCACAAAGGTCAAACTGACAGGTCTGTAGATTCCTGCCTCTGTCTTGCTCACACTTTTGTGAAGAGGAATCACATCCGCCTCCTTCAGTCCCTCAGGTACCATACCATCCTCTCATGATTTGTTAGAAAGGGTAGTCAGCGGTGTCACTAGTTCTCCCTAATTCTTTTAGGAATTCTGGGGTGAATCTCAACAGGCCCCACTGCTTTGTCCACCTTCAGTTTTAGGAGTTCTTTCAGAACTCTTTTTCTGTTAAGGACTGGGATTGACCCCCTATCCAGAGTGCTTCTCTTAATTGGATCAGGTACCTCCACTCCTCCTCTTTGTGAATACTGAGCAAAAGTATTCATTCAGTATCCCTGCTTTTTCACTGTGCCTTCTGCCCACCCACTGTCCATTCTATTCAGCCTCACTATCCCTCCCTTTGTCTTTCTACGCCCCTAATGTACCTATAAAGGTTTTATCCCCTTCTAACAGAATTGGCTATCTTTTCCTCAGTTTGGGCCTTTGCTATTCTGACTGCCTTCCCTGCTTCCTTCTGCCTTAACTGGTACAGTTCTCTGTCCTGCTCCTTCAGTGTTTCCTTATACTTCCTAAATGCTGTATTCTCTCCGTAACCTTCCCCGCCACCTCTTCTGAGAGCCAGAGTGACTTTTTTTTTTGTTTTGATTTATTTGCATCCCACAAAGGTTTGGAGGTCACTTGTTCCCAGATGGCTACCCACTTCTAGATCTGAGATCCTCTCACTGTCCCCATCAGATAGTATGAGGTCTAAGACTGCGCCCTCCGAGTGGGTTCCAACACTAGCTGTCTGAGGCATGCCCTGTAGGGCATCGAATGGCCCTGCTCTTGGACGGGCTGCAGCAAAGGTGCTCCAGTTAACATCTAGCATATTCAGGTCCCCTATCAACAGTATCTCCTCTTCTCTGCCATCCTAAGGATGCCTTCTGTCATATCCTTGTCCATTCCATCACCGAGATGGGGTCTATACAGGGTGTAGCCAGGATTTTAACCTTGTACTCAAAACTGATGCACTGTTGCCCCCCACCCGTTATGCAGACATAAACAAAAAAAGGGCTGCCATACTGCACCAACAATAGAACCCCTCTGCTTGGCATGTATGAGTTCAAGTAATCAGTTTCTTCCTGTAAGTCTCCTCCCTTGTTTTTCTGCCTACCTGGTAAGTTGTTTGTTTGTGTATTTGGCTGGTGGAATCAATGCCCCATAGCTAACAACAAAGGCAAAAGGCTCAGCATGACACAGATACAGTGTGACTCATGATGTCCTTACTTTCCTCTTTTGTTGCCCCTGCCTGATTTTTTACTGTATTCCACTAAGTACAGTGTGTATACCTGCCAACACCCCTGGGTCTGCATACAACCCCTGCACGGATTGTGGTGCCGCTTCCAGTCTCTAAGGTGACCCACAGTGCCTCCTCTCCTCCCTGTTTACTCGCTTGTTCCATTGCTTTTATCTCTTTCCTTACATAGAGAGCTACTCCTCCCTCTTCTACCTTCCCTGTCTCTCCTGTAGGTTGTACCCTGGTATGTTAAAACCCAGTCATGGTTCTCTGTGTACCATGTTTCTGTGACTGCCACGATATCCAAGCATCCTCTTCCATCAAGGCCACCAGTTCAGTGAGCTTGTTGCCCAGCCCACGGGCACTGGTACTCATTACCCTGCATTTCTTGATGGCCTTACCCCTTTTGCCCCATCCCCATCCTTACTGCCTTTGTCATTTTCTCCATTTACCCCTGCCCGCTACCTATCAACATCTCTGTCTTGGTGTTTACCTCACTAACTACCCTGATTTTTTTGGGAGGACTAGATTTCCTGCCCTTCTAGTGCCTCCTTTTGCTAGTTTAAATGCTTGCTAATGAAGCATTTAAACCTATTACCTAGGATCCTGGTCCCTCCTGGACAGATGCGACCCATCGCACCAGTATAGACCTGCATCACTCCAGGTAGACCCCAGTCCCCAATGAAGAGCAGACACAGAGATTGAAGGAAAACTGAAGGAAAACTGAGATAAAAAGAGGAAAACTCAGATACATCTTCTGTTTATTTGACCTTTGTAAATAGTTATTCAGAACAATTTCATTTTTTATTTTATTGTTATTCATAATAAAACTCTTGTTGAGAATTTTACAACTGCTCCTGGTTTTCCTATGCTTCTTGCTTCCTTGGCAAGCTTTTAAACTAGATAAGGGGAGGTACTGATAAAAGGCAGGAAAAGTCAAGCCTCCCCACAAAACATGGCAGGTAGTAGAGTAAACACTGAGGTACAGAGCTCAACACAGGGCAGGACGGGTAAATGGTAAAATAGATAAGAGCAATAAGAGCAGGGATGGAGGGAAAAGGATAAAGCCAACATTAAATGGAGGGCAATGACTACCAATGCCTGTAGTCTGGGAAACAAGCTGTCTGAGCTAGTAGCTTTGATGGAAGATGAACAATTGGATATTGTGGTAGTCACAGAAACATGGTACACTGAGAACCATGAATGGGATGTCAACATACCAGGGTACACAATCTACAGAAGGGACAGGGAAGGTAAAGAGGAGGTGGAGTAGCTCTATACATAAGGGAAGGGATCAAAGCTACAGAAATAAAAAGTAAAGGGGAGGACAAGAGGCACTCTGGGTCACCTTGGAGATGGGGAATGGCATCGATCTGCACAGGGTTGTATACAGAACCCCGCCTCAAGTGGAGGAAATGGACAAGAAAATGATAGAGGACATTCTCAAAATGGCTGAAAAAGGAGAGACTGTTAATGGGGACCTGAATATGCTAGATGTTAACTGGATGACATGTACTGCAGCCACATCCAAGAGCAGGGTCATTCTCGATGCCCTGCAGGGCAGGCCTTAGACAGCTAGTGCTGGAACCCACTCGGAAGGGAGCAATACTAGACCTGGTACTCTCAAATGGAGAGAGGATCACAAATTTAGAAGTCAGTAGACATCTGGGAACAAGCGATCACTGCACAGTGTGCTTCACAATGAGCACAACCATGGAGATAAGCCATACAAAAACAAGGATACTGGACTTTAGAAGGGCTGACTTTGGCAAAATGGGTGAACACCTGAAGAATGCACTAGCAAATGGCCAAATAGGAGGGTGGAAGAACAATGGAGAAAATCAAACTGCCATCATAGAGGCAACAAGTCTTTGTGTAAAACAAATAAAAAAACAAAGCGGAGTAAAACCACTATGGTTCTCAAAAGAGATGGCAGGGAAGGTTAAGAAGAAAAGGCAGCATTCAAAAGTATAAGGAATCACAGAGGAGCACAACAGGAACTGTATCAATTAAAGCAGAAAGAAGTAGGAAAGGCAGTCAGAATAGCAAGGCACAAACCGAGGAAAAATAGCCAACTCGGTCAAAGGGGATAAAACCTTTATTGGTACATTAGGGATCATAGAAAGGTTAAGGAAGGATAGTGAAGATTAATAAAGGAGAGGGAGGTGGGCAGAGGGAGGCAGAGATACTGAATGAATACTTTTGCTCAGTATTCACAAAAGAAGATGAGGAGCAGTTTTCTAAACCAGACAATAGAAGCACTCTGGGTAGGGGGTTGACATCAGTCCATTCACAGAAGAGAGTCCTGAAAGAACTCCTAAAACTCAAGGTGGACAAAGCAATGGAGCCTGACGGGATTCACCCCAGATTCCTAAAAGAACGATGGGGGGACCTAGTGACACCACTGACCACACTTTTTAACAAATCATGACAGGATGGGGTGGTACCTGAGGACTGGAGAAGGCCAGATGTGATTCCCTTTACAAAAGTGGGAGCAAGGCAGAAGCAGGAAACTACAGACCTGTAAGTTTGACCTCAGTGGTAGGGAAAATGATGGAATCACTTCTGAAAGAAAGAATTGTTGAGTACCTAGAGGCCAGGGGCACAGGACCCAAAGCAGCATGGATTTACAGCAGGAAGGTCATGTCAGACTAATCTAATTGATTTCTTTGACTGGGTGACCAAGTAATAGACCAGGGAGGGCTGTGGATATGGCCTACCTAGACTTTAGCAAGGCATTTGACACAGTCCCACACAAAGATTAATAATCAGGTTAGCCAGCCTGGGAGTGGGTCCCAGGGTGGTAGCCTGGTAGTGAACTGGCTGCACAACAGGACACAGAAGGTAATAGTGAATGGAACACATTCTGAAGAAAGGGGTTACTAGTGAGTACCTCAGGGCTCAGTACTGGGTCCAATCTCTTTAACATCTTTATAAGTGACATTGCAGAGGGTCTGAGGGAAAGGTATGCCTCTTTGCAGATGACACAAAGATCTGTAACAGAGTTGATACACAAGAGGGGTAGAAAAGATGAGAAGGACTTGGCAAGGTTGGAGGAATGGTCAGACATATGGCAACTTAGATTCAATGCAAAGAAGTGCAGTAATGCACCTGGGAAACAAAACCCAGGAGAAGAGTACACAATAGCAGGGAGGTACTAACAACAACAGAAATGGAAAGGGACCTGGGGTAGTCATATCAGATGACCTAAAGGTGGGTAAGCAATGTGAAAAGTCGGTAAGGAGAGCCAGGGGATACTGGGATGCATAGGAAGGCATCACAAGTAGAAAAGGAAGTGGTTATCCCTCTATACAGACAGTTGGTGAGACCCCATCTGGAGTACTAAGTAGTTTTGGAGACCTCATCTACGCAAGGACATAGACAGGATGGAAGCAGTCCAGAGGAGGCAACTAAAATGGTGCAGGGTCTACATCAGAAACCATACGAAGAGAGACCGAGAGCTTAATATGTATACCCTTGATGAAAGGAGGGACGGGGGCATGATAGAAACTTTAAGTACCTCAAGGGAATCAACAAAGTCCAGGAGGGTAGCATCTTTCAGAAAAGAGATGTGTAAGAACAAGGGGCACAGTTTAAAGATAGAGGAGGATGGCTCAGGGGTAATGTGGGGAAACTCTTTTCACGGAGAGAGTGGTGGATACATGGAACAGCCTTCCTGAGGAGGTCGTTGGGTCTAAAACAGTGGGGAATTCAAACATACATGGGACAGACACAAAGCAATTATATTGGGGTTGCAGGAAGCAGGCTGTTGGTTAACTAGAATCTGCAGCTTATCCAGTAGGTAGGAAATGGGCAGACTGGTGGGCTAAGTGGTCCTTATCTGCCGTCAAAGTCTATGTTTCTTGACCTGTGCCTCGACGACAGATGGTTGTAGAAGTGGATTCACGCCATGCATACTCTAAGCCAGGAGTTTTGTGCTTGGGTACTGGACCTAGTACAAGGGAAGCATAGAGATTGGTATGGAATCTGCAGCAGCAAGTCCAGGAGTGGTTACCAGGAGAATGTCAGCCAAACTAGCAGAGACAGAAGTCCAAGCTGGGACTGTACAGTCAGCACAAGTTGTGGAAAAATAACAGGCAGTGACAGAACCTAAAAGCCTGATGGACTTTTTCAAATGGTGGGCTATACAACAAAAGAGATGGAGAAACAGAGGAAAGAAGAGAAGCAGAAGATGAGAGAAGAGATGCAGCAACAGGCGAAGCAATGGCGGATGCCTTGTAAGCTATCAAAGGCAGAGGATCTGGCACAGATCCAGACGAGCAACAAAACACAAGCAACTTAAAAGCATTAAACTTACAAAGTTGTATCCCTTGGATGATATTGAGGCATACCTGACAACTTTGAAAGAGTCAACACAGCCTGCCAATGGCCAAAGCAGCAATGGCAATCAGACTGGTACCCTATCTGACAGGGAAAGCCCAACTTGCCTACAGCAATATGGACACTGCACAGTCAGAAAACTATGACCTGGTGAAAAGCAAAATTCCAAAAAGGTATGACATCTCAGGAGACCTCACAGGCAAAGATTTCAATCTCTAAAGTACAACTCAGTCGACAATCCTCGAGAAGTCTACACCTGACGAGAGAACTCCTGATAAAATGGCTCCAACCAGAGGCAAACAGTCCCACAGATCACCGATACATTTGCAATGGAGCAATTCATCAACATCCTGCCTACAGATGTGCAGCTTTGGGTAAAGGACACCGACCAGACAGAGGGAAAAAGGCTGATTCTTTGGTCAAGGACTACCAAATGGCCAGACAGATGCCATAGCAGCGAGGTAACAGTCAACACTCGTTAGACACTCTTTTCCCATTTAAACTACAAGCCTGATAAGAACTCTGGTGGGGTAACAAATCTGTGTCCAAAGATGTTATTTGCTATAAATGTAATAAGCCAAGTCATTTTGCAAGAAATTGCGAAGAAGAGTGATACAGGAGCAGATTTGTCCATGGCAAACTGGGGCAAGTACTTAACAGTTGTGAAGGTGGTGGACAAGACTGTAAAGGGATTCACCTGATTTGGGAAGCACACAGACCCTAGTGCATGTTGGAGTGCTGGGAAAACACTGTGCAAAAGAACCAGGTACTGGTGTCATCTGCATCCACGGGACACTCAATACTATCCCACCACCCAAGTGACTGACCATTAAGAGTATGTTGCACCAAATGAAAGAGTGGGTAGTACCTAAGTTACCTATACCTGCAGATTATTAGAAATTACTTCCAGGATTTACTGAAGTTAATCTCAGAGGAACTGAACCCTGCAGTTCCAGCAGCAGTGGTAACAAGAGCTCAGGCAAAGACAATTTCAGATGGTGGGGACTCTTTTCCTTTCAGTGATCTTGGTTCGACTTGTTTGAGCAGAGCTCCAAGACCTGGAAATCCAAGAAAGAAAGACAATGCCTGAAGAAACTGTGCCAACAAAGGACTGATGGACATAAGGGTTAACATATGAAAATGCTGAAACTAAACGGATCACTGATTGTGATTTTCTTTCAGAACAAGCTAATGTTGTTTCTCCAGGGTTATTTTATGCAGCTGTGGGTGAAACCAAAACAAGGGGACTAATGTTTAAAAAGTGTAATGAGTTACAGACAGAACAATTGGTTATACGACAGAATTACAAAACAGAGTTGTTACAGATAGCATGTAATAGTCCTATGGCGGGTCACTCTAGGTGGGACTGCACCCTTGCCAGATTGCTGAATAGATTTTACTGGTCTGGAATTCATGAAGATGTTGCTACCTATTGTAATTCCTGTGCTGAGTGTCAGAAAGTAGCCCCAGTCACTAGAAAAGACAAGGTACCCCTACCCTTGATAGATGTGCCTTTTGAGAGAATTGCAATAGGTGTGGTCGGTCCTTTAGACAAAAGTAAAAAGAGTAACAGATTTATCCTAACAGTTTGTGACTACACTACTCAATACCCAGAAGCAGTTCCAATGCATACTGTCACAGCCTCAAAGTGGCAGCAGAGCTTGCAAATATTTTCAGCAGAGTGAGCATACCTAAAGAAATTATTACTGATCAGGATAGTAATTTTGGTGCTGCATTACTTAAGGAGCTGTACAGACTACTAAGTATCACTGCCATAAGAACCCCACCCTCAGACAGATGGTCTTGTTGAGCGCTTTAACCCAACCCTAAAACGCATGTTAAACAGGAAGGAAAGACTGGGACCAATACTTGCCTTACCACGCTTTTGCTTACAGAGAAGTTCCACTGGCATCAACATGGTTTTCACCATTTGAAATGCTGTATTGTAGGCAGTTAAGAGGGCCACTGGATCTGCTAAAGAAATGTGGGAGATAACCCCATTCTGAAACTATCTATAACGTGTTATCTGTGTGCCCCAAGAAAGAAACTGGCAAAATATGTTGAAATTAAACATAGTAATCAGGAGGAGGCCCAAAACCAGGCAGAAGATATATTATGACCATGGGGTAAAAGAAAAGTTTTTGAGCCAGGCCAAAACATTTTGCTACTGTTACCCGCAACAGAAAATAAATTGTTAAAGAAGTGGCAAGGGCCTTATAGGGTACTTAGATGTACTGGCATCGTTAACTTAACGAAAAGGAGGAATTTCCTCGGTGTCCTGGCCAAATTTTCCTCATTCACTAAAAATACCACCAACAGCTTAATCTGGTTCGAGGTCAGTTGGCATTCATCTGTATGCCCCTCCCCAGGGTCGGCCTGAAAATAGGCAGGATTTGTCTAGTGCACTTACTCAGTCAACAAAAACTAAATAAATAAATAACTAGGAGACTGAGACCCCTAACAGGAAAAATTCTATTAAGATATACCATGCTAACCTCTTCAAGAAATGGTTGAAAAATGCTAAAAGCTGCTTTAGTTTTACCAGAAACTGATAAAGAAAATATTGATGTAGCTTATGATAGACTGGAACAAATTGTAACTGCTGATGCTGTAAAGATGAATGTTTTCTTCACCTCAGAACAAACTGCAGACACTGTAATGTGTTAAAGACATTTAGCAGTACTTCTGCCATAGTACCAGGTCGAGCAAAAGGGTCGAGTACTAATAGTGCCAAGGAATGCTGGCCTGTTAGGCAAAAGACATACAGGTTACCAGAGTGGTTAAGAGCTGACGTGGTTAAGGAAATACAAAAATGAAAGAATTGGGTATCATAGAAGAGTTGAGGAGGCTTGGTCATCTCCAATGGTAACTGTAAACAAAAAGAGGGGTGTTAGAATCTGCCTTGATTTTAGGTAACTTAATCAAGTGTCAGAATTTGACAGTTGTCCTATGCCCAGAATAGATGATTTGGCGGACAGACTGGAGAGTGCAAGTATATCAGTACCTCGATCTCACAAAGGGTTACTGGCAAATACCTTTAGCTAAAGAATCCAGAGATAAAACTGCATTTGCCACTCCTTCTGGATTCTGTCAGTTCACCACCATGCCATTTGATTTACATGGTCACGCCAGCTACATTTCAGCGTACATGGATGCAATTTATCACCTCACACTGGTTATTGTGCTGCATACCTGGATGATGTAGTGTATAGTCCAAACTGAAAAGCCACCTAGGACACCTACGAGCAGTTATCCAGGCTATCAAAAATGCAGGTCTACTAATCCTACCAAATGTGCATTGGGCATGCAGGAAATACAGGTTACTCACCTGTAACTGGAGTTCTAGAAGTGGTATATGTTGTTCATCCACACTGTCTGGCAGGTTCCTTGCCGCTAAAATCTTGCCGGAAGGTCTTCAAGCTGGCTCCTCCCACCCACCTGGGTGGTAAAACCCTCAGCTCCGCCCCATGACACCAGATCTAGCCCGCTGGAAGCCAGGTTGCACGTGAAGCCGGGAGGTCGGGTGGGTCATGGATGAACAACATATACCACTCCTAGAATTCCTGTTACAGGTGAGTAACCTGTATTTCTAGGGACGGATATGTTGTTCAAGCCACACTGTCTGGCAGACTCCAAGCAGTCCTCCAGGAGGAGGGAGGCAAGGCACGCACTCCTACTTAGGGAATAAGGACTGGAGAACCGAGGTCCCAAAACCAGCATCCCGGCGTGACTCAAGGTCAATGTGGTAATGGGAAATAAAGGTGTGTGCAATTTCCAGGTGGCAGCCCTGCAGATTTCCTGGATAGGGACATCCTAGAAGCAGCCACTAACGCAGCGGTATGGCGGATAGAATGACCTCTTATCCCTTCGGGAGGCTCCATGCCCGCAACCTATAGCAGAGATCTATGCAGGAGGTGACCCACCTGCTTATCGCCTGCTTGGCTGCAAGTCTGCCAGGTGCAGTTTCAGCGTAGGGTGACAAACAGCTGGCGAACCTCTCCCAACTTCAGCCGCCCACTCCTTATAATAAGCTAGCACTTCTAGGGTCCAGAGCATGGAGCCTATATTCGCCTCCAGGTGTGATTGGGGTAGAACACCAGCAGAGTCAACACCTGGTTAAGGTGAAACTCCGACACCACCTTCAGAAGAAATTTCGGATGGGGCGCAGGAAAACCTTGTCCCTGTGGAAGACCAGATAAGGAGACTCGATGGAAAGCGCCTGGAGCTCTCCCATCCTTCTGGCTGATGTAATAGCCACAAAGAAGGAGATCTTCCATGACAGGTGGGAGATATCGCACCTCAAGATCGGTTTGAATGGCTTGCCCATGAGCTTAGCCAATACCAGCAGTAGATCCCACGGAGGTGGAGGTTCTCGTGTCGGAGGATATGTGATCAAGGCCTTGAAAAAGCACCGACCACCTTCTCCTGCACCACCGACTGCTTGCCAGCCCGCGCCTGTAAGCAGAAATGGCTGCTAGGTGCACCTTAAGGGTTGTCGACTCAAGCCCTAGCTGAGAAAGGACCACAGGTAGTCCAGGATGCTAGCCAAGTAACAGGAGGAAGGGTCCAACCCCTTGTCCTGACACCAAATGGAGAATCTCTTCCATTTGAAGGCATAGCATTTTCTGGTCGACTTACGGGATGCCTCAACGACGCTGAGGACCTCGCCAGAAAGTCCCAAGGCCTGGAACTCTAGCCCGCCAGAAACCAGGCCATCAGGTGCAGGGACTGAAGGTCCAGATGGAGAATCTTCCCTTGTTGACTGAAATCAGGTCCGGGCAGGCTGGAAGCCGCCTTGGGAGCCTGGGGCTGAGGCTGAGGAGATCTGGGTACCAGAACTGGTGGAGCCAAACTGGGCTACCAGAATCACCTGCACCTTGTCCCTCTTGCCTTCAGAAGCACCTTGTGGATCAAGGTAAATGGAGGGAAGGTGCAGAAAGGCCCGGGGTCCATGGCCTCAGAAGGCATCCCCTGCAGCAAGCCCTGCTGAGGGGTGGGCATGAAACAACCTCAGCTTGCATTCTCCCAGGAGGCTAACAGGTCCACCTGAGGAGTGCCCCAATGGGAGAACAGATCTTGTACTACCTGTGGCAGGAGAGACCACTGTGAGATGCAGTGCCTATCCGGCTGAGGGCATCGGCCAGACTGTTGGAGGCTCCTGCCACATGGATGGCTGGGAGATCCGCCCCTAGGCTGATCACGAGAGACCAGGCAGACAGCCTCCTTGCACAGAGGCAAGAAGTGCATCCTGTCCTGTCGGGTTGAGGTAGTACATGGTCGGTGTTGCCCATCTGGACCTGAACCACTTGACCCCTGCATAAACGGAGAGAAGGCGATGAGGCTAGACACACCGCTTGAGCCCAGCAGGTTGCTTTGGCAATGAGACTTCTGATTGGACCAGAGGCCGTGGGCCCTGAGCTCCCCAGATGGGCAACCCAACCCATCAGAGAGACGTTGGTCGCCAGAGTGACCATCAGCTCGGGGTGGACAAATGGGATACCCTCCTGCAGGTGAGCTGGAATAAGCCGTCACTGGCTGGTCCAGAGGACTGGAGCACTGTGACCATTGGCAGGCCAGCCCCATTGCAGGGGATGCATATGCCAGCGGCCCACGGACCACGCTGGTGCAATCCGCCATGAGACCCAGAAGGCACAGGAAGTCCCGGGCAGGGAGCAATTGCCCAACCAGATATGACTGGGCTAAGGAGGAAAGGACCTTGGCCCTGTTCACCGAAGCCAGACTCTGGCTCGAAGAGAGTCGAGCTCTGCCCCGATGAACTGAATCACCTGCGATGGCACGAGTTCCGACTTGGCCTTGTTGATGAGGAGGCCAACCTGAGAGCAGACCTGGAGGGCCAGATCCTGGACCGCCCACCTCCAAACTGGAGGGGCTGCAATCAGCCAGTCGTCCAGGTAAGGGTACACCAACCCCTCCGCACCGCAGGAATGCTGTCACCACTGCCATGCATTTGGTGAAGACTCTGGGAGCTGAGAGAGGCTGAAGGGCATGGCCCGAACTCAGAAGAGATCCCTCTGTTCGGAAGTGGAGAAACTGCTGATGAGACGGACGGATTGGGACATGAAAGAACACATTCTGAAGGTCCAGAGAACAAAACCACATACCTAGTTCCAAGGATGGAATGATCTGAGCCAAAGTGACCATCCTGAAGGTGCGCTGCCTTAGGAACTTGTTCAGGTCGAGAATGGGTGCCAGCCCCCATCCGCTTTGGGACCAGGAAGTACCTGGACACAAACCCTGGGTCTGGAGGAGGGTCCACCACCGCTGATCACCTCCTTCTGAAGGAGCAGGCAATGTCGGCTCGATGAGCCAACAGAGAGCTATGGAACCCATTGCCCCCGTGGAGCGACGGCTCGATAGGGAGGAACTGCTCGAATTCCAGAGGCAGACCCCTGCCTACCACTTCCAGCACCCAGCGGTCCATGGTGATAGCGGACCAGGTGGAAAAGAAGTGGCGGAGCCGTCCTCCCATGGCGGTAACCCGAGGAGGAGTGGCGAGGTTGGGGCAACACCATCAACCCGTCACTGGGCAGGCCTGGAGGAGGGCCCGCTGAGGATCTCCTGGACCCTTGCCTCCCGGCTTACTGGAGGAAGCATCAGACTTAACCTTAGGCGCCAAGTGTGTGCCTGCTGGCCCTGGTGCTGGTGCTGCTGGCCGGACGTGCTGCAGGGGCAGAAGGGCGAAGGGCTTACGCTGCTGCTGGCAGCCTTTGTCCTTCTGGGCAGATATGAATGAGTCCAAGGTGGCATTGGACTTCGATACTCTGGAGATGGCCTTCCACCCCCGCCCAAACAAGTCAGTGCCCAGGAAGGAATATCTGCCAGCTTGTGCTGGGTGTCCACCATGAAGGTGGAGATCCATAGCCAAGCTCTGCGGCCTTATGGCCACTGCGACCGCTAATGATCGCGCACAATAATCACCTATGTCCAACGAAGTTTGGAGCTGCTGTTTGCCACTGCCCTTCCTGATCCCGCACCTGCTTGACCGTAGTCTGAAGGTCAGCCGGAGATGAGGAATCACCTCATCCAGGGAACCCATAAGGGCATGTGAGAAATGTGCCATCAGAACGGCCGAGCTAGCCTGACGAAGACCTACGGAGGAAGCAGCGTAAACCTTCCACCCCACGTAAACCAGCTTTTGGATTCCTTATCGGGTGGTTTGTCCATGTCCCGAGCGCCCCGGAGCACCAGAAAATGCTATCAGTCACTAACCCTCCTGCAGAGGTGTGCTTGAGAAACCGGAGAGTGAGCCGTGGGGACAGCGCTTTAAACCATCCTGGCCAAAGGCGCTGGACAAGATGTTGGCTGCCGCCACAACTCCAGGCCGGGCTAACACTGGCTTCGCCACAGGAAAGGCCTCCATAGGGGAATCCTCGTCCAGTATCTCCATGAGGAGTTACTGGCCCATTTTGAAAAGGGTTCCAGCTGCATCCCGTGGACTCGAGATGAGCCGAAGCAAACCTAAAATGAGGGTGGGCTCTCGCCCACCGACTGGCTCTGCAGACTCCAGGTCAAACAGCCTGGAGAAGGTGGAGTCATCGCCAGACTCGAGGAGTCTGCAAACAGCTGCGGGCACCTGAGCCACCCTCCACCTGCCGAGGTCGATTGGGAGTGAGGGTGACCGACAACCTGTGGGGCAAGACCTGACCCAACCGAGAATCCTTGGTCGGGCCCCAGTCTTCATTGTGGAGGCTAAGGTTCCACCACAACGGGTGAAGCAGCCGGCTCGCCAAACAATCTGGCTCTCGACCACTATGAGGGGCTGTTTCTCGCTGCTCTGGTGACAGCCACAATAGCCGGAGAAGGCGACGGAGTCAACTTATTCCCAGACAATAAGAGCTGCTGCCACATTAAATCGCCATAGCGCTGATGCAACTTGCGCCGAGCCTATCCTCAGAAGAGGACGAAAAGGATGAGCAGCGACGCCACTTTCCATGGCGCCAAGACCGAGACGCCAACGTCGCTGGACCGGCTGAACCCTAGAAGAGGAGCGAGACCAAGACCTTTGGGGTTCCGAGGGTGGGTCAGAGAGGGATGGGAAACCTGCTCCTTCCTCGGTGCAGAGACCTTAACCGGGACCCGGCACAGGCAAGTCCTCAGCTCCTCCGGGCAACACGTGAAGTAGGACTGTCGGCCTCAGTTGATAAACCATCCGGTCGGTCGAGAAAAATCTCAACCACGCCGATGGATGTCTCAGCCAGCTGACCTGACGGGGCAATATGAAGCCAGCGCCGCAGCCGCAACCTCAACTGAAGTCCAGTGTCGACGGTCCGTGAAGGGGATCTCTCCTCCCACAAACGCCGACGGTGGGACTTAAGAGCCCTTCTTCTTGGACCGACTGGAATAACCCTGGATGGCCCCTCTCCCTTGGTAGAGAGGACTGGCAAAGCTCCTTAAATGAAGCCGTGTAGGAGGAACCCAAAGAGAGCAGGATAAATGCTGCGGCTGAGAAGGAAGAAAGAGCGGCCTGGGCGCCTCCTCCTCGAGGGCAATCAATTGCTCCAACTGTTCTATGGAGCCCGCCGCAGACACCGCCCAATGGGCCTCCTTAGATTTGACCTATGGATACTGTTTTTCCGGTCACCTGAGAAGAAGTCTGGCAGCGTGCTCCGGCCGGAAAATGACTTGCACAATTCGCAAGCCTGTGAGTCATGGCCAAGCCCTAGCAGTAGACGACGTGGAGTGTAGATCGGTCCATGACATCTTTCGCCCACACGGGCACCGACGGAATCCAGGAGTCTATTTCTGTCCATCGCAGCCGTGGAGAAGACTAAGATCAAGTCTTGTAAATTTTAAAATACGCTTCAGAAATTCAAGAGTGAGGATCCAGGCCTAAATGCAGAATGCTAAGGAGGGAACCTGAGCTTCAAGCGGTAAGGGAGTTCTGGCATCATGGGGTGGAGCCGAGGGTTTTACCACCCAGGTGGGTGGGAGGAGCCAGCTTGAAGACCTTCCGCAAGATTTAAAGTGGCAAGGAACCTGCCAGACAGTGTGGATCGAACAACATATCCATGTCCCTAGAAACCAGATATTTGGGCTATGTGTTGGGAAATGGAGACGTTAAGCCAGAGGTTTCTAAAATAGAAGCTGTAGCTAACAGCCCTGTCCCTAAAACAAAAAAACATGTCAGGTCATTTTATGGCTGGCTGGTTATTTAATTTAATTTTTTATAACTGTTTAACTAGGAGAGACAAACTAAGCTGAAAGCTTGTTTACAGGTGCGACTGGGAGCACAGGGAAGTTAAGTGACTTGCTCAGGGTCACACATTATGCAAGTGGGGCTGTGGGATTCAAACCCAGATCTCCAGATTTGCTACTCAGAGCCTTAAAACACTGCACTATACTGCCTCTTATTATTGGAGATTTGTTCCCAACTTTGCAGAGTTAACTACTCCTCACTGAACTCATGAAAAACAGTACCCAAATAATGTGAAATGGACCCCGAGTGTGATAAAGCTTTTCAAACCATTAAGGCTGCATTATGTTTAGCCCCTGTTTTAAGGAGTCCAGACTTTGAGAAACCATTTTGTTACAAACAGATGCATCGGGTAGGCATAGGTGCAGTACAGAGTCAAATACAGATGGGATGGAACATCCTATTCTGTACTTAAGTAGGAAGTTGCATGACAGAGAGAAAAGGTAGCCCACCATTGAAAAGGAATGTTTAGCAGCAAAGTGGCCATGGAGTCCCTTAAGTTTTATTTACTAGGAACTGACTTTGTACTTACAAAAGATCACAATCCTCTTTGTTGGCTTAACCAGATGAAAATAACAATTCCAGAATCACAAGATGGTACCTGGCACTACAGCCATTAAATTCACGGTGATACACAAATCTGGTAAAGAGAATAGCAATGCTGATTTTCTGTCAAGATATGGATCAGAATTGAGCGTTCTGAAAGTTGAAAAACAAATGTATGAGTTTAAACTTTACTGTTTGCTTTACTGTCATAGAAAAAGGATAATGCATATGTGTTTAATTTCTGAAGCTAGACGCTAATATTAGTAGAGAATTAATAGTACATTTTGGAAACCTGTTTAATTTTTTGGAGGGTGTATGTGACAGGGTAGAAAAGGATCCTTTCCCAGTTGTTAAGGCGAAAGTGTTTAACTGCAAGGATCTTTGTAGAGACCTATTTCTTCTGTTTTAAAACATAATTGGTGTGATTTAACTGGGTCTGTTTCTTTGAATTGGAGACATGTATCTTCTAATTCCAAGCCTATTTTGATGTGTTGTTGGTGAAGCTGTTTGAATTGGAGTCCTGTTTCTTGGGTAGTAAACCTATTTTGGGGCTTTGAGTAGAATTGTGATTCATTGTTGCTGGCTTCACTAGCTGCAAAGTTTGAGTGCAGAGTGGGGGAAGGGTGCTAATGGTCTGACCAGAGGCCTCAGCTACCTGATTGTTTCTGGAAGACTTGGGCTGGTCCCACCCTTGGTCCATTATTTCTTTATACCAGGGTTCTGATATCATTTCCTCAAACAGGCAAAGGATATGCACCTGTCATAGCAAAAGCAGACATCCAGGAAAGGAACAGCAGCAAGTGAAGAGGTGACTGCTCTTCTCAGTGGAAGGGAAGTAAATGCAAATCTAGGAGCTTATTATTACCTTTGCATTGATATTGCATTGGGGAAAGGAGGAGTAGGAGTTTGAAGAAGGTTGTGCAATGGCTACTTAAAGTCTGTTTTGGAGTGTAGATAGAAGGATAGAATATAAAAAGCAGTTGCTCAATATATCTAAACGTAGTGCAACAAAGGAGGTAAGGAAATAAAGAACATGTTTTGCACTGATAGAGGAGGGAGAGGGAGACTTGGGGAGTGTTTGGTATCCTGCATCTGGAAGGGTGGGGGTCACTGGTGGGCAATGACAGAAATGGGTAGGGTGGTAGGCTGCAATAATCACGTGCACCAATCTTTCTAAAATTGCCTGGAGTGTGGGAGGATGTTTAGTGTGCAACCACATAGAAAACTTAGAAAGGAGATTGAGGGTCTGCAGGAGGAACTAAGACAGGCAAGGCAGATTGGGGGTGGGGTTAGCCCAATACTGGAGGGAGGAGGAAGAAGGGAGATGAGGGAGGCGATTTAAGCCAACAGTGGTGAGGAGAGGGTCAGAAGAAGGAAGCAGAGACAAAGGGGCCCAGGCCAGGAAGAACAATTGCCAGGGAAACCAGGTCAGAGACAAAAGACAAATGGAAGGAGGAGATAGGGACTTGTGAGGGGAGGCGAAGAAGTGGCAAAAGTCATGGAGGAAAGGAGAGAACAGGTTACTATGAAGAGAGGGGGCGGGCATTTGTGAAGGGCCTTCAGAAAATAGTTGTGCACTGCTAGAGAGGAAGAAGGTGGAGGAGGAAATGGTGAAATTAGAGGAGTAATTGATAAATGCCTGGACCAAACTGAAGGGAAGTTCTGCTGGGAGAATTGCAACAGGAGTAAAGGGAGAAATAATGTGCAGGAGGAAGAAGAGGAGCTGGAAATGAGAGAGGATGAATGGAAGCAAGCAGGGAGTAAGAGGGTGGAATCTTAGTGCTGGGGATTCAATACTAAGAGGAGTTAGGTGGGGTAGCAAGGGGAGAGGCATAGTCGTGCATTTGGGTGGAGGCCATGCCAGGAATGACAGCGGAAAGGGTGGGACAGTCTGTTCTGAAATATGCTAGAAGGGTAGGGACAAGCCTCATTTAATTATACATCTTGGGACAAACGACCTGGCTGACAAGACGGTAGATACAGTCCAGAGGAGGTTTGAGGAACTAGCACAATTATGTGAGGGGCAGGAAAATCAGTAACTTTTTCAGAGATACTTCCTGTGCCAAAGGCAAGCACAACAAGAAAGCTGAGAATAGAGGAATTTAACGGATGGCTAACAACCTGGTGTAGTGCTAAAGGGTATGGGCTGTTGGGGGTGGGAGGGACCTGGGAGGACAGTAGTTTCTATGCCAAGGACAGACTACACTTGAGTGAGGAGGGAAAGAAAGTGTTGAAACAGAGGATGGAGGAGTACATAGAGAAGTTGTGAATTTAAACTAGGAGTGGGGGTGGCAGTTGGGAAGAGATATGCAGAGGCCACAGGTTGGGAAACCATATGAGCTTACCCCATAACAGTGACAAAGGACAAATGGCAAGTACTGTTGGTGATGCTAGGAAAGGAGGACAGGATGGGGGGGGTGGAAGGTGGTTACCCTTAATGCTAGGAGCCTTGGGAGGAAAACTGCAGAGTTACAGGTTCTCATGGCAGAGGGAGAGGTGGACATTGCAGTCATCACGGAAACATGGGCTACCCAATACAATGACTGGGGACCTGTCTGTACCAGGGCATGATTATTTCTGTAGGGACAGAGTGATTGGGAAAGGAGGGGGTGGCACTATATGTGAAGGAAGGACTGAAGTGTGTAACGGAGGAAGGGGAGGAGGTAGTACGGAGTCACTTTGGATGCAAACCAGGATTCCAAGAATAGGATTCTAGAATGGGAGGTGTACAGGCCACCATCTCAGATGGAGGAGTTAGACAGGGAACTAGTGAGACAGATCAGGAGGACCAAGCAGAAGGGTAGTGTGGTGATTGTGGGGACTTCAACATGCCAGGAGTGGACTGGAGCACCCAACAACCAGGAACAGAAGGAGCAGGTACTGCTGGATACCTTCAGGACAGCTTCCTGCTGCAAATGGTCAGTGAACCAACCAGGTTAGGAAATACCGTTGACCTTGTGCTGGCAAATGGGGACTTTGTGAGAGGCTTACAGTGGAGGAACCGCTGTCAGGAGTGACCACCGCTCAGTATGGCTCACATTGGATATGGGCAAGGAAGGAGGAATCTGGCACAATAGTGCTGGACTTCAGGAGGGCCGACTTTGGGAGGATGGGGAAGTGGTAAAAGGGTACCTGGCCAGAATTCAATCTAGTATGGACACTAACCAGAGGTGGGAGTTCATAAAGCTGGGGATAGTGGAGGCAACAAAACCTGCTGCAAAGCCCAGAGCAAGAAGGCTAGGGCTAAGAAACTGATCTGGTTGAGCAAGGAGGTCATGGAAAAGGTAAGGAGGAAAACAGCTGCCTTTAGGAAGTACAAGAAAACAGGGAGGGGAGGTCAGGAGGAGTATTTGACAGAATCAAGGAGGTGACAAGGCAGTAAGGGAGCCAAAGCATCTACGAACTCAGGCTGGCACAAGGCATTAAGAAGGGGAGAAGGACTTTAAGTACATCAGGGAGAAAAGGAGCTGTAAGGACCACATAGTAAGGATTAGGAAGGAGGGGTGTTGGGTGGAAGCAGGATCGAGTGGAAGCACTAAATGAGTACCTCTGCTCAGTATTTACTAAAGAGAAGAGGGGTGACTCCCAAGGTAGGAGAAATGGCAGAAGCAGGGGGAAGTGGTGACAGATGGGGAAATCATGGAGAGCAGAGTTCGAGAGGGTTTGAAGGCACTGAGGGTGGACAAGGTGCCAGGCCCAGATGGCATCCACCCCAGGATACTGAAGGAGTGGCAGAGGTCCTTGCAGGACCTTTGGCAGACCTATTTAATGCCTCACTACATTCTGGTGTGTACCTCAGGACTGGAGGATGGCTCATGTGGTGCCCCTCCACAAGAGTGGCCCCAAGGATGAACCGGGAACTACAGACCAGTGAGCCTCACATTCATCGTGAGTAAGCTAATGGAGACTATCCTGAAGGAGAGGCTGGTGGCCCTCCCAGAGGCCAAAGGACTACAGGACAGCAGACAGCATGGCTTCATATGTGGCAGATCCTGCTAAACCAACCGGGTCGTGCTCTACGACTGGCAACTAGGCAACTGGACAGGGGCCATGCAGTGGATGTCCTGTATCTGGACTTCAGTAAGGCATTCAACTCAGTGCCACATGGAAGGATGGGAAGGAAGTTAGTAGGCACAGGGGCGGGTGCAAAGCTGGTGAGATGGGTAGGAAACTGGCTGCAGGGAAGGCAACAGAGGGTGGTGGGTGGGGAGCTCTCACACCCAAGGGCAGTGACGAGCGATGTTCCACAGGGCTCAGTGTTGGGACCAGTGTTGTTTGGGATATTCATTGCAGACATATCATGGGACATCAAGAGCAAGATCAGTCTGTTTGCTGATGATACCAAGGTAGGCGGTGGTGGATGACCTAGGGGATGGCAGGGGTTGCAGGATGATCTGGCAAAGCTTGAAACCTGGTCAGACACCTGGCAACTGGTTTTAATGCCAAAATGTGCAAGGTGCTGCATTTTGGGATGAAGAACCCAAGGAGGAGTTACCAGCTAGGGGAGTGCAGCTAGCCCAGACAGAGGAGGAGAAGGATCTGGGTGTGCTCATTACAGGGTCAATGAACAACTCGGCACAATGTGGGAAGGCAGCTGCAAAGGCCAACAAAATGCTGGGTTGTATGCAAGGGGTATATCCTCGAGGAGGGAGGAGGTGATTCTGCCACTGTATAGGTCATTAGTTAGACCACACCTGAGTACTGCGTGCAGTACTGGCGTCCGATCTGAAGAGGGACATTAAGTTACTGGAGGGGGTGCAGCGCAGAGCGACAAAGATGATCAAGGGGCTGGGGACTTATCATACGAGAGGAGGTTGAAGGAGTTGAACATGTACTCACTGGAGGAGAGGAGAGACAGGGTGACATAATTGAAACCTTTAAATACATGAAAGGAATAAACAAGACGGGTACAGAGGGGCTGTTCAAAGTAGGAGGGAGGGCCACAGAGGCCATGATATGAGACTGGAGCGAGGAAGGTTCAGGAGGGGATGAGGAGACACTTTTACAGAGAGGGTGGTGGCTGGGTGGAATGCGTTACCTGCTGAAGTGGTATGCAGTAGAACAGTGGACTGCTTCAAATGAGGATGGGACAGGACAGGGAGAGGTTAATGAAGGGGAAGAGGGTGAAGGAGGGGCAGCACACAGGATAAGGGTGCTAGCTGCACATTCGAGCAGACTTGATAGACCTCTAGGCCTTTATCTGCTGGCAAAATTGTGATGTTCAGATTTCTTTTCTGTCTCTTGTCTATCTGGTTGCACAACCAAATGTTCCTGTGAGACCTAGGATTTGATCACCCCAACAGTCTCGCAATTATCTGGCTCTTGCTATTTCTCAGTCTTCCCCGCTGTTTGTTATTTCCTCCTTTTCATATCTGCTGGTATAAAAAATATGTAAATCATAATGTGGAAAGGTAACTGATATTGTGATCCCTTTGTTTAGAAATTATGCAGTGTTAATTTTGAAATGTATATAGTTTGAGATTATTGCAAAAGCTATTGGAAACTCAAGAGATTACCCGAGTGCAATTTTTAAGCCTTCTGCAGAAAAGTTGTGGAGAAAGGGGCCTCAATTCTGGGACATTGTGTTCCTGCCAGCACCTGCCTGAAATATATTAGAACATTTTAGAAAAACAGGATGCTTGTTAAGAAGGGGGTTGCAAGGACTTATCAGAGAGACAGAGCTGCACTTGCCTGCAGAAGAGGGTACACAGAGATTGAAGGAAAACTCAGATGCATCTTCTGTTTATTTGGCCTTTGTAAATAGTTATCCTGAACAAAATTTATTTTTTATTTTTATTCATAATTAAACTCCTGTTGCAAATTTTACAACTGCTCCTGGTTTTTCCTGTAGCTTCCTGACCTGTGCATCGATGACAGCTCTTAACTGTGTTCCACCAGACAAGAACAGCCCCTTAATATCCAAAAGTGGGATTCTAGGCTTGGGGAGCAACCTTGGCGTTGATGGGCGAGATGGGCCTAGAGGCAGTGTTAGCCATTGTGAATAGTGTTAGCTGGCCGGCTCTGCTAGAATGTTGTCGTCCGTGCTGTCAGTTTGATGAATGGTCCTCTGGCCAACATAGGGGAGCCTGATCATTCACCGTGACTTTCGAGGGACTGGCAAAGACAGTTGAGAGTCACCAGAATGGATGCGGAGGAGGCGGTGTCAGAGGGATGGGTGTCTGGAGTAGCGACGTCACGCTTTTGAGAGGCTCCCATGTAGGGGAGCCAAGTCCCGAGAGACGGCAGTGGCGCCACCCTCCTGGGCAGGCAAGCTCTGGGGTCCTGGCACTTGCCAGCTTCAGTCCTTATAGTGTAACCTGCTGCAACAGTCTCTCAAAGTAGATTTAATATTACGATACATGTATCCCAATTTTTATTTATTTATACCCCACTTTGCAATACATGGTATCATATTTGAACTAGGGTCCAACTAATACCTTTTATATTTAAAGTTAGAAACTACAGAAAGTGCATTCCCATTTTTCTCCAACTTTCTAAATGTTCCTTACTCCTATCCAGACTTTGAGTAGTACCAAAATTCACTGTATCCTGTTTCTATGAGACTTACTCCTGTAAGCTGACTGTGGAGAAGGGGCAAGAGAAGGCAGACATCTCAGCTTTGGTCAGTGGTTGAATCTCCACATAGGGCATCTGGAGGTTTAGCAGTATTTGAATGCATTCTGCAGCAGAGCACAGAGGGCTTATTCTGGACTGGATGGTCTTAATGTGATACTTCATAATACTGCTAAGAGCATCATCCTTGCTGCGTTTGAAGGTCCAGCACTTTACCCACATTTCTTTACACTGGTGCCAGGTCTCATGGAGTACTGGAGAAACTCAGTGGAAACAGGCCATTTATCAGACTCAGGTATTGGGTAGAATGATGCTGAGCAAGAGTTGCCCAGGTCCTGCACATAGTTCCACAGCCCTTCTTGAACTACGACACCGAGCTGCAGGGCCTTCTGCTGCAGGTCCTGTAGCACCTGCCACCGCATATCTGCACTCTGCAGTCTGGTAAGATATTCATTACTACCTTGGGATTCTCAATCTCAGCACCAA
The DNA here is from genome assembly GCA_016271365.2 of Neoceratodus forsteri. Classification (NCBI taxonomy): domain Eukaryota; kingdom Metazoa; phylum Chordata; order Ceratodontiformes; family Ceratodontidae; genus Neoceratodus; species Neoceratodus forsteri. The sequence goes on along the minus strand of CM057449.1, from coordinate 327,946,988 downwards.
TGGTGATGCCCAACACTTTAAGCTTGATATTAGAACGCCTGTATCAAGGACACAACCATGAGCTGGAGAATGTCAGGTGTTTCCTTCCTTGCAATGCAATATGCACATTCTCGACACCTGCCACTGTCATCTTCACAGAGGACAGTGTACAGATTAAATCCATCACTGAATTCCAAGACCTTGTCAAAGTAGAGAAATCTGGGGAACATTTGGCAAAAGGTTTTCATCAGTGAGGTCATGATGAAGACACTCTGCACAATGGCGTTGCTTTGCAGAAACACTAACTTGACCTTGACCCTGGATCCATGTGGAACAGGCCCTTTAACTCCATTAGGATGTCCCGATACCATGGTCCCTGGTTGTGCAGAAAGGCAGCAGTTTCTCCACGTGCTCCATGCATAGAAACTGCTTGGAAATCCTGTTGATCAACTGGACTGGAAAGCAAGTATTGACCAGCAGGGTCCCCTTTTGAAGGAAGAGGTAAACTCAGAATCAGACAATTCATGGTTGTGCTTCAGGTGTGCTTCACTAATGACCAGCATGTCTTTCTTGTAGTTGACTCTCAGCTGGATATTCACTGGGCAGCCTACCTTGAAACACCTAAAATATGCAGCACAGAAAGAACAGAATGGTTACTGGGCAGCCAACTCTTGGACGCCTACAACACACCTAAACAGAAAGAATAAGACAAGGGACCCTATCCTTATATGGAAGCTTACTCTAATAGGCTACAGCAGACAAATAGGTTTCTAAATAGTTCCTGCTAATAGCACTGTCTTATTTAAATCGACAGACTGAGGGGGCATAACAACCATATGCATGGCTCCCATATTCAATGTTCTTAGTTAACTCCTTGCAAAGTCCCTATCCCGAGGGCATTGCTCTAAAGTTGCTATATTCATACATGCATGGCTCAAACTGTGAGTGTCCTAAACACATCTGAATACAGCCCTTACAGCAAAGTCCAAACAAAGGCAATAAATGATGGGCAAGGTTAAAAGCACAACCCCTTTTGGCCACTGACAGGTATTACGCAGAGAAGGCTCACGAGGAACAAACTGAGTGAGCATGACCCAAATCAGTAAGTGCACCTGCTCAAACATGGCTTCTGCCTTTCCAAGGTGCTAAAAATCATTCCATCTAATTTTGGCCTCATTGCAATGTGAAGAGCAGTCTTGTGATCCTTGGATAGTGTACTTGATGTGGACTCCACACTGTAGCCTGTGGTCAACAGGAGTTCTGTATCAAAAAAAAAAAATGTAAAAGTAGCATAGTTTAACTCTTTCCTCCACCAATCCCTGTTGGTAAACAAATACAATTCCTTAGTTGTCAGATTCCTGTTGCCATTTTACTAATATTCCTTGTGTCTAATGTACCCCCACTCTTACCCGATCCCCATTGTACCCACTCTCTCATCCGATCCCCACTGGCATAATTTCCTGGTGTCCAGCGATTGCTCCCCACTTCTGGTAGCCTGCTGTCCACCCAATGTCAAAATACCCATCTTGAGATGTCAGCCAACAATTACCCTCCGCTCACCTCTGTGACAAGCTGCCATCTGCCCCATGGGTGTACTGTATCAGAATATACCACTGTAATTGATACAGGATTTGTAAATCCTGTTTCAGATGTAGTCCACACACACACATTTTATTTTGCTCCAATCTGGCCAAACTGAAATTGTGTGTGTGTGTGTGTGAACATTTCAGACCAGCTCCCCATGACCACATTAGTGGAAAAATAAGGACAGGGATGGGGCTAAAATGGGTAAGACCATAAAAATGTAAGGCAATGAGCACCAATGCCCGAAGTCTGGGTAACAAGCTCCTTGAACTAGTGGCCTAGGTGGAAAAGGGATGCCTGCATATTGTGGCAGTCACAGAACCATGGTACAAAGAACTATGATTGGGATGCCAGCATACTAGGGCACACAATCTACAAGACAGGGGAGGATAAAACAGGAGATGGAGTAGCTCTCTGTGTGGGAAAGGGATCAAAGCAACAGAACTAATGGGTAAACAGGGAGGACAGGAAGCACTGTGGGTCACCTTGAAGACAGGAAATGGCACCACAATCCACACAGGGTTGTATACAGACTTCCATCTCAGAGGAGGAAATGGACAAGGAAATGATAGAAGGCATGCTTAGGATGTCAGAAAAAGGGAAGACATTGTTGATAAGAGAACTTAATATGCCAGATATTAACTGGAGCACCTTTGCTGTAGCCACATCCACAAGCAGGGTAATTCTCAATGCCCTACAGTGGGCATGCCTCAGATAGCTAGTGTTGGAATCCATTCGGGAGGGAGTGATCTTAGACCTGGTACTCTCAAACAGGGATGGAGAGAGGATCTCAGATTTAGAAGTGGGTAGCCATCTAGGAACAAGTGACTACCAAATAGCGTGTTCATGATAAACACAGCCATAGAGTCAAGCCATACAAAAGTGAGGGTACTGGATTTAGGACTGACTTTGGCAAAATGAGAGACTGCCTCAGAAAAGCACTAGCAATCGGGCAAGAAGGAGGGTGGAGGAACAATGGTGGAAAATCAAAATTGCCATCACAGAGGCAACAAGCCTCTGTATGAAGCAAATAAACAAATCAAAACGAAGCAAAAAAACACTATGGTTCTCAAAAGAGGTGGCAGAGAAGGTAGGAGAAAAGGTAGCATTTAGGAAGCATAAGGAAACACAGAAGTAGAAGGACAGAGAACTGTACCAGTTAAAGCAGAATGAAGTGGGAAGGCAGTCAGAATAACGAAGGCCCAAACTGACGAAAAGAGGGCCAACTCAGTTAAGAAAGGACAAAACCTTCTATAGGTACATTAGGGAGCAGAGAAAGACCAGGGAGAGACAGTGAGGCTTAATAAAGTGGAGGGTAGGTGGGCAGAGGGCGTCCCATGAAAAGCAGCGTATACTACACTAACAGTTCTGCTCAATATTCACAAAAGAAGAGAAGGGAAGTACCTAAACTAATCAATAGAAGCACTCTGAAAAAGGTGGCCGATACCAGTCCATTCATAGAAGAAAGGGTCCTGAAAGAACTCCTAAAACTGAAGGTGGACAAAGCAATGGGGCCTGATGGGAATCACCCCAGAATTTAAAAAGAACTAAGGAAGAACTAGTGACACCAGTGACTACCCTTTGTAACAAATCATGGGAGGATGGTGGTACCTGAGGACTGGAGAAGGGTCAGTGGTGTTAAGTGGTGAACAAGAAGTACAGGAACTTGAACATGGGCACCAATAAAAAGCAAAATTAAGATCCTTGCTCTAAATGATTACTGTTGGGACTTGAGATGCCATTGGACCTTTTCCTGCTGTCGACTTCTATGTTTCTATATGTCTTTCAATTCCAGACACACATCCATAGATACTAGTGCACCCAATCAGAAATGTCAAAGTATTTCTAAAACAAATTAAATTGTTTTACAAGTCAAATTGTGTGATGGAATGCACTGATATCATGTCACAGGACAAGAAATTGTCATTATGTCACTGTTGTAAGAATTTAATTTCAAATATCAGTAAGAAGAAGTACAGGAACCCAGTTCCTGCTGCAAAAAGGTACAGGAACTGAGTTCCAAGTGCTTCATGCACTTTCATCACTGAAAAGGGTGGATGTGATTCCACTTCACAAAAGTGGGAGCAAAGCAGAGGCAGGAACTACAGACCTGTTAGTTTGGCCTCAATGGTAGGGAAAATGATGGAATCACTTTTGAAGAAAGAACTGTTGAGTACCTAGAGGCCAGTGGGCACAGGACCCAATGCAGCATGGAGTCACAGTGGAAGGTCATGTTACACAAATCTAATTGATTTCTTTGACTGGGTGACCAAAGTAGTAGACCAGGGAGGGCTGTGGACGTGGCCTACCTAGACATTAGCAAAGCATTAGACAGCCCCACACAAAGGATTAATGAACAACCTAGCCAGCCTGGGAGTGGGTCACATGGTGGTAGCCTGGGTAAAAACTGGCTGGACAACAGAACCGGGTTACTAGTAAACAGAGTCCAATCCAAAGAAAGGGGTTACTAGCAGGGTACTGGGACCAGTTATTTTCAATATCTTTATAAGTGACATTGCAGAGGACTGGAAGGAAAAGTATGCCTCTTTTCAGATGACACAAAGATCTGCAACAGGGTTAATATGGGGGATGGGAAGGGTGAGAAGGGCTCGGCAAGGTAGGATAAATGGTCAAAAATATCACAGCTTAGATTCAGTGCAAAGAAGTGCAAAGTAATGTACCTGGGAAACAAAACCCAGGGGTACTAACAACAGCAAAATGGAAAGGGACCTGGGTGTAGTCCTATCAGGTGGTCTAAAGGTAGGCAAGCAATGTGAGATGGCAGCAAGGAGGGCTGAGGGATACTGGGATGCACAGGAGAGGCACCACCAGTAGAAAACAGAAAGTTGTTATCCTCTGTACAGTCAGTCAGTGAGACCCCTTTGGAGCACTGCGGCAGCTTTGGAGACCCATTTCTGCAAGGACATAGACAGGATGGAGGCACTCGGAGGAAGGCAACTAAAATGGCACAGGGTTTGTACCAGAAGCCATACGAAGAGAGACTAAAGGAACTTAATATGTATTCCCTCGAACAAAGGAGGAGAGGGGAACATAACAGAAACTTTCAAGTACCTTAAGGAGTCAACAAAGTCCAAGAGGGTAGCATCTTTCAGAAAAGAGACATGCAAGAACAAGGGCACAGTTTGAAGATAGAGGGGACAGCTTAGGAGCAACTTGAGGAAGTATTTTTCATGGTGAGGGTTTTGGATGCATGAAAGCGCCTTCCTGTGGAGGTTGTGGAGTCAAAAGAGCAGTGAAGTCAAGAATGCATGGGACAGACATAAGGCAATTCTAGTGGGGTAGGAGGAAGTAGGTTGTTGGTTAACTAGGATCTGCAGCTTATTAAATAGGTAGGAAATGGGCAAACTGGGTGGGCCAAGTGGTCCTTATCTGTCATTAAAATCTATGTTTCTATGTTGATTCATAACTCCCACTCAAAATGTTTAGGGGACAAGTTCTGAATGTCTCACGTGTGCAGCAGCTCCTTGTAGCTGTATAAAGCTGTAGCTGCGACTGTAAAACTAGCTTTGCATCTACATTATCTTGCTATTTTCATGACAGGCCCAGTGATGTGCACAGTCCACAGGTGCAGCAATTGTGGCATCAGAACAAGAATGAATGCAATAGTGGCCCTGTAGAAAGATAAGGTCATGGTGGCAGATCTGCAAATGCCACAACAGAATGCTGATTTGTAGTCAATGCTTGTATCCATGATGTGTTTATGTGCTGTACCAACAGCCACACAAACAAATCCCCAAAACAGCTAGTGTAGCCTAGTTGTTAGAGCACTGGACTGTGAACCTGAGCTTCTAGGTCTGAATCACAATCAGTGAGCAATTTTTAATTTATCATTCATCTTTAAATTTCATAAGATTGAGAATCCATGGCTGTGCAAAATAGTAAATCTACACTACAGGTACTGAAAGTAATAATTAACAGATATGAAGCAGTGGATACTCACTGTAACCAAGAAACACTACTATGCATTAACAAATAATGGGCTTTATTTAGCCTGACCTGTAGGAATGCACATATGCAGAGATAAATAATACATGGTTTGAATCAGCTGCAAGTGTAGTTTCAGATCTAGGGATCAACTGACGAGTGGACTTCCCAGCTGAGGAAGCACACGCTGCTGAAAATGCATTTCTAAATGCCTCTGAATCCCCACAAACTCTAAATTCGGGAGGGGGCTGAAATTTGTGTACTTTTCCCAACCACTATTTTCCTGCTGTATGCACTGAGTGTCCATGTGTGCAGCACTTATGGCATCCTGATGATCAATGGCAGGGTGGTTTTGTCCCCTGGATCAACAGCTCAGTTTTCCCCATTTTGTCCTTCGATCCTCCCAAACCCACTGCAATCCAGAGCTCATGAAGCATGCTGTAGCACCCAAACTCAGCAACAGTGGGCACTGGCATTAGTCTCCTATGACAGTCACCTGGTCTTGGTCAGTGATCAGCTACAGGGATGCCAGAGACAACAAAATTGCAGTTATGTCAGAACTCACTGTAACAGTAGATCGTCGAGAGAGGTTCTTGCAGTAGGTCTTCACATATAGGACTGCACCCCTGGTGTCAGGTTCCAACGGAAACTTGAAGGTATCAACCATCAGCAGGGACTGCCACCGACGTCAGGTGATGTGACGTCAGCCCGACTATAAAAGGGGTGATCCTGCACCTGCCCTCATTTCTTTTCCACGGAGACCTAGAGAAAGGTAAATAAAAATAGGAGGAGTAAAGCAATCCTAGTACCATGCTTCCTCTCTAGACCCATGGGCTAGGCAGGATGAAAATGAAGGAAACATTTCAGGAGTAGGGGAGGTGGAGGAACCAGACCACTGCAGGAACCTCTCTCGAAATCTACTGTTCTGGTAAGTTCTTACGTAACTGCAATACCTTACTTGAGAGGGTTCCTGCAGTAAATCTTCCTATACTCGGACTGCATACTAAGCAGTCCCAAAGGAAACAATATCAATGTACATCCGGGAGGAGGAGAAGTCGCCACCAGGAATTTATGACAGAAGGCCTTGTAAACCTGCAAGATCAAAGCCAGTTCTGCGCCTAGAGGCAATGTCCAGACTGTATTGCTCAGTGAAGGTGTGGACAGACAACCTCGTGACTGCAAAGATCTCTGCAGCAGACACATTCCTGAAAAAAGACAGTAGAAGCTGCAACACTCCTAGTGGAGTGACCCTTAACTGCCCCTGGAAGGGACTTCTCATGTTTTTGGTAAGGAAATGGATGCAGTTAGCTAACCATCTAGAAATGGTATGTTTGGAAATAGCCTTGCCCTGACACTGGGGAGCAAAGGCTACAAAAAGCTCATTCAATTTACGAACCTCCTCGGTCCGGTTTGTGTAGTATCTCAGAATCCATGCACATCCAGGTGTGCAACAGGTATTCCCTCCTATTAGAATGCTGGGGATAGTAGACAGGCAGTTCTACACTCTGATTAAGAGTGGTTTCTGATACCACCTTGGGGAGAAACGAAGGTTAGTCTAAAAGACTACTCTGTCCCTATGAAAAATTAAGTAGGGTTCTTTGCAGACCAACGCCTGAAGCTTAGAGACCCTTCTGGCGGAAGTGGCTGTGACTAGAAACAAAGTCTTCCAGGAAAGGAAGCATGTCACAGCTAAAGGCTGGCTCAAGCGGAGGTAAGGTCAGCTTCTCCAGCATGAAATTCAGGTCCCGGGAGGACAGGGAGTCCAGATAAGAGGTTTCAGGTGGAGGATGCCTTTCAGAAAAGTTCTGGCAACCTCCAGCTGAGCTAAGGTTTTGCCTTCCACCGGGAGGTGGTAGACTGACACCACAGAGAGATGGGCCTTAATGGAGGAGTAGCTTAGGCCAGTCTAAGATAAATCTGCGAGGTACTCTAACACCTGGGCCGCTGAGCATGTAAGGGATCAGCATCTTGCTAGGGCCAGATGAAATCTCTTCCACTTCATTAAGCGTAAGTGGATCTAGTAGATGGTTTTCTGGCTTTTACCAAGATATATGTGCAACATGAGGAGACTCATAGCGGGAAACTGCTATGTCCACAGGTGCTGCGCATGAAGGTGGAGGAGAGACTGAAGGCTCGGGTGCACCAGGGTGCACTGCTCCTGGTCAGGTCATGGGGAACGGCAAGGGGACCGGAGGTTCCAGTGCCAGTTGTTGTAAAAGAGGATACCAAATCTGCGTGGCCAGAGAGAGCAATTAGGATCACATAGCTCTTTCCTGATGAAGTTTCACCAGAATCTTCTGAATGAGAGGAAAGGAGGAAACGATAAAGAAACCTCCTGTCCAGGAGAGAGACAGGCCTCGCCAAAAAGCACCATGCCCGGAACGAGCGAGCAAAAGCTGGATAGTTTTATGCTGAATGGGGAGGCGAACAGATCTATCTCTGTTCGACCCCATCGAATAAAGAGTTCTTCAACCACCTCTAGCTTTAACTCCCTCATGAGCCCCAGCTACTGATCGACTGAGACTGTCCACTAGAACATTGCTGAGGCCTGGAACATGGTTTACTGTCAAGAAAAGGCTGTGCTGAATCGCCTAGTACCAGACCCTCACTGCTTCTCTGCAGAGAGGGGAGCAGTTCCTCCCTGTTTGTTGATGTACCAGACAGTGGACATGTTGTCTGTCTGGACCAGAAGTGTTCGGTGCCAGAAGTGACTGGGCGCCTGGAAGGCGTGAAACACCGCCCTGGTCTCCAGAGCGTTGATGTGGAGCATAAGCTCCTGATCGGACCAAGACCCTTGTGTCTTGTGTATCCCCAGATGGGATCCCCAGCCCGAGTCTGAGGCATCTGTGGTGAGAATTTGGGTAGGAACAGGGGAATGGAAAGGAGTTCCAGCTGACAGATTGAGAGATCCTGCCACCAGCGAAGATCTCTCTGTGGGCTGTTGGAGATCATGACCTTTCTGGTTCATGTCATCCAGTCCTCTGATCCCACTGGACTGGAGAGACCACTGGGTGACCCTTATGTGAAGTCTGGCTAGGAGTACTGTGGAAATGGCCGCAGCCATCGGTCCCAACAGACAAAGCATGGCATGTGCTGGGATCACGAGTCTGGGCCATGAGGTGGCTTGAGCAACTAAGTCTTGGCTCGATCCAATGGCAGAAGAGCCTTGCTCTGAACTATATCTAGTACTGCTCCAATGAATTGGAGCCATTGGGATGGTACTAGCTGGGATTTGGGCAAATTGACTGTGACACCCAGAAAGGAAAATAAATTCAGAGTGAAAGAGACAGCCTCTTTCAGGCTGTACGGAGAGGAGTGCTGCGAGGAGCCAGTCGTCCAGGTAGAAGAAAATGTAAATGCCCCAGGTGAAGAAAAGATGCAACCACTGCAAAACACTTCGTGAACACCCGAGGGCTGAGGAAAGGCCAAAGGGAGTGCTTGGAACTGAAAATGGTTCTCCAGGAAAGTAAAACAGAGAAAGTGGTGATGGGCCGGAGGATAGGGATGTGCAGTAGGCATCCTGCATGTCCAGAGAGCACTGCCAAGAGCTTGGATGGAGCAGGGGGGAGCCCCAGAAGGGTCAACTATCACGAAACCTCTTGTACTCGACAAAGAGGTTTAGCGTGCTGAGATCAGGATCGAGTCTCTGATCGTCCGTCTTCGTTAGGACTAGGAAGGCGTGTGAGTAAAATCCTTCCTATTTGATCTTGAGGGACTGGTTCTATTGCCTTCTTTAGTAGAAGGACCTGGATCTCTTGTTAGACAATGGGGATCTGATCCCTGGGATAGACAGACTGTCTCAGCGGATGAGGGACAGAATCTCGGAAAACTCTATCGAGTGACCCGCTGTATGAGTGGTAACACCCAAGATTCTGCAGTGACAAACCTCCGCCCCTCCAGGTGGAGGCGAGACCTCCCTCCACCAGTTCCTCCTTGCCTAATGTAGGTAGCAGAAGAAGGGAAAGGAGTCAGGATGCCAAGGAGAGGGAGCTTCTCGCCCGGAGGCGGCTTAGGAGCTTGGCCTGGAGAAGTTGTGCTCCTGAACCGGGGCATGTCTTTTGCCCTGATGCTTACCCTGGTTTTATTCCACCTTCTTTGATGTGAAAAGGCTGCTTTTCTGCCCTATCCGGTACATGAAGAGCACATCCTGAAGGAGTGTCTGCTCTCCTGCAGCCCAGTGATAGCATCTTTGACATCGCTACTTAAAGAGGATGGAACCCTGAAAGGGCGTCCAGAAGGGAGGACTGGATGTCTTGTGCCAGACCTGCTATCCTTAGCCAAGAAAGGTGGCGGGCATATACCCGTGGCTGCCGCTCTAGCCACTGAGGTCATATGTTCAGCGCAATGCATGACGGCAGAGGACTTTCCATCCTGACCTTGTCCAGTAACTTTTTATGAAGGGTTTCATTCTGGACCTCTAGAAGGTCCGTTCAGTTCTAGAGAGATGCCTTCTGGAATGCAACCATGTGGGACACATAGTTGAGGAGCCGAATGGCGCAAGAGGAAGAGGATAAATCTTCCGGCCAAACTGGTCCAACTGGCGAGAGTCCTTGTCCGGGGCGAGGAGCTCAAGTGCTTGGTTGGCTGTCCGGTCTGAGCGCCATGATCACCACAGAGTCAGCCTTAGGATGAGTGGTGTGCGATCTGCCTTTCTGGAGACCGCCTGGATGGATGATGGCTGCTGCCATACTATGGTCACCAGATCCTCATGAGGACCCATCCGGGGAGGGGTAGGGAGGGGATCTGAGTGGCTAAATCAGGTATTCTGTCAGTCTTTTCGTTGGGGATCCACCTCTTTGGAAGGCCAGCCTCCTGCTGCCTGAATGGTGCATGAAAAGGTCCCCGAAGGAAGGGTCCTCTGGAGGACATTTTGGGGACTCCTTAGGAGGTGCCTCCAGCGGGGACCTAGGATCCCAAGGCGAATCGAGTCCATGTCTGAGAGCTCAGAACCACTGGAGATGGAAGGATCCACCTCAGATGATCCCACAATGAGAGCACCCGATGCTGCCTGGAGGAGGCCGTGGAGGGGCCTCAGCAAGGGATGTCCCACTGACTGCCTAAATTCCGTGAGGAGCTGGGTTCTGGCATCCAGCCACCATGAAGGGCCTACTACTTGATCTGGCGGTGGAGGTGGCGGAGGCTGAAAGCCAGGTAGCCTGGGTACTGGGGGTATTGCCATGAAGGGTACTGATAGCCAGGCAAACCTTGAGGTAAATGATGTACCCAGGATATCCCGGCATTGGGTATCCTGGCGTCGAAATATCCAGTGGCATTGAGGCATGGCTAGCGTCATGTACTGAGTAGACAATGGTGGGCCACCCGGTGGCAGGGCGTGGGGGTCTGGCCTCAGGAAACCGCCTGAAGGTTCTGGACCTGCCCGGGAGGGGCCAAAGCACCACTAGGAGGCAGGATCGGAAAGGCTCAGAAGGTCCCGAGGGAGGAGGCTAAATGTCGGATCCCCAGCGGCGATGGATTCCTGTCCTGGGGCAGCAAAGACCTGGCGAAGGGGAAGTTCCGGGAGGGACCCCAGCAGAACGTCAATCAGCGATCCTGACAGGAGACAGACCACAGGATTGGGTGGCGAATCCCTGGGGCGATTAACCGAATGGATGATGAGTCACTCAGCAGCTCACTCTGTCCGATGTCGGGGCCAAAGTGGAACCTGCGGGAGAGTAGAAGGGTCCGACTGGTCAGACCTTACCGGGCTAGAGGATGTCGGAGGGCCGCTGCTAGACTTATCAGCAGGGCCATGCCCTTCAACAGAGTTGAGGTGATTTATTACTAAGCTGAGAGGCGACTGAACAGAAACTTCCAGAGGTGACCCCCAGCTCCCTGCTCACCTCGGCAGGAGGAGAAGGTCCAGCCCAAAGGGTGGGCCAGGGTACCAGAAGCAATACTCACAGTTTTGGAGGTCTCCCGCATGGCGATGGACTCTTGTCTCAGCATTTCTCCTTACTTTTCTTCTTTCTTGGGGCTGGCGGCACGACCTTTCCCTCAACTCCTGGAGCTCCTTTTCCATCTCGCCAGGCGTCGGGTAAGGAGGTGAGCCTCGATGGTCCGCCTGCGCCTGGTCCGAGTTGCCTGGTTGAAGGCCTGGCAGATGAAGCACTCCTCAGTGTTGTGCTTAGGGGCCTAGGCACAAGAGGCGAGATAATGATCATCCCCATCGCGGTTGGGCTCTGCACTTGACACTTCTTCTTCTTTGGTGAGGCATCAATTGTCGAAAAAACTAAATAGAAAGGTTATGAGCGAAGAAACTCCGACTAACGCTGCAGGCGTTTGATCGCTATTCTAGCTCATGGCGAACAAACTGAGAGGCAGTAGGAAAGAACTGGGGCCAGGCAGGACCGCCTTTTATAGTCGGGCTGATCACATCACCAACGCCGGGCGGTCCTCACTGATGAGTTTGCCGTTGAACCTGACGCTAGGGGAAGTAGTCCTATATGTGAAGACCTATATGTGAAGACCTACTGCAGAAACCCTCTCAAAGTAAGATCAACATATACCACTCCTAGAACTACTATTACAGGTGAGTGCAAGCGGGTTGTGTGGTGGGGTAAATAAGTGACACAAGACCTCGATTTATGGTTAACACACCTGTTCTCAGTGTGATGTTTATTAGTTCAAAGGACTATTTTTTGCAATAGATACATACAAAATAAACAACCATAAATGAAAATAAGTCTTAAACGTCAGACAATAATTTATAAGAAGAAAAAATAATAACAATATAAAATAGCTCTTCCTTGAGCTCCAGAACTCCCTACCTTGGTAGTCCTGCCACAGAGTAGTTAATTTTTTTAAACACAATTTATTATGATCTTCTGTGCTATGAGACAACCTCCCTTACTCACTCCAAGGTTGATCTACCACTTCAATGCACCTGGGAAACAAAAACCCAGGGAAGAGTACACAGTGGGGGTGAGATAATAACAACAACAAAAATGGAAAGGGACCTGAGGTAGTCATATCAGATGACCTTAAGGCGGGCAAACAATGTGAGAAGGCAGTAAGGAGGGCTGGTGGGTTACTGGGATGCATAGGGAAGGGCATCACCAGTAGAAAACAGGAAGGTGTTATCCCTCAGTACAGACAGATGATGAGACCTCATCTGGAATACTGTGTCCAGTTCTGGAGACCCCATCTCCACAAGGACATAGACAGGATGAAGGCTGTCCAGAGAAGGGCAACTAAAATGGTTCAGGGTCTGCACCAGAAGACATACAAAGAGAGATTAAAGAAGCTTACTATGCATACACTCAAGGAGAGGAGGAAGAGGGGACATAATAGTCCAAGAGGGTAGCATCTTTCAGAAAAGAGATGTGCAAGAACAAGGGGCACAATCTGAAGATAGGGGATGGCTGAGAGGTAATGTGAGGAAGTATTTTTCACGGAGAGGATTGTGGATACACGGAACAGCCTTTGTGAGTAGGTAGTGGAGGCAAAACAGTGGGGAATTCAAGAATGTATGGGACAGACAAGGTAACTTTAGTGGGGGTAGGAGGAAGTAGGCTGTTGGTTAACTAGGATTTGCAGCCTATCCATTAGGTAGGGAAATGGGCATTCTAGGTAGGCCAAGTGGTCCTTATCTGCCGTCATGTTCTACGTTTCTATATTTCTGAGCACTAGGCAGCTTATATACTCCTCCCCAGTATGTCATTAGGTCAGCTGATCCACTCAAATCTGAAAAATAATCCTTCCTCCTCTAGTACACACATGATAGAAGATCAGCTTGACCATATGCTCATATAATAATACTGGTATTATTAGAAATACTACTTGTCCTCCTTTTGGCAGTACAAGACAAGACACATAGAAATATCTGTCAATTGCCTGTTTGTTTTGTAGCTTCTCCCCATCTGAATTTGAGTGACAGCTGTCATCTCCATATAACAGCCTCATCATGGGCTGCTGGCTCTTAAGGGCTCATTTTCAAAACTCGTAGCGCTCAGGTAGGAATAAACATTTCTCAAACAAAAAGAAAGCAAACATGTTTATTTTTATATGGCAAACGTTTCTCTTGTGCATGATAATCTCCTAGGCAGGACTGTTACATAACCCCTGTAAGCAGCTACTAAACCCAGGGCTGAAAAGACAAGCCGTTGGTAAAAATTTAATTTCAGCTTATTTCTTTTCTGTGTAAACCTAGAGGCACATCAGTCGCTCGATAATACATTCCCCGACAACTCGCTCCGACCACTCGCTCCCCACTAACGCTCCCTCTTTCTCACTCCCGTCGATTCACTCCCGTTATGATCAGACAAACGGTTAGTCCATTGCAAATGCTGAGCAACAAGTACAAGGCTACTCACTATGAATAGGCAGAGAAATGTGGGCAATAAACACGCTGTCACTACTAGGCAAAGCAATTCTGAGCAACAAGTACAATGCTTCAAAAGAGGCATGACAATTAAATGCTATGCATTAAGTCACGATTAACAAGCAGGGATTCATTAAATTAATTTTACCTTATCTGTTTGCAGTAGTCATGCATTCACGCATGCCGCTGATCACACGCTGTGATGCTGCAGACGTCGTTGCCATAGTAACCATTATATCCAACCATAGATCCACCAAGATAAAGGAAACTTTATTTAAATTTTAAAATCACAGTCTAATGTCGATGTCGAATCAGTATTCAAAACAGTGTGCAATGCCTCTTAGGAATTCTTTGGTGTGCGTTGCTCAAACTTATCAAGTACTGTTTCAAGTCGTGTTGCACTATCCTTGTATGCCCTCTTTGCTGTGATTGGTTGATTGCCAGCAATTAACTGTTCAATCTCTGCATCCTTTTCTTGAATGCACTTAATGCCATCAATAAACTTCCATAATGTTGGGTGTGCCATGCAGAGTATTGCCTTCATCCCTCTATGAAATGCCTCCAGAGCATTGTTTATCGGGCTGTTTTTCAGTGACAGTCTCATGGTGATTCCACAACTGAATTGCATATTGTGGCTGCCTAACGCCTGTCCCCCATCTGTTCCTATGCCCCACCCATGTGTCTTCAAAATAGCCAATGATGGGCTCTAATCCGGGGAAAATGTTTAGTGTTTCATCTGTTATTTCTTCAAATCTACTAATAACCTGATTCGGGGATAGAAATGTCAATGCAGGTAAATAACGGCACTTGTTGTTGAATTCACTGTCTTGGGCATATCTCTGTACTAGTCCTCTGCTTGTATTTTCAGTACACACATTGAGAAAAATGAAAAAACACCCAACGTGATTAGCATTTGGGAACACTAGTCTGAAAGCTTGAATGGTTGCCTTCTCAAAGTACATCATGATTACTGCTGGGTCCAGACAGGGGTTCAAAACTTTTAAAGCATTAAGTAGCCTTTAAATGTTTCCTGCATTTACGGGTAGTAATGCAAATACTGCAGCTGAATTCTTCTAAATATTCCCCAATATACAGTACAATTGATGAAAAAGTGGGGAAGCGACACTGAAAGGTTCCATCAAGCGTACCAATGTTGCATTGTCTAAAAATAAGGTTTGATTCTGTGCCAAATACCAGAATTCTGTCAGTGCATGGGCACTGTCATACAAAAAGAAAATTAACTTCACTGCCCTCTGCACACTTAAAAGTCCTGTACTGCTGTGGTAGCACTATCTCAGTCAGGTCTCGAGGGTTTGGAGGAGCACCTGACAGCGTAATCGCTGTATAGTGCGCTTAAGATTTTTGTCAACAATTTTCCCTGTGCAGCTAAAGACACAATTTCTTTGCAGAAAAGAACAACCTGAGCAGTTGTGTCTTGTGTGCACTGCCTCTCCTTAGCAGTATTGACAGTCTGTGCCCTCTCAACTGCTGTTGGGTCCGGTGCATGAGTGTGTTTGCTAAAGGTAGCAATTATGCAGGGTACTAGTAACTCTCTGTATGTACCCTTGCATTGCATGTTTGACCTTCTTTACTGCAAACTCACACTGCCATATAGACTTTCCATTGTAGCCCCGCTGATGAGTGTATACATAGTTGTCAGCATCCACCAATTTCTTTTGTTGCGCTCAGACATGATGAAGTGAGCAGCCATGGTTGCACTATGAAGATTGAATGCAGGTCACTACAATTGCATCATATTTAATGATTTACTAAACTGCATAGTTAATTAATTGTTTAATAGTTAAATCGGCAGTACGGGAGCGATTTACCATGGAGTGTAATTAGCGGGAGTGAATCTGGGCAGGAGGCGGCGGTCGGGAGGCGGACGACACGGAGTCAATTCTGGGGAGTGAACTGACATAGACCCAACCTAGAGAGGGGTTCCATTCATTGACGATTCTGGAGGCAAGAGTCAATGAAAGTGAAAGTGAGGTAGAAGACTTGGTTTGCTGGCTAAGGCACCTAGCTTCACCTGAGCTCTTTCCTTCTAAGACTGCTTGAAAGGCAGAGTAGAGAACTTACCAGAGCAAGGGAGAAGGATTAAGACTTAGTTTGGCTACAGATTTACTGTGTGGTGGTGTTTTTATTTTTTACTCACAGGGATTGCTACTGTTTGTTGTTAACATTTCATTGCTTTATTTTTCTCTGATTCAAATTATTGTTGCTGGTATACCTTCTTCTGCATTATTACAAGGTGTGCCTACAGGTGTGTGCTAACAGATTACTGCTGTAATCTTCTGATTCAAATTGACTTTTGCAAAGTATATCTTCTGTTACTGCTTTATTTTTCTCTGGAGCAAAGTGTTTCTTACAGGTATATCTTTCTGAAATTACTGTATTACAGGTGGAGCTTACATTTTGTGACTTTTTATCATTGGGCTAAGCAAAATTACTGTTTGACACTGTGTTTTATTTTTTTCTTGTTTGTTGAAAAGGTTTGTTGTCTCAGAGGTGTTTCAGTCTCCTTCTCACATTGAAGGAGCTAATTGCTTTTCCTCCCAGCTCTTCCAAAGGATTAGGTGTGTATGTGGGGTGGAGCTGGCAAACTGTCAGTAATTTCCAACAGAAAGAAGGGTTAAAAGTCAGGTTAGTTGATATCTTGAGGTAGAAGACTTGGTTTGCTGGCCAGGCACCTAGCTTCACCTGAGCTCTTTCCTTCTAAGACTGCTTGAAAGGCAGAGTAGAGAAACTTACCAGAGCAAGGGAGAAGGATTAAGACTTAGTTTGGCTACAGATTTACTGTGTGGTGGTGTTTTTATTTTTTACCACAGGGATTGCTACTGTTTGTTGTTAACATTTCATTGCTTTATTTTTTCTCTGATTCAAATTGTTGTTGCTGGTATACCTTCTTCTGCATTATTACAAGTGTGCCTACAGGTGTGTGCTAACAGATTACTGCTGTAATCTTCTGATTCAAATTGACTTTTGCAAGGTATATCTTCTGTTACTGCTTTATTTTCTCTGGAGCAAAGTGTTTCTTACAGGGTATATTCTTCTGAAATTATTACAGGTGGTGCTTTACAGGTTTTACAGTTTTATCTAACATTAGGATAAGCTTTCAGGGTTACTGCATTTGTTGTTGACTGATTGTTTCTGCTCTACCTCCTTGTTCTTTCGTCTGTGGTTCTTTCTTTTAGGCAGGAAAGGGCCCAGCCACCCACCCCATCCCCAACCACCCCACGCCACACTCTTTTTATAGGGTACCACAGTTGTGACATTTCCTGTGACAGAGCAGGAAGGGGCGGATCAGTGGGGTCTCACAAGGTGATCTCATTTACAATTAGTAATTTAACTTGTTATAACAAGTTAAACAAAGCACAATTAAACCATTACTTGCATTTTTTTTTTTTTTTTTTTTTTTTTCCTTCTAATTACTCTGACTAGTTACAAACCCAGCAACTTATTTGTAATGGATTTCATTAACTGCAGGTACTGTGGAACAATTTTCAGAAGGACAGTCTTACAGGATTTAGGACACTGTCCTCATGCTGGGCCTTTGGAGATCTTAGGTCTCAGCTCCGGCAGCATGGGCAGAGATTGCACGCCTCAAATTTCATATTGAAGAGGAAATACATTATAAGAACCACCCGCCATTTCCCCAGCATCCAACAGAAAAACCTCGGACTCAGAGGGTAGTTGGTCCAGGAGGTTGGCAGGTGGTTAGGAGGAGCAAATCAGGTGCCCATCACTCTCTGCTCCAACACATTACCTCCAAAACCATATAAACACTAGAAACAGGTATCTGCCTCTATCTCTGAAATCAAATAAAGAGGCAGAAGACACTGCAGAGCAGGACACTGCGCACAGGAGCTGGCACAACAATACTCACCCAAATCAGGAACCAAAACTAAACAAGCACAAAGGAAATCCAAAAACTTCTGATCATAGGAGACTCCATGATTCGGGAGTTGATACCCATCTCCAGCCAGGGTGATGGTCAGATGTCTCCCAGGTACATCAGCATGGAGAGACACTGACCGCATTACTAAATTGTTCACAAAGCAGGAGAAAACATTGATGTCCTAGTACACATAGGGACTAACGATCTCCGCAGCCGGTCAGTTGTGGAGACCAAGGAACACCTGACTAGGCTGGGTGACAAACTATCATCTATTTCGTCTGCATCTCCTTCTCTGAGATCCTGCCAGTCTGGGAGAAGGGAGCAGATGGACGAAGGTCAGAGAAGGGGAGATAGGGGAGCTAAACACGTGGCTCAAGGACTGGTGCCAGAAAAAGGACACAGATTTGTAGGGAACTGGCAACAGTTCTGGGGAGCGAAAGTTCTTTAAATTTGATGGACTGCATCTGACTAAGGAGGGAGTCAGTGCATTGGGGCAGAAGTTTGACGCCTTTGCAGAATATTTAAACTAGCAATGGGAGAGGGGGCACCCTCATACGTCAATGGAAAGAACACCTCCCCTCAGCTAGTGGTCAAACAGGAATTCAGCGTGTTTGCCGCTCATTTGCATCACCAGGTAAGAAAAAGGTTTGTCTCCCCACACGATGCACAGGGTAATGCCAAACTTCACCCAACAACTAACACACCAAAATCTGGCCAATGGAAAATCATGTACACAAATGCTCCACAGCCTGGGAAATAAGATCCCAGACCTGCAGGCAATAATGTCAGAGGCTAAACTGGACATAGTAGTAATTAGTGAGACGTGGTTTACCAGTAACCACACTTGGGAGACTTCAGTACCTGGCTATGTATTGTCTAGAAGAGACCGAGGTGCAAAAAGGGGAGGAGTGGCCCTGTATGTTAATGAAAATATCAAAGCTACAGAAATTCAGAATACACATAATGAGCCAGAAGAACTGTGGGTCACCCTGGAAACAGGAAATGGGACAGCCATAAGAACTGGGGTTGTCTACAGGCCCCCAGACCAGAGGGAGGACATAGACACATTACTGTTAGAAGATATACAAAACATGACAGCTAAAGGGAGGTTCTGATAATGGGAGACTTCAACATGCCAGATACAGATTGGTCAATACCAGCAGGAACATCGCCAGAACTAGACACATAGTGGATTCCTGCAGGGAGGGCCTCAAACAACTGGTACAGCAACCCACAAGAGACAGGGCTATCCTAGATCTAGTACTGACTAACAAAGAAGGATCACAGATCTCCAGGTAGAAGGTCACCTGGGGCCAGTGACCATCACATGGTATGGTTCAATTTGTTACTACATCTAAATCATCCCATTCCAAGGCAAAAATATGGGACTTCAGAGGAGCTGACTTTGATAAGATGGCCAACAGAGTTAAGCTAGCCCTGGCAAAAAGAAACACAGGTGAGGGAGGTACAGGCAAAGTGGGCAAGCATTAAGGATACAATACTTGAAGCAACATCCCATTGTGTTAGACAGAAAAGGAAGTGTAAAGAAGAAGGAAACCACTTTGGTTCTCAAATACAGTAGCAGAAAAGGTCAGAGCCAAAAGGCTGGCCTTCAGAAAATATAAGGGAACACAGCGGGATGAAGATAGGAGGCATACCAAACTGCCCTAAGGGAAGCAGGTAAGGCAGTAAGGCAGGCAAGTCCCAAACTGAGGAAACACTAGCACGGACAGTAAAAGAAGGTGACAAGACTTTCTATAGATACATTAGTGAAAGGAGAAAGTCCAGAGGGGGTATTAAGCTTTAATGGAGAAAAGGAGCATGTGAGAGGAGGACCCTGTAAAGGCATCTATCCTAAATAGATACTTTTGCTCAGTATTTACTGAAGAGAAGGTAGGGCAGGGCCACAGCTCAGCATCATGGACACAGCGGGAGGGAGGTGAGCACTACCCCTTCACAAAGAAAGGGTCCTACAAGAGCTTGCTAAGCTCAGGGTGGATAAGGCAATGGGACCTGATGGCATACATCCCAGGGTACTTAAGGAGCTAAAGGAGGAACTAGCAGAGCCTTTAGCAGAATTGTTTAGTGAGTCTCTGAGCACAGGAGAGGTCCCAGAAGACTGGAGAAGGGCTCATGTGATCCCACTCCACAAGAGTGGTAGCAGGAGGAGGCGGGGAACTACAGACCGGTCAGTCTTACCTCAGTAGTGGGCAAGATTATGGAGGCACTCCTTAAGGAAAGGATAGTGCAACACCTGAACCATAGGGCACAGGATCCAAGACAGCATGGGTTTACAAAGGAAGGTCCTGTCAAACTAATCTCATAGATTTCTTTGACTGGGTAACCAGAGTGGTGGACCAAGGGGAGCAGTTGATGTCGCCACCTTGACTTCAGCAAAGCTTTTGACACTGTTCCACATAGAAGATTGATAAAAAGCTAGGTAGGCTCGGGTGGGTCAGAAGTTGGTCAACTGGGGGCAAACTGGTTGACTGGCAGAAAAACAGAGTGGTGGTAAATGGTATACAGTCAGAAGAGATGCAAGTCACAAGTGGGGTACCTCAGGGATCAGTCCTGGGGCCAGTCCTATTCAACATCTTCATTAGTGACCCAAGAATGGACTAGAGGGTAAGGCTTGTCTGTTTGCAGATGACACAAGATCTGCAACAGAGTAGATGATCCAGATGGGGTGGGCAGAATGAGAAGAGATCTGGATAAACTAGCTAAGAATGGTCAGAAGAGTGGCAACTGGGATTTAATGCAAAGAAGTGCAAAATCATGCACATAGGGAAGAGAAACCTGAAGCCACTTATAGGCTGGGAGGAGTTGCTAGCAGTCACAAAGGAAGAAAGAGACTTGGGCATCATCATCACTGATGACCTAAAATCATCCAAGCAGACCTCTAAAGCAGTAGGTAAGGCTAGGGGATGTTAGGATGGATTAGTAGGGTATCACAAGTCGTAAGAGGGAGGTAATCAATCCCTCTGTACAAGACATTGGTTAGGCCCCATCTGAGTACTGGTGGCAGTATTGGAGGCCACACCTTCACAAGGACATTAACCAAATTGAGGCAGTCCAGAGAAGGGCAACCAAATGGTGCAGGACTGCATCAGAAGACATATGAGACAGATTAACGGAGCTCAATATGTATATCCTTGAGCAAAGGAGGGAGAGAGGTGATATGATCGAGACATTTAAACACCTTAAGGGCATAAACAAGGTGAAAGAGTCTAACATGTTTAAATATAAGAAAATAGCAGGACAAGAGGACACAGCATGAGATTACAGGAGGCCGATTAAGGGGGAATGTGAGGAAATTCTTTTTCACAGAAAGGTGGTAGATGCATGGAATGGCTTACCACAAGAAGTGGTGGCTATGAATACAGTGCAGGGCTTCAAACAGGCATGGGATAGGCATAAGGAGCAATACAAATGACTATGAATAGATAGGTACACTGACAGAGCAAGGCCGATGGCACATTATAAGGTAGAAAAGAAATGGGCGAACTGGATGGGCCTTGCGGTCCTTATCTGCAGTCAACTTCTGTTTCTAAAGCCTTTCTTTCAAAGCTCAGATGCGCCGTGAGCAATTTCCTGTTTAAAACAGTCTCCTCCCTCTTGCAACAACGGGAGAAGCTCTCTGCATTTCGACGCCTCTCCGTGGCAGATTACTGCAGCCTCGCTTCCCAGATTATTTCTCAGGAATCAGTAAGCTTTTCTGATACCCGCAATAAACGGCTGCAATTTCCCACTCTTGGAGCCAAGCTGAACACGGCTTCTTTTAGGCAACAGATGTCCCATTCTTTTCACAAAATCCCCATATACGGGTTATGCTATAGTGCAACCAAGATTGGGGCATATTTCATAAAATACCTCGGTTCTGTTTTTACTGGGAAGCATACCCAGTCCAGGGAATTCTACAGAACTACAATGAACCTGTCTTTTCTTTCTGGTTCTTGTTCTATTTCTGTGCAGGCATAAGGCAGGGATATAAAATCATTATAAAGTGGAATAGACAAATCAGGCAAGATACTATTATGGGTGGCCTATCTATGATAGTAGAAAGGATATAATTAGATATATAGAGTAAGCAGATTGCATACTGCAGTAGACTTTTAGAGGAAAAGAAATGCCAAAGCCTGCATTCAAAAAGAGGGTCAAACTACTACCCCAAGGTCAAGCGGAAACTAGTGGTGACACCCATCTTGTTTCCAAGACAACCCTACCCAATTTATCTGCAGGGATGACCCATCGCCCACCCTCACTTGGTAGCTCCACCCAAGGTCCTTTAAATGCATATAAACACTTGAGTAATACTCACAAGTATACCTAAGATACTCGAATATAACCTCTGGGGTGTCTAAAACATTTTCACATAAAGACATTTTAGACAACATCAACAGGTATATTTCCATCACACACAGGTTCAGTTACATTACAGACAGGAGCTCCATAGCTCAACAAGAAATCGGCATTCATGTTGGGTACCAGCATGGTGCCGAACGGTAAATATGTGGGTTGCAGTGCCAAAATACCACCACATTATCAAATTATTATGATCGTTCTTATGGTGTATAAAACAAAGCGGGTTATGATCAGTAACCAGCGTGAATGTCACTCCTCACAAATAGAACCATAATGCCTCAATGACCCACTTGGCCACTAGGCATTCTTGCTTCACAGTTGAGTACTTCTGTTCACGATCATGGAGTTTATGGTGAAATGTACAGGACTAGATGTTCTTCATCCTCAACAGTCTGACTCAAGACAGCCCCAATACCTGTGTATAAGGCATCAGTATGAACCTCGAAAGGCTGACTAAAATCTGGACCACGAAACCAGTGGAAGAACATAGTACCACTTTTATTTCTAAAAAGCCTTCACACTCTGGAGTCCATTTTATTTTGTTACCAAAGTTTTTCTTAGGTCAGTTAATGGGCTTCCACAGCTTCAAATTGGGATGAATCTATAGTAGTAGTTTCAACCTAAGAAACGAGCGATGTTTCTTCGCTCTGGTTGGGGACAGTTGGCTACTGTCTCAGCTTTATCAATTTCAGGTTTGATGTTTCCATTACCTAACACAAAGCCCTAAGTATCTGGTTTCAGACATAGCCAAAGAACATTTTTCGGGTTGATGGTCACCCTGCTTTGGTAATTGAGCTAATGACAGCTCTTAAGTGTGCCAAATGAGTGTTCCAATCCTAACTTCCTCATGAACTAATTTTTTCAGCATTCGTTTCAGCGTTTGGTTAAAACTCTTGGATGCGCCATCTGTATGGGGATGATAAGGGAAGTGTGAACAGCCACTATACCCAGCAACGATATAACTCCTTAACAATTCCACATTAAAATTGGAATCTCTGTCAGTATTTCTTAGGTATGCCTACCCTACTGAACAACTCCACTAACTCTTCCGCTATTTTGGGAGTGATAACTGACCTTATGGGGATGGCTTTGGGGTATTTTGTCACATAATCATATACAACCAGTACGTATTGGTTCCCTAAGAGCTTTTGTTTAGTGGGCCCACCACATCCACCCTGATCCGCTCAAACGTGGTTGTCACAAGGGTAATGGTATCAAAGGACTTCATCCTTCTTCCTACTTGGGTAACAAGCTGGCAGGCCTCACACTCTCTGCAGTATCGAGCTACATTCTCAAGTATTTTGGGGCCAAAAGAAATGTTGAGTTAGCCTGCCCGGGGTCCTATCTCCCGTATGTCCTTCCCAGGGTAAGTCACGGCTTAAATATAAAGATCATCTCTAAAACAGGAGGGTACCAGTAATTGTTCAACAACTTCTTTTGTCACTGGGTTTGTACACACCCTATACAGTAAATCATGTTTCATCACTATCCTTGGGGCACCTGGAGTCTGTAATTTTCCACCAGTTGGAAAAAAGGCTGCAAACTCACATCATCTTTTGTTCAGCAACAACATTGGCTTCTACAAAATCATTCTGCACATTTTCGGTGTTAACCTTTCTGTTTATCATGCCATTGTCTCTGTACTTTCTTCTTCAGGTTGTGGAACAATTTGGTTTACCTAGGTACATCAACCATCTCATCCTCGAAAGGAAAAATGTCCCCAACTTTTGTTGTCTCTTCTCCTGCACTGTTGTGTTTACAGCAGTGACAGTTCCCTTTATCAGGCATTAAGCTGGCAAAGTCCAGGAAATCATGCCTGATAACCACTGGTACTGGCAGGTGTAGTACCAATCTTGTTGTCAACGTGGCTGTTCCTCTCCGTCACCATGTTTACTGGCAATTGCGGCATATACGGGTGCCCCATGAACGCATACCACACTCATAGGAGGGCCTCTTTTCTTTCTTTGTTACCAATTCTGGGTGAATTAATGTTTGCTTGCTTCCGAATCTATCAAGGCAGTTACATTTTTATTTTCTACCTTTACCTTGGTGAAAAGTAACCGATTTATCAATGCCAGATGGGTTGTTTCTCCTCTCCTAGTTGGGCAATATAGTGCAGATGTATCCATTGCCCTTGCAATTCCAACAGATAATGTCTGCTGGGTAGGGTCGTCCACTAGCACCACCCCTGTTGTCTTTCCGCCTTCATATCTCCCATATCTCGGTTGTTCATAACCTGGTCTCATGAGTGGGCTGGTTTAGTGTTGGTATTTTCAAATACTTGGCACCTCCTTCCTTTACATTCTGGTGGCAGTGAGATAGTTATCCACCAAGGTAATGGCAATTTCTGCTGTTTCAGGGTTGTGCTCCTTACCCAAAGCTGTACATCACAGGGCAGGACTTGTAGGAACTGTTCACCCACTATAGTATCTACCACATCATCTACTGTTTTCCCTCCAGCTGTATCCATTTATTACACAGGTCTTGTAATCTTATAAAGACCTCTCTGGGGTGTCTTGGGTCTGGAATTTTAGAGCTCAGAACCTTCGCGGTACATTTCAGTATTAATGTCACACCACTTTAAAACTTCCTTTTTACTACAGTAGATCATCTACGTATTGAGTGGTTTTTGTGCATATTACTGCTGTACATTACTGTACGCTAACTGTGCTGTCCCTGTTAGGTGTGGAGCTAGTCGTACCACCCACTGTGTCTGTGGATCTGGACAACCTCACAAAAGTGGTAAGATATCCTCTATACCATCTGATGATGTCATCTTTGTCAGCTTGATATCCTTTGGGTTTGGTTGAGCCTAGCCCATCCTGACCTCTACCTGCCCCCAAGTTATGTAAAGCCGCGTAGCATCTCTGCCCACCTGGTATCCTGTCTTCTCCTTTGTGTTCTTTCTCTCACTCCATATCAATCTGTCTGATGGCCAGCCATCGCAGCAATTCGGGTAATCCCTCCAGTGTTCCTCTGGATACATCCTCCGCTCCTCTTGCTTCTGATCCTATTCCTCATCCTCCTAGTCCTTTGTTCTCTGTGGTTTAGTCACCGGTCCTAATCTGGGTATCAGGGTCTCTCCAGATCTCACTACCTGGGGCTCATTTTCAAAACTCCCAGCTCAGGTAGGAACAAATATTTCTCAAACAAAAGAAAGCAAATATGTTTATTTTTACATGGCAAAGATTTCTCTTGTGCATGATAATCTCCTAGGCTGGACTGTTACACATAACCCCTGTAAACCGCTACTAAATCCGGCAGCTGAAAGACAAGCCATTGGTAAAACATTTAATTTCAGCTTATTTCTTTTTGTGTAAACCTAGAGAGAGGTTCCATTCATTTACACAGGACAGACCCTCCTTACTTTAGCAGTTTGACGATTCTGGAGGTGCGAGTCAATGAAAGTCAAAGCCTTTCACTTTCAGGGCTCAGACGTGCCGTGAGCAATTTAGACAGTTTAAAAACAGTCTCCCTCTCTGTAACAATGGGAGGCGTGTCTCCATTTCAGTTTCTCCCATGGCAGATTACTGCCACTACACTTCTTGGATTACTTCTCCGAGAATCAGTCGACTTTTCTGATACCGCGCAATAAATGGCTGCAATGTCCCACTTCAGCTAAGCTGAACACAGCTTCTTTCAGGAACAGATATCCCATTCTTCACAAGATCCCACATGGGTTGTGCTATAGCGCAAATGTGCATTGGGGCATATTTCATAAAATACCTCATCCTGTTTTCACTGGGAATCATACCAGTCCAGGGAATCCTACAGGACTACAATGAACCTGTCTTTCATTTCTGGTTCTTTTACTATTTCTGTGCAGGCAAAAGGCAGGGATATAAAATGATTATAAAGTGGGAATAGACAAGTGAGGCAATATACTATTATGGGTGGCCTACCCATAATAGTAGAAAGGATATAATCAGATATATAGAATAGGCAGACTTGCTACCGCAATAGACGCTTAGGGGAAAAGAAATGCCAAAGCCTGTGCTTGAAAGGAGTAACAACTACCACAGTGAGTAAATACAGGTTACTTACCTGTAACAGGAGTTCTAGGAGTAGTATATGTTGTTCATCCATACTTACTGGCAGGTTCCTTGCCGCTTTAAATCTTGCCAGAAGGTCTTCAGCTGGCTCCTCCCACCCACCCGGGTGGTAAAACTCTCGGCTCTGCCCCATAAATCAGATCTATCGCTGGAAACTAGGTTGTGTTAATAAGGCCGGGAGGTCAAGGGCTGTGTGGATGAACAACATATACCACTCCTATAAAGTACAGTTACATAAGAACTTACCGTAACAGTAGATCTTCAAGAGAGGCTCTTGCAGTAGGTAATGACATATAGGACTTGGCGTCAGCAGGCGGCAGGACCCCAAAAAATTTCTAGCTAGCAGTCCTGGCGAGGGACCCCCATGTCAGGTGACTGGCATCAGACGACGCCGTATAAAGGGCAGTCCCCACGCCTGCTCCAGTTCTTTCCGCCACAGGCCCGGAAGGCCGGACAAGAGAGAAGCAGATATTCCCTCAATGGAAAAGGAGCTGAAAAAGCCTAGGGGATGGAGGCGGCAAGGTATTACCTACTGCAGAGCTCTCTCGAAGATCTACTGTTACGGTAAGTTCTTACGTAACTGTACTATCTTACTGAGAGGGCTCTTGCAGTAGGTAATTACATATAGGACAGAATCCAAGCAGTCTGGAACAAATGAAAGGCACCAGGAGGAGGAACTACTCCAAGAAGTAGCAGAAAACTTTGCAGACCTCAAGACAGGAGGCCTTGCAAGACCGCTAAGTCAAGCTGCTCTACAGCGGAGGCAATGTCAAACTATAATGTTTCAGAAAGGTATGGACGGAAGTCCAAATGGCGGCAGCACAGATGTCCGCAGACACATTCTTGAAACAAGCCGCAGAGGCTGCTACTCCATGAGTGGAGTGACCCCTGACTTGACCTGGAAGGGTCTTGTTGTTCTTGTCATAACAGAAAGTGATGCAATGAGCCAACCACTTTGATAGGCATTGCTTGGAAACAGCATTGCCTTCCCTTTTGTGAGCAAAGAGACGAACAACTGATCAGTCTTTCTGAGATCCTTTGTCCTATCGGTGTAGTATCTCAGAA
Organism: Neoceratodus forsteri; assembly: GCA_016271365.2. Classification (NCBI taxonomy): domain Eukaryota; kingdom Metazoa; phylum Chordata; order Ceratodontiformes; family Ceratodontidae; genus Neoceratodus; species Neoceratodus forsteri. The sequence goes on along the minus strand of CM057449.1, from coordinate 327,919,780 downwards.
TCCTGTGAACATCCATGGTATGGAGCAAATATTCTCCCTGGTTGGAGTACTGCATGAAGAAGGCAGGTAACTCAATAGACTGATTTAAGGTAGACTCCGCTACCACTTTGGAAGAAACTTAGGGTTCATGCAAGAGCAACTCTTTCTTTGTGAAAAATCAGATAGGGAACTTTACACATAAGGGCCTGGAGCTCGGAAATTCTTGAGCAGAAGTATGGCCACCAAGAAGAGCGTCTTTCACGAAGAAACTTCAACTCTGCGGAAGCACGAGGCTCGAAGGAAGGAAAGGTAAGTTTCTCAAGAGCGAAGTTCAAATCCCAAGGGGAGCAAGAGTCCGGACAGGGGCCTGAGATGAAGGACCCTCTGAGAAAAGTCTTGGATACCTCTAATTGGGCAAAGGTTTTATCAGTGAAAGGAACATGGTAGGCTGAAATAGCGGCCATGTGGACTTTCAAAGAGGAATGACTGAGACCCAAGTCGAAGAGGTGAAGTAAATAATCGAACAGAATGGCCACAGGACAGGAGAAAGGCTCCACGTTCCTGGAGGCAGCCCAAATGGAAAATCTCTTCCATTTCATTGCGTAGGTGGACCTAGTGGAGGGTTTTATAGCCTCCACCAAAATCTCGGCCACCTTAGGAGAGATGCCGAATCGAGATTGGGCTAGGTCTGCAGGAGCCAAGCATGAAGTTGAAGGGATCTGAGTCCCGGATGGACCAGGGTCTCCTGATCCTAGGTCAGCAATCCTCGAGATAAAGGAAGAGGAAGAGGAGGAACCTCTGAGTATTGCTGTAGAAGAGAGAACCAGATTTGCCTGGGCCAGAAAGGAGCGATCAGAATCATTCTCGCTCGTTCTTTTTCAAGCTTCTGCAGCACACGAGGACCAGAGGAATTGGGAAAAGCATAGGCGAATCTGCCTTCCAGCTTAGAGATACAGCGTTGTTCCAGAAGCGCCTCGCTCTGGGCGAGCGAGCAAAAGGTGGGAAGTTTTGTGTTTTGGGAAGAGGCGAACAGATCTACCTGTGGAGTCCCCCAAAGCTGGAAGATGTCTTCTAGAACCTTTTGGTCAGTTCCCAATCATGTGGCATAGCCGAGGCGACTTAGCTTGTCTGCCAGGGTATTGTCGACTCCTGGAACATGGATCGCTGTGAGGTGAAGGTTGTGAAGCATTGCCCAGTCCCAAACCCTCACTGCATCCTTGCACAGCAGGTAGGATCGAGTCCCTCCCTGCTTGTTGATGTACCACACCACGCACATGTTGTCTGTTTGAACAGCTAGGTAACAGGGAAGGATGTATTGGTGAAGGGCTTGGAGAGCATACAGAACTGCTCATAGATCGAGCACACTTGATGTGGAGAGTTAACTCCAATCTGGACCATAAGCCCTGGGTTGGGTGAGGACCCAGATGGGCTCCCAACCTTTCATCATGCGTCCGTGGTCAGAGTCTGGGAAGGGGAGGATGACAGAAGGGACCCCAAAAGGTTCTCTCGAACCATCCACCATTGCATGTCTCTTGTCATCGGCAAGGGAGATCAGCACCAGATGATCTAGGTCGTCTCTGAGTTGATCCACACTGAGAGCGGAGAGTCCACTGAGAATCCTCATATGGGAGCCGCTCCGCCGGAACCGCCGGGATGGCGCCACCATAAGCCCCAAAAGCCGGAGCACCGACCTCGCTGGAACCTTCCTGCATTCGGAAAGCAGGGAAATCTGTGACTGGAGGAGGCTGCCTGTCCGGAAGAAGGAAGGCCTTGCACACTGTCGTATCGAGGACTGCCTGATGAACTGGAGTCTCTGGGAAGGGTCCAGATGAGACTTGGAATGGTTGATGGTGATACCCAGACAAGTGAAAACCTGCTGGGAGGGAGAGAAAATGCAGGAGTTCCTCCCTGGACCAGGCCACCAAGAGCCAGTCGCCAGGTAGGAAACACCTGAACTCCCAAAGTATACAGGTGGGCGCTACCACCGCCAGGCATTTGGTAAAACTCGGGAGCTGAGGAAAGACCAAAGGTGCCTGGAGTGGTAAGGTCCCCTGGAAGCAAACGGAGGTACTCGATGCGAGGGACAATGGGGATGTGCAGGTATGCATCCTGCATATCCAGCGCACAAAGCCACTGGCCCGGCCAAGAAGATGCAGAAGGGTTAGAAGGAGAGCATCCTGAACTTCTTGTATTCTACATAGAAGTTCAGGAGCTGAGATCGAGATGGCCTGAGATCTCCGTCTTCTTTGGTACTAAGAAGAAATGGGAATAGTAACCCATCCGTGAAGGTGGCAGGAGCGGGTTCTATGGCCTATTTCATGAGGAGGCAGATATTTCTTCCTGACCAAAGGAAGATGGTCCTTGAGTAAGAGGACTTCAGAGGGTGGTGCGTTGAGGTTTCTGTAGAAACTCTATGGAGTGCCTCCGCGATAATCTGAAGCACCCATGAATCGATGTTATCCTCTCCCAACCCGGAAGGTGGAGGAGAATCTCCTCCTACCGTTCCTCCGGGAGTCCGGAGGCGGTGGGAGAGGGAAGGAGCCAGGTGGTGTGGGGCAGCACCGCAGCTGGGGCACCTGCTGCTTTTGGGTGACGGGGCCTGCCAGCTGCGGGGCCAGCGTTTGTGTCCCGTCTTCCTTGGGGTTTCGCTTAAGGCCGGCTGCATCTGTGAAAAGGACGGCGCTGTGGGGGATGGGGACGGTACATGGAATCACAGATTTCAGGGCCGTCCCTTCTCCTGCAAGTCAGTGATGATGTCCTTGACGTCACCACGAAAAGCATTGAACCACTGAAAGGTGCTTCCTGGATTGCTGACTGCACCTCCGGACCAAACTTGACATGCGGAGCCAGGCGTGATGTCAAGACTTACGGTGAATCGCGAGCTCCACCCTGCAGTATCCACTGCATCGTAGGTCATCCTCAGAATGTGACGACTGGTCGACGAGCAGAACGGACTAGGTCAGCTAACTCCTGCTTGACTTGGGAGTCAGGTAAGGAGTCAATCTTGATTCCACCTGGGTAAGGATAGCCTTCTGGTAATCCCCCATGTGCTATATAATTCAGGCCCTGATTCCCAGTGTGGAAGAAGCGATATCTTCCTTCCATACTGATCCAGAAGGCGAGATTCCTTTATCCGGGAGACAAGCTCAAATGTTTGGGGTCTACTGACCAGCCGTGAGCGGCGCTAATCACAATCAAGTCTGCACGGGGTGAGAATCCAAAAATCTACACCCTCCGGAGCCTGGTATAGCCTGTTGGACTTCCGAGGAAGTGGGGCTGAAGCCGAGGTTGTTTCCAAATAGTGGAAACAAGGTGGGCGTGAGGCTCAATCCAGGGGCACTAGAGTAGGGGCCGTGAGGGCAGGTCCAGATGTTCGGAGAGTTTAACCGCTGATGATCTGGCTCCAAAGAACGCCACTGATGTACTTCCTGGATCTTCCTGAGCAACTCCGTGAAGGAAGGATCCTCCGGAGAAGACTTCAGAGGAGTCCTTGGCCGGGCTTGGACGGAGAGCGAGGCTGTCGTCCTTCTCGAGCATTCATCGGAGAAATCAAGGAGTCCAGAGAGAAGAAGAAGAAGAAGAATTGGAAGCAGAGTAAGACTCCTGACTCATCTAGGGGGAGGAACGGGTTCTTTAGGGGAATCCTGGACGATGTCCTGCCCTCTCTGGATCCGGAGGAAGAGCTCGGGAATCCGGAGGTGGAGAGAGAGTGTGCTATCTTGGGCGTCGGGGCCGGAGGTGGTACTGTCAGAGGCTACTCACTTCCTTGGTGAGCTGGGAGTTTGCTCACCCACCAGGAGGCCAGAGTCTCCCTGAAGACCACCGCGCCTGGGGGTGGTGGAGGAGGAGGATAGTTATACTGATTATATCCGTAAGGCGAGTATCTGTAACCCGGGTTGTGGGAATACCGCGCGGGTACTGCAGCGCTGGATACTGCAGACCCAGGTAAGCCGCATCGGATACGACGGCAGATACCCAGGGTACCGGAGGAGTTGCCGGAGCAGACGGCCCAGGGGAGCCCCACGGGCGGATCAATGGTGATAGGCCCGTGAGGGGTGAGCCCGATGGAGGAGGAATATCCTCCGCGTCGGGAGGGGTCGGGTCGAACCGCGCGGGCCGCGTCCGGGCTGGCGTCAGATCCGTTCAGTAGGAGGAGGGTCTGATGGCGGAAGCATCCCTTCCATCACCCGGGACGGAGGGAAAGTCCCGGGGTCAGGCAGGGGCACTCGGCTCCCTAGATGGCAGCGGCGCTGCGGGAACCTGGGACAACAGACGATGGAGGGTCTGTCGTAGGCTCCAACGCTCAGCACACGCCGGAGGAGCCGACGTGCAACTTAGGGGCTGAATCCCAGCAGACGCCAGAGGAGCCGCATCTGACTTAATGGGTCCCTCGTCGGAGGTGGGCCGAGGGTGGGAAGTGGCATGGTCCGAGGGGACACTGCCGGCGCCACCCGAAGGGTCGGGCGTCTTAGCTGCCTTCTCCCGCGGGTGTTGGAGGAGCCGACGTCCAGCTTACGGGAGGTGCCCGCATCAGTAGGCCACAAGCCTCGCGTGAGTACTGGGGCAGAGGCCTTTTCCCGGAGGTGCCCGGAGGGACCCGGAGCGCGGAGCCCCGCCGGGCGGCCGACGCCTCCTCCAAAGCCTTGGAGGCTGCCGGCCGGGCAATCCCCGGAGGGCGTTACCTGAACCGCAGCTCCAGCCGGAGTCACGGATGAGGAGGCCTTCTCCCGGTGCCTTTCTTTGTCCCGCTTCTTGTGTCCTTCTGGGCGGGTCAACGCCTGCCTAAGCTCTTCAACTCCTTCTCCATTGCAGACATCTTCTTTTAAGGAGATGGGCTTCCAAAGACTGCTGGCATAGTCTGCGGTGGCCCGGCGCTGAAATGCAGGCAATGCAGGCACTTTTCAACCCGGCGTGGTGAGGCCTGAAAAGCAAAAGGCAGAGATGTGACTGTCCTTGTGAGGCAGTTGGGCACCGCATTGAGTTGCACTTATTTTGGAAGGGACAACATAAACCAACGTTCACCTGGTGAAATCGTACTAAAATACTAATAACTTTCGGTAAAACATGACAGAAATAACAGGGCTGAGCATAGACTTTACGCGCTACGCAGGCTAACTGTGAGGAAGAACTTGAAAGGCAGGCGTTGGGGACCGCCCCTTTATACCGACGCCGCTCTGGACGCCGTCACCTGATGTGGGGCGGTCCTCACAGGACTGCTAGCTAGAAATTTTTCTCGGGGTCCTGCCGCCCGCCGACGCAGTCCTACATGTAATTACCTACTGCAAGAGCCCTCTCAAGTAAGATCTCCTGTTACAGTTGAGTAACCTGTATTTCTAGGGACGTGGATATGTTGTTCAATCCACACTTACTGGCAGACTCAAGCAGTTCTCCAGGAGGAGGGAGGCAAGGCACACCCCTACTTGGGAAATAAGGAATGGAGAACCGAGGTCCCAAAAGCAGCATCCCAGCGTGACTCAAGGTCGATGTGGTAGTGGGTGATGAAGGTGTGTGCTGACTTCCAGGTAGCAGTCCTGCAGATTTCCTGGATAGGGACGCCCCTGGTAGAAGTCACAGAAGCAGCGGTATGGCGGGTAGAATGACCTCTTAGCCCTTTGGGAAGCTCCATGCCCGCCAACCTATAGCAGAGATCTATGCAGGAGGTGACCCACCTGCCTATCGGTCCGGCTTGGCTGCAGGTCTGCCAGGTGCGGCTTCAGCATAGGTGACAAACAGCTGGCAAACCTCTCCCGAACTTCAGCCATCCGCCTCCTTGTAATAAGAGAGGGCTCTTCTAGGGTCCAAAGTATGGAGCCTATATTCAGCCTCCGAGGTGTGATTGGGATAGAACACTGGCAGAGTCAACACCTGATTAAGGTGAAACTCCTACACCACCTTCAGAAGGAATTTCGGTGGTGATGCAGGACAACCTTGTCCCTGTGGAAGATCAGATAAGAAAACTCGATGGAAGCGCTGGAGCTCTCCCATCCTTCTGGCTGCCGTGATAGCCATCAAGAAGGCGGTCTTCCACGACAGGTGAGAGATGTCACACCTGTGCATCGGTTGAATGGTTTGCCCATGAGCTTAGCCAATACCAGCAGTAGATCCCATGGAGGTGGAGGTTCTCGCACCGGAGAGGATAGGTGATCAAGGCCTTTAGACCACGACCACCTTCTCCTGCGCCACCGCTGCTTGCTGCCCGCCACGTAAGCAGAGATGGCTGCCAGGTGCACTCTTTAAGAGCCGATCAAGCCTCTAGCTGAGAAAGGACTACAAGTAGTCCAAAATGCTGGCCTAGGAACAAGAGTAAGGGTCCAACCCTTATCCTTACACCAAATGGAGAATCTCTTCCATTTGAAGGCATAGCATTTTCTGGTTTTATTTTTATTTATTTTATTTTAGTTTTTGTTGACCGGGTAAGTGCACTAGACAAATCCTGCCTATTTTCAGGCACAACCCGGGAGGGGGACACAGATGAATGCCAATTGACCTTGAACCAGGTTAAGCTTGTTGGTGGTATTTTTAGTGAATGAGGAAATTTGGCCAGGACACCGGAAATTCCCTACTCTTTTCGATAAGTGCCATGGGATTTTTAACATCCACCTGAACTACCACCAATCCAGGCAGATGGGACCTCGGTTTAACGTCTCATCCGAAAGACGCACCTCGAAATGTAGCACCCTCTCATGCTGCATTACAGTGTCAGTACTGGGACATTAACCCAAGTGCCAGATGTGGGAACTGAACCCACAGCCCTCCGATCTCCGGCCTCAGAGACGAGTGTGCTACCTACTGAGCCACTGACACTGACACCCATCTGGTTGACTCATTATGGGATGCCTCAACAACACTGAGGGACCTTGTCGAAAGACCCAAGGTCTGGAACTCTAGCGCCAAGAAACAGGCCGTCAAGTGCAGAGATTGAAGGTCCAGATGGAGTACCTTCCCTTGATGACTGAGATCAGGTCCGGCAGGCTGGAAGCTGAGGATGAGGAGATCTGGATACCAGAACTGGCGGGGCTACCAGAATCACCTGTGCCTTGCCCTTCTTGCCTTGAGAAGCACCCTGTGGATCAAGGGATATGGGGAAATGGGGGAAGGCGTAGAAAGGCCCTGCAGTCCACGGCCTCGAGAAGGCATCCCCTGCAGCGAGCCCTGCTGAGGAGGCGGGCATGAAACAGCCTCAGCCGCATTCTCCTGGAGGCAAACAGGTCCACCTGAGGAGTGCCCCAGTGGGAGAATAGATCTTGTACTACCTCCAGCAGGAGAGATCACTCATGAGATGCAGCACCTATCCAGCTGAGGGCATCGGCCAGAGTGTTGAGGCTCCTGTCACATGAATGGCTAGGAGATCCACCTCCAGACTGCTCATGAGGGACAAGTGCGGACAGCCTCCTTGCACAGAGGTAAGGGCGTGTCCCGCCATGGCGGTTTAGTAGTACATGGTCGTGTTGTTGTCCGTCTGGACCTGGACCACTTGACCCCGTGAGAAGCGGAGTGAAGGCGTGAGGGCTAGTCGAGCTCCAGCAGGTTGATGTGGTTGATGTGACATCAAGACTCCTGAGGGGACCAGAGGCTGTGTGCTCTGACCTCCCCAGATGGCCACCCCCACCCATCAGAGAGGCGTTGGTCGTCAGAGTGACCGTTGGCTCTGGGCGACAAACGGGATACCCTCCTGCAGATGAGCTGGAATGAGCCACCACTGGACAGAGTTCCACATCTCCTGGGTCAGTATCACTGGTTAGTCCGGAGGACCAGGCGCGAGACCATTGATGGGCCAGCCCCACTGAAGGGGACGCATGTGCCAGTGGGCCCAGCGGACTACGCTGGTGCAGGCCACCGTGAGGCCCAGGAGGAGCAGGAAGTCCAGGCAGGGCGCAACTGCCCAAACAGAAATGACTGGGCAAAGGAGGAAAGAACCTCGCCCTGTCTGCCGGAGCCATGCTCTGGCTCGAGAGAGTCGAGCTCTGCCCCAATGAACTGAATCACCTGTGTTGGCAAGAGTTCCAATTTGGCCTCGTTGATGAGGAGGCCAATCTGAGAGCAGACCTGAAGGGCCAGATCTCTGGACTGCTCCACCTCCAACCTGGAGGGGCTGCAATCAACCAGTTGTCCAGGTAAGGATACCCGGACCCCTAAGCGCTGTAGGAATGCTGTCACCACTGCCATGCATTTGGTGAAGACCCTGGGAGCTGGAGAGAGGCCGAGGCATGGCCCAGAACTCATAAAGGGATCCCTCTGCCCTAAAGCGGAGGAATCCAGTTGAGAAGGACAGATTGAGACATGAAAGAATGTATCCTGGAGGTCCAGAGAACAGAACCACACACTCGTTCCCAAGGCGGAATGATCTGAGCCAGAGTGACCATTCTGAAGGTTCGAGAATTTGGGAACTTGTTCAGGTCGTCTAGGTCTAGAATGGGGCCCCCGTCTGTTTGGGACCAGGCAGTACCTGGACACAAACCCTGGGTCTGTGGAGGATTTGCCACCTCCCAGTCACCTCCTTCAGAGGAGCAGTGCAATGTCGGCTCGATGGGCCGACAGAAAGATGCGGACCCAGAGCCCCCATGGAGCGACGGATCATTAGGTGGGACTGCTCAATTACAGAGGCAGACCCTTTCCTACCACTTCCAGCACCCAGTGGTCCATGGTGATATCAGACCAGGCGGAAAGGAAGTGGCGGAGCCGCCCAAGGGGAACCTGGGAGGAGTGACGAGGTTGGGCGACACCCTCAACCCGTCACTGGGCAGGCTTGGAGGAAGAATCGGCCGAGGATCCTCCTGGACCTTTCCCTCTGGCTTCCTGCTGGAGGAAGCGCCAGGCTTGGCTTTGGGGTGCCAAGTGAGCCAGCTGGCCCTGATGCTGGTGTTGTTGGGCCAGATGTGCTACAGGGGCTGAAGGACGAAAGGGCTTACGCTGCTGCTGGCGGCCTTTGTCCTTCTGGGCAGATGTGACCGAGTCCAAAGTGGCGCTGGACTTCTCGATCCGCTGAAGATACCCCTCCATCCTGGGACTGAACAAGTTGGTACCGAGGAAGGAATGTCTGCCAGCTTGTGCTGGGTATCTGCCATGAAAGTGGAGATCTGCAGCCAAGCTCTGCAGTGCATGGCCAATCTGGCGTCGACTGACCGGGCACACAAGTCAGCAATGTTCAGGAAGTCTGGAGCTGTTGTTTGGCCACCGCCTCTTCCCTGATCCTGCACCTGCTTGCCTGTAGTTTGAGGTCAGCCAGGAGATGAGGAATCACCTCATCCAGGGAACCCAAAGGGTGTATGAAAAGTGTGTCATCAGGATGGCCAAGCTGGCCTGGTGAGAGGCCTAGGGGCAGAAGTAACATAAGCGTTCTACCCAGAGTAGTCCAACTATTTGGACTCTTGTTGGGAGGCTTGTCCACATCATGGAGCGTTCCCAGAACGTCGGAAAATGCTGTGGTCACAGGCCCCTCTGCAGAGGGGTGCCCGAGAAACCGGAGAGCGAACCGGTGGGAACAGCATACTTCCGAGCTATCCTGGCCAAGGTGCTGGACAAGAAGCTGGCCACTGCCATAGTTCCAGGGCCAGGCCAACAATGGCTTCAGCTACCGGAAGACCTCCGTAGGGGAATCTCCTCGGTCCAGTACCTCCGCGAGGGATACTTGCCCATTTTGAAATGGGTTCAGTTCATCCCAGTGGACTCTGAGATGAGTCAAAGCATTCCAAGGAATGAGGATGGGCTCTCGTCCACTGACTGACCCCCAGTGGACTCCAGGTCAAGCGGCCTGAAGAACAAGGAGTTGTCGCCATCAGACTCCAGGAGTTAGCGAACAGCTGCCGAGCACCTGAGCCACCCTCCACCTACCGAGGTCGATCGGAGTGAGGGTGACTCGACAACCAATGGGCAAGCCCTGACCCGACCGAGAATCTTGGTCGGGGCCCCAGATTTAGGTTATGGAGGCGGAGGTTCCACTACAGTGGGTGGCGCAGCCGGTTTCGCCTGAACAACCAGTACCGGCTTCGCTCCTTGACTATAACAAGGGGTTGTTTCTGCGCCCGTGACAGCCACTTAATGGCCGGGAAGGTGACGGAGTCGGCTTATTCCCGGTCAAAAGAACTGCTGCACATTAGATCCGTAGCACGAAGCAGTTTGTGCCGCAGTCTATACTCAAGAGGACGATGATGAGGATGAGTGGCGCCGCCTTTCCATGGTGCCGAGATCGAGACCGCCAATGTCGAGGCGGATCAGCTGGACCTGGAAGAGGTCCAGACCGGACCTTCGTGTTTCCGGGGTGGGTCTGAGAGGGGCGGGGAAACCGCTCCTCCCTCGGTTCAGTGACCTTAACCGGGACTCTGGCACAAGAGGCACAGGCAAGTCCTCAGTTTCCACCGGAGAACCGGTGAAGAAGGGCTGTTGGCTTCTCCAATCGACAGAGTGTCAAACAGTCGAGAAAAATCTCGACCGTATTGCTGGTGTCTCGGCGGCTGACCTAACGGGACACCGTGGAAGCCAGCAGCCTTAGCCACACCCCTCGACCAAAGTCAGTGTCGACTGTCCGGGAAGGGACCTCTCCTGCTCCCACGAACGCCGATGGTGGGACTTACCTTTGGAGTCCTTCTTTTGGACCGAGAGGAATGTCCCAAGGCCCTTCCTCCTTGGTGGAGAGGGACTGGCAAAGCTCCTCAAACAAAGCTGTGTAGGAGGTGCCCAAGGAGAGCAGGATAAATGCGTGACCAAGGATGATGATGCTGCGGCCTGGGCTGCCTCCTCCTCGAGGGTGATCATCTGTTCGAGCTGTTCAGCCGAGCCTGCAGCCACGGACACCGCCCAATGGTCCTCCTTCGACCTGACCGGAGGATAACGTTTCTCTGGGTGCCCAAGATGCAATCTGGCAGCGATCCTCTAAGACCGTGGCCGAGAAGGACTTGCACAAGTTGCAGGCCTGCGGGTCCTTGCTGGCCCAAGCAGTAAGCGCACGTGAAGTACGGATCGGTCCGGGACATCTTCTGCCTACAGGGGCACCAGCTAAATCCAGGAGTCGATTTGTCCATCGCAGCCACGAGGGAAGATAAAGACCAAAGTCTTGTGAATTTTAAAATTAGTTTTGGGTTAACCCGACGAGTTTGGATCACGCCTAAAATGCAGAATGCAAAGGAGGGAACCTGAGCTTCCAAGCGGTAAGGAAGATCTGGCGTCATGGGGCGGAGTCCAGAGTTTTACCACCCGTGGGTGGAGGAGCCAGCTTGAAGACCTTCCAGCAAGATTTAAAGTGGCAAGGAACATGCCAGTAAGTGGATTGAACAACATATCCACGTGTTTGTAGAACCAGTTTTTCTAGGATCGTGGATATGTTGTTCTATCCACGCTTGTTGGCAGATTCCTAAGCAGTTCTCCAGGAGGAGGGAGGCAAGACGCACACACACACCCTCAATACTTACTCGAGAAACAGAGATTGAGAACTGAGGCCCCAAAACCAGCATCCCGGCGTGACTCTAGGTCAATGTGGTGGTACGAAATTAAAGTGTTTGCTGACTTCCAGGTAGCTGCCCTGCAGATTTTCTGGATAGGGCATCCCTGGAAGCAGCCACTGATGCAGAAGTATAGCAGGTAGAGTGAGCTCTTATCCTTATGGGAGGCTCCTTGCCCGCCAACCTATAACAGAGATCAATGGTGATGCAATCCATCTTCCAATCGCCCACTTGGCTGCAGGTCTGCAGGTGTGGCTTTGCATAGGTGACAAATGGATGGCGAACCTCTCCCGAACTACAGCCATCCACTCCTTATAATAAGAGAGCGCCATCTCAGGTCCAAAGTATGGAGCCTGTACTGCCTTCGAGGTGTAATTAGGTAGTACACCAGCAGAGTCAACACCTGGTTAAGGTGAAACCTCTTGACACCGCCTGAAGAAATTCTGGTGGGGTGCAGGACAACTTGTCCCTGTGGAAGACCAGGTAAGGAGACTCGACAGAGAGCGCCTGTAGCACCCCAGTCCTTCTGGCTGACATAATAGCCACCAAGAAGGCGGTCTTCCATGACAGATGTGACATCTCACACCTGTGCATCAGTTCGAATGACTTGCCCATGAGCTTTGCCAGTACCAGCAGTAGATCCCATGGTGGTGGTGGTTCACGCACCAGAGGAAATGTGGTAGAGACCGTTAGAATAAGTGCCAGACCATCTTGCGCCTGTGACACGTCACTTGACCAGCTTGATGAAAGCAGAGATGGCTGCCAGTGCACCTTAAGGGTAGCAGACTGAAGACCCTTTGAGAGAGACCAAAGGTAGTCAAGGATGCTAGCCACCAGACAGGATGAAGGGTCCAAACTGCTACTCTGACACTAACTGCAGAATCTCTTCCATTTAAAGGCATAGTACCTCCTGCTTGACTCTTTCCTGGATGCCTCAACCACACTGAGTACATCGTCAGAGAGACCCAAAGCCTGGAACTCTAGCTGCTCAGGAACTAGGCTGTCAGGTGCAGGGACTGAAGGTCCGGATGGAGTACCTTCCTCTGACTGATCGAGATCAGGTCTGGGCATGCTGGAAGACACCTTGGGAACCTGCTGCTGAGGCTGAGGAGATCTGGGTACCAGAACTGGTGGGGTCAGTCTGGGGCTACCAAGATCACCTGTGCCTTGCCCTCCTGACCTTGTGGACAACGGGAAGTAGAGGTAAGGCATAGAGGGTCTGGGCTGCATGGCCTTGAGAAGGCATCCTTGCAGCAGTACCTGCTGGGGGCATGAATTGCCTCAGCTTATGCTCTTCCACAGGGTCAAGGTTGTCCTGCACCCCCACCCGACATCTTCCTGTGTCACAGTGACAAGCTGGTCGAACTGACCATGTCACTGAGTCCACTGGCTGGCCAGCTCCCACTGAAGGGGCACATATGCCACCAGGCCCATCAGACCACGGTGCTGCAGGCCGCCATGTACCCGAAGGCACACAAAGTTCCAGGCAGGGCTCAAGAGCCCAACCAGAAATGACTGGGCAAAGGAGGAGAGAATCTTCACCCTATCCGCTGGGAGCCTGACTCTGGCTTGGCAAGAGTCAAGCTGTGCCCCAATGAAGCAGATCACCTGTGAAGGTATGAGTTCTGACTTGGTCTCGCTGACCAGGAGACCAAGTTTGATGCAGGTCCGGAGGGCCAGACACTTGGATCTCTCCACCTCCTGTCTGGAGGAACCTGCTATGTGCCAGTCGTCAAAATATGGGTGCACTCTGACCCCTTGACACCAAAGATGGGCCGGCCACTGCAATGCATTTGGTCAAGACCCAGGGGCCAATGACAGGAACTCGAAAGGCTCCTTCCACCTGAAAACGGAGGTACATTTGGTGATACGGATGGATCGGGACATGAAAGAATGCACCTGAAGAGCCAGAGAACAAAACCACATGTTCTGCTTGAGAGATGGTATGATCTGAGACAGAGTTACCATCCTGAATGTGTGGACCTGAGAAATTGGTTCAGGTCATGCAGATCTAGAATGGGATGCCAGCCGCCCCATCCATTTCGGGATCAGGAAGTACCTGCAAACAAATCCTGGGTTGACGGGGGGTCCACAACTCTGGCCACCACCTTGTTACGGAGGAGCTGGGTGATGTCATTTGAGAACCAACTGAGTGTATATGGACACATATCCTCCCTTAGGCGGAGGCTTGGCTTGCTGGGTACTGCTCGAATTCCAAGCAGTCCCTGGCCAACCACTTCCAAAACCCACTTGTCCATTGTAACAGCAGACCAGGCGGAAAGAAAGTGGCGGACCAACCCGCCATGGGAGACTCAGAGTTGGTGTGATGGGTATGGGGTTGGCTACCCCATTTCATCACTGAGCAGGCTTAGAGGAAGAGGATCCAGATTGGGGACCACCAGAACCCCATCCTCCGGTTTACAGGCCAGGGCCTGGACTTGGACAGAGGGCTCCAAATTTGAACCTACTGCTGTTGCTACCTAACAGGAAATGGGTCTGCTTGCTATCGGTAGAAGGCTCAAAAAGGCTTTCTCTTCTACTTTTGGAACCCTGGATTCATTTTGAGCAGAAGTCACAGAGTCCAAGGCAGCACTGGACTTCTCTATGCACTGGAGGTGACTATCCACACCTGGGCCGAAAAATGATTATAAAGTGCTGAGTGTCTGCCAGAAAGGTGGAAACCCACAACCAAGCTCTGCGATGCATGGGAACAGTAGCTCACCACTCTGCGGGCGATGAGTCCTGAGGTCCAGAGCCATCTGTAGTTGCTGCTTCACAACTGACCAGCCCCTGTCGCGACCTGCTTGACCGTAGTCTGAGATCTATGGGGAGATGAGGAAGAACCTTATCAAGAGCGCCCAGGAGGGCATGAGAAAAATGTGTATCATGATGATAGCTGAGCTTGCTTGATGAAGGCCCAGCGGCATAGACTTTCTGGATTGAATCATTCAATTTTTGGACTCTTTGTCCGAGGTTCTAGTGGTGTCTCCCAATTACCCAAGCGTGAACACAGATTTGGTCACCAGTTCCTCAACTGAGGGTTTCTCTGTGAATCCCAAAATGGAACCAATGAGTACCATATGTCCAAGCCATTCAGGCTGAAGGTGTGGGGCAGGAGGCAGGGTGCTGCCACAGCGCCAAAATGGACCAATGATCTCAGCCACTAGGAATACCTCTGTTAGCGAATTCCCCATTTGAGGATGTCAGTGAAAGGGTATTGGCCCATTTCAGGACAGGTTCTAGGGCATCCCCATAGATTCAAAGATGAGACAGAGGATGCCCATGAGGGGAAGTAGGGCCTTTTTCCATTGAAAGGTTCCTGATAGATTACTCGTCCGGGACAATAATGTACGTCAGAGTCCTCAGATTCCAGATAGATCGACCATCCACCAGAGTCACCTTCCACTTGCATAGGATGGTCAGGAGTGAGGGTGACAGATAGCCTACACGGGAGGCCTAGAACAGGCTCGACTCCCTTAAAAAGGAGCCCCAGAGGAGGCTGCTTAGGTGGTGGCTCCACACAATCGGTGGAAAGGCCGGTTTTGGCCAAGCTGGAAAGGTCTTAACCACCTAGCAGGTGGAGGAACGGTCCAGACAGGCTCCTGAGGAGTCAGCATTGCCTAGAAGGCAACAGCCAAGTAATGGCCAGGGTAGAGCCAAAGCCAACTTCTGGCCGAACATAATCAGCTGTTGCCACATCAAATCCTCGAGCATCACACAGTGTGCGAGAAGGCTCTCCTTATCCGAGGACGAGGAGGAATGGCAGTGGTGCTGCTTCCTGTGCTTATGCACCTTCTTTGGCCTGTCAGTCAAGAGGTCCGAGACCTTAACTTAGACCATCGCGGGACTCACGTGGTAATTCAGAAGGAGATGGGGAGAACTGTGGCTCTTCCAGGTCAGGGACTGGAACCATGACAGGATTCCCAGTGGGCTGGGCTTCCTCCTCAGTGGGTTCAGGCAACACCGCATCTTGAATAAAGAGTTGTCGGCCCCATTGAGCATGATGGGTTGACAGGGTCAAGAATAATCTTGACTGGATCGTTGTCCTGTATCTTAGCTGGCTGGCCTGTCTGGAGTACTGTGAAGCCAGTGGCTGAGGCTGCAATCTTGGAACGAAGTCAAAACATGAGATTCCTGGGACTGAGATTTCAAGGTTCCAAGAATGTCATCAGCGAGACTATTCTTCCTTATGCTCCTTGTCCTTCTTACAGGACCGAGAGATGCACACCAAGGGCCTTCCCTTGGTAGGGAGGGACTGACACATCTCCGAAAGGAGTCTGAGAACGTGGAGCCCAGACTGAGTGGGACGAAGACTGACGTGGAAGAGGACGGATCTGCGCCCCGAGCCGCCTCCTCTTAGAAGACCTTCATCTGATCCAGCTGCTCAGCGGACTTACAGCCGCAGAGACCACCCAATGGGCTGCTCTGGATTTGGCCGGCGAAGTTCCGCTTTTTCTGGTCTGCCCAACTGCAGTCGCGGCAAGACAATCGCCAAAAAACATTTGGATGAAAAGCGCAACACATTTCGCATGCCAGGGTGTCGGATCGTGACCTAGGCACAAAACGCAAGTGGCATGCGGTCGGTCAGAGACATCTTTGCCCGCCGGGCAGCGTGTGGAAACTGGGTGAGGACTTGTCCTTCATCATGTTCAAGATCACGGGCAATTGCGAGCAACTATAAAGAACCTAAGTTTGGGTAAACCTATAGATTTATGTGCCAGGGCTACAGTAGCCGTGAGCTATAAGAAGGGAACCTGAATCTTCCAGGGAAAGGTAGATCCGCATCAAGGGGTGGAGCCATGGCATATACCACCTGGTGGGTAGAAGGAGCCAGCTTTTAGACCTTCTGGCAATAATCTTAAAGGAAATGACATGCCAACAAGTGTGGATAGAACAACATAGCTACAATCCTAGAAAAATGTTATCTGCCTTACAAGGTACAACTAGTACCATACTGGGCCTGTGCCAGGAAGACATAGCTACATCATCCAAAGCAGAATGAACTACAGGAATTATCACACTGGGCAAAGAAGGCACTTCTAGTACCTCTTAACTCATTGCCTCCACAGGCTCACCTCAGATTACACCACTTGCCTCCAGAATCTCCTGTATACTTTTAACAGTGAATCCTGGCCTTTCTAAGCAAAATCAAGCTCATAGTCAGCATGTTGCAAACAAATGCTAATAGCTCAATAACTGTACATGCTAGACACAAAGTATGAGTGGCAGAGTTATTCAGCACAAAATTGCCTTTCCAATGGTGGCATGCATGTAATAATAAGTAATTTAGTTTTTTTCTATGCTGGTCGACAGAGCAAACCAAATATTTTTTCACTAAAAAGTGCAACTTAGCCATTTTTGTTGGAAAATATGTAAAATATCAACACCAAATTAAGCATACAGACATTAGATGGTGTTTTAATATTATGATAGTTAAAAAGATATCTTTTACTACAAAACGTAATTTTTCCGCATTTTAGTCAAGGTGCTTTGGTGAGATTTGAGGCTGAACCTCAACCACACATCATATCATAAACAAATCCGTGATAACTCAAAGTATACATGGATACACATAAAGTATCCGCATGAAAGTTGATTAGTACAAAAATGCCTTCCAATGATGCTATGCAACCAGTTGTAATCAATATGGTTTTTATTTTATACCTGCTGAAATGCCAAAAAGTGAATTTTATTCAAGCGGCTTAGGTGAATCTTGATGGAAAATATGTCAGCCATACACACCATACCATAAACAAACGTGAATAACTCCTAAAGTATACATGATATAATAATAAATATCAGTGGCAAAGTTGTTCAGCACAACATTGCCTTCCCAATGGTGGTATGCAAATAATAATATGTAATTTTGTTTTGTTTTTTAGCTGGTTGAAACAGCAAAAATATTTTTTCACTAAAACAGGCAACATAAGCCATACACACCATACTATAAACAAATGCAAATAACTCCTAAAGTATACATGATATGCACAAAATATCAGTGACAGAGTTGTTCAGCATAATATTACCTTTCAACGGTGCTATGCAGTCAAATATATATTATATTCTGTTACACTATATATTAAAATATATAAGTGACTTCTCCAGACGTTGCTTGGGCACACTGGGAGTCAGTAGCCGACTTCTGCAGACGTACTCAGGACACACCAGTGTTTTTACTGACGACTACAGGTATGCCTGCTAGAGACAATGAGTTAAAGATGCTCCTCAGAAGAAACATCTTCCTCAGCAGTAAAGCCCAGTTTTTCCTGCATCTGCCTGAGGAAAGCCTAAAACGGGCAGTCTGAAGAGGGAATGAGAAATGTATTTGGTACTATCTGTGACACTTTCAGAGCTGGTTATGATTGTTGTATGATATTTGTAATATAAAGATACAGTATGTAAGCCTGTGCCCTCATGAGTGCCACGCCCACCCCCAGGTTTCAGTGAAGCTACAGGATATGTAAACTGACCAGGAACCAGTTAATTAATTACTTTCTTCCAGAGGGCATTTTATTATCTTTTAAGGCATGTTGTTGCTTTGAAGTTGAAAACGAAATGTAACTTTATGAATCTGCCAGAGGATGAGCCTAATAAACGCTTATGACGCTTTAAAGAGGAACAGGCCATTGATACTAACATGTGTTAGAATGTCATAAAAACCTTTGATCCCTTGGGAAGACAGGAACCAGCCACCAGTTCAAAGGAAAGGCATGATCAAAGACTCATAATTTGGGAAATGAGTTTTTGGTGATGTCACCTTATTTAATATATCTCCTGATAGGACATCTGTTTGTATTTTTATATTCTAAAAGGAGGAGCTAGATGACTCACACAAGGGGTGTGGAGACACAGTTTTAACAGATACTTGTGTCTGAGATGAATGTCATCATTTTTGAACTCTCGAGAGACACAGTTCTCAATTTAATGCACTTAAAGAGGTAATACATTAAATAGAAAAGATCTAAATTTATTTTGGTAGGACTTTGTTCTGTAGTTTTCCTTGTTTTTCTTTTTATGTGATTGTGATGCTCTTTGATATTTGTGCTGTATTTTATCTTACTGTTTCTATCCATTTTTAGGTAAACATATCCTTTAAGATTCTGCCTGGGTCTCTCCATCATTTTTCATGTGGAATGCCTGTATTTTTAAGCCTGACAACCGCTCAAAGGCTTGATGGCTTTACTAAACTGGGAAAAGGTAAGAATATACCTAAGGACTCTTACAGAGTTTTAAGGGTTCATTTTGGAAGCCTGGTTTGGTGCCCCTGGTGAAAGATTGTACTGCACTCCCAAAAGAGGGTACGATCTGAGCCTGTACATTGGGTATGCTAGCATAAGGTTCACCATTTGAATACCCCCAGAACTTGAGACTAAATGTGATTCGGACCCAAAAGCAGACAGGAGGGTTACCCTGTTACCTGTTCATATTATTGCGCTCTGAGGTTGGCACTGTGGGAGCAGAGGGCCTGACCTGCTGAGGGCATTTGCGCACTATCCTCACTAAAAGAAGAGAGAGTGGAACTGAACCCACTGCAGCCAGTGGGGACATGTTACATAGAAACACAGAAACATAGACTTTGACGACAGATAAGGACCACTTGGCCCACCCAGTCTGCCCATTTCCCTATCTACTGGATAAGCTGCAGATTCTAGTTAACCTCCTCCTCATTGTAAGTCTCACATTTAAGTCACGATTATAGTACATCACCTCTTCCTCATCATCTGGTATGGGGACAAGAAAAAGGTTTTCCCATAAGTAACCAATGTGGACAGAAAGGCATTGATGGAGGAGACCGAGGATCGATGGCCTCAGTTGACAACACAGGACCGAATGCCAGTGTCAGTGGGTGAACAGGCAGCAGCAATGGGGTGCGCAGCAACTGCAAAGTCTGCGCTAACAGCTGGGAAATGGAGCCAACATGGTCTGTTAAAGCAGCTGAACATCAACAACCCATGTAGCAGATTCTGAAGGTGGAATCATCGCGGGACAGTGCCCAATGGTGATATGGGATAACAGTACCTTTGAGAGGAATGGAGCCTGTGCAAGACCCTGACCTTGGTGTCTCAGCAAGGTCAAGGAGGTAGCAGACCCTGAGGTGTTAAGAGGCCTCAGGCTCTTTTTTCACTTTCCACTGTCCATTTCATTTAAAGACAAGTAGGAAATGGCAGTGGATGCATCCAACTGGGACTCATTGTGCTTGCCAAATGAAATTTTGGGTCAACATCTTGGAGGACTTGCCCTTGGACTTTTCCTTTGGCCTAGCTTGTGCACGCTATGACTCCACAACCTGCATCTCAGGCAGCGATGATGCACGTGTATGACCCCAGCTAGCAACCATTTCTGGATGATCCTGGTGCTGATGGAGTACAGTTGATGTGGCTCATTACTGGAGGCTGACGTCCTCGAAAAGATATGGAAAATGATGTAGTAGCCACAAAGTTACGTGGTAGGCCACATCTACAACAACCACAAAACCACACAGTTACAGTCCCTCTCAAATGTAGAAATCCCTCTGACTACTTGAGTGTGAATTGGTATGGAACCTCAAAAACTCTGTTTCAGTCATCACCCTTACCCTGGGATTGTGGTGCATCTTTCACAAATGGAAATCTCTACAGACCAGGCGCACCAATTGTACTTCAGGGCTTCCACCATCTTTGACTCCATGGAGCGGACGGCCCATTTGCATTTGACGATGGGCTTGGAGTACCATAAAAAAAAGCCTTCCTCTTCTCACACCATCTGTCAAAGAAGCTACAGAACTGCTCCCATGATGAAAACTCCATTCCTTCCAGGACCTCCTCATTCTCCACCTCTCTGCATGGCTGTGAAAAAAAAATAAATAAACATAAGACTTGCATATGCTTTTTATTTTTATATCTCAACAGTGCAGGTGATTGCCCACCTGTAATGTACAACTTTCCAATATTACCATAGATAAGATATTGGCAGCACTTGTGCATAGCCCTAGTAATGTGAGTGGTAGTGTGATCTCTTCACCATGTGAAAAGAACAACTGATGGTGAACTATCAAGGAATTAGGTGACAGCACTCAACTACAATAAAAGGCTGAGTTAAGTATGGCCAGTTGAGGATTCAGAACATTAAGCATTCAACTACTTTAAAGAGATTCACCACAGGAGTAGGACCATTGATGGTGCCTTATTTGAGTGGCACTTATTCGTCTATATTTTGCCAAAACAACAAATCAATAGTAAGGAGTGGAAGGGATTGAAAATTTGTGAACAGCCAATCCTTCCTCTTCTCACTGCCTAAAGACCAACCCTGCACTCAGGCGCATGAATGATGTGCGCCATTATTTTTATGGGGCTAACTTTTAGTAGCTGATATCTATAGTTGTTTTGTTATTAACCATGGGCAGCGGGTGATTAACAAGGTCCTTATTATTCACCCGTGCCCATGGCTAATAACAAAATGACTGCTAAGATATCGAAAACATTTTTAAAAGTTAGCCCCACAGAGAACAATGGAGGCCTCTCCCTGGGAACACGCCATTACGGCCTGAGGGCGGGCAGATCTTTAGTCAGCTCCCAGCACTGGGAAGTGGAAGGGATTGGCTGTTCACAAATTTCGATCCTTCCACTCTTTACTACTGATTATTTTGGGGGCAAAATATCAGCTGATGTGCTGCTCAGGTAAGGCACCACACCATGGTATGTATATTTTAATTAAATTGGTGAATCTCTGTAAATCTCTCTGCCCCCTTCCCCTCCTCCCTCCTCAATATAAACAACACCCTTATTACTGATCACCCCAGTGTTGCTACTAAATGTAGAGGACCTTTCATGATGGTGCAGAAAGTCACAGCTTGCAGTCATTACATGCAGTACTAGACCTGAAAAGGTGTGTGTATTGTTGTTTTTGTCCAAGGTTTACTCTGGCTTCCATAATTTGGATTTGTTTTTGAGCTCTGCTGCATTTGCGTTTGCTGTTTAGCTGCTGGGATGCTAGCTCCTGATTACGTCACTATAGGTTAGAGGGTGACTCACACTGTGCAGTACCATGCAGTTGCAACAATGTTTCAAGGAAAACCCACCAGTACTCTGGGGCCAGATATTCAGACTACGTCCAGGCAGGTGTGAAAGCCTTGGTGCAAGCGCCAACTGGGATGCGCCATGGCTCGGCACCGCTGAATATGGCACATTGGCTGCCCCCATTGCGCATAGCGCAGTGGCACTGCAGCAGCGCAAGTGGCAAGAGAGGAACAGGGGATGTGCCAGTGCAGTGCAGTAGGCGCTTAGGTGCAGGAACGCGATATTCAGCAGTGAGTATGCAAATGGAGCCATTATGCATGCAAGGCACAAATGGGCCATTTGCATGTCATTATAGCCCCATTGCATGCATTGCGTCGATCCCAGTGACTTGCACCTGGCGCCTGCCGGGCTGCAGCTGTCCAGGACCGATGCCCCTGCCCTTCGGTGGCAAGGCCCCAATGCCCGATCATGGGCATTGTAAAGTAACCTTATCCCTGGTGATCCAGTGGACCTACTCCCAGCCCGATCGCAGGCTTCATAACAATACTTCCCTCCCTGGTGGTCCAGTGGACCTGCTCCCCAGCCCGATCGCGGGTTCATAACAATACTTCCCTCCTGGTGATCCAGTGGGCGGCCGGGCAGCTTGCAGGTGGGGAGCTGCCGCCTGCCTGACCGGGGAGCAGGGTGGCAGGACTGAGTGGGCGGGTGGGGAGGGTGGTACTGCTGGAACACCAGGGACTGTTAATTCTACAAAGCTCACGATCGGGCTTGGGAGTGGGTCCACCGACCACCAGGGATACATTCTATGACACCAATCCTGCAATCAGGCTGGATTCGGTCCACTAGACCACCAGGGATACATTTATTATTACAAAGCCGCAGACTGGGCTGGGGGGCAGGAGTTTCATCATACTGGAGCCCATGGGGGCGCAATGACAGACCATGGTTCAGGAGGTCAGGTGGCTACCACGGCTGGAGGCTGCCGTGTTGCGCCCTGCAATACTGCAGCTCACCTGTGGGTGGTCAGGCCCTGCTCCTTGTTTTTCGGCGGATCTTTAGGCCCCCCATGCGGCGCAAAGGCGGTTGTGTGCCTGCATATGCACCGCATCCCGGGCTGAATATCGGGCTGTGCACACGATGCATGGCACGCCCTGCACTTCGCCACATACATTACTGGTGCATCCCAGCGTATCGGGATTTACGCGAGCAAATTCCCTTTGAATATCGCCCCAGGGTTCATCAGTGGGTTGGGCGATGGTCAACAATCTTGTTTCATGCTAACCCCTTGGAATATCCCAGCCAGTGTACTCACTGTTTCCCCTTCCCCAAGATACCCTGCTAGCAATGCATTATGCCAAAATCCAAATGCCTTCTCAGCATGTTTTTTTTTTTTTTTTGAAACTGACTATGCCCTATAGTGAAGTCAACAGTACAACCCTGGGCCCACAGCAATACCAGGCATGCTATAGATGCTCTGGTACACCCTGCAGTTTTTAGCAGCTCAGAATACAAAACTAACTGCAGTGGACAGTAATGAAATACAATTCGGAATCAATACAAGAGGGGTAATTTATGCATGAAAGACAAGAGGACTGGGAAGGTCCTGTTTAATTCATACTTCACCTCTTGTGCCTCTGCACTCCTATCTTCCTTACCATCTACTAGGCCAGGTGCTCCTCCATCTCACCACACACACTGCCCCAGACTACTTGTTTCTCTTTCACCAAAATTGACCCTTCTGACACCTTGGATGCCTTGTAAGACTTAAACCCATCCAAAGGCAGTTTGCCTGATGGCTTGGATCCCAAGCTGCTATATTTCTCAGCTACAGCTATCTCTGCCCCACTGACTGACCTCTTCAACCTCTTGTTCCAAATGGCAGCCATTCTACCTGCTTGGAAGCATGCCATTGTTCATCCCCTACCCAATGGCGGTGATCCTTCCTCACCAGGGAACTACCATCCCATATCCCTCCTTCCCAATCTTGCCAAACTGCAGGAATACTTGGTTCTTGCCCAACTTTTTCCAATCTCTAACTCCAACTTTTACACTCCCTTCCATCTGGTTTTCAGAAAACTCCTACCACCTCCTGATTAGGCTACCAACTCCATCCCTTCAAGATGGACAGTGGTTAAATCACATCTGCCATTTTGTTGACCTAGTCAAGGCCACTAACTGGTTCAGAGCCTGTCTTGTAGGTCAAACCCAGTCAGTCAGAATCGCTGACTCCACATCCACCCCATCACCACTAGTATCCCTCAAGGGTCTGTGTTGAGCTCTGTACTTTCTCTATATTTCTTAGCCACTACCATCTGTCTGTACATCAACCTCAGTACATATGTATGCAGATGGCAAGGTCCTCTACACCTCCGGACAGTCCCCACTGATGTTGCAAACAAACTCCAACAGGACTTCAATAATGTTCAGCACTGGTTTTGCTCTCATTAACTTTTCTAAATGCTAAGAAGATAGTCTCCACGACTTTCAGCACTAGGCAGACTCGCTTGGCTCCTCCTGCCCTCCCTCCATACCCTTGATGAGACAGTCCTAAGGACACCTCCATATTCAGATATCTGGGTGTTTGGCCTAACCAACATCTCTCCTTCTCTGGTCATGTGGAACCCATCCTGAAAAAAGCTGCCCAAAGCTTGGCACTCTATATAGCAACTGGAACTGCTCCTCTCCGGCTAGGCCCGAACTTGTCCAGAAGATGATCCTTCAGAATATGACTATTGTGATATAGTTCTACAGTGCCGCTCTCAGACCTCCTTAGTCAGACTGGATACCTCTTCAACTCCTTCTGTCACTTTGCTCTGGACTCTCCTCCTCTCAACCACCACTGACAATTGTACCACTCCTTGGCATTTCTCACCAGAAAATAGATGCCTCCATCATTGTGTTAAATTAGGGTTTGGATTGCTCCCATCCTATTTCACTTCCTCTGTATCAGTCCTCCCTCCTCCTCCCTCCCTCTGCCCACTCATTTGGCTCTTCGACTCCTGTTCCTTGGTTGTCCCTTGTCGGTCTACCACTGTAGGCTAGGCTGCTTTCTCTGTCGCTTCCCAAAACTGTGGACTTCACTTTCTCACCAGATTCACCACTCCTCCTCCCCTCCTCTATAACTTTAGCCCTACATAATTTCCTCTCTGTGAACTGTACCTGCAGTTAACCTACCTGGTATTCCTGACCTGCTCCCCAACGCCTATCAAAATATTAAGTAACTATTCTGAATTTCAGCTCCTTTCCAGCCCTACTACTTACTTTCCTGCAGAAATCTCTACCTGACCATTCCTTTAGGTTATCTATAACTACCAGTATAACTATGACTTTAGATTCCTTTCAATCTACAACTATCAAAATATCTATAACCTTGATTCATATTCGTCTACTCCCTCCCAGCCTCGCTTACCTTTCCACCTCTACTGTTAATCCCTATCCACCCCTTCCCTTCAGGCTAAATGGTACCATCATCATGAATTTAAGGTGTTATCTAACATAATGCACTTGACCTGTCCATTGTGACCTCTGTAAACAACTATACTCAGTATGTTGCACTTTTGTTTGTAAACTATTTTCCAAAGCAGAGCTTGATTTCATAAATTACATTTGCATATCCATGCCATCATATTTGCTGCATCATTGATTATACATCTCTTCTGGACCAATAGTATATAATAGCAGCCTTGTTTACAGTTTACTACAATCGCCTATGCAATAATGGAAATGTCCCAGTTTACCTAATAATCAGCAAGCACATCAAAATGTTACAGTAGATTAAATGGATCAATATACAATATGTAAGCACACTGGTCTTCATCTCTTATAGTGGGATACCCACAGTCATTTACCTGTCAAGAAGACAATTTGGTAAACATGTACTATATGATGATCATATGCCAGAATGACAATGATGATTCTCAGACGGCAGGTAACCATTCCTGTTGTATGGCCTCCTCCACTGGGAGCTAAATGGCTTCACATGTCCCCATTTGACCTCGGATGGAGTATTGGGTTTTCTAACTTCATGCAAGCCAGAATGGAGTTAATCCAGGAAGCTGTTGTAGGGAGGTCCTTTAATCTCCAATACTGAGCCAGTAAGCGAAACCCCACACCACTCCTAGCTGCCACAGGAGGTAATTAGGCACAGGACTCCTCTCCTCTCTCTCCCAGGGCAGTCCCAGAATGATGTCAATGGGGTCAAACCTCAGTAGGGATTTAGTGATGTCTGAAAGTAAGGAGAGAAACCCTCCAAAGACTCCTACCTTGTGGCACTCGAAATCAAATGAAAGAATGTGCCTACATGGATTAAACATTTGGGGCACAGATCTGAATTGGAGGGTCTATCTTACAGGCCAGATCCGGAGTGAAGTACAGTAGGTCTGCATCAGTACATTATATTGAATGGCCCTCAGTCTGTTACTAACCGAGCATTTTAGGGAATTTTTAGGAAATAGGCCCAGTCTTCTCCTGTCAAACCCTCTGGATGAAAGTCAGATTCCCATTTAGTTCTGACCTTTTCCAAAGGGTCAGGGAGTGCCCCCACAAGGAGTCTGTGACATCGCTTCAGAGGTCTAACAAGAGGGGCAACTGTTATTCACTAAAAGCTCCTCCAGAGGGGAAGATTTCATGACCCCCCATTCTGGGACACATCCAAGCCATCTCTCCACCATGCCCCTTTGTGTTAAGTAGAAAAGAAATGTGAGGTATCTAGTTTAAACCTTAGTGATAGTTCCTTGAATGAGAGGATCTCATCCCTCCAGAAAATGCTTTAAGAGGAACAGCCCCCAAGAACATCGCTCTCAGTCCCTTAGTCAAACAACTGGAAGTCTTCTCTCTCCCACATACAACAGCTCAGGGAACTATTCAGAGACAGAGTTTCTGTGGCCTAGAATATTATGAGCTCTAATCCATGCCTTCCACATAGATCTGGTGCAAGGATTCATGGCTTTCTGGAATTTCTGGTCCCTAAGGGAACCCACTGTGTCAAATGTATGGCAGCTTAGGTTCAACGAAAGAAGTGCAAGTAATGCACCTGGGAAACAAAACCCAGGGAGGGGGTGAGATACTGGAAACAACAAAATGGAAAGGGACCTGGGGTAGTCATATCAGATGACCTAAAGGTGGGCCAGCAATGCGAGAGGCAGTAAGGAGGGCTGGGGATACTGGGATGCACAGGAGAGGCATCACCAGTAGAAAACAGAAGGTTGTTGACCCTCTGTACAGACAGTTGATAAGACCACATCTGGAGTGCTGTGTACAGTTCTGGAAACCCCATCTCCGCAAAGACATAGACAGGGTGGAGGCTGTCCAGAGGAGGGCAACAAAATGGTGCAGGGTCTACACCAAAAGACATATGAAGAAAGACTAAAGGAGCTTAAGCTGTATAGCCTCAAGGAAGGGGGGGACATGATAGAAACTTTCAAATACCTCAAGGGAATCAACAAAGTCCAAGAGGGTAGCATCTTTCAGAAAAAAAGATGTGCAAGAACAAGGCACAATTTGAAGATAGAGGGGGTGGCTCAAAGGTAATGTTAGGAAGTATTTCTTCACAGAGGGGCTGTGGATCGTGGAACAGCCTTCTGAGGAAGTTGTAGAGTCAAAATCAGTGGGAATTCAAGGAGTATGGGACAGACATAAGGCAATTCTAGTGGGGGGTAGGAGAAAGTAGGCTGTTGGTTAACTAGGATCTGCAGCTTATCCGTTAGGTAGGAGAATGGGCAGACTAGGTGGGCCAAGCGGTCCTTATCTGCAGTCAAATTCCATGTTTCTATGTTACTAGTAACTGGTGGTAAAAGTGGAGTGGTCAGTATTCTGTAATTCTACTGCGGCTGGGCGACCCTTTCCCTCCCTCAAGCAAGTCCTGCACATGTGCCAACTGGGCAGCTATATAGTAAAGTTGCACAATGGAAAGCCCCAATGCCACACGTTAACTGGATGCCATAGGATTTTCTTCTTGATTCTTGTTTTTTCCTTGCCACAGTAACTGTGTAACAGCTCCCTCTATTAATTGAATGTATTTTTGTGGTATGGCCACCGAAAAGTTTGAAATATATAGAGAAATTGTGGAAGTATGCTCATTTTTATAAGGTTTGCTCTGCCCAGGAGTGTCAGGGGCAACCTCCAGTTCACACAATCTTCCCTAACTTTTTGACCACTGGATGGGTACTGGATTTAGTCAATAGGAATAAATTAGAGGCAAAAGTACTCCCAGGTATTTATTTGCTCTAGTAGGGAGATAGTTGTACCTGCTATGGAGATGGTCACTTTCTTATCTCCAAGGGTGAGCCATTCACATTTACTCCAATTAATCTTGAGCCCTGATAGTGGGCAGTATACCTCAAAGATCTTGGTTAAGGCTGGCAGGACCTCATCTGGTTGGTCAGAAAGAGTAAAAATATCATCTGCGAACAGAGATATAACATGATTTTCCCCTCCCATAGATAACCTTGTATATCTGCATTACCTCTACTTGCAACTGTGAGGGCTTCAAAAGTTAGGACGTATAGCAAGGGGAAAGGCAGGCATCCCTGTCTCATCCTCATGTAAGGGTAAAGGCTAGATAATACATTGTTGGTTAAAATTTGTGCCTGAGGGGGAAATATAAAGCTCCCAAGCCACTTCATCGTACTCATCTCCTAAGCCTAACTTCCAAAGTATGGCTAGCATAAAGAGCCATTCCACCCAATTGAAAGCTCTTTTCAGCACTGAGGGCCAGGAGTCCCCTCCAGTAACCCTTCCAATGTGACCATTTGTGCATTATGTTTTCTGTATGTCTTAGGCTGTACTTGGCCTGTGCCCCTTTACAAAGCCCCTGATCCAAGTGGATCAAAATCGGCAAAGGCTCCCTCTAGCCTAGTAGCTAGAATATTTGCAATGATTTATAATCAGCATTTAATAGTGAGATGTGGCGATTAGCCAGGCCACATTTGTTGGGGTCTTTTTCCTGGTTTGGGCAAGACCGTATGGTGGCTAAAAGCTGGGAAACAGGAAGCCGACCCTTCTCCAAGGCCTCCACAACCATCTCAAACATTGTCAGTGTCAGTGGCTCAGTAGGTAGCACACTGCCTCTGAGGCTGGGAGATCAGAGGGCTGTGGGTTCAGTTCCCACATCTGGCACTTGGTTAATATCCAGTACTGACACTGTAGTGCAGCATGAGAGGGTGCTGCACTTCTGAGGTGATGTCTTCGGATGAGGCGTTAAACCGAGGTCCCATCTGCCTGGACTGGTGGTAGTTCAGGTGGATGTTAAAGATCCCATGGCACTTATTGAAAAGAGTATGGAATTTCCCGGTGTCCTGGCCAAATTTCCTCACTCACTAAAAAATACCACCAACAGCTTAATCTGGTTCAAGGTCAGTTGGCATTCATCTGTATCCCTCCCGGGTCGTGCCTGAAAATAGGCAGGATTTGTCTAGTGCACTTACCAGTCAACAAAAACTAAATAAATGAACAAACATCAGAGGACCCACCACGTCCCATGTATGTTTATAAAATTCAGTGGGTATACCATCTGGGCCAGGTGCTGTCACCTTTTGGACTTCCACACTGCTGCTCTGAGTTCCTCCAGTTTGAAGGGCTGATCAAGCTCAGTTTTTATATGATATAGAAACATAGAAACATAGAAGTTTGGCAGATAAGGACCGCAAGGCCCATCCAGTCTGCCCATTTCTTTTCTACCTTACAAATGTGCCACTGGCCTTTGCTCTGTCAGTGGACTATCTATTCATACTCATTTGTATTGCTCCCTTATGCCTATCCCATGCCTGTTTGAAGCCCTGCACTGTATTCATAGCCACCACTTCTTAGGTAGGCCATTCCATGCATCCACCACCTTTCTGTGAAAAAGAATTTCCTCATTCCCCTTAATCGGTCCCCTCTAATCTCATGCTGTGCCCTCCTGTCCTGCTATTTTCTTATATTTAAACATGTTAGACTCTTTCACCTTGTTAAGGCCCTTAAGGTGTTTGAATACCTCGATCATATCACCTCTCTCCCTCCTTTGCTCAAGGGTATACATATTGAGCTCTGTTAATCTGTCCTCATATGTCTTCTGATGCAGTCCCTGCACCATTTTGGTGCCCTTCTCTGGACTGCCTCAATTTGATTAATGTCCTTGTGAAGGTGTGGCCTCAATACTGCATGCAGTACTCCAGATGGGGCCTAACCAGTGTCTTGTAAAGAGGATTATTACCTCCCTCTTATGACTTGTGATACCCCTACTAATGCACCCTAACACCCCCCTAGTCTTACCTACTGCTTTACAGGTCTGCTTGGATGATTTCAGGTCATCAGTGATGATGATGCCCAAGTCTCTTTCTTCCTTTGTGACTGCTAGCAACTCTCCTCCGGCCTATAGGTGGCTTCAAGGTTCTCTTCCCTATGTGCATGATCTTGCACTTCTTTGATTAAATCCAGTTGCCACTCTTCTGACCATTTTGCTAGTTTACCCAGATCCCTTCTCATTCTGCCCACCCCATCTGGATCATCTACTCTGTTGCAGATCTTGGCATCATTTGCAAACAGACAAGCCTTACCCTCTAGTCCATCTGCAAGGTCACTAATGAAGATGTTGAAGAGACTGGCCAGATCTTCTATCACTGGTAGGTGTACACCCTGTAAAATTCAATGGGGTTTGCCCCGGATATTACCAGGTATATAGGGAGGAATAAAAGTCCTAAATACATTGTTTGTTTCCTGTTGTTTATAGGTAATTTCCCCATTATGGTCCTCCATCCCCACAATGCTTCTCTTAGCCCTTTTCTTTTAACTAAGTTTGCCAGTCACTTTCCTACCCCATCTCCATCAAAGTACGAGTGTGACTGAGTTACTAGGAGATCCCTTTGTAAGGCACAAGAGGTCATCTGATTAAGTTGCCCTTTTAGAATTTTGAGATCTTTAGCTGCCTGTGGATTTGGGGTAGTCATTTCCTCTTTATCTACCCTTGTGATTTTTTTTTAGTTAAGGCTTCTTCTACTTGAGTACCTGATCTCTTCCTGTATGCCTGAAAGGAAACAGTCTCTCCCCCACCAACATAGGCCTTTAGTGCATCCGAGATGCTATTTATGCCCATGTCCCTGTTAAATTCAATAAACTCTCATTTTCCTGTGATTTGCTGGATGTACAGTATTGTTGATCCAGCAGCAGTGCAGGGTCCATCCTCCACTGGGTAGGTGGGATATCTCCTCACTAGGAGCCAGTGTCACATGAAAGGGAGCATGGTCAGAAATAACCATTGGGTCATATGAAGCCTCCAAGATGTCCCCACCAGAGAGGTGGACACGAGCAGGTAATCTAACCTGCAATATACTCCACAGGCATGAGATAAAAGGAATACTCCCTCTCCTGAAGGGTGGCTGAGCCTCCAGGCCTCAAGCAGAGCTCTGCTTTCTGCCAGTTTTTAGGGCTGCAATGCTTTGTGGGGTGGGGGTCTAGTTTCCCACCTGAGTTACCTAACTTCTGGTCCTAATGTGTACTGAAGTCACCTCCTATTAACGAGGGTATCTGGGAATGGCACCAGTATCACCCCAATTGGGAGAAGAAAGCCGGGAGTCAACGCTTGGACCATACACCGACCCTAGTGTGTATTTAACACCTCCCAAATCCACCTCTGCAACCATATACCTCACCTGAGGGTCCAAAGGACCGAGGTCACCCATGGGGTATATTAGGTTGTATCCATATAGCCACTCCTCTCGCCTTAGATGAAATGGGGCCACTAGGAAGGATCCCTCAGGAGGTTGCTAAGCGAGATGCCTCCTCTTTAGTCAGGTGTAACTCCTGGAGAAAAATCATATCCCCTTCATCTTCCTTATCTGTGACCATACCATTTTTCTTTGATCACTGTTTTTAAACCATTGACAGTCCAGGAAACAAAAGTTAACTTCTCCATCTATAGTTCTGACATCCAGGTCTCAGTGCTTTCTGCCTAAGGGCAACATAATTTTTTAACCTATAGTGTTCAAGCTCACCAACATATTTAACACTTAACCCCCATACCACGCTTCTCCCCATACCTAAACTTCCCTGTTTAATATATCTAAACTTCCCAGATTAATCCCCCATTAACAACTGAACAAACAATAAAACCACTAACGGATAACTTGTAACCCTTAGTAAATTAAAAGAAAAAATCTTAACTGTTTCTTGCCCTCTGCTTCTCGAGACTGGCTAGTAATCCACTGTAAGAATAAATAACCTATATGTATAAGAGTTGTATCCTCTCCATCCCCCTGCCTTAGTTAGGTAGGGTGTCCCCCTTGTACTTAGGGGAGAGCTTACAAAAGGAAGGATCAGACTCAATCTCTGTCTGGTAACCTTGGACTTATGATAGCTTGCACGCCCCCAGCTCATCACCCCTCCACTGTAATAGAGAAGCCCACACTGAGTCAGTGGGTTAGGCCCCTCAGGCTAATGCTTAGGCCAGTTTGACTTCCATTGCTCTTACGGTCTGGTGCTCTTTATCCCAGGGGACTACCACTGGGGTCTTGGGAGCCCACAAGTCAGTCTTGCAGTGATCCCTCATTTTCCTCTCCCCTGACCCATCCCAAATTATTTTCAATACGTAAGAAAATGCTCACGTACAAATCAGTGTTGACAGCCAAGCAGATCTTATCCATGTTGCCCTCAAATTAGAAATTAAATTTTAAACAAAGATGTAATTAAATAAACAGTGAACTGAAGTGTCACACTTTATTTTCACCCCAACACAACCCAAAATTAGGGTAGTCAGTCCAGGATCCAAGCTACAGCTTGTAGGCGCACACTATGGATAAGCCTCATAGTATCCATGAACTCAGGTCGATAAAAGGAACTCCAAGAGAATCGAGGCACTGTGTTCGCACATCCTACGATGTTGCCTTAGAGGTTGTCGAACACAGGTCCGCTCTGATGTCAGCCACCTTAGTTGCAAGTATCTAGCGAGTTCATTGCACTCTATTTTCGAAAAGGCTTTCCGAGGTTGCAGACAGGCTGGGTTGCACAGTCTATCTACAGCTCGAAACAGCTGAGCGGTCGATTCTGAGCAACTGCAGTCTCCCTGGACAGGAACTCTGCCTTCTTATGGGTGATTGCAGATTGATAGCTAGCATAATGTTCTATCATTCTAAGGTGGTCGGCTTCAAGGGCGGACCTACGCCAACAACGCTCTAACTTCGCCTTTGTCTCCACATCTCCTCAGAGTCCCATCAAACCAAGGGCCCTGGGGTGAAGGGAAAGAGGGCGTTCACGAACAGGAGCAATAGAATCCAGGGCAACCGTGATGGCCTCATTATAGGCCAACACCAGTGCCTCTGGGTTACTGCTCACCAACACGGGGATGATAGGTCAAGGACCCTGCTAGGCCTTGTGAAGTAACATTCCGTAATGGCGGTACCTGACCATCTCCACAGGGATGGCCTTCTAAGGGGTACAAAAATTAAACCTCACGGTGTAGTGGTCAGACCAAACAACTGGTTCCACCCCATGTCGGATGCATCAGTCCCTAGAAGGAAGATTAAATCCAGAGAGTGCCCAGATTTATACGTAGCAGTGGAAACTACCTGTGTAAGGCCCAAAGAAGACATTAATTGGAGGAAGTGATTACCAAATTGTGAGAGTTTGTCGTCGACTCAGGCGTTGAAGTCACCCAGCACCATCAATCTGGCGACTCAAGCGACATGTCGATGAGGAAGTCTGCAACTTCCTGTAAGACGTTATACCATCTCCGGGTGGATGGTAAATGAGAACGATTCGAACGCCTACACCTGCTACAACTGAACACTCAAAGGACTAACCTCCCTACTGCCACACTCTGTGAGGCCCAATTCAGTCTTAAAACAGACTGCAACCCTCGCTGTCCAATCTCGGCAGTGTATCACCGGTACCTGGCCAAAATCATGGCCTCTACTATAGGGACAGAATTTACATCCAGCCAGGTCTCGTGATGCAAGCCAGGTCAGCGAACCAACAAGGTCAGTAATAATAGCGGTCTTGTTCCTAACAGACCTGGCATTGCACAACACGCCGAGTTGGACAAACTCGGAGGTTGTCAGGCCTATCTGCCTACTGAAATCAGTAGTGCCCTTGGTATGGATACCAGACAAGGCAAACCGATCTGGATTCCATTTCTCCCGGGCACCTTCTGGACTTAATAACGCATAATCTGATGGCCCATTGCCATTCATCCTCCTATTCTGCAGCACCTCGCCCCACTCTCCCACGAGCAATCCCTAATGCTCTAAACCGCTGATAAATGTCAAATTGTAGGGAGGAGTACAAAGGGGCAGAGGGCGTGAAGAAAGGAGGATGAATAGCGACCACCGTGGGGATAAAGGCCAGCACCATGGCGCTGCTTAACTAAATAAAACATAAAAATACATAAACAAAAGCAAACCAAAATTTCAAACTAACCTAAGCTAACAGACCTACTAAAATAAACAAAATTAAATATACAATTTCAATAACATATAAATATAAACAAAACAAATAATACATTTCTGTATAATCCCTCCCCAGTCCTCTCACCACTGGGGAAAGAGAATACAATAGCACTCTCACTGCCAAACCAGCATGAAGACATACAATTTTAAACAAAATGAAAATGAGCTCCCCAATTCTCTCTCAACTGGGAAAATATTATCAGTCTTTCTCCTGCTAGGAGAAAACACAAACTGAAAAATCAAAATAAACAGAAAAGAATTAAAACAAACAAAGTTTATGGACCCAGGGTCCTCTCACCACCCTGGTGTCCAAATCAAAATCAGGAAAAAATAGCCGCCAACAGCCTCTTGCAGCAGATCCAAAATCCACATAGGTTCCAAAGATCCAAGTCCAAGGAGGACAGCCAAATAGACCCAAAAGGGAAAACAATCTGAGGCGGAGATCCATAGAAACTCTATATAACAGGATCAAAATCCATGAGGAGATTTGGTCCAGAACACAATTCCAACTCACTACTCCCTGCCAGGTGCAGACCTTGGCAGTTAATGCCACTCACACCAAAGGACCATTAGAAAAGCCACTATAGTAGCAATTTCATGGTCCAAGGGAGGTACTCACTCAGTTCCCTGACTAGAAAATACCCCAACCCCTGTGGAGTGGCAAACCCTGAAAGCACCAGCCAGAGCAGAGGAGTTACTAAAATGTTCACCTGAAAATTTCAGGATAGTCGAAGGGGACACTCTACAATGCTCCGCCGACTCTTGCCAGCATTCACAGTGTCAAAGCAGTATCTAAACCCTCCACTTTACCCTCCACACAATAAAAACACTTCCACTGGAGGGAACAGAGTCCGACACACAAAGTCCCCACCGCAGTCCACTGAAGAAACAAAACCCTCTGGTGCCTCCTCCGAAAGCTCAGATCAGTCCACAAGAGAACATCAGAAGAGGAACCCAACCGCATCTCTCTCCAGGTCCACAAACAGAAAATAAAACCGCTCCGGCCAACACTACCTTCGAGTAGAAAACGACAAAATTCAAGGCAGGACCTGAAAGTCTGAAGTCTAACAAGGGAAAACTGACCAGCATTCGGCACAGTTCTCCTTAAAGCTCATTTGTAACAATGACCAGCGCCTCTCGCAATCTAAGAAATGGACCTGCTCTATGCTCTTTGCCTAGCAGCAGCTTAAGCATTAAAGCCAAACCGACACTGAGTAAAACAAAAAATAAAAACTCAAACTTAAACGACTTTAAACCAAAATAAGAATAAAACAAAACTTAGTCAAGAAAGCAACAGCAGTAACGCGCCCAGCCTGAGCGCCATCTTGCAGGATAATGCCTGCAATGGATAATGGATAATAGTTAAGAACAAGCACTTCAAATCTAGCTGGTTTATTCCAAGTTGAACATGATTTGAGTGATAGCTGGCTCGGAAAACTAATTCACATATTTCAGCAACAAAGAATCATCAGTTTTTATAAAATGAGCAATGAAAATCATGTGACCTTATTGGTCAAATCAAGCATGTCACTTGACTGTTGATTCCTTACACAGCTACATGAACTACAGATTTTTTTTTTTGTAGCAAACAAAAGGCAGTTTTATAAGCAATTAACTCCAGGGAAGCTGGAGCCTTTCTAAACCTGTGTGTGTGTATGTGTGTGTGTGGGGGGCAATGTCCAGAGTTGAGGGGGTAGCAATGGCCATCAGGAATAAAAGACTAAATTAACTTCATACTTACTGCAATTTCCTTTTCTGTTAGCTCCAACATTGTCAATGGGTAATCAAAACAACTGATATAGTGCACCCCTACCAAGGGAATGGCACAGCCCAAGCTTTAGAATGTTGGATATGAGGATTCCGTAGCAGCAACTCTCCAGTCACTACTCACCTCGCAATGCCATGAGAACTGCACGCTGCATATAATGCAAACAATCACCTACTATAATAAAACTCGCCATACCTTCCTAGCCAACATCCAAGGAAGGAACCATACTTCAAAATCCAAAGAGGCTTGGTGTTTTGGTTCTTCTTGTAGAGAAGACCATGTAACAGCAAACAGGCTTTATAACAGTCACCAATGTGTGAAACTGAAGCTGACAAACAATGAGGTGTGTATCCTTTTTTTTTTTTTTTAACTGATTGCAGAGAACTACCTGCAACATGAAACACACGCTAAAGGTGATAGGAAACTGCTTTTGCACCTGTGGATGGCCACAATTGTTCTTTATTGGCTACCCAGTATTTGATCACGCTTTTGTCCTTTTGATACATTAAAGAATCCAATTTTGTTGCCTTTGTAACTACCTAAATCCTCTTTCCCCAGCAGTTACTGCTGTCTGTTGTCATGCTGCCTGACATTCTATGACATTAGAAAAGTACAGTTACGTAAGAACTTACCATAACAGTAGATCTTCGAGAGAGGTTCCTACAGAAGGTCATTACACAAAGGACTGCACCTCTGGCGCCAGGGACCACACAGCAAGTGTTTCCAGCAGTGTCTGGTGGGTACCACCCACTCATCACGAGACGCAAGGCCAGCATGACTCAAATAGTGGGCGATCCCACGCCCACCTTCCAGTTCTCCGATAGAGATCCAAGGAGTACAGGACAGAAGAAAGGATGAAATCCTGGAGCCCAGTTCAAAATGACTGAAAGAAAATGCAACAGAACTGGGAGATGGAGGGAGGGAAATGTGACCTATTGCAGGAACCTCTCTTGAAGATCTACTGTTATGGTAAGTTCTTACGTAACTGTACTATCTGACTTTGAGAAGGTTCCTGCAGTAGGTCATCACATAGGAATGAATCCCAAGCACTCACTTACAGAGAGAGAGTCACGGAGGAGGAGCAACAGAAAGACAGTACAGGAACAGCCCAAGACAGTAGGTCTTTGCAAGACGGCAAGGTCGAACTCCGCCCTTATGCCTAGAGGCAATGTCCAGACTGTAATGCTTTGTGAAAGTATGGATGGAACTCCAGGTTGTTGCCAGACAGATTTCTACTGCAGAAACATTCTGCAGGAACACCGAGAAGTAAGCCATTCCTCTAGTAGAGTGACCTCTGACCTCCCCAGGAAGAGGTTTGTTGTACTTCTAGTAACAGAAGCGGAATAGTTACCTAGCCATTTAGGAAGGCACTGTTTAAGACTGCTGATCCCAAGAATTGGATGGGCAAGGAGACAAAGAGTTAATCAGACTTTCTGCTCTCCTTAGTATGGTTAATGTAACATCTGAGTGTTCAGAACGTCCAGAGTGTGAAGGAGATCCTTCCACTCCATTTGAACGGTTAGGGTAATACAACGGAAGGTCAACCGCTTGATTCACGTGAACTCAGAAACCACCTTGGGAAGAAAATACAGGTTACTCACCTGTAACAGGAGTTCTAGGAATGGTATATGTTGTTCATCCACACTTATTGGCAGGTTCCTTGCCGCTTTAAATCTTGCGGAAGGTCTTCAAGCTTAGCTCCTCCCACCCACCGGGTGGTAAAACCTCGGCTCCGCCCCATGACGCCAGATCTGGCCCGCTGGAAGCTCAGGTTGTGCGTCGAGGCCGGGAGGTCGAGTTATAGGATGAACAACATATACCATTCCTAGAACTCCTGTTACAGGTGAGTAACCTGTATTTCTAGGGACATGGATATGTTGTTCATCCACACTTATTGGCAGACTCTAGCAGTTCTCCGGGAGGAGGGAGGCAAGGCGACACCCCTAATACTTACTTGGGGAACAAAGATTGAGAACCGAGGCCCCAAAACCAGCATCCCGGCGTGACTCAAGGTCGATGTGGTAGTGGGAATAAAGGTGTGTGCTGACTTCCAGGTAGCAGCCCTGCAGATCTCCTGGATAGGGACATCCTGGAAGCAGCCACCGATGCAGCAGTATGGCGGGTAGAATGAGCTCTTATCCTCTGGGAGGCTCCATGCCCGCTAACTCATAGCAGAGATTTATGCAGGAGTTGACCCATCTGCCTATCGTCCGCCTGCTGGTCTGCCAGATGCGGCTTCAGCATAGGTGACAAACAGCTGGCGAACCTCTCCCAATTTCAGCCGTGCGCTCCTTATAATAAGCGGCGCCCCTTCTAGGGTCCAGAGTATGGAGCCTATATTCGCCTCCGAGGTGTGATTGGGGTAGAACACCGCAGAGTCAATACCTGATTAAGGTGAAACTCCGACACCACCTTCGGAAGGAATTTCGGGTGGGGCGAGGGACAACCTTGTCCCTGTGGAAGACCAGGTAAGAGACTCATGCTCAGCGCCTGGAGTTCTCCCATCCTTCTGGCTGACGTGATAGCCACCGAGAAGGCGGTTTTCACGACAGGTGGGGGAGACCACACTGTGCATTGGTTCAATGGCTTGCCCATGAGCTTTGCCAGTACCAGCAGTAAATCCCACGGAGGTGGGGGTTCCCGGACTGAGGGAAATGTGATCAAGGCCTTTGAAAAAGCGCCCACCACTTTTCCTGCGCCACTGACTGCTGACCGCCCGCTACCGTAAGGAGAAATGGCTGCCAGGTGCATCTTAAGGGTCGCCGACCTAAGCCCTTGACTAGATAGGGACCATAGATAGTCCAAAATGCTCGCACAGGACACGAGAAGGGTCCAACCCTTTTCCCGACACCAAATGGAGAACCTCTTCCATTTGAAGGCATAGCATTTTCTGGTCGACTCCTTACGGACGCCCAATGACGTTGAGGACCTCGTCGGAAGACCCAAGGCCTGGAACTCTAGCCGCCAGGAACCAGGCCGGCAGGGTGCAGGGATTGAAGGTCCGGATGGAACACCTTCCCTGATTGACTGAGAGCAGGTCCGGGCGAGCTGGAAGCTGCCGAGTCCTGGAGCTGAGACTGAGGAGATCTGGTACCAGAACTGGCGAGGCCAATCTGGGGCTATCAGAATCACCTGCGCCTTGTCCCTCCTCGCTTCAGCAGGACCCTGTGAATCAGGAGAACGGGGAAGGCGAAAAGAGGCCCGGGTCCACGGCCTCGAGAAAGGCATCCCCTGCAGCGAGCCCTGCTGAGGGGGGCGGCATGAAACAGCCTCAGCTCGCTGCCTCCTGGAGGCAAACAGATCCACCAGAGGTGTGCCCCAGCGGGAGAACAGGTCTTGTACTATCTCCGCAGGAGAGACCACTAGCGATGCAGCCCCATCCGCCCAGGGCATCGGCCAGGTGTTGGAGACCCTGCCACATGAATGGCCAGGAGATCCGCCTCCAGGCTGCGCACTAGTGACCAGATGCAGAGCCTTGCATAGAGGCAAGGAGCGCTGCCCCACCCGGCGGTTTAGATAGTACATGGTCGTGGTATTGTCCGCCTGGACTCGGACCACTTGACCCCGGAGAAACGGAGCAAAGGCGGTGAGAGCTAGGCGGACCGCACGGAGCTCCAGCAGGTTGATATGGCATCGACTCCCGGGGACCAGAGGCCGGCGCCTGTGTTCCCCAGATGGGCACCCCAACCCATCAAAGAGGCGCGGTCGATAGAGACCGCCGGCTCGGGCGACAAACGGATACTTTCCCGCAGATGGGACGGAACGTCCACCACTGGAAAGCTGCCCACATCTCCTGGGTCGCCCACACGCGCTGGTCCAGAGGGTCGCAACGCTGTGACCACTGGCCGCCAGACCCCACTGGAGGGGCGGTGAGTGCCAGCCGCTGCCCAATGGACTACGCTGGTACAGGCCGCTATAAGACCCAGGAGTCGAGGAAGTCCCGGCAGGGCGCGATTGCTCCAACCAGAAATGATTGGGCAAAGGAGGAGCAAGAACCTCGCCCTGTCCGCCGAGACGTGCTCTGCCCTAAGAGAGTCGAGCTCTGCCCCGATGAAGGATATCACCTGCTCGCTCGAAGTCTGACTTGGCCTCGCTGACCAGAGGCCCAGTTGAGAGCAAACCCGGAGGCCAGATTTGACCGCTCCACCTCCAACCTGGAGGGGCTGTATCAGCCAATCGTCCAGGTAAGGTACACCCAGACCCCTCGGGCCGAGGAAAGCTGTCACCGCTGCAATGCATTTGGTGAAGACCCTGGGAGCTGAAGAAAGGCCAAGGGCATGGCCTGAACTCGAAGAGGGATCCTCTCCGTCTGAAGCGGAGGAATCTCTGATGAGACGGACGGATAGGAACGTGAAAGAACGCGCCCTGAAGTCCAGAGAACAGAACCACACGCCGTGTTCCAGAGATGGTATTATCTGAGCCAGAGTGACATTCCTGAAGGTTCGAGACCTTAGGAACTTGTTCAGGTCGTAGGTCTAAGATGGGGCGCCAGCCCCTGGTCTGCCGCTGGGACC
The DNA here is from genome assembly GCA_016271365.2 of Neoceratodus forsteri. NCBI lineage: Eukaryota > Metazoa > Chordata > Ceratodontiformes > Ceratodontidae > Neoceratodus > Neoceratodus forsteri. Next base: position 327,879,673 of record CM057449.1, on the reverse strand, counting down.
AGGAAGTACCTGGACAGACGAACCCTGGTTCTGGTGAAGGGTCCTCTATCTCTTTATCACCCTTTCTGAAGGAAGAAGGGCGTCGGCTCGACGAGCCTGTAGAGATTCTGGGGACCAAAGCCTGCTGGGCGACGTGCCTGGAAGGGTGGAGCCTGCTCGAATTCCAGAGGCAGGCCTCTTCCCACCACCTCTAAAACCCACCTGTCCGTGGTAACAGCGACCAGGCGGAAAGGAAGTGTCGGAGCTGCCCTCTCAATGGGGAACTAGGGTGAGGTGACGGGATGGGGTGACACCTCAGCCCGGCCACTTAGCAGGCTTGAGGAAGGACCGCCTGGGGACCACCAGGGCCTTTTCCTCCTTGCTTCCTATTAGAGGAAGCCGATGGCTTGGGCTTGGAATACCAGGTTCAGCCTGCTGGCCCTGACGCTGTTGCTGGGCGGTGGAGGGAGGAGGGTCTAAAGGGCTTAGGCTGGGGCTTATGACCCTTGTCCTCTGTGCGGATGAGACCGAATCCAAGGTGGCATTGGATTTTTCGATCCTCTGGAGGTGGCCTTCCACCCAGGGCCGAACAGGTCTGTTCCTCAGGAAAGGAACGTCCGCCAGCTTGTGCTGGGTATCCGGCGTAAAGGTGGATATTCGCAGCCACGCCCGCCGACGCATGGCCACAGCGCCGCCACTGACCGGGCACATGAGTCTCCTATATCCAGAGCAGTCTGGAGCTGTTGTTTGGCCACTGCCTGCCTCTGATCCCGCACCCGCTTGACCGTAGTCTGCAGGTCAGCGGAAGATGAGGGACCGCCTCATCCAGGGAACCCAACAGGGCATGGGAGAAATGTGCCATGAGGACAGCCGAACTGGCCTGATGAAGGCCGAGAGAAGAGGCAGCATACACTTTCGGCCCGAGTAGTCCAATTTCTTGGACTCTTTGTCGGGCGTTTGTCCACGCCCCTGGCATTACCGCACGCCGAAAACACTGTCCGTGACCAGCCCTTCAGCCGAGGGGTGTTCTAAAACCCGGACAGAGAGCCAGTAGGACCGTGATACTTCTGGCCATCCTGGCTCAAGGCGAGGGGATGGAAGCCGGACGCTGCCAAAGTTCCAGGGCCGCCCGACAATGGCTTCGCCACTGGAAAGGCCTCCGTGGAGAATCCTCGTCCAGAATCTCGGTGAGAGGATATCTGGCCCGCTTGGATACGGGTTCAAGCTTCATCCCAGTGGATTCTGAGATGAGCCTCAGAAGTCCTAGGAAGGACGTAAGGGCTATCGTCCACTGACTGCCCCTCAGAGGACTCCAAGTCAAGCGGCTGAGAACAGGGAGGAGTCATCCGATCTCGGACGAGTTGTCGAATAGCTGCCTGGAGCCTGAGCCACCTCCACTTGCCGAGGCTTGTCAGGCGTGAGTGACCGACAGCTCACGGGAAGGCCTTGGGCCAACCGCGATTCTTTCGCCGGAGCCCCAGCTGTCGGCTGAGGTGGAGGCGGTTCCACCACAATTGGTGGGGCAGCCAGAATAGGTCGGACAACTGGCCTGAAACAGGCCTCGACCACTACTTTGGTCCGTGGCAACCACTTAATGGCCGGAGAAGAGGCCTGAGCCTGCTTATTGGCTGAAGAAAAATTGTTGCCACATGAGGTCTCAGATTCGGAGCTTACGCCAAGCCTTCCTCGCCAAGGAGGAAGAAGAGGAAGAGCGCGGCGACGCTTCGGCATGTGCCGAGACCGAGACCGCCTGTGTCGACGGGAACGGCTGGACCGCCAAGATGTCCGAGACCGAGATCGGGAACTCGGCCAGGCCGAGGTCGGTGAGGCGGGAGCCGAGATCGGCGATCCTCGTTCGGTCGGCAAAACCGACGGCCCTGATTCACCAGAACGGGAGAGCCGACGATATCCTTAGCCCTCACCGGGGAACTGGAGGAGGGAATCTCGCTCCAGCCGACAACCCGCCTAACGGGTCGAGAAAACTCAACCTCGTCGGCGGAGTCTCAGTCACCTGGCCTGATCGGCACCGTGAAGCCAGTGGTCAAGTCGAATTCGACCAAGTCGATTGTCGACGAGGGAGGGGGATCTTTCCCGCCTCCCAAGAGCGCCGACGATGAGACTTATTTTAGACTTCTTCGACCGATGAAACGGACTCAAGAAGCAGGACCCCCCTTTAGTTGAGAGGGTCAAGCAAAGCTCCTTAAAGGAAGCTGAATATGAGGTCCCGAGCGATAGAGGGAGAAAGGTCGCAGAAGAGGAAGCCGCAGCCTGAGCCGCCTGCTCTTCAAGGTGACCAACCTCTAGTTGTTCGGGCGATCCCGCAGCCGCCGAAACCGCCAGTCGGGCCTTCTTGGATTTGACCGAGGAAATCTTCTTCGACGCCCAGAAGTAAGCGGGCAGCGGGTCCTCGAGGACGACCGAGAAGGAGGAACACAGGTCGCAAGCCCGCGGGTCGCGTCCTGGCCAAGGCAATAAACGCACGTGGAGTGCGGGTCCGTCCGAGACATCTTCTGCCCACAGGGACATCTCCGAACCGGAGTCGATTTGTCCATCGCAGCCGCAAGGAAGAAGACCGAGAAAGATATAAAAGTTTTTGTTTTTTTTTCTTTTAAACCGGCGATTTTAGGCCCAAACTTAATCGCAGAGCGTTAAGGAGGAACCTGAGCTTCCAAGCGTAAGGAAGATCTGGCCATGGGGCGGAGCCGAGTTTTACCACCCGGTGGGTGGGAGGAGCTAGCTTGAAGACCTTCCGCAAGATTTAAAGCGGCAAGGAACCGCCAATAAGTGTGGATGAACAACATATCCATGTCCCTTAGAATTTAGATTTTTGCCAGGACCAGCCGGTCCTTATGAAAAATCAAATAAGGCTCCTTATGCATCAGGACCTAAAGCTCAGACATCCTATGAGCAGAAGTAATGGCAACTAAAATAGCGCCTTCCATGAAAGGTAACGCATGTCACAGCTCTTCTATTCAAAAGGAGGAAGCATGAGCTTCTTTAACACAAAATTCAAATCCTAAGGTAGGATAGGGTTACGATTAGGATTTGAGATGGAGGATCTCCTTCAAAAGGTCTTGGAGACCTCCAAATCAGCTACAGTTTTCCCTTTCACGGCAGATGGTAGGCCAAAATGGCCGATCAGTCAGGTGAAGGAGGTACTCCATGATCTGAGAAGCAGAGCAAGTAAAGGGATCTAACTTCAGAAGACGCCAAATGGAAAAATGCTTCCATTTCATGGCTTAGGTGGATCTAGTAGATGGTTTTCTGCTTCCACCAGTACCTGAGTAACCTGGAGGAGACCCAAAGCGAGCCTAGCTATGTTTGAAGGAGCCATGTATGAAGATGCAATGTCCTGAGTCCTGGATGTACCAGCCTGCCTTGATGACAAGTCAACAGGTCGTGTTTGAGAGACACAGGAATTGGGGTTCCACTGAAAGCTGTTGCAACAGTGGAAACCAATTTGCCTCAGCCAGAGGGAGCAACTTGGATCATTGAGCACCTCTCTGCCTGTAGTTTTAGAAGTACCCTCTGAAGAATGGGAAAGGGAGGGAAGGCGACAAGAACTTCCTGTCCAACATAGAGACAACAACATGCCAGAAAGCTCCAGGTGGATGGGGAGGTGAACAGATCGATTTCTGGGTGACCCACCTCTAGTAGAGTGAACTCTGACCCCCGAAGAGGTTTGTTGTACTTGGTAACAGAGGCGGATCGAGTTACCTAGCCACTTAGAGAGGCACTGTTTTGAGACTGCTGATCCCAAGGATTTGATGCGAAGGAGACAAAAAGCTGATCAGACTTTCTGCTCTCCTTAGTATGGTTAATGTAGCATCTGAGGGCTCTGTGAATGTCCATAGTGTGAAGGAGACCCTCCCCTCCATTCGAATGGTTAGGTAATACACCGAAGCTCAACCGCTTGATTCAACGTGAACTCAGAAACCACCTTGGGAAGAAATTTAGGATTTTTGCGCAGGACTGCCCGGTCCTTATGAAAATCAAATAAGGCTCCTTATGCATCAGGGCCTGAAATTCAGAAATCCTACAAGCAGAAGTAATGGCAACTAAAATAGCGCCTTCCATGAAAGGTAACGATGTCACAGCTCATGGCTGGTTCTAAAAGGAGGAAGTGTGAGCTTTCTAACACAAAATTCAAATCCCAAGGTGGGACAGGGTTATGAATAGGGGTTTGAGATGGAAGATCCCCTTCAAAAGTCTTGAGACCTCCAATTGAACTATGGTTTTCCCTCCACCTGCAGATGGTAGGCCAAAATGGCCAACAAATGGACTTTTAAGGGATGAATACGACAGACCTGAGTCAGACAGGTGAAGGAGGTACTCCCATGATCTGAAGAGCAGAGCAATTAAAGGATCTAACTCTTCAGAAGACACCCAAATGAAAAATGATTCCATTTCATGGCTTAGGTGGATCAAGTAGATGGTTTTCTGGCTTCCAAGAGTACCTGAGTGACCTGAAGGAGACCCCAAAGCAGCTCTAGCTATGTTTGAAGGAGCCATGTATGAAGATGCAATGTCCTGAGTCCTGGATGTACCAGCCTGCCTTGATGAGTCAATAGGTCATGTTTGAGAGACACAGGAACTAGGGTTCCACTGAAAGCTGTTGCAATAGTGGAAACCAAATTTGCCTCAGCCAGAGAGGAGCAACTAGATCATTTGAGCACTTCTGCTTGTAGATTTAGAAGTACCTCTGAAGAATGGGAAAGGAGGGGAGGCATACAAGAATTTCCCTGTCCAACATAGAGACAAAACGTCATGCCAGAAAGCTCCAGGCTCTGTAACGAGTGAGCAACATCTGTGAAGTTTTGTGTTGGATGGGGAGGCGAATAGATCGATTCTGGGTGACCCCACCTCTGGAATAAAGTGTCTGCTATCTTCTGACTTAATTCCCATTTGTGGGCAAGGGACGATGTCCGACTGAGGCTGTCCGCCAGGATGTTGTGAACGCCTGGAACATGCACAGCTGTGAGAAACAGGTCATGCTGGACTGCCTAATTCCACACCCACATCGCCTCTCCTGCATAGGGGTACAATCGGTGCTCCTCCTTGTCGATGTACCAGACTACTGACATATTGTTTGTCTAGATTAGCAGTGCTCCCTTCAAAGGATGGTCTGAAGGGCGATAGAACCATGCTCATCTCCAGAATGTTGATGCGAATTATATCTCCACTTGGGACCATGAATCCTGAGTCCAATGGTCCCCACTGCAGCCCCCCAACCCAGGCACAAAGCATCCATAGTGAGGGTCCATAAAGGGAGGAATTTTGGAATGGAAGTCCCTTGGACAGACTCAGAGGGTCTAGCCACCACTGGAGATCCCTCTGAACTGCTGAGATCAGAACAGGGTGGTCCAGAGCATCCAAATACTGATCCCAGTGGACCCAAAAGTCCACTGGGATATCCACACACGCAACCCTGGCTAAAGAAACTGTGAAGACAGAGGCTGCCATCAGGCCCAGCAAGTGTAGCAATGCTCTGACCAGAAGAGATCTGGACAAGATCACCAGAGTGACCTGCTCCCAGAGACTCTCCACTCTGTCTGAGAGAGAAAATCTCTGCACTGGACTGTGTCCACAACCACCCCTATAAATTGGAGGTTCTGGGAAGGGTTAAGGATGACTTGGGGAAGATGACTTTAATCCCCAGTCGAGAAAAGAGGTCGAGGGAACCAGATCAAGTCCAGAAGGTTGTCCCTGGATGGGGCTGAAATGAGCCAATCGTCCAGGTACAGGAACACGCTATACCCTGGCGTGTAAAGCCACTGCCACCACCACAAGGCACTTGGTAAAAACCCTGGGTGCTGATAATAGGCCAAAGGGAAGGGCTATAAACTGAAGGTGCTCCTCCTGGTAATTAAATCTCTGGAAGGCCATGGCCCGAATATCGAGATATGCAGGCAGGTATCCTGCATTTACAGGGCACAGAGCCGGTGATTCTGCTATAACACTGGCAGAAGGTTTGAACTGTCAGCATGCAGAATCTCTTCCTACTAAAAGGTTCAGGCTGCTGAGGTCCAGGATGGATCTGAGGTCGCCTCGCTTTCTTTGAGACCAGGAAGAAATGGAATAGTATCCCTTCCTCTGGGCGATAGGACCTGGTTCTATAATGGCTTTTGCACCAGGGACCTGATCGCCTCCTTGATTAACGGGCTTGTCTGCGTGGAGTAATGGGAGGACCAGGAGAGTCCGGAGGAATCTCTAAAACTGTGTGTGTGTCCTTGTGAGATGAGCTGAAGTACCCATGCATCTGAAGTTATTTCCTCCCAAGTCTGGACGTGATGGGTGAATCTTCCCCCAGAAGCTCCACGTTTGAAGTGGAGGGAAGAAGATGTGGTGAGTCAGGAGGCTGAGGGGTGGGGCCCTCCTGCCTGTCTCTGGTTTTGGCAGCCAGTGGACAGGAAAAGGAAGAGTCTGCTTCTCTCCTTTTGTTTCGCTTCTTGGGGGCACTTGCTTCCCTGGCATGTAAACTGACCCTGAAAGAGCTGCTTTTGTGGTACCTGCTCTGTACATCGAGCAGACCCACCTAAGGGCCTGACCACTATCCTGGAGGCCCATGATCAAGTCTTTGTATCCTCCAAAAGGGCAGACCCTCTGAAAGGGGTGTCCAATATGGATACCTGGACATCTGAAGCAAGACCAAAATCCACAGCCAGGCATGCCTCCTGAGACTAATGGCCACAGCCGAGAAATGGGCTTCAGAGTCCACCGAATTGTAGGTTGCTCTGAAGGCATGCCTACTGGAAATTTTAAACAGACAGAGATCTTTGCGATTTCCGCCTTAAGGTCTAAATCCTCCAGAGGAAATTTTGTGCTCCAACTCTGCTAGAGTCACTTTTGGTAGCTACCATCTGTGCCACGTAATTTAATGATCACAGGGCACAGGTGGCAGAGGAATAGACCTTTTGACATACTGCTCCATCTGTCAGGACTCCTTGTCCAGTGGGGACGACTCATGTGCTTGGGGTTAGCCGAGCGATCATGAGCGGCAGCAATTACCACAGAATCCGACTTTGGGTGAGAGTCCAGGAAGGGGTTACCTTCAGGTGAATGATAAATCCTGTCTGTCTTTTTGGACAGCAGGGATGGAGTGTGGCAGTTTCCAAATGGTGTACATGACGCCTTTGTGAGGAGCTATCCGTGGGGGATAGGAATGGGGTGGCTGTATCAAGATCCAAATGCTCAGCTAGACATTGGCACATAGGGTCGAGATCCTCTGTATGCCAGCCCTGCTTGTTGGATAATACGGAGAAGTTCCAAAAAGAAGGGTCTTCTGGAGGAGACTTGGGAGACACCATTCTCCCAGGGGATTGGATAACTCATCCAAGAAGAGTTGGATGTATCCTCATCTGAATCAGGAGGGTCCTCTCTGTCAGGACAAGGAAATCTGGCAGAGGAATGTCCTGAGAAGTAGCACCGAGACATGTATCACTGATGCTGGACAGGGGCCGAGGGCATTGACGCAGGTGTGGTGAACCTGCTTTCCAGGTCTAAAAGAGCTGGGACCTCACATCCTTCCACCATGACTGTATCACCATCTGGAAGTCTGGCTGTGGAGGAGGAGGAGGAGATGGGTTAGGTGGAGGTGAATAAAACAGAGCTCCTGAACCCGTATAGTACAGACATGGGTACCTTTGATAATATGGGTAACTCTGCTGATATCCAGGGAAGTAGCTCTGGGAGTATTGGGGCATCGATAGATGTGATGGCAGAGGGTAAATGGCCTGATGCCCAGAAAAATCCAGATAGTAGGCTTGAGCCCAGGGCCTGGAAGGACCAGGATAGATACCCAACGTCACGATAGTGAATGTTGGGATAGCCGCCGGGATGGCTGACAAAGGAGGTATAACACGCGATTCCAGACGTTAGGTAGCCGATGTGAGCCCCAAGGATGTCACACTGCATGAGGGGCCCTCTTAGCAGGCCCTGATGAAGGGGGCTGACGAATGATACCTAAAGGTGCTGCTGTTGTCAGAATAGGAGCAGAAGACGTGAGGTGACCAGTGTCTGACTAGGTGATGAAGGGATAGGGTTCTGAGGACCTTAGGAGTAGGTGATGGCAGAACAACCTCAAGGCGCCCTTCTTCCTCCTCCGCTCCAGGCATAGGCTGCTGGTTAGGGAAACCACTGGGAAGGTGGAGAAGTCTCCCAGCTGGGCAAAGCCCAGGGGAGGCCCACCCGAGGAGTCAAGCCACCATGATTTGGGTAATGTGACATGAGCCCCCAGTGGAGAGTAGTGCCTGGGCGGTCATCAGAGAAGTCCCGACTTACCAGGCAAAAGAGCGACCGGGTGATGGAGAATGGCAACCTTGACTGACTTATCGGCTCAAACTGGGGACCTAGGCTGCTTCGAGGCAGGGTCTGACTTATCGGTGGCGGTGGGCCCAGGGAGGGCCGGTCAGCTTACCAGCAAATACTGGGCATTGCTGGAGGAGCTGGCAGGAGACTTACCAGTAGAAATCGGTAGACAAACTGTGGCACTGAGGTCAGCCCTGGAAGCTGCCTGAGTTACCACGAGGGTCGACGGTAGGAAAGAGCCTTGCTGGTCCAAGGCCCAGTGGATGAGGATTGGTCCCGGTCCTCATGACGCCCTTCTCTGTGCCTCTCCTGTCTTTCTTCTTTTATGTTTATCAGAAGGGAAGAAGCTGTCTCTTGTATCTCCTTCTCCAGGGAAGCCATCTGTGTTTTAAGGAGATGGGCCTCTAAAGCCTGCTGGCACCACTTACGTGTGGCCTGGTTGAAAGACTGGCAGTTGGGGCAGACCGCAATGTTGTAATCTGGGCTTCACACAAAGGAGGCAGAGACAATGGGCGTTTTGTGTGGTATTTGTGCCCCACACTTGGTGCACTTTTTTAGTCTTAAGAGGCGGAGACTGAGACAACATAAAACCGCAAATTTTGTACTGAAATTTGTGAGACATGAAGAAAATGGCGATCAACAAGCTGGAGTTACCTGCGCAGGTACCAGCTGGTCGACGGTGGAAAAGAATTGGAAGTCGGGCTGGGACCCCCACTATATAGGGTCATACTCGACGTGACGTCACGCGACGCCGGGTCGCCAGACACCGCTGGAAAAGCTTGCCGCGGTGGTCCTGACGCCAGAGGGTGCAGTCCTATTTGTGATGACCTACTGCAGGAACCCTCTCAAAGTAAGATCACCCATTCCAGACCATTCAGCTGAATAGCACGAATGGGAGTTTCTGATGTCAGAAAATGTCTTAGAAATGTGAAAATCAAGAGCAGCAGCTGGTGAGGAGAGTGGAACTATGCAGATCTGAGGGATATCATATCTAGATTAAGTCTATAAAAAAAAAAAATCATCACAGCATATCAGAATACATAACTGGCATGGAAAGGAAGATTGGAGAGCAGATAACTATAAAAATAATTTCCTATCTCCATTAAGGAAACTAACGAAAACCTGTTAACCAGAGGTCACAGATAATTCACAGATCAGTCCATAAATACAAACAGAGTACAGTACAGCAGAACAGAGATCCAAATATGGGATTTTATGAAAACAGACCTCTCTCCTAGCATACCGAATAGATTTCTCCTCAGAGCATGGCTCGAGTTGGTCTCATTGACAATGTTGGAGCTCATAGAAAAGGAAATTACGGTAAGTAGGAAGTTAATTTCTTCTTTCTGTAGCACTCTACATTATCAATGGTAATCAAACAACTGGGTTTTAAGAAGCAGCACCCAGACAAAAAAACAAGGAGGGGAGAATATTATCCCATATGCCAGACACATCAGCTGCCTGCAACACACTGTGACCAAAAGTTGCATCAGCAGGACTCTGAACATCCAATTTGTAATGTTTGTGAAAGTGTGACTGAAGACCATCAGGCTGCCTCGCACAGTTCTAAAACTATGGCTTCACCTTTCTCTGCCTAGGAAGTTGCCATCGCTCTGGTGGAGTAAGCCTTGATGAGAGCCATAGGCCTCCTTTTTGCAACACAGGACTTGGCAACGCAGGTCAGCACCCACCTAACTAGAGTGGACTTAGAGGCTTTTTGTCCTGTGAGCCTACCCCAAAAGAACAAACAGATTATCTGACTTACATAACTCGGCCATTCATTTAAGGTAGATCCTAACTGCCTGCCACAGGTCCAGCTTGTGCAACTCCTTCCCTTTGGGGTGAGAAGGATGTAGGTAAAAGGATGAAGGGCAAACATCCTGGTTTATATGGAAGGCCATGGGCACTTTAGGAATGAAGGATCTGACCTGTCCTGAGTACCACTTTGTCCTTATCCATAATAACGTATGGCTCCTTGTGAGAAAAGGCCTACAGTTGTCCACTCTCCTGGCTAAACATATGGCCACTGAGAAACAGACCTTGTAGGACAGCACATCCAGTGACATGGATGACAGCGGCTCAAAAGGCTCTACACAGAGGGTATTCAGAACCACGTTAAGATCCCAGAGGCTCGAGATCAGAACAGTGGTTGGCTCCTGCCAACCTCATACAAAAAAACGAATAACCTCTCTACTGGTTCCCCGGGAGAACCCTAAGGAAGCTGCGAGAGCAGAAACCTAGCCTCGCACTGTACTCAATGCCAGATCCTTTTCTATGCCTTCCTGAAGGAAGTCTGAATTTGAGGAATGTAAGCTTATAAAGGTTTAAACCCTTCCCTCTGGACCAAGAAAAAAATATGGTCCAGACCTAGCGTATGCCAGAGTAGAAATTTTTCTAGCAGACATCAAGGTTTTAACTACTTTTGGGAGAAACCTAATTATAGGAGACTCCTCCTTTCAGAAGCCAAGCTGCGATCTGCATTGCACCTGAGTTTGGGTGGAGAATGAGGCACTGCAACTGGAGGTCCCTTTGTACCGGCAGAAGGAAAGACACTTGCTGGGCTAGATTCACTAGATCAAGAACCATGATCTTCTTGGCTACTCCAGGGCTATCAGAAGAAAATTTCCTCTGACTGTCTTATTTTTCTGAAGACCTTCTGAAGAAGAGGCAGTGGAGGAAAGACATAAGCTCTGCGGAAGGCCCACACTTCAGTCAGACTGCCCACTGCCTCTGCCTGTTGACACCAGTACTGACTGAAGAACCTGTGGGTCTAAGCATTTTGCCTGATGCAAACAGATCTATCTGTGGTTGCCCGAACCATTCGCTCAGGAGTTTGAACACTCCGGGTTCGACTGCCACTCTGGGGTGAACATTTTATGACTTAGCCAGTCAGCCTGAATGTTCAATTCTCCTGTGAAATGTACTTCAGACAGAAAGAGGAGGTTCTCCTCTGCCCAGCTGAGGAGCTTGGAGGTCTCCCAAAGCATTTCTCCAATTTATGTGCCTTCTTGTTTGTTTATGTATGCCACTTTGACAGCACTGTCTGATCGCACTTATACTGCGTTGTTTTTCAGTACAGACTGACACTGAAGGAGGGTTAAGCGGACTGCCCACATCTCCAGGACATTTATTTGGAGATGCTGTTCCTGTACTGAATAAATACCCTGTGTGGGAAGCTGGTCCAGAACTGTCCCCCACCTGTGCAGACATGCATCTGTTGTAAGAATCACGCCTGGTGGTAGTTCCAATGGAACACCTTTTGAGATTCTGCACATTCAGCCACCAATTCAGGTAGTGATGAAGTCGAGGGTGAGGAGAATCCTGGCTTCATAGAAACATAGAAAGTGTCAGCAGATAAGGACAGCTAGGCCCATCCAGTCTGCCCTTAGGTCCTATATTTGTTTGCTGCCTCTGACCCTATCTGGTCAGTGGCTTTACATCATTGCTCCCCCACAAGGTTCCTTTGTTCCTGTCCCGGCATCTTTAAAACCCACAGTGTAGCTGCTCCACTACCTCCTGTGGCAAACCATTCCATGTGTCCACCACCCTTTCTGTGAAGAAAAATGTTCTCACATTTCCTCTTAATCTATCCCTTCAAATTTCATGTCACGCCCTTGTTCTTGTACTGCTTCTGCTTTAGGACATATCTCCCCTGCACCATGTTTATGCCCCTGAGGTATTTGAAAGTTTCTATCATGTCTCCCCATTCCTCCTTTCTTCCAGTGAGTATATTTTGAGGTCCTTTAATCTCTCCTCATATATTTTGTGGTGCAAGCCCTGTACCATCTTGATCTTCACTGGACTGCCTCTGCTCTGCCAATGTCCTTGTGCAGGTGTGGCCTCCAAACTGCACAAAGTACTCTAGTAGATGAGGCCTCACTAGAGTTTTATACAGTGGCATCACCACCTCCGCCTTCTGCTAGTGATACCTCTGCTTATGCACCCCAGCATGCCACTGGCCTTCCTGCAGCTTTTATGTTCTGCCTGTTGTCTTGAGGTCATCAGAAATGATAACCCCAAGGTCCCTTTTTTTCTTGGTGATTGTCAGCACCTCCCCATCTTGTAGCTCTCCCCAGGGTTCCCTCTGAGGACAGGTCCCAGGCTATCAGCAACCCCGACTGAAGGAGCCACATGTGTAAGTGTGCCCACAGGACTAGGTCTACTGCTGACACCATCATGCCGAGAATCCACAGCAGGTTGTGGGCAGACGCTGAGGATTGATTCCTGAGCCACCATATCTCCGACAACAAGGTCTCCTTCCAGGTGGGTGACAGAAACACCCTCCTACTTTTGTATCAAGACTGCCCCCAGGTGCTCCAAGGACTGAGATGGGTCAAGGGAGCTCTTCCCCTGTTCACTATCCAGCCATGTGATTCCAGGATCTCCAGGGTGCTGAAACCGATCTCCTCACTAGAGGTATGTCAGTGTCTGAATGAACAGGTCATCCAGATAAGGGTAGACATTATGTCTCTCCAGTCATAATTGAGCCACCAGAACTATCAACATCTTTAAGAAAACTCAAGGGACTGTTGCAAGGCCAAATGGAAACACTTTGTCCTGGAAACTGCTATCCATGGACCAGCACCCCTGATTGAATCCCCATCTTATGGACAATAACGATATGGTATATGTACTAACCTTAGGCGGAGGCACTTATCGTATAAAACATAAATGTCAGGATTTTTGTTCTACTGTATGTCTTTTTTCAAATTTAGTGTACTTTATTCAAGTTTAAGAGTTACAAAGTGAACATACATTGGTAAACAGAAGCATAACAACTTAAGACTATAAGCATTAAGACACAATCATTATTGGCTCACAGTGTTACATACATTGTAGGCAAGTGTTCACTGATGCAGTATACAATGAATAAGAACAATCATAAACATACAAACTCCCCTCACCCACCCACCACTAATAGCAATGTGAGGGAGACAGGTGCCACAAGGCACCAGTAAATGATATGGCAAACACTGAGCCTCATGGGAGCACGTACAAAAGAAGAGGTTGACTAGAGGAAGGTGATAACACCTTTACATTAAAGAGTCAATAATGTGTATAAAGGTGCCCACACATTTTGGTAATAGCTTACTCTTTTTTGAGAGGCTGGCCAAAATATGTTCTGCATGTAAAGCAAAAAGAACTTCATGTAGCCTTTCCATGAGTATGGGAGTACACTGATCTAACCAACAGCATAGTATCACTTTTTGGCACACAGTGACACTTATAGCCATGTGTTTGCGTTGGTTGCCAATTAAGTATCACCATTGTCACCCAATACACATATCCCAGATTGGAAGGCTTCAGTTAGGGCCTAGAATGGGGTCCAATTTGGATTTAATAGCTGACCAGAGCGGGAAGCCTTACTACAATCCCACAATATTGGAAAGTGTGCCAGGTTGTTCACCACATCGAGCAAAGATTAGTTGGAACCCTTCCCATTTTATGAAGCTTGACTGGGGTGTAATATAGATCATGAATTATTTGAAACTGGAGCAAATGATAGCAGCCCCATTTAACATCTTTGTATAGATGGGCCCAGATCTGCAACCAGGAACAAATGGTGGAAGGAGCAGGAGGCAGAACTTGGTCCCACATATAATGGGGATGGCCCTCTATCTCCCAGGAGGTCACACAGATGATGATAGAAGAAGGAGGTGAGGAGGATAAGTTGAGATAACTGGGAGAACGGGCCAGCCAGATTATGATCCCAGGGCCCTGAGCCAAAATGATGAAGATATATGTGGAAAAGTTGGAGATATTTAAAACAATAGGAGATGGGGCGCAAATTTGAGTCGGCTACCTGGAAGGACAATAATTTGTAATCTTTTAACAAGTCACTAACAGTTACTCTCATACTGTGCGGCCAGAAGGATGAGCCGAGGATCTGACCCCAATCTTAAAGTTAGGATTGTGTAGTACAGGTTATGAGACATCTTGTATGAGAGAGGTATGGGTGAGGGTGCAAAGCTGTAAATACACCTGGAGTGCTGCCATGATAGTGGTATTTCAGAACTGTTTGAGGACATGCTTAGGTGGACATACAGCAGGGCTCCTAAATCAACACTGTGTTGAGCACATATCTTTTTTCTATTTGTAACCATAATGGGGAGCAAATTTATTTATTTGCTTTTGTTAACCAGGTAAGCACACTAGACAGCCAAGTGCCTATTTTCAGGTGCGACCGGGAGAGTTACAGGTAAAAATTCATACATAAACAGTTGAGGAATCGAGAAAATACATAGAAAATAAAAGGCATTTCAAGGCTAGCTCTAGAACAAGGTTGGCATGGTGCAATACAATAAGATGGAACATACAGGATGTAAATTAGGAGGTGAACAGCGGAGTAAACAGAAACAAAGACAATGGTAAGTGCTCATGGGGGGATTGTGTCTTCACAAATGGTCTAAGCCAGTAGAGAAAACAACAATTAATGGAGAGGTAGCAAAGGAAGAGGTTGGTAGCTGAGGCCACCTCTTTTCTTTGCATGCTGTAACTTGAGAGTGCGCTATGACGGGATTTGTCCAGCCAGCTAAAGTAAGAAACAGCACCATGCACTTGAGTAAACCAGGCTTTGGGAGGAGTAATTATACATCTGTAGAAAGTATAAGAGGTGAGGGAGAATATTCATTTTCACAGCACTTATCTGTCCCCAGAGGGAGATAGGGAGCAGCGCCCAGCAGTTTAGATTCATTTTGATTTGTGCGAGGAATCAAATTGTATTGCTTCATTTTGGAGCTAGATCGAAAAGGTAGATTCCTAGATGTTTCATTTTATCTCTGACACGTGAGTCCCAGGTGTTGGATGTCTGCATACAGAGGAAAATATTGAGAGACATGACTTCCATTTTGGAGAGATTCAGCTTGTAGTTGGAGAACCTCTAAATTCCTCAGTAATCACTAAAGTAGCAGGAAGAGAGACAGAGGGACGTGTTATATGGAGGAGTATTTCATCAGCATAAACTGATAGTTTGTACTGACTGGGTCCAAACAACTATCCCAGAGACTAATGCGGAATTATTAATTGCTGGATAAGGGGTTCCAGGTACAGACTGAATAAAAGGGAGATAGCAGGCATCCTTAACTGGTGCCTGGAGAGGGATAGTGGATGAAAGTACTTGACACAGAGTATATGGGCAGTGCGGTAAGTATACAGAACCTTGATCCATCGGATGAATTGAGGGGAATCTATATTTAGGCAACAGGTGAAAAGATAATCCCAGGATACTCTGTCAAAGCTTTCTCTGTCCAGGGACACCAGTGCAGAGGGAGTGTAGGAGTCCCTGAACGCAGGAGATCAGGTAGGTTAGTTTTCTCAAGTGGTCTCCAGAAAGTCTGAAGGCTACAAAGCCGATTTGTTCCGGACTAATTAGTGCATACCAGGCCATAGCTAATCTACTGGACAGAACCTCTAGAGAGTTTTGAGATCCACATTGATCTGAGATATGAGATGGTAATTAAAACATGAAGTTGGTCTCTCAACCTGCTTGGGAAGGACTACTATCGTGGCCCTCGTGAGGAGAGATCTGACAGGCCCTGCTCATATATGCAGTTGTAGGTGTTTAGGAGAATGGGTGCGAACTGGAATATGAAGGTTCTGTAAGTCTGTAGTGTAGCCATCGTGGTCTGGTGCCTTGTCCACTGGGAGTGCATCTGTGGGCAGTTTAATTTCTGCTAGAGTCAGAGGGCTTGTAGAAAGGCAACCTGTTGCTGCCTAAGTCGGGAGCTGGATATTTTGTGTGAACAGATCCATACAGTCATGATTAAAGGCACTGGGAGGCTGTGAATATAGTAATTGGTAGTATTCCTGAAAGCAGAAGACTATCTCTCAGGGCGATGTGACTATACTGCCAGTAGAACTGCAAAGGGAAGACACAATTTTGTCCATGGCTTTGGCCGGGCGTAGTGCCAGTAATTTCCCAGACCTGTCACCTTGATCGAAGTAGGTAACCTTGGACCGTAAAATAAGGTGTTCAACGTTATCAGTTACTAAGGTGTCGAAGCAAGGGTGGAGAATTTCTAGTTGGTTACGTTCAGTGGGAGTGGGTTGTGAGGAGAGGGATAACTCCATCTGCCGGATTTGTTGCAGGAGGGTAGAGGAGAGCTGGGTGGCAATTTTTTTCCAAACAGAAGCGAGGTGGATAATTTCCCCTCTTATAGTGCATTTGTGCATTTCAGTGCCCCCAGAGGAGATCAAGTTTGGGCATGGTCAGAGAGTTATTAGTGAGAAAGTTGGAGATAAAGGTGTGGAGGTGGAAACAAAGTGATCTGATTTTAGTAATTGAGTACTGAGCCTCCAGACCTTGTCCCTATTTGTGAGGGAACCATGTTCCAGTGAAGTAGTATGGGATGGTGATCTGAAATTACTTTTAGATAGGTAGTTACAAGATAAGACAGCAGGAAGGCACCCAATCCCAACAAGAAATAGTCGATTCTGGAGAATTAATTGAGCAACAGGAGTAATCTCTTTGAGAGGGAAGAGCGCACTCCAGGATCAATAAGCCCCACTGAATCCATCATCTCTGAGGGCAAGCGGTACTGGTGTAAGAGTGGCTAATGGACCTAGATCTGTCCAGAGCATTGCAGAACATCAGATACCAGTCACCTCCAGTAGAACAGGAAGGGTGGACCAGGGAGCTAAATGCGTCACAAGAGAAGTGAAGAATTGGGGTCCTCAGTGGTTGGACCATATACCTAACAGTACCTTTAGAAGAATGTATCTCCCGAGGTCCATGACAGATTCCAACAATCTAAAGGGTAAGCTGAGAGCCACTAAAATGGCGACTCCCTTTACATGTGTCTGGCCCTGTTCCCAGCACCTGACCCACCCAGGACCTCCTGAACTAGAGAACCTGTGAGGACGGAAATTGGTTTCTTGTAGAAAAGTGACATCTACATTTAATTTGTGAAGATGTAAGAGAATCTTGGCCTCTTGGTGGGAGAATGGGCACCCTTAACATTCCATGAGCAAAATTTGAGACTTATTGCCATAGCTTTAGGTGATATTTGACTAATCTGCCTAGATGAAGTAATCTTCCCATGACTGTTTGAGGCTTCAAACTGAGAAATAAAATTGCTTCGTTAGTGGTGCATTCCCAGCCCCATACACCTACTAGGTATATACAGTCCATATTCGGGGCATATAAGGATGCTGTAACCCTGAGAAAGAGTCTTGGCAGTGTACACCCTGTATTGTATTCTAACCCACCCTATAATTACCCCCAACAATAACATACAGCTTGCAACCTGAAGTGAAGAAGAAAGAGACCCAACATTCCCAATAATAGGTCCCCCCGTCCCCCAACTCAAACTTTCCCAAGCCCACAACATAAGGAAAGGCTCCCTTGGAAACATGTTAACATGTATGTGGAAAACAACAAAATAGTCCCAAGGAGCTGTCGGTAGCCCTGTAGTACAAAATGCTTCAGTCCAGGCAAAGCCTAATATCTAAACTAACGCTGTGAGCAGTCATCACCCCCATCTATGATACGCAATCCACTGCCAAGGAAGCAGGATAAACCACTTGCCTGCCCCGCCCAACCTAATTAGAACATCCAATAACAATGTTAAACCCAGAAAAAATAATGCAACATCATACATATATATATAGGAGAGAGAGAGAGAGAGAAAGGACAGTCATAATGAAGGTTGGTCCTCTCCTTGGGGTGCTAGGTACTTATGCCAGCCTGCTGATATCGCTGAGGCATGTAACAGCTGTTGTGTCCATCAAAATAGGGAAGAAAGAGGAAAACAAAAGGAAAAAATAGTCACCTGGGAGTATTGAAAGGTGGTGAGAAAAGGAAGAAGAGAGATGAGTGGCCCAGATACTACCATAGCGGTGTCCCAAACTGCATCCCAATGAGTAAAGATACTTGATAGGACAATATGCAGACTATGGGATACTTTCAGGAACATATTAATGCCGGCGCTGTGGAGGCTGGCGTGTTGTTTTGTATATAAACCGGGACAGTCCAGCAGAAACTGAAGAGGAAAAGTTAGAGAGGCAAAACAGAGTAGTTCCACAAGGTTATCGTGACCTCTAGTGGCAGAAGAGATGGTTACATCCATCGCATTGGTAATGATGCACACATTCATGCTGCAGAGAATGGCTGAAGACATGGCCTCTAGCGGTAGATCTCAGCGTAGCGCTAAACAGCTCTGGGATCATGGCCTGTAATGCTGGAAGGTCCTATTCCGCAGTCTCGTAGTTGTGCCAGGAGCTTGTGTGTTGAACCAAGAGGCGGGAGGGGTAGACCACCTTAAACTTGATTCCGCTGTGATTAATTTGATGATCATAGGATGTTACGCCGCCTCTTCCGCCTGGTAGCAACGGGAGATCTTGGGCGAACCTCAGTTTCTGACCTTCCAGGAGCTCTCTCACTTTACTGAGTACATGGAGCTTGTCAAGGTAATTCAGGAATTTGAGAATCAGGGTCTGGGAGGAGACTTGCTGCTGGTTTGGGTTTCGGAGAACAGTGCACCCTCTCAATAATATACATTGTATTATTGTTGGGAGAGGGCCCTGCAATTTTGGTGGCGTTCTGAAGAAACAAAATTGGAATTGCCCCTCGTCTCTTCTGAAAGGCCAAAAGACTACAATGTTGTTCCAACAACCTCGGCCTTCCAGATCCTCCAGCTTAGGTCCATTTTTGAAGTTTCTGTCTGAGCGAGACCATTTCAGGATCCACATTATCTTGCCACCCTTCCAGAAAGGTCGTGAGGACGGCTAAAACAAGTAATAGCTCTCGTGGCTTCACTTAGGTCTCTCTCCACAGTGATTTCAGCTCTGCTGTCAGAGCATGAAGGGTTGATTTGAAAGGTTGTAGCTCCTCTAGGAATTTTTCTTCGGTAAGCAATGTGGGTTGTGGAGAGGTTACCCGAGGTTTAGTAGCATTGATCTCCTGGCCTTTGTGCATTCTGAAGACTTTTGGGAGTCTGTGGGACATGTGGTGCAGCGGGCTCTGGCGATCTCTGACTCCATGCTGTGCTGAGTCCGAATAAACAACTTCCTTCACTCTCTTCCCCCTGCTTTGATCACTTCTGCAGTAAGTAGTTGCAACTACTGTTTAGAGCTACTGAAGCCTGTGGTTTTACTTTATTTTAGTAGAAACTGAGTTGGTGAAGTAGGAGCTAGTTCAGAGCTGCTACTCCAGGCAGGTCATCATGTGACTCCTCCGTTCTACTGTATTTCTTACCAATGCACATTATCGTCACTATATTTTTACATATATTGTACCACTGGAAGCGTTATCCATTATATTCAATGTATAATCATAAGTTAGGCAATAGTGCCACCTTTAGTGCTAATGCATTACTGTAACTGCAGGTGACCTTGTACAAACCACACAAACCTTATTGTTCCCTTATCTTCTGCTAGCTAAGCAACTTTTACACCAGTTAGGATGTTTACTCATACCACTTGCTACTGTCCAATTATGGACTTTGTATGTATTTTCTTTAGTTCTTGCCCTGACAGTTATCGGGTATAAGACCCCTTGTAGCACATATTTTCTCTGAGATGAGACTAGACTGCACCTACTTAGGTGAGGAAGCTGGATACATACTCTCCCAGTGATTACACGTACAGTTGCAAGCCTGTATTGTTATTTGCCAGTAATATATTACATTTATTATCTTGACACTACTGGTCTGTCATCTGATCCTTTTGTGCAGTTCCAACAAGAACCTGAGAAAGGTAATTTATTACCCAGTTACATTTGGTGACCGCATGCAGGTTGAAATGTACAAAGTGAAGATTCCATTCAATTAATTTTGAATGTCGAGTAGTGCAGTGCATAATTCGCCTACTTGGTCCTACTCATTGCCAAGTGGTTGTTGGGTCTCGGTTGCAACCCACACCAGACCCTCTTACACTCCCTTTGTGAGTGAACAGCATACCACCTTGGCACCCGCTTGCCCATGGAAGACTGGAAAGCTGTTGGGTGATGGTGACAAGGATTTATATCAGTCTTCTGACTGCGTCTTTGTTTGTTTGTTTCCTTGTTTGTTATGCCTGAACTTTGCACACACTTCATGCTCGACATCTCAAACCACCTCACATCCCATGGTGGATGGACA
This sequence comes from Neoceratodus forsteri, assembly GCA_016271365.2. Classification (NCBI taxonomy): domain Eukaryota; kingdom Metazoa; phylum Chordata; order Ceratodontiformes; family Ceratodontidae; genus Neoceratodus; species Neoceratodus forsteri. The sequence continues at coordinate 327,859,310 of CM057449.1, read as the reverse complement.
GATTTTGTTGTGGATGCAAAGTCTGCAGACAACCCCTTTGTGCTCATTTCAGAGTCCTAGTTAGAGTCCAAACAGTACAACCTTAAAGGTCCTTTGGTTGCAGCTCTACATACTGCTGTTGAGAGTCTCACAGCGGGGTGTGCCTCCTTGAACTGTAAAATGCATCTCTGAAAAGAGATGGGCTTGCAGGCATCAGAGTTACACAAAGAGAACAGAAACTAGCAGAAGAGACACAATCACTCCTTGATGCCAATAATAGACTGTTAACATTGTACTGCTCAAGACTCTAGAGCATGAAATTTGCATGTTGAGAGATGACTATGAAAGGCTGTAATGTAATATGAAACAGCCTATTTAACAATATTTTGAGTGATACTGAATGAAGGTTTGAAAGAGGAGAATAAGAGTGGAATTGTGAGCTAGATAAAGAGCTTATGGGAAACGTCGAATTGGGTGCCATGTACAGAGTATTGCAGTGTGAGGTAGAGAAGGGTACTGAGCAGGGCACTGCAAGAGTTTGTCATGAGAAATGCAGAGCAAAGATGGCAAAAATTCACCATCAGCGAGAGGTTTCGTTGGCCATGTTAAGGCTATGAATGGATTCCATTATACACCCATCGACACTGCGTCACCGGAGATGACAACTCTGATTAAGAGGACCTGGGTTGCCACATCATGCCCAAGTCCACATCCCACAGGGCTGTCATATTCTCTAGCCATCCACAAGATGGCGGCCATGCTGGCACACCCTCTACGCTGCCACGCTTACACAAACATGGTGGCCCCATTACAGAGGGGATGACCTGCACTCAGCAGTGCACTTCCATTGGCTTCTCTCCATGGAAGACAATATGGAGGTGTGTGGCCTAATCCAAGAGGCCATTACCAATATTATGGTGTTGGATGATCGCCGGCAAGCCACCCAAGACCAAATTGAGCGACGCTTGAAGATCGTAAATCAGGCCCAAGCTTTCAGAGCAGTCGCTGATGTGGCGGGCGAAGCTGCCCTCCAAGGCACTATGGGTCATGTTGAATTTAACACAATTCTCTGTATGACTAACCCCTTGCAGGTCACTCATTCTGTTCAGCAAATTGCCCAGAGCATTGGACAGAGGTCCGACCAACAACCTTAGTTGCCATTTGGAGAAGGTGCGCTCCCTCTGCGAAAACCTTCTCTTCAACCCGAGTACCAGGTTCAAATCTTGCAATAGACAATTGAATCTACCCTCTGGGCCAACTTCCCAAAGCCGTCCGCAACTATGAGGCGCTTGCCTTACAACAATATCGCATAGGCACTTACTCCCAATGCCCCAGTATCACTGGAGCCCAACTGGCCTACAAGGTTAAACAAAATACGAAAGAAAGCCCGTAGCTTACCATCAATGGTTGTGGCTCGTCTGTGAGGTTGGTAAGGGCCTGGCAGGCAAAATCGCACACAAAGACCAAATTGAGTACAATGATTTGTACATCCGGAATATGACTCGGGCCTCAGAAAAGTTGAACTCAACGCTTACCCGGATACTAACACCTTTGTGGAGATCCTTACCAAGATGGAGCGTGCCTTCCAGGTATACTCTAACCTTGTTTCCAGTAAAACAACAACAAAGCAGTCACCATTCAAACCCCGGCAGCTCAGGCAACCTCAGCCCAAGTTGCTGCAGTGCAGCCTACCTCCGACACACCTACCTACTATACTGTGGAAAGTAATAATGAGAGGAGGCCCCTTCCTATGACAAGGTCGACAACAGGGCAGGGACCAGAACTGGAAAAACAACAGACACAAGGACAGAAGCATTGGAAAAATCAAATGCCCAACCCGATAGCAAGAACTGCAAAAGATCCAGCTATCAGAGCATTAAAGATGAGAACGAGACCCTCCGCAAGATGCTGGAGAAGATGCCAAGAGAGAGGCTGAGCCTATGTGTACCATAGCAGCCCTTGCTCTGGCCACCCGGACAACTGTGTGGCAGGGAAATCCTTTCCTGCCCTCGACTACTGAATCATCGAGCAGCCAAAGAAAAGAACCCTTTGTGGCACTGGGTACTGCCAAGCCAATGCAATGACCAAGGAGGAATCAACTGAGCAGGCGCTGTCGTGCCTGTGGCGTCACAGGTATAACATCTGTGCAGGATATAAAGAAGGCAGAATGGATCCTGCAGCCCTCAGATTTCGGGAACAAGGTGATGTACAGATTGACAATTACAGGCCCCAGTCCGGTTATGAGCAACCTGCTTGCTAACACAAACGGACAGCCTTATGTAAAGGCCAGGGTCAGAGGCCCTCATCTGAACATGTTCCTGGATACAGAGCAGCCATGTCCATTCTCCATGATGAGAATCCAGCCACATCTGACTGGTCTACCAGCTGGAAGACCAGTGTATAGGGTGTAGATGGTACTCAGCTGCACACCTGCCAATCTGTGTCCTTGCCTGTGGTGGTAGGCCACCTCAGTACTGATTTTGTCTTTGACTGCATGGTATTACGTCATCATTCCGGTATACTGGGAATTGACTTCTTAGCACTACACAGTTGTGCGGTGGAGCTAGTCAATAGGCTACTCCTTCAGATCAAAGATAATGTCATGCTATCACCATCTCAGAGTCACACATGGTGGCCGCCATCTCCCATAACAACAAGGAGTATAACATCATGGCTCTGTTTAAAGCCATGACCTATTCTCTGAACTTGCACCTTGATGCAAAAAACCTTTTTTTTTTTTTAAACCAACAAGCATGACTGTGCTGGATGCACACCACCATTGAGATCCTAGGACCTAACTTCGGTGAGGGCAGAAGCAGTACCATTTCTGCTGAAGGCTTTCCCTCATTGAGGGAGACCATCCAGTCACTGCTACAACAAGGAGTGATTAGGACCTGTGTCTTAATGTCAATTCGCCCATTTGGCTGGTGAAGAAGCCAAATGGAGCTTGAGACTTGCAATGGATTACGAAACTTAATCACGTTACTCCCAAGCTGTGCACCAACAGCAGCATCAGCCCCGGACATACTCAAGTTAGTGACACCTGACAAAAAGTGGTTCTCAGCGCTTGACATTTCTAATGGCTTCTGGTCACTCCCATTAGCAAAAGTAAGTCAATAAAAATTTGCTTTTGCTCGATGGCCCCAGTACACCTGGACCTGGCTTCCCAGGGCTTTCACAACAGCCCTTCCTCTTCCATCTCCACATGATGGATGTCTTGCAGGGGTTCCATTTCCCAGTCTCTCATGCAGTATGTGGATGACTTGCTTTTGCAACCACCACGAAAGAAGATTATATGGCCCTCTAGATGAACTACTCGAGACAGCAGGCCTCAAGTGCAACCCTCTAAGGCACAACTGTGTGAAAAAGAGGTCATTTTCCTTGGCCTATGTTTCACAGACCAAGGCAGAAGCCCAGCTGTCAAGAAGATCCAGAGCTTGCAAGATCTGCCACTTCCTACTAACAAGGCAAAACCCAGACGCTTTTTAGGAATGGTAAACTACTCCAGGGATTTTACCCTGACTTTGCCTTGAAGGTTGCCCCTTGTACGCAACTCTGAAAAGGATGCAGTTGAAATTCAGTTGCAGTTGAAATTCAATGCAAAGAAGTGCAAGATAATGCATATGGGGCACTATATATCAGTTGGGGGTGAGGATATAGCATGCACCAAGCAGGAAAGGGATCTTGGGGTTATCATCTCTGATGACCTCAAGGTAGGAAACAGTGTGACAAGGCAGCAGGTAAAGCAAATAGGATGCTGGGATGTATAGGCAGGGCATCACCAGCAGGAAAAGGGAGGTCATAATTCCGCTATACAAGACACTAGTGAGGCCCTACCTGGAGTACAGTGTACAGTTCTGGAGACCATACCACGTAAGGACATAGACAGGGTAGAGAAGGTTCAGATGAGGGCAACAAAGATGGTGCATGGATTGCATCACAAGTCCTATGAAGACAGGTTGAAGAAACTGAACATGTACTCCTGGAAGAGAGGAGGGAGAGGGATATGATAGAGACATACAAGTATCTTACAGAGAGAAACAGGGTGCAGGAAAACACTATTTTTAAGCTGAAAAAGATGTTCCAGGACTAGAGGGCATGGGATGAAGTTGGAGGGAAGACGATTCAGAGGAAACATGAGAAATAATTTTTCACAGAACGGGTGGTGGACAAGTGGAACACCCTGCCAGAGGAAGTGGTGGGGGCTGAAACAATCACGGGATTTAAGAATGCATGGGATAGACATAAAGGAATTCTGGAGGTCAGGGTATGGGGCAACAGACTTCTAGGAAAACAAACTGAACTTACAAGCTCAAATGGGCAGACTGGGTGGGCCATAGGCCCTTATCTGCCGACACTGACACTGTCTATGATGCCCCATGGACATAGGGCCCCATGCACATTGAAGTTGCAACACAGCTCAAACAGGCCTTGGCCTCAGCACCAGCACTGATCAATCCCAACCCAAACCTTCCATTCCACTTGGAAACTGCCACCTCTGATGTGGCTCATGTCTGCAGTGCTGGCACAAAAGTACAATGGGTACCACAGGCCTACTACCTATGCATTTCAGATGTTGTCCCTAATGGAAAGAAAATACAGTCTCTTGAAAGAACCCTCCTGGCAACCTACTGAACTGTTAAACACTTTATGTCCATCACTGGGTATGCTCCTATTGTCTAGCATATCTGCCACACCCCAACCAACTTTCTGCTTTCAGACAAAGTAAAGATGGTTCAGTCTCCAACACTAGACTTACCCATTGGTCTTTGCTTTGCAGGACAGGGACATCAAAGTGCTGTCTGCAAAATGCCCTCAATTCTGGTTCATGGTCTACTCTACACAGGTAAACTCCATGACTCTGCTCCCCTGGCTACATCTGAGGTTGTGGAAGACACCACCATGTACCGTGGCTTTTACAGACGGCTCTGCCTTCTATGTAGAAGGAGAGCAGGTAGCAGGATTTGTGTGCTCATACAAAATCAAGATGGCAATTTCAGGCGCATTTTTAGGAAATGCACTATCTCCTCACAGTATGCCAAATTAGCAGCTGTGGCCTATGCATTGGAGGTCATGCCCCATGGTGACAAAGATGCCATCATCTTTGCAGACTCTAACTGGGTCTGCTTTCTCCTTACTGAGTTTCTACCATTCCAGGAGAAAATAACTTTACATCTTCTGATGGCACACCTGTCAAATACAGAGATTTGTTTGTGTATATACACACCCTGGCACTGCAGTTTACTCATAAACCGTATATCCACAAGGTAACGGCTCACTGTAAATTTGGCCCTCTTGATGAATTCAATGAATGAGTGGCTCACAAAGCAGGCACTGGGGTGGGGGAATATAGACAATGACTCACCTAATAGCTGTAGCAGCTATAGTAGCTGCTAACACTAGGCAGAAACAAGTACCAGAACTCCCACTGGATCCTTCTGCTGCACAGAAATCAGACCCAGAACTATGAGATGTGTTCAAATTCTTAGACAAGGGAATTGAACAACCACTACCCGTTGGTAGTCCATACAAGAGGCACTCAGACAACATATATTTGTCCAGTGATCAGAAGCTTATTTGGTATAGAAAAGAAGATACAGGTGACAGAATGTGGGTTGCAGCACAATCTCCTGAACTGAATTCATCCATATGGTCCATGACACTCCAACTGGTGGACACAAGGGAACAGACAACACCCTCCAGAGACTCAAAATTGTCGTTTGGTGGCCTGGTATGGCCAAGGATGAGGAGCACTATGTGGACAACTGCATAGTGTGTGCCCAGAATAACCTAATTTTGGTGAAAAGAAGCACCAAAGTGTTGCCCCAAAGGCAAACTGGACCGGGAATGCGATACAGATTGAATTCATCGCCCCTTACCATCTCCAGCAAAACAACAAGTATGCCCTTGTTGACACAGATCTGTTCTCAAGAGAGTGGAAGCATTTCCCACCAATATTAATACAGCAAAACAACTGCCACGATCTTGTGGATCACCTGTTCTCCAGGTGGGGCCTACCATTAAAGGCAGACTCAAACCAGAGAACCACTTTTACAGCTGAGCTGATGAAGCAGACACTCCAACTACCTGGAGTAGATCAGAAATTCCATATCCCCTACCAAACTCAATCCTTAGGTCAGGCAGAAAGAGCCAACAGAAGAATCAAACAGATGTTACGCAAATTAATCAATGACAATTCCAAGGATTGGGATTCCCTCTGCCACTACTACTGATTGCAATCAAGATCAAGAGCACTCCTGCAGCCACTGCTCAGTGTACACCTTACAAAGGTATGACTGGTGGAGCCATGAGATTTCCTGAGCACCTTTGATTGACCTCGATATCCCCACTGCTGATCAAGTATCTGGGGATAACTATGTCGAAAAACTTCACGATGACATCATGAAGACACACCTGTTCACTACCAATCAAATGGGTAAAGCTCAACAACAAGCTAAAGCTCATTTTGATAAGCATGTCAAAGAAGAAAAAATACTCACTATAGTAATCTTGTTTCTTCAAAAGGATCACTCATTATGATTAAACTGATGCAGTCAGCCTCTTGTGTTGAACTGCCTAGAGAGTTGAAATTATATGCAAATTATGGAACTCTCAATTGACTCATGCCACTTTCAAACTGCTGCCCTAGCAATTGCTGTACTCTGAGTGCTTCAGATTCTTACGGAGACTAACTGGGTAAAAGACCCACTAGCTGAAAAAGGTCTTTAAAATATTTTCTGAATACTGGATGAGAGACCATGGACCTCTCTTTACCAAGTGACAGGTAAGCAGAGACTGAAGCTAAGTGGACCTTGAGGGGTGGAAGGCTTCAGGCCTAAGCAATGTAAATGTGTAAGGTGATCTAGGAGAACAGCTAAATCAGCCCTGGAGGGGCTCACACCCTTACCTGTACACATATATGGAAAAGCTCTTCCACTTAGAAGAATATATTTTCTTAGTAGAAAGCCTCCTGGAACCCCTGAGCACTGTCAGCACCTGCTCTGATAGCTTAAGGTTAGTAAATTCTCACGTCCTCAATAGCCAAGTCTTGAGTCTCAGGGATCTGAGATTGGGGTACAGGATTCTGTCCTGAGAGGAGGTTAGCAGATTGTGCCTCCTGGGCAGATGGATTGGGATACCACTGACAGAGTCAGCAGAAGAGAATACCAGTGCTGTCTCACCCAATCCAGAGCCACCAGTATCACTGTTGCTGGTTGGGACCTCAATTTCAGCAGGGTCCTGAATATCATAGGAAAGGGAGAGAAGGCATACAGAAATCTCCCTGTCCAATCCAGGGCCATTGCATCCAGGGAATTGTGCCCTTAGAGGAGGCTTGCAACAGTACACTGGAAGCTGGTGGTTTTCTGCAGAGGCAAGAGATCCACCTCTGGACGCCCCATCTCCTGAAAATTGTACTGAGTACCCGGTATTCAGGCACCACTCCGTGGTGGTCCTGACTTATCCTGCTGAGAGAGTCTGCCAGTACATTGTCCTCCCCTGGAAGGTGTATGGCTGACAGGGATACTAGCAGGTATACCAGGGACCACAGTCTCACTGCTTCTGTACACAGTAGAATTGACCTGGTATCCCTTGCTTGTTGATGTAACACATGGTTGTGGTGTTGTCTGTTCTGACTTGCACCACCTTGTTTTGAAGGTAAGGAGCAAATGTCTTTAGAGCTAGGTAAACAGCCCTGAGCGCCAAAAGATTTATGTGCAACAGAGACTCTTGGGGACCATGTGGCACTTGCTGTGTGCTCTAATGTGTCACCCCAACCTAGAAGAGAAGGTTATATGTTGTGAGGATTACTGAGGGTTGTTCCTTATAAAAGGTACACCCACCCTGAGGTTGTGCTCGTCCAGCCACCAATGCAATGCCTGGACTAATCTTTTGTGACTGGAACCAGTTTGGATATAGGATCCATCCTTTGAGACAAGTACTGTCTTAGATGGAACTGAATATCTCTCATCTGAAACCTGGAGCCCATTACCACTGCAGTGGCAGATGCCATGTGGCCCAGTAGCCTGAGAAATCCTCTGGCTGTTTTGGGTCTCCTCTGACAAGAAGGATTTTGCAATCTGCACAATGCTTGTCGCCTGTCTTGTGGCAGGATGGCTCTGCCCTATGTGGTGTTTAGTTCTGCTCCAATAAACTCCAGCACCTGAAGTGGCACCTACTGAGATTTTTCTTTGTTTATAAAAATCCCAGGGATTCCAGTGTAGATTTTGTTAGTGCCAGTGATTGCACTGCATGCTGCAGAGACCTCCTACTACTAACCAGTCATCCAAGTAGGGGAAACTGTAACACCTTGTTTTCTGAAAAACTCTACCACCACTGATAGGCACTTTGTAAAAACCCTTGGTGCCGGGTTAGTCCAAAAGGGAGAGCTGGAAACTGATAATGGCCTGAAACCAGCCTGAATCTCAAGAATTTTCTGTGAGATGGCCTGATGGGAATGTGGAAATAAGCATCCCTTTGCTCTAGGGAGGCTAGCCAGTCTCCCTTTGTAATGAAGGAATGATTATTGCAAGAGTGACCATATTGAACCTTGGTTTCAAAATGTGCTTGTTCAGAAGTCTTAGATCCAAATAGGTCGCTAATCCCCTTTTTTCTTCCTTATGAGGAAGTACCTGGAATAAAAACCTTTGCCCCTGCTTATTAGAGGCATTGCCTCCACTTCTTTGATTGCCAGCAGATGCTTTACCTCTGCTTCCAACAGAATCCTGTCTGCAGCTGTTACTGGAGCAAAGGTTCTTCTCAGCTTTGGGAATGATTTGAAGCTGAATGCCAGGCCCTGGCTCACTACCTCCAACACCAACTTGTCTGTGGTGATGGAATGCCAAGCGCAAGGTAGTGAGTCAGTCTGCCACCTACTGGTAGTTCTGTAATAGGGGATGCAACCTGCACTAGCCTGTCAGGGATTCTGTGTGGCTGTGCCTGAACTTGTGATGCAGTAGCCGCCTTCTCATGGCTCTCCTGCCCTTCCTCTAAAGTAACCTCTGGCCTGCTGTTGAGGTTGAAAGACCTAGCTTGAAAGAAAGGTTTGGGGTAAACCCCAACCTTGCCTCCCCTACTCTGGGGTCTATAAGAGGTGGAAGGCCTATCTTTGGAATTGCTCTGATAGGTGGATTTATATTCCTTCACCTTCTCCGTGTATGCTTCAGTCTTATCTCCAAACAAGGAGTTGTTCTCAAGGGGAAAATCCATTACTTTGTCCTGGTGTCTAAAGTCAGGTTAGTGGCTCTAAGCCACGCAAACCTCCTAAGCGAAACAGACGAAGCCATTAACCTGATGCAGTATCACTGGCATCCACTGCCATATGAAATTGATACTTGGTAGCATCAAGTGCAGCCCTTGCTGTATCCTGCAAATCTACAGCCACTTCACTTGGGACTTTATCAGCCAGAGCTAGAACAGTGTTCCAGAGAGCCTCTTGATACTGCACTGAATATGCCATGTACTTGGCCTGCCTAACTAATAAAGAGGCAGCCATGTACCCTTTCTTTCCATGGCATCCATTTTTCTTGAGTCTTTGTCTGGTGGCTGGGTAGCCAAAGGGATCCTGGCCTTGTCACAGACAGTAGCTTGACTACTCCTTCAGGATCAGGATGAATAAGAGAAAATCAGCTGTAGTTATATCCAGCTGGTATTTCTTGTCAGTTTTCTTATCCACAACAGGGATAGAAGTTGAGTTTAAAAATCTGTAATGCAGCCTTTTTAAGGACTTATGCATGGGCAGAAACAGACGTTTCATGGGGGTTAACCCCATCATCTCCAGAAAGTCTGTCTCCTCCATACCCTCTTCTGTTTCCTGAAGAGGAAGAGGTTCAGGGTTTCCACCATGCTCTTAACTAAATCATAGTGGGAAGAATATTCCTCAGGACTCCTAGGAGAACACCAACTTACTCAGGGAGACTTCTGGATCTACAGGTTCCCTTTGAAGTTATCCTCCTCTTCCTCACCATAGACTTGCAGCAATTCTTGGCTGCTGGAGCTGGAGAAGGAACCAGGGCAGTCAGTTTAGGAACCAAGATTGCACCCTGTAGGGCTTGTAACACCTGTAATGCTTTACTAATGTCCTCAGCCGAGGGCATAATATACTTGTCTGCTGGGAGCTCCTTAGCCTTCTTGGACGGAGGCGCAGTGACATGTTTTTCTTTACATGTTTTCTTTAATGGAACAGGTTCAGAGCCTGTTTCCACAGCTTTTTGTTTTACCTTGTTCAGATCTCTCTGAACTCCTGTCAAGATTATTGGCTTTACCTCTATCCTTTTTATGGGAAGAGGAAGAAGCAGAATTGTCTACACCAGAAGCAGAAACGCCTCTTCTAAAATATTAGACCCTTTCTCTAATGTTTTAGGGCAAAGGATCTTACAGATATCACAACTGGCAAAGATATGACTTGTGCCCAAACAAGAAATACACAGAGTGTGTCTATTCATGCTATGTAAGTTACCCACAAGACTCACAACATTTAAAACCCACGGTCCTGTGCATTTTTAGGTTTATCCAAATGGACCTCTGACATGAAAGCTAAACAAAAGACTACTTCACAAAACCATTATTCAAAAGTACCTCGAACCAGAGGTTTCTTTTAAATAGCTACCGCTAACGCTTTCCTGAAGAAAAGGAACTGAGAATCACTTAAATTTAAACAAACTAAAGTGTTCAAGGAACCGACTGCTATATATATACTGTGTGTGTGTGTGTGTGTGTGTGTGTGTGTATATATATATATATATATATATACACACACATACATACATATAAAATAAAATTGATGTAGAACCTCCAAAATAGATGGGGAACCCTCGTTCCAAGGAACTGTGAGGGAACCATGAATAGAAATAAAAACTACTGTAACACTAAATAACTATACTAAACAATGTTTCTAAGGCAGCAGTTTAAAATTAAACTAAAATGAGTATTTATCTAAAGATAAATTTTAGTCTGAAGACAGTTCAAGGAGAGCTTCCAGGACGTCCTTACTAGGCAGGCAGGAGTAAAGAATCTGAACCACTCAGAGTGTAACAATTGCTAGGGCAGCAGTTTGAAAGTGGCATGAGCCAATTGAGAGTTCCATCATTTGCATATAATTCCGTCTCTCTGGGTAGTTCAACACAGGAGGCTGACTGAATCAGTTTAATCATAATGAGTGATTCCTGGGGTTAGAAGTGGACTGGCAAGTCAGAGACCAAGTTATGTTTCTCCAATACAGACAACCAACTCATTCATTTGCCAGCAAATGGGAAGGCCTATACTCATTGTTAAACTCCAGCCCTGCTGTTTACCAGGTCCGAGTTCAACAACAAAAGAAGACCACTGACAAGTAGTTCCACGTTAATCAGCTCAAGTTGTACAAAGGCGACTATATTTACTTTTCCCAACCCACTTAGGGTGGAATAGTACCCCACACTTCACAATCCTTTTCTGTTTTATTGCAGGTATACTGGCAAGATGGTTACCTTGCACTCCCTATCCTGGTGGGACTACTACTACTACTATTTCTACTACTACTCCTGACTGGTTCTCGAACAAGCCTCCAATGCCTGCCCACAAACAATGTGTAGAACATTTTCTAAGCAAACTTGAACACTCAGTCCCAGTGGAAGTTCACATTAATGTGCTCAACACAATGATTACTGTTATGGAAGGCTCAGACGCCTATCCTAATGCTATGGTAGTAGCTCCAGATAAATCCTCACTTTCCATACAATGGAAAACTGACATTAAATGGCTACACACCCCTGTAGCTAGCCTATCCAGATGTACATTCCATGGATGGACTAAAACTGACATTTTTAATAATGGTACTCTTTCTATCAGACAGACTTGCCCAAGATATACTGGTCATTATAACCTTACTGCTTTTATAGATCCTGCTTGGTGAACCACCTCACCTCTGAGGATTCATGTGCTTTCTGTTTTCATAACTATGTACTGTAGCTATTAAAGCTCTTTTTCTTTCTGCAGTCCCACCCACCAAAGAATTAACTGACTGTCCTCCTCAGGAGGAATGTCCTCCTCGTGGTTTGATCACCACTTCCCTTCCAGGCCCTGATTAATAATGTACAATTTATGCATGTCCCAGTTATTTTCAATCTCACACAGTGGAATATGGCTGAGATTGGCCAATGTCATATTACCAATACTTCTAGATTTTAGAGTATGATGCTTACATATATTGTATCTGCTTATCAAACATGGACAACTGATCCTGTCAGTCGCCCATACCACTGGACGAAATAGGGGTCTTTAGACCTGCACCTAATGCTAAAGCTAGGCCACGCCAATAAGTGACACTGCAGTTGTTACTGGTGCAGCAGGCACCATTTCTGGCCTTTTGGCTCAGGCATGTCTACTTGAAATAGAGCATACATAGCTGCTGTTAAAGCACAAACTCTTAAATTTCAGCAAGCTGTTAAAAATGATATACTACCCCCACTATTACACAGTGTAGATGGTTTAACTAAGGAAGAACATTTTACAGTGTGTAACATGCAGAAATTGCCAAAGGGTTCAATGAAACCAAGTCTAAGATTAATGAACTTATTTTTCAGAATAATGAGGCGGCAGACAAGCAATATATTGGAATGAACTTTTATGCCCTGCCTAAGGCTCTTATGTACTTTCCACTGTTAATCTCTTCAGGGACTTGGAAACAGGACGCAATCCAGATCTTATGCATGACAGACTCTTGGGCAAATGGTATTGCCTCATTGCAAAACAAATGGGTGCATTATTATATGTTTAGCAAGTACTGTTAACACTTCTATGTCAACAACCAGAAACCTTGGAGTGCGTCTCACGTTATCCAAATCAAGCACCTTCTACTTTGCTAAGATTTGCTTCATCATTACGACAACATGTTTGTCACCTTACTGTGTCTTTCATCTGCCTGACTCTAAAACTTCAGTTTTTCATAAACTGGCTCAAATAAATTCCACTGGACACCCTGATGATGACATCTATTGGGAAAGAATGGACTTACCTTCTATATTGGTCTACCATGCTGTGCTCCAAGCCTGGTGGTACCCTCACACAAACTGCTGTGCCAAGAAATACAGGTTACTCACCTGTAACAGGAGTTCTAGGAATGGTATATGTTGTTCATCCACACACTTATTGGCAGGTTCCTTGCCGCTTTAAATCTTGCGGAAGGTCTTCAAGCTAGCTCCTCCCACCCACCGGGTGGTAAAACTCCGGCTCCGCCCCCATGACGCCAGATCTGGCCCGCTGGAAGCTCAGGTTGTGCGTCAAGCCGGGAGGTCTGGAGAGCAGGATGAACAATCATATACCATTCCTAGAACTCCTGTTACAGGTGAGTAACCTGTATTTTAGGGACATGGATATGTTGTTCATCCACACTTACTGGCAGACTCCAGCAGTTCTCCGGGAGGAGGGAGGCAAGGTGCACACCCCTAATACTTACTTGGGGAACAAAGATTGAGAACCGAGGCCCCAAAACCAGCATCCCGGCGTGACTCAAGGTCGATGTGGTAGTGGGAAATAAAGGTGTGTGCTGACTTCCAGGTAGCAGCCCTGCAGATCTCCTGGATAGGAACATCCCTGGAAGCAGCCACCGATGCAGCAGTATGGCGGGTAGAATGAGCTCTTATCCCTCTGGGAGGCTCCATGCCCGCTAACTCATAGCAGAGATTTATGCAGGAGGTGACCCATCTGCCTATCGTCCGCTGGCTGCAGGTCTGCCAGTGCGGCTTCAGCGTGGGTGACAAACAGCTGGCGAACCTCTCCTCGACTTCAGCCGTGCGCCTCCTTATAATAAGCGAGCAATCTTCTAGGGTCCAGAGTATGGAGCCTATATTCGCTCCAAGGTGTGATTGGGGTAGAACACCGCAGAGTCAATACCTGATTAAGGTGAAACTCCGACACCACCTTCTCGAAGGAATTTCGTGGGGCGAGGGACAACCTTGTCCCTGTGGAAGACCAGGTAAGGAGACCGATGCTCAGCGCCTGAGTTCTCCCATCCTTCTGGCTGACGTGATAGCCACCAAGAAGGCAGTTTTCCACGACAGGTGGGGAGACCACACCTGTGCATTGGTTCGAATGGCTTGCCCATGAGCTTTGCCAGTACCAGCAGTAAATCCCACGGAGGTGGGGTTCCCGCACTGGAGGAAATGTGATCAAGGCCTTTGAAAAAGCGCCGACCACTTTCCTGCGCCACTGACTGCTGACCGGCCCGCTCCGTAAGCAGAAACTGCCAGGTGCACCTTAAGGGTCGTCGACCTAAGCCCTTGACTAGATAGGGACCATAGATAGTCCAAAATGCTCGCCACAGGACACCAGAAGGGTCCAACCTTTTTCCCGACACCAAATGGAGAACCTCTTCCATTTGAAGGCATAGCATTTTCTGGTCGACTCCTTAGGGACGCCTCAACGACGCTGAGGACCTCGTCGGAAAGACCCAAGGCCTGGAACTCTAGGCGCTCCAGGAACCAGGCCGTCAGGTGCAGGGATTGAAGGTCCGGATGGAACACCTTCCCTGATTGACTGAGAGCAGGTCCGGGCGAGCTGGAAGCTGCGCTGAGTCCTGGAGCTGAGACTGAGGAGATCTGGGTACCAGAACTGGCGAGGCCAATCTGGGGCTATCAGAATCACCTGCCTTGTCCCTCCTCACTTTCAGCAGGACCCTGTGAATCAGGGAGCGGGGAAAGGCGTAAAGAGGCCCGGGGTCCACGGCCTCGAAAAGGCATCCCCTGCAGTGAGCCCTGCTGAGGGGGGCGGGATGAAACAGCTCAGCTTCGCTCTCCCTGGAGGCAAACAGATCCACCAGAGGTGTGCCCCAGCGGGAGAACAGGTCCTGTACTATCTCCGCAGGAGAGACCACTGCGATGCAGCCCTATCCGGCTCAGGGCATCGGCCAGGTGTTGGACGCTCCTGCCACATGAATGGCCAGGAGATCCGCCTCCAGGGCGTGACTAGTGACCAGATGCGAGAGCTTCCTTGCATAGAGGCAAGGAGCGCGTCCCCGCCCTGGCGGTTTAGATAGTACATGGTCGTGGTATTGTCCGTCTGACCGGACCACTTGACCCCGGAGAAACGGAGCAAAGGCGGTGAGAGCTAGGCGGACCGCACGGAGCTCCAGCAGGTTGATATGGCATCGGACTCCCGCGGGGACCAGAGGCCGTGGCGCCGGTGTTCCCCAGACGGGCACCCAACCCATCAAAGAGGCGCCGGTCGACAGAGAGACACGGCTCGGGCGGATAAACGGGATACCCTCCTGCAGATGGGACGGAACGGTCCACCACTGGAGAGCTGCCCACATCTCCTGGGTCATCCACACGTGCTGGTCCAGAGGGCTCAACGCTGTGACCACTGGCCGGCCAGACCCACTGAGGGGGATGTGCCAGCGTGCCCAACGGACTCACGCTGGTACAGGCCGCCATAAGACCCAGGAGTCGAGGAAGTCCCGGCAGGAGCGATTGCCCAACCAGAAATGATTGGGCAAAGGAGGTAAGAACCCGGCCCTGTCCGCCGGGAGCCGTGCTTGGCTCGAAGAGAGTCGAGCTCTGCCCCGATGAAGGATATCACCTGCTTCGCTCGAGTTCCGACTTGGCCTCGTTGACCAGGAGGCCCAGTTAAGAGCAAACCGGAGGGCCAGATTTCTGGACCGCCCACCTCCAACCTGGAGGGGCGGAGGGGTGCTATCAGCCAATCGTCCAGGTAAGGGTACACCCGACCTCGGGCGCCGAGGAAAGCTGTCACCGCTGCAATGCATTTGGTGAAGACCCTGGGAGCTGAAGAAAGGCGAAGGCATGGCCTGGAACTCGAAGAGGATCCCTCCGCTTGAAGCGGAGGAATCTCTGATGAGACGGACGGATAGGGACATGAAAGAACGCTGCCTGGAAGTCCAGAGAACAGAACCACACGCCGTGTTCCAGAGATGGTATTATCTGAGCCAGAGTGACCATTCTGAAGGTTCGAGACCTTAGGAACTTGTTCAGGTCATGTAGGTCTAAGATGGGGCCAGCCCCGTCCGCTTCGGCACCAGGAAGTACCTGGACACGAACCCTGGTTCTGGTGAAGGGTCCTCTATCTCTTTATCACCCTTTCTGAAGGGAGGAGGCGATGTCGGCTCGGACGAGCCTGTAGAGACTCTGGGACCCCAAAGCGCCCAGGCGACGTGCCTGAAGGTGGAGCCTGCTCGAATTCCAGAGGCAGGCCTCTTCCCACCACCTCCAAAACCCACCTGTCCGTGGTAACAGTGGACCAGGCGGAAAGGAAGTGTCGGAGCCCGTCTCAAGGGGAACCTAGGCAGGTGACGGGATGGGGTGACACCCCTCAGCCCGTCACTTAGCAGGCTTGAGGAAGGACCGGCCTGGGGACCACTAGGGCCTTTTTCTCCTTGCTTCCTATTAGAGGAAGCCATGGCTTGGGCTTAACATAGAAACATAGAAACATAGAAACATAGAAGTTGATGCAGATAGGACCGAAGGCCCATCCAGTCTGCCCATTTCTTTTCTACCTTATAAATGTGCCATTGGCCTTTGCTCTGTCAGTGACCTATCTATTCATAGTCATTTGTATTGCTCCCTTATGCCTATCCCATGCCTGTTTGAAGCCCTGCACTGTATTCATAGCCACCACTTCTTGTGGTAAGCCATTCCATGCATCTACCACCCTTTCTGTGAAAAGAATTTCTCACATTCCCCTTAATTGCCTCCTCTAATCTCAGGCTGTGTCCTCTTGTCCTGCTATTTTCTTATATTTAAACATGTTAGACTCTTTCACCTTGTTTATGCCCTTAAGGTGTTTGAATGCCTCGATCATATCACCTCTCTCCTCCTTTGCTCAAGGGTATACATATTGAGCTCCGTTAATCTGTCCTCATATGTCTTCTGATGCAGTCCCTGCACCATTTTGGTTGCCCTTCTCTGGACTGCCTCAATTTGGTTAATGTCCTTGTGAAGGTGTGGCTCCAATACTGCACGCAGTACTCCAGATGGGGCTAACCAATGTCTTGTACAGAGGATTATTACCTCCTCTTACGACTTGTGATACCCCTACTAATACACTCTAACACCCCTAGCCTTACCTACTGCTTTAGAGGTCTGCTTGGATGATTTTAGGTCATCAGTGATGATGATGCCCAAGTCTCTTTCTTCCTTTGTGACTGCTAGCAACTCCCTCCCAGCCTATAAGTGGCTTCAGGGTTTCTCTTCCCTATGTGCATGATTTTGCTTCTTTGCATTAAATCCCAGTTGCCACTCTTCTGACCATTCTGCTAGTTTATCCAGATCTCTTCTCATTCTGCCCACCCCATCTGGATCATCTACTGTGTTGCAGATCTTGGTGTCATCTGCAAACAAACAAGCCTTACCCTCTAGTCCATCTGCAAGGTCACTAATGAAGATGTTGAATAGGACTGGCCCCAGGACTGATCCCTGAGGTACCCCACTGTGACTCGCATCTCTTCTGACTGTATACCATTTACCACCACTCTCTGTTTTCTGCCAGTCAACCAGTTTGCCACCCAGTTGACCAACTTCTGACCCACCGAGCCTACCTAGCTTATTTATCAATCTTCTATGTGAACAGTGTCAAAAGCTTTGCTGAAGTCAAGGTAGGCGACATCAACTGCTCCCCCTTGGTCCACCACTCTGGTTACCCAGTCAAAGAAATCTATGAGATTAGTTTGACAGGACCTTCCTTTGTAAACCCATGCTGTCTTGGATCCTGTGCCTCTATGGATTCCAGGTGTTGCACTATCCTTTCCTTAAGGAGAGCCTCCATAATCTTGCCCACTACTGAGGTAAGACTGATTGGTCTGTAGTTCCCCGCCTCCTCCCTGCTACCACTCTTGTGGGAGCGGGATCACATGAGCCCTTCTCCAGTCTTCTGGGACCTCTCCTGTGATCAGAGACTCACTAAACAATTCTGCTAATGGCTCTGCTAGTTCCTCCTTTAGCTCCTTAAGTACCCTGGGATGTATGCCATCAGGTCCCATTGCCTTATCCTCCCTGAGCTTAGCAAGCTCTTGTATGACCCTTTCTTTTGTGAAGGGAGTAGTGCTCACCTCCTCCCCTGTGTCCCTGATGCTGAGCTGTGGGCCTGGCCTCACCTTCTCTTCAGTAAATACTGAGCAAAGTATCTATTTAGGATAGATGCCTTTACAGGGTCCTCCTCCTCACATGCTCCCTTTTCTCCATTAAGCTTAGCAATCCCCTCTGGACTTTCTTCTTTCACTAATGTATCTATAGAAAGTCTTGTCACCTTCTTTACTGTTCGTGCTAGTGTTTCCTCAGTTTGGGACTTTGCCTGCCTTACTGCCTTACCTGCTTCCCTTAGGGCAGTTTGGTATGCCTCCCTATCTTCATCCCGCTGTGTTCCCTTATATTTCCTGAAGGCCAGCCTTTGGCTCTGACCTTTTCTGCTACTGTATTTGAGAACCAAAGTGGTTTCCTTCTTCTTTTGCACTTCCTTTTCTGTCTAACACAATGGGATGTTGCTTCAAGTATTGCATCCTTAATGCTTGCCCACTTTGCCTGTACCCCTCACCTGTGTTTCTTTTTGCCAGGGCTAGCTTAACTCTGTTGGCCATCTTATCAAAGTCAGCTCCTCTGAAGTCCCATATTTTGCCTTGGAATGGGATGATTTAGATGTAGTAGCCAAATTGAACCATACCATGTGATGGTCACTGGCCCCAGGTGACCTTCTACCTGGAGATCTGTGATCCTTCTTTGTTAGTCAGTACTAGATCTAGGATAGCCCTGTCTCTTGTGGGTTGCTGTACCAGTTGTTTGAGGCCCTCCCCTGCAGGGAATCCACTATGAGTCTAGTTCTGGCAGATGTTCCTGCTGGTATTGACCAATCTGTATCTGGCATGTTGAAGTCTCCCATTATCAGAACCTCCCTTTAGCTGTCATGTTTTGTATATCTTCTAACAGTAATGTGTCTATGTCCTCCCTCTGGTCTGGGGCCTGTAGACAACCCCAGTTCTTATGGCTGTCCCATTTCCTGTTTCCAGGGTGACCCACAGTTCTTCTGGCTCCTTATGTGTATTCTGAATTTCTGTAGCTTTGATATTTTCATTAACATACAGGGCCACCCTCCCCCCTTTTGCACCTCGTCTCTTCTGAACAATACATAGCCAGGTACTGAAGTCTCCCAAGTGTGGTTACTGGTAAACCACGTCTCACTAATTGCTACTATGTCCAGTTTAGCCTCTGACATTATTGCCTGCAGGTCTGGGATCTTATTTCCAGGCTGTGAGCATTTGTGTACATGATTTTCCATAGGCCAGATTTTGGTGTGTTAGTTGTTGGGTGAAGTTTGGCATTACCCTGTGCATCGTATGGGAGACAAACCTTTTTCTTACTTGGAATACCAGGTCTAGCCTGCTGGCCCTGACGCTGTTGTTGGGCGGGCGTGTGGCGGGAGTAGAGGGACGAAGAGGGCTTAGGCTGGGGCTTATGACCCTTGTCCCTCTGTGCGGACAAGACCGAATCCAAGGTGGCATTGGATTTTTCGATCCTCTGAGGTGGCCTTCCACTCCAGGGGCGAACAGGTCTGTTCCAGGAAAGGAACGTCCGCCAGCTTGTGCTGGGTATCCAGCGGTAAAGGTGGATATTCGCAGCCACGCCCGCCGACGCATGGCCACAGCGGCCGCCACTGACCGGGCACATGAGTTCCTATATCCAGAGCAGTCTGAGCTGTTGTTTGGCCACTGCCCTGCCCTGATCCCGCACCTGCTTGACCGTAGTCTGCAGGTCAGTGGGAAGATGAGGACCGCCTCATCCAGGAACCCAACAGGGCATGGGAGAAATGTGCCAAGAGGACGGCCGAACTGGCCTGACAAGGCCGAGAGAAGAGGAAGCATACACTTTCAGCCCCGAGTAGTCCAATTTCTTGGACTCTTTGTCGGAGGGTTTGTCCACGTCCCTGGCATTACCGGCACGCGGAAAACACTGTCCGTGACCAGCCCTTCAGCCGAGGGGTGTTCAGAAACCGGACAGAGAGCCAGTAGGGACCGTGATACTTCCTGGCCATCCTGGCTGAAGGCGCAGGACAGGAAGCCGGACGCTGCCAAAGTTCCAGGGCCGGCCCGACAATGGCTTCGCCACTGGAAAGGCCTCCGTGGAGAATCTCGGTCCAGAATCTCGGTGAGAGGATATCTGTCCTGCTTGGATACGGGTTCAAGCTTCATCCCAGTGGATTCTGAGATGAGCCTAAGAAGTCCTAGGAAGGACGGAGGGCTATCGTCCACTGACTGCCCCCAGAGGACTCCAAGTCAAAGCGCTTGAGAACAGGGAGGAGTCATCCGACTCGACGAGTTGTCGAATAGCTGCCTGGAGCCTGAGCCACCCTCCACTTGCCGAGGCTTGTCAGGCGTGGAGTGACCGACAGCCTCACGGGAAGGCCTTGGGCCAACCGCGATTCTTTCGCCGGAGCCCCAGCTGTCGGCTGAGGTGGAGGCGGTTCCACCACAATTGGTGGGCAGCCGGAATAGGTCGGACAACTGGCCTGAAACAGGCCTCGACCACTATTGGTCCGGTGGCAACCACTTAATGGCCGGAGAAGAGGCCTGAGCCTGCTTATTGGCCAGAAAAATTGTTGCCACATGAGGTCTCAGACGGCGAAGCTTACGCTGAGCCTTCCCTCCTCGGCCGAGGAGGAGGAAGAAGAGGAAGAGCGGTAACGCCGGCTGTCGCTGCGTCGAGGACCGAGACCGCCTGTGTCGACGGGAACGGCTGGACCGCCAAGATGTCCGAGACCGAGAAACTCGGCTAGGCTGAGGTCGGAGAGGCGGGAGCCGAGGATCGGCGATCCTCGGTTCGGTCGGCAAACCGACGGCTCCTGATTCACCGGAACGGGAGAGCCGACGATATCCTTAGCTCTCACCGGGGAACCGGGAGGAGGGAATCTCGGCTTCTCCAGCCGACAACCCGCCTAACGGGTCGAAAATCTCAACCTCGTCGGCGGGAGTCTCAGTCACCTGGCCTAGCGGGGCACCGTGAAGCCAGTGGCGAAGCTGAGAATTCGACCGAAGTCGATTGTCAGCGAGGAAGGAGGATCTTTCCGCTCCAAGAGCGTCGGCGATGAGATTCATTTTAGACTTCTTATCGATGAAACGGACTGAAGAAGTAGGACCTCCTCTTTTAGTTGAGAGGGTCAAGCAAAGCTCCTTAAAGGAAGCTGGAATATGAGGTCCCGGCGATAGAGGAACAAAGGCTGCAGAAGAGCACGCAGCCTGAGCAGCCTGCTCTTGAGCGTCGCCTCTCTAGTTGTTATTGGTCTCCAGGCCGCCGAAACCGCCAGTCGGGCCTCTTTGGATTTGACCGAGGAAATCTTCTTCGGACGCCCCAGAAGTAGCGGGCAGCGCCGTCCCGAGGACGACCGAGAAGGAGGAACACAGGTCGCAAGCCTGTGGGTCGTGCTCTCGCTAAGGCAATAAACGACGTGGAGTGCGGGTCCGTCCGAGACATCTTCTGCCCACAGGGACATCTCCAAACTGAGTCGATTGGTCCATCGAGCCGCCAAGGAAGAAGACCGAGAAAGATATAAAAGTTTTTTTTTTTTTTTTTTCTTTTTAAACCGAGGATTTTAGGCCCAAAACTTAATCGCAGAGCGTTAAGGAGGGAACCTGAGCTTCCAAGCGGTAAGGAAGATCTACGTCATGGGCGGAGCCGAGAGTTTTACCACCCGGTGGGTGGGAGGAGCTAGCTTGAAGACCTTCCGCAAGATTTAAAGCAGCAAGGAACCTGCCAATAAGTGTGGATGAACAACATATCCATGTCCCTAGAAAGAATATTATTACCTGTGCTGCTGTGATGTCTTCGATATCGTGAAACCAGTTTGTGGCTGCTCCTCGAACACCTTGACTGGGCCTTATCCTTGGGTGATGAACTGCCATTAAACCTTACTGATGGTAACATGGATGACAAATCCAAATCTCCATGAGCTGCATCTTCTGCGCCTGACACTCAAACAGCTACATCATGAAGATACCTGAAGAGGTACATCGCTTCACTTCACAGCTCACCAGCTAGTCATTTTCTTGCCCCATAAGTCTACAGTGATGGAGGGTCCCATCTGTAGGAGTTAGTTACAATTCGAGGTCGATATTGTGTTGTTACTAATCATAAGCCTTTTGCTTATGGTCATAAATCTTGAGTTATTGAAGCACCTAACTTTTGTTTTACTCCACAGCAGAAAACAGTTATTGGACATGCTGTCATAACTCCTTCCTCTCCCTGAACCAGATGTTATTGATACCGATCCCAATACCTGCTTGCCTTGTCTCAGTATCTGCCTGTGTTAAACATGCACATTGACCTTTGACACTTTCTTTAAAATCTCTTTAGCTAGAAAGGATTCACATTTGATTTACATTAGCAATATTTCTAAGCCTAGTGATGTCCTTAATGCTCTTATTCAAGATGGTGATTTAACCACTGCTCTATCAACACTTGGTTAGAATTAACTTTTAAAGCTTGTGTTATTATCCAAGCATTTTTGATTGTTTTCCTGATACTAACCATCTGCTGTCTGCGACGTACTCTAAGACAACACTGAGAACAACTCGAATGCCTTTACAAAGTTCGTTGTCAGGCTTGTAAACAAGTGTTTAGCTCCATCCCACTACTTTCCTGGGATTGGTGCCCTTCCGAGGCAACGGGGTATCTATGGACAGGCACCCCTGATCGCATCCTATCTCGCTGGATAGCAATTCATATGTAGGTATATGTACTAACCTTTGGCAGAGGCACTTATCGTATAAGTGTCAGGATCTGTGTTCTACTGTATTACTCACCAATGCATAATATGCTTCACTATTGTTTTACTATAAATTGTACCATTGGGAAGTGTTATCTATTATATTCATTGTATAATCATAAGTTAGGCAATAGTGCCGCTTTAGTGCTTGTGCATTACTGTAACTGCAAGTGACCTTGTACAAACCACACAGATCTTACTGCCACTTATCTTCTGCTAGCTAAGCAACTTCTTACATCAGTTAGGATGTTTACTGCACCACTTGCTACTGTCCAATTATGGACTTTATGTGTATCTTCTTTAGTCGTTGCTATGACAATTATCAGGGTATGAGATCCCTTGTAGCACGTATTTTCTCTGAGATGAGACTAGACTGCACCTACGTAGGTAAAGAAGCTGGATACACACTCCCAGTGATTACACTGATGGTTGTAAGCCTGTACTATTATTTCCCAGTAATAAATTACATTTGTTATCTAGACACCATCTGTCTATCATCTCTTCCTTTGTGTAGTTCCAACAAGAACCTGAGAAAGGTAATTTTATTACCCAGTTACAAAATGTTAACCCAGTATCACAAATCTGAGCTACTTGTGGGGCTGATAGATGGGGATGTGAAGGTAAGTATCTGTAAGATCTAGTAAAGCTAATAAGTCCCCTGCTGAACAACCCAGGTTATCGACATCGCAGATATTCCATCTTGAATGTTCTGTGGCTAACAAGTTGTTCAGGTGCTTCAGATCCAGAATAGGCCTGAAACCCCAGACTTTTGGGAACTATGAAATAGATGGTTTAGAACCCTTACTCATTTGGAGGAACCAGCACAATGGCCATGACATGAAGGAGATGGGTCAAGGTGTCCGACACCGCCTGGTGTTTGTGATGTGCTTCAAAATTGAGGACAGTAGAAAGAGTCCTTCTGGGAACCATGAAAAATTCAATGGTATTGCCTAGTTAAAGGATTTCCAGAACCCAGGCATCTGACATTGTTTGGGCCCATCGTGCAAAGACCTCAAGCCTTCCACCAAAGAAAGGGAGGGCAGTGATGGGCCCATATCTTCATTGTGAGGTTTTGTTTGTTTATTTTGTTAACGGGATGAGGCAATGGAAACAAGTCCATTTTCAAGCCCGCCCAACACAGATACTAGGCTTTTGTGCTGGTCCTCCTCCGCAGCAACTGGGAAAGGCCTCTAGTTGCCATAACCCCTGCTGCCTGAGTAGGCACCTCTGTTTCTTTGGTTACCAAAGTTCTGAAAGGGACAAACAAATCCCCTCAGGACTGCCTGCACTGGCCCTCACCTTGATCCCTTGGGTGCTACAGCTGTGCACTGTTGTTTAGACACTAGGAGGTGACCCTTGTTATCCTGACATCCTGCAAGA
Source organism: Neoceratodus forsteri (assembly GCA_016271365.2). NCBI lineage: Eukaryota > Metazoa > Chordata > Ceratodontiformes > Ceratodontidae > Neoceratodus > Neoceratodus forsteri. The sequence goes on along the minus strand of CM057449.1, from coordinate 327,835,214 downwards.
CAGAATGCAGACCTGAACCAAACAATAAGCCTCCTTCAGATGGAAGGCCAAAGAGTTTCACCTTGAAATCTGATCAACAGATCACTGAGCCACATGACCCTCATGCTCTTCATTGCCGATGCAATGTGGTAGGCCGAGCAGGCTGTCATGCATAAATTGCCCACTTCAGAATCACCAAGAAAGGTGAATGCCATGGCCATCAATGGCAAAATGCTCACATCTTCTGAATCAGGTGGAGGCGAAACCGGCCAGTGTAATGACCCAGAAGTTTAAGGTTCTGGCAACAATAAATTAAGTATAGGAGGTATGAATGTTTGTGCTGGTAGAGGCGAAAGCCCTCCTGCTTGTGGTTATCCACTCACTTGTCATGTGAGTCCACTAGTACCAGAACACCTTCAACTGGAATGGTGGTGTTTTATAGAATTATAAATTGCCTTGTCTGCCAGAGGCGGAGATTCTCACGTATGAGACCGCTCCACTAAGAAAGGATAACTCCTAGTTTGGTATCCCTCCCAGCTAGGAGGACCATCTGGGGGTACTAGAGAGAAGTATTATGCTGAGCAACACAGTGAGGACATTTGAATCCATGGGGAGGGTCTCATCACCCTTCTGCATGTCATACATTGTTCCATGGTGCCAATAAGAGAAAAACGTGACAGAAAAAGCCTCAGGTTTAAATCTGTTAGCGCTTGTTTGTTATCAAGCAGCAAAACAACTACCAAATTGAACCAGGGCACTCAAAAACTACTAAACTGATCATGTGTATTATCGCACTTGCACCAGCGTGTGTGCACTTGTGGGAAGTGTCGCGTGCATTTGTGCAATACGTTTTAATAGCAATAGCATTGCACAAACATGTACAGCGTTGTGCACACATGCACCATAAGTGCACACTCTAGACACTGGCAGGACGCCCAATTTATGAAGGAGTGAGTGCCCAGCCCAAATGGTGGCTAGGCAAACAGGAAAAATGGAGGTTGAGGTAAAAAAATTAGCAAACTATCTCAGAATTAGAAAAAATCACAAATTAGCTGTAAAATAGTAGTAAACACAAAACCTCAAACTTGGGGTGGGACAAAGGAATCAAGGCCAAAGTCGAGAGCCCCCAGAGACCCCACTCTCCCAATAAGTAAATCTGTACCTACCTGTGGCACTTTTTTTCTTTTTAAATGGAGACCATTAAAGAGCTGCTGATGCCTCAAAGAAAACTTTGCTGCGCCAAAACTGACCGACTCAGCTCTTCCGGACTGTGGACAGATTGTGTAATCCAATTGGTCTTCAGCCTGGCGGAGCCTTTCACAAGAGAAGTGTGAAGAACATGCTAATTTTTTGTAGATAAGGTAGCCACCATTATGTCCAGGATCAGTCCAGCCCCTGTAAGGAGTGCTACAGTGGACAGTAGGATGTCACAAATGTCCAGTTTTCATGGGACTGACTTCGACCGCCGGATTTCATGGACATCGTGAGAATTGTCCAGACATTGTGGACAACCAGCTGTTATTTGGATCGGGGCCCCACACGACTCCTTGTGGGTTGAAATTGGTTTGATCCTGGCCAAGACAGTCTGGAGTTCATTGGAGAGGGACCTCTCCTGATCCCCTAAAACATGCAGTTGTATGACCACTCCTGAAGAAGCCCTCTTAGCCCAGACTGTCCGACCAACTGCAGACCTGTCTCTAATCTGCCTTCTGTGGGCAAGGTTATAAAGAAGGTGGCTGCGCTTCAGCTGGATGATCACATTTCTACCCACAATGTTTATAATTCTCTCCAGTCCAGATTCAAGAAGAAGCACAGTACCAAGACGGCCCTTATTCGGGTACTAAATAATTCCTAATAGCAAGAGATTGGAAGACCTGCTCCATCTTGGTCTGCCTTGATCTCTGCAGCATTCAATATTGTAGATCATGGTGTGTTGAGGGTAGGACTCAGAGAGTCAATGGGATTTATTCCTCTGACACTATTTCCTATCCTCGGGGTTCCGTAGGGCTCCATTTGTCACCCATGTAGTTTGCAGTGTATATGCTGCCAACAGGAGACATTATTAGGTGGTACTGGCTTGAGTTTTCACTGCTATGCAGATGATACTCTGCTGTACGTGTCCTTTGTATCTGAGCAGGAGGATGCTATCTTGGAATTTAACAGCTAGCTCTCCAAGATCCAGGAATGAATGAGTGCCAGCTGGCTGAGGTTGAATCGCTAAGGCTGAGGTGTTGGTGGTGGACACAGTTAATCGGGAGGTGGGTTTGTCGGCTGGACAACCATCTGGGCTTTGGCTTGGGGATGTTCAACTGGCTATCTTGGATCGGTGCACAACCTGGGCATTATTTTTGGCGATGGCCTGACCTGAAATTGCAGGTGTCAGCCATTGTCAAGACCTCATTTACTATCTGAGAAATATTGCCCAAGTGAAACACCTGGTTCCTCCTGATGATCTTCCAACTTTGGTTCACACCTTGTGACCACCTGCCTTGACTACTGCAATGCCCTGTACCTAGGGCTACCAGGGGTTGATATCCACCACTTGCAGCAAGTGCAGAATGGGGTGGCCAGGCTTGTGACTGGTACTTCTGGGACCAGCCATTATACCTGCACTCTGCAGACTGCACTGGCTGCCTTACAGTCGGCAGATCACTTTCAAGGTCAGCTTGTTGACCTATAAAGCCTACACAAACAGGGACCCCGCTACCTGCAAGATCTCCTATGCCCTATCGCCCTCCCACCCTCTCGATCCACCGATGAGGGATTGCAAGAGATTCCCAGGGTACACCTGAAGACATCTGGGACCCGATCCTTTGCATTTGTGGCCCCTACCCTGTGTAATTTCTCACCACGTCAAATGAGGGAGTGCCTGACTGTCCAGAGACTTATTATATAATGCTGCTGAAGATTATTAATGTGGATGTATCTGATTTTATGTACTTGATTGTATGAATGTTTATTGGAGATGTTATTTATTTTGTATATTTATTTATGTATACGCTCAGCGCCTTGATGTTCTGAAAGGCACTTTATAAATAAAAGTTGACCGACTGATAATATTTAGGTACAATTTAACTTGTATTCTATATGCATTATATAGATTTCTCTTCCTGTTGTTTATCACTCATGACATTTTATGAAAAGATGCTCTTTATCCATAAGAGCTCATCTGCCTCTAGCTTACTCCCTACTTCATGTCATAATCCCCGTTGTGACATCACAATCTGTTGCCATGGGAGTAACTGTGCTGTCACAAGCAGAGCATTATGACCTTAGTTAGGAAGAAAGTAACAGAAATAGAGGAACTCTTCTGGAGCAAAGACACTGTTTTTATGCAAATTATCTCAATAATAAATAATGGGGAGAAGAAAACAGAACTAAGGTAAAATACAAGCAGAACTGTGTTTAAATATTAAGTTTGTTAAAGTTCTCCTAATGGTGTCAGCTGCTCTTTAAAACACCATAGCAAGGTAGAAATGTCTCCCAGTCCACACAGGAATCAGAAAAAAGGCAAGTTATCCAATTTAAAGCGCGGCAGGCTAATTAAATTTAGGGTGCTCCTGAACAGGCGTCAACCTGCGGAGTAGAATTGCAGCCCAACTTAAAGTCTTGAATCTTGAAATTCTTGAGAGAAGAGAAAGTAGCTCTGCCCCTTTGAATGGCACAGCATAACTGGGAAGTTGCTGCTGCATGGAATCATAGAAACACAGAAACATAGAATTTGATGGTAGATAAGGACCGCTTGGCCCACCCAGTCTGCCCATTTTCCTACCTAATAGATAAGCTGCAGATCCTAATTAACCAACAGCTTACTTCCTCCTACCCCCACTAGGACTGCCTTATGTCTGTCCCATGCATTCTTGAATTCCCCACTGTTCTTGACTCCACAATCTCCTCAGGAGGCTGTTCCATGCATCCACAACCCTCTCTGTTAAAAATACTTCCTCACATTACCTCTGAGCCGTCCCCTCTATCTTCAAATCGTGCCCCTTGTTCTTGCACATCTCTTTTTCTGAAAGATGCCACCCTCTTGGACTTTGTTGATTCCCTTGAGGTACTTGAAAGTTTCTATCATGTCCCTCTCCCTCCTTTCCTCAAGGGTGTACATATTAAGCTCCTTTAGACTTTCTTTGTATGTCTTCTGGTGCAGACCCTGCACCATTTTGTTGCCCTCCTCTGGACAGCCTCCAATCTGTCTATGCCTTTTGGAGATGGGGTCTCCAGAACTGCACACAGTACTCCAGATGGGATCTCACCAACTGTCTGTACAGAGGGCTAATAACTTCCTGTTTTCTACTATTGATGCCTCCTATGCATCCCAGTATCCCCCAGCCTTCCTTACTGCCTTCTCACATTGCTTGCCCACCTTTAGGTCATCTGATATAATTACCCCCAGGTCCCTTTCCATTTTACTGTTGTCAGTATCTCACCCCCATTGTGTACTCTTGCCCTGGGTTTTGTTTCCCAGGTGCATTACGTTAGCTTCTTTGCACTGAATCTGAGCTGTCATACATTTGACCATTCCTCCAACCTTGCCAAGTCCTCTCATCCTTTCCACTCCATCTGGTGTATCAACCTGTTGCAGATCTTTGTGTCACCTGCAAAGAGACATACTTTTCCTTCGGTTCCTCTGCAATGTCATCTATACGACATTAAAAGGACGGTCCCAGTACTGAGTCCTGCAGTACCCCGCTAGTAACCCTCCTTTCTTCACTGTGGACTCCATTTACTACTACCCTTTGCGTCCTGTTGTCTAGCCAATTTTACCCAGGCTACCACCTTGGGACCCACTCCAAGGCTGGCTAACTACTTGTGTATTAATCTTTTGTGGGACTGTATCAAATACCTTGCTAAAATCTAGGTAAGCCATGTCCACAGCCTCCCTGGTCTACTACTTTGGTCACCCAGTCAAAGAAATCTATTAGATTAGCTTGACACGACCTTCCCATCGTGAATCCATGCTGCCTTGGGTCCTGTGCCCCACTGACCTCTAGGTACTCAACAATTTTTTCTTCAGAAGTGATTCCATTTTACCTACCACTGAGGTCAAACTAACTGGTCTATAGTTTCCTGCCTCTGTCCTGCTCCCACTTTTGTGAAGAGGAATCACATCCGCCTCCTCCAGTCCTCAGGTACCACCCATCCTCCCATGATTTGTTAAAGAGAGTAGTCAGCAGTGTCTTAGTTCTACCCTTAGTTCTTTTAGAATTCTTGGGTGAATCCCATCAGGCCCCATTGCTTTGTCCACCTTCAATTTTATTAGTTCTTTCAGAACCCTTTCTTCTGTAAATGGACTGTATCGACCCTCGTCTTCAGAGTGTTTCTCTTGTTTGGTTTAGGTACCTCCCCTCCTCTTCCTTTGTGAATACTGAGCAGAAATATTCGTTCAGTATCCCTGCTTTTCATTGTCACTCTCTCACACATTCCCTCCTGCTTATTAAGCCTCAGTATCCCTCCTTTGGTCTTTCTTCACTCCTAATGTACCTATAAAGGTCTTATCCCCTTCTTAACAGAGTTGGCTATCCTTTCCTCGGTTTGGGCCTTTGCTATTCTGACGGCCTTCCCAGTCTCCTTCTGCTTTAACTGATAAAGTTCTCTGTCCTTCTCCTTCTGTGTTTCCTTATATTTCCTGAATGCTATCCTTTTCTCCTTAACCTTCCCTGCCACCTCTTTTGAGAACCAAAGCGTTTTTCCTTTGTTGTGTTTTGTTGATTTGCTCTACACAAAGCCTTGTTGGCTCTGTGATGGCTGTTTTGATTACTCTCCATTGTTCCTCCACCCCTCCTTCTTGCCTGTTAGCTAGTGCTTTTCTGAGGCACTCTCTCATTTTCTCAAAGTCAGCCCTCCTAAAGTCCAATACTCTTGCTTTTGTATGGCTGTGTTTATCGTGAACCACACTGTTTGGTGGTCACTTGTTCCCAGATGGCTACCCACTTCTAAATCTGAGATTCTTTCTCCATTCCCATTTGAGAGTACCAGGTCTAAGATTGCTCCTCCCAGTGGGTTCCAATACTAACTCTCTGAGGCATGCCCCTGTAGGGCATCAAGCATGACCCTGCTCTTGGATGTGCCTGCAGCAAAGGTGCTCCAGTTAACATCTGGCATATTCAGGTCCCCATCAACAATATCTCTCCTTTTCTGCCATTCTAAGGAAGCCTTCTATCATTTCCTTGTCCATTCCCTCCCCTGAGATGGGGTCTGTATACAACCCCATGCGGTTGTGGTGCCATTTCCTGTCTCCAAGGTGACCCAGAGTGTCTCATCTGCTCCCTGTTTACTCTTTAGTTCTGTTGCTTTGATCCCTCCCTTTACATAAAGAGCTACTCCCCTCCTCTTTACCCTCCCTGTCCTTCCTGTAGATTGTGTATCCTGGTATGTTGACATCCCAGTCATGATTCTCTGTGTACCATGTTTCTGTGACTACCACAATATCCAGGCAACCCTCTTCCATCAAGGCCACTAGTTCAGGGAGCTTGTTACACAGACTACGGGCATTGGTACTCATCACCCTCCACTTTTGAAGGCCTTACCCCTTTAGCCCCATTCCTGTCCTTACTGCCTTTGCCTTTTTTACATTTACTTCTGTCCTGCTCCCTAATGACTTCTCTACCTTGGTGTTTACCTCACTAATTACTGTTGTTTGTGGGGAGGCTGGGATTTCCTGCTCCTTTTCAGTGCCTCCCCATTGGCTAGTTTAAATGCTTACCAACAAAGCATTTAAACCTCTCAACTAGGATCCTGGTCCCCCCGGACAGATGCAGACCATGACACCAGTATAGGTCTGCATCCCTCCAAATCAGTTCCCCGGTCCCCAATGAAGCCAAAACCCTGAGCTCCACACCAGTTTTCAACCATTCATTGAATTCCTGGTGAGGAGTACTCTAACATCACCCTTGCCATAGACAGGCAGCACCTCCGAGAAGGTTACTGTATGCGCTACTTGTCTAAGGCCTTTCCCCAACTCTACAAACTCCTCTTGCCTAACCTCATATCCTCATATGCCTAACATTCTAAAGACATTCCCTGGTAGAGGGTACTATACCCACTTGTTTTGATTACCCTTTGACAACGTGGAGCACTACAAAATTGCTGTTCAGACACAGACACAATGGGTTGTTAACAGAAGCAAAACATAAAGCCTTTATGAACAGCTTACTGTTTTCAGATCTTCCAGAACAGTTACGGTATTTGTCACTGGCAACACTAAAGTTATGTAAAACATTTTTAAGATACACATAATGAGTCAGATGTTTGTGAATATGGTAGCACTGGTGACAGATTTTCTTTGTTTCTCATGTAGTAAGCAGTAGAGTTTAGGTCCTCAAAGGAAATTTCTGGCATAAGGTACTGGGCTCACCGACAGCTCAAACTCCCGACTGAAACCTCTCCTACCAGATCCCTTGCACCCAGCTGATCCCACAGCTCTGGAATGGGTGGGGCCACTTTTGCCCTGGTGCTCATCTACAATCTAATGTGCCGGGACGGGAGGAGACAGGTGAAATCGCCCAACTTGGGAGTGTAGCGTGGCACTGGAGGAGCTTTGCCCATCTTGAGACCAGGGTTTTCGTGGCAGTTTCCCCAAGAGCACAGGACGTGTAATGCCATCTGCGAGGTATGCCACTGATGTCCACTGCCACCCACCCCCCTCATTCGGCTTGGCAACTGCAGTACACCTGGTCTTCACCGGGGTCACTAAGATGCCAGACAGGCCCCAGAACCCTCCCGGAGAAGGGAACAATCAGTCGGACGCTCAATCCTCTTCCTCCCTGTCAGCCCCTGCTGTCCAGAGTCCACTCCGAATCTGGGTCACGGTGTGGCGCAAGATGTGGCATCCAAGCGCCTCAACCCTCAAGCGCCACGGGCAACCTGGAGTGTTTTATACAGAGGCATCACCACCTTCTGCCTTCTGCTAGTGATACCTCTGCCTATACTAACGCTCATGCCACTGGCCATTCCTGTGGCCTTAGTACTTTGCTTTGACATTTTAGGTCATCTGAAATGATAACCCTTAGGTCTCTTTCCTCTCTGGTGATTATCAGCAATTTCCTCCTATCATGAAGCTCTCCCCACGGTTTCTCAGCCTCAGGTGCATAATCTTGTACTTCTTAAGAGTTAAACTTTAGTTGCTACTCTTCAGACCATTTTACAAGATTCCCCAGGTACTTTCTTAATGTTTCACCCCTCCTGAGTATCCACCCTGTTGCAGACCATGGTGTCATCTGCAAACAGGCAAACCTTTCCTCCAGTCCTTCCATAATATAATTTATGAAGATACTGAACATGACTGGCCCAAGGACTGATCCGTGAGGAACTCTGCTGGTCACCCCTCTCCGCTGACTGTATCCCATTTACCACCATCCTCTGCCTCCTGTCCGTTAGCCAGTTCCTAACTCAGTTTATCACCTTATGCCTCATGTCCAGCCTACTCATTCTGTTCACCAGCCCCCTTATGTGGTACAGTGTTTAAGGCCTTACTGAAATCAAGGCAGGCAACCTCCACCCCCCCCATTCATTTACTTCCTTTGTCACTCAGAGAAATCTACTGGACTTGTCTGACACAATCTACCCTCTGTGAATCCATACTGCATCGGACTGGAAGGATTCTGGGAAGTATGACTAGCTGCACGCTATTCAACTGTGGAGGGAGAAGTAGCAGGTGCTGAAACGCTGACCTATTGCTTACAACAGGTATGCCACCATTGCCTGGCTAATTTGCAGGCAATAGAGAGCCGCAGTAGCAAGTAGGAATCAACAGCCTTTCCAGTTCATCTGGTGCTAATTTGTCTCTAGTCTTTTGCTCCTTTCTCCTGCTCCAGAGGCTCGAGTCTAGGACGGTGGAGGAGCCCGCCTCATTGGCAGAATCTTGGGGCAGCCCATGGGGGATGGTCACTTAAAGCTCTGACTGGGAAAAGTTCCTGGCATCTTTAAGAGTTCTTAAGAACTCACGACCAATTTATGAGAAGAAGCTATCTTATTTCTTCATTGGGGTATTCTGGTATATTTGTTGTTGTACAACACAGTCCCCAAAGTTAGACGGAATTTTATTATTTATATTGCAAAGTGATTGTTAAGTTACTTTATCGTTATCTATTTAAGTGCACACTTCAGTTAGAGACTATTCTGAATGTTTGGTGTTCAAGCTGTGTACTGTGTTTATTAAGTTTATTTTAAGCAGTTGTTAAGAAGTTGTTTAAATTTAAATTTGTGTGGTGTCGTTTCAGTTTTAATCCCTGACCATCTATTTTATGAGGGATCTGTATTCAGGAAGTGTTGCAAAGGTATAGAGGGTATAAAGAATTGTAAAACTTTAAAGATTTTGCAGGAATTAGTAGTATTAAATTTGGCCCAAACAGTACATACATCTATGCCTCAAGAGTAAATGAGTTTAAACACTTCGATGTTGTAAACACTTTCAGCTACTCCTTGTAGCAGACAGCTTTAGTCGTTTATTTAAAGTTTCTTTTCTTTATTAAAGACTTGGTTACAAAAATCTGTATAAACCTTGCCTTAACCTTCAGTGATTAATACATTTAAAATTAATAATATAGCTAAAACATGTAACGTACTCCTTTTGGGAAAATGTATTAGTTAATCAAACGTGCTGATCTTTGATTGTTTGTCTGACTGTTTGCCTGTTTGCTATATACTGCTATATTATTGGGAAGTCTGCAGCTTTGCAAACACGCGGCATATTGGGATTCTCCTTGTTGTTTAATTAATTAAAAATAAACAAACAAAATTCCAACATGGTTTTAGGACAGGCTATTTGACTAGCACTGTACTCATGGACTTCGTGATAAAGTGGCAGCAGTCCTGGATAGAGGGAGTTCACAGGTGCAGTGTTCGCTGACCTGTCCAAAGCCTTTGATTTGGTGGACCACCATTTTCTATATGAGAGGATGGAGAGGACTGGGATTGCTCCCAGGTCTTTACATTGGTTTAAATCTTATCTGGGACAAAGGAAACAACAAGTAGTAATTGATGGACAGCTTTCTGACGAGGGTAATATATTAAGAGCTGTGCCCCAGAGGATCAATCCTGGGCGTTACTGTTCCTGATTTATATAAATGATTTACCCACAAAGTCAATAATACACACATAAGGCTTTATGTGGATGACACCATACTTCTAGCATCAGCTAAATCACATGGTGAAATGATGGCAAAGTTACAATTGGATTTTGACATTCTTCAGGAGTGGTTTTCCAGTTCAAAACTTGTATTAAGTGACAAGAAAACTCAGGTCATGTATTTTGACAAGAAACTAAATAAGGTAACAAATAAGTTGGTGAGAGACAAAGATATAGTAATGAGGGATGGGAAAAATACAGGTTACTCACCTGTAACAGGAGTTCTAGGAATGGTATATGTTGTTCATCCACACTTTCTGGCAGGTATCCTTGCCGCTTTAATTCTTGCCGGAAGGTCTTCAAGCTGGCTCCTCCCATGCACCTGGGTGGTAAAACTCTCGGTCGCCCCATGACGCCAGATCTGGCCTGCTGGAAGCTCAGGTTGTGTGTCAAGCTGGGGAGGTCGGGTGGGTCGTAGGATGAACAACATATACCATTCCTAGAACTCCTGTTACAGGTGAGCAACCTGTATTTCTAGGGACATGGATATGTTGTGTTTGCACACTTCTGGCAGACTCCTAGCAGTTCTCCGGGAGGAGGGAGGCAAGGCGCACTCCCGATACTTACTTGGGAAGAGGACTGGAGAACCAAGGCCCTAAAACCAGCATCCCGGCGTGACTCGAGGTCGATGTGGTAGTGGAAATAACGGTATGTGCCGACTTCCAGGTAGCAGCCCTGCAGATATCCTGGATAGGGACATCCCTAGAAGCAGCTACCGATGCAGCGGTATGGCGGGTAGAATGAGCTCTTATCCTCTGGGAGGCTCCATGCCCGCCAACCTGTAGCAGAGCTCTATGCAGGAGGTGATCCACCTGCCTATTGTCCGCTTTGCTGCAGGTCTGCCAGGTGCGGCTTCAGCATAGGTGACAAACAGCTGGTGAACCTCTCCCGAACTTCAGCCGTCCGCTCCTTATAATAAGCGAGTGCTCATCTAGGGTCCAAAGTATGGAGCCTATACTCGGCCTCCGGTGTGATTGGGTAGAACACCGGCAGAGTCAACACCTGGTTAGGTGAAACTCCGACACCTTCGGAAGGAATTTCGGGTGGGGGCGCGGACAACTCTTGTCCCTGTGGAAGACCAGGTAGGAGACTCGATGGAAAGCACCTGGAGCTCTCCCATCCTTCTGGCTGGCGTGATAGCCACCAAGAAGGCGGTCTTCCATGACAGGTGTGAAATGTCGCACTGTGCACTGGTTGAATGGCTTGCCCATAAGCTTGGCCAATACCAGCAGTAGATCCCACGGAGGTGAAGGTTCTCGACCGGAGGAGAATGTGGTCAAGGCCTTTTGAAAAGCGCCTGACCACCTTCTCCTGCGCCTAACAACTGCTTTGCCGCCCGTGCCCGTAAGCAGAGATGGTTGCCAGGTGCACCTAAAAGGTCGCCGATCAAGCCCTTGCTGAGAAAGGGACCACAGGTAGTCCACAATGCTTGCTAGGGGCAGTCGGAAGGGTCCAAGCTCTTCCTCTGACACCAAATGGAGAATCTCTTCCATTTGAAGGCATAGCATTTCCTGGTCGGCTCCTTAAGGGATGCCTCAATGACGCTGAGGACCTCATCGGAAAGACCCAAGGCCTGGAACTCTAGCGGCTCAGGAACCAGGCCGTCAAGTGCAGGGATTGACGGTCCAGATGGAATACCTTCCTCTGGTTGACTGAGATCAGGTCCGGTGGGCTGGAAGCCGCCGGAGCCTGGAGCCAAGGCTGAGGAGATCTGGATACCAGAACTGGTGGGGCCAGTCTGGGGCTACCAGAAGAAAAATTACTCACCTTAGTAATGTTGTTTCTTCTAATGGAGTCTTGCTATATATGACAAGTGCAGTTTGTCCCACCACTAAAACTGCTCCGAGGTGAAAGAGTTAACTTCCATGCAGAGCATGGAGCTTAGAGCGCGAGCTCGTTAAGAAGCTCTGTTAGGGTGGTTTCAAACCAAAACTGTCAGATCTTTACGAGCAAAACTCACTAAGGTTCTGTGTGGAAGCTGTAACCTACACTAGCCAACTGGCTACTAACATATTCACACATTTTCCTGGTCCCAACACCAAGACTCAAGTCAGTGGACCAGAGAAATAAGATAAAATAGCTAAATAAACACAACACCCAAACATGAAAGAGGGCATCAATAAATGCCAACAGTGGACTGCCCACCCCATACCCAAAGTAGAAGTTCTGAGAGGGGCAGGTTGGGGAGGTCATAATATAGCAAGACTCCATAAGAAAACAACATTACTATGGTGAGTAATTTTTCTTCAAACAACATGAAGTCTTATATATTATGACAAGTGCAGACTACAGCAGTACCTCCATGGAGGAGGTACAGAACCTACTTAGGAATAGGCTCTGAAGCACGGCTAGTGCAAACCAAGCATCCCTCCTGGCCTGAATATCCAGGGAGTAATGCTTGGGGAAAGTGTACTGTTTTCCAAGTAGCTGCTTGACATATCTATAAGGTAGGGATGTCTCTAGCAGCAGCTAGAGATGCAGCTGTACCTCTGGTAGAGTGAGCCCTCAGGCCTGAGGGGGAACCTTCCCAGCTTTTGATAGCAAAATTGGATACAAGAAACGATCCACCTGGCAATGGATCTCTTAGTGGCAGGTCTCCTTTTCCAACCTCACCATAAGTGAGAAACAGTTGGAGGGGAGTCAAACCTGTGACCCTTGGTACGCTCTATGTAGTAACTTAGGGCCCTCTTAACATCTAGGCTGTGCAGCCTCCTCTCACCAGAGGAGGATGGTCAGTGAAGAACACTGGAAGTGAAATAGATTGGTTAAGGTGGAAATCTGAAACCACCTTAGGCAAAAATACAGGTTACTCACCTGTAACAGGAGTTCTAGGAATGGTATATGTTGTTCATCCACACTCATTGGCAGGTATCCTTGCCGCTTTAAATCTTGCGGAAGGTCACCAAGCTTGCTCCTCCCACCCACCGGGTGGTATAACTCGGCTCCGCCCATGACGCCAGATCTGGCCCGCTGGAAGCCTCAGGTTGTGCGCCGGGCCGGAGGTCGGAGGATGTGGTGGATGAACAACATATACCATTCCTAGAACTCCTGTTACAGGTGAGTAACCTGTATTCTAGGACATGGATATGTTGTTCATCCACACTCATTGGCAGACTCCTAGCAGTTCTCCGGGAGGAGGGAGGCAAGACGCACACCCCCAATACTTACTTGGGAAGAGAGACTGGAGAACCGAGGCCCCAAAACCAGCATCCCGGCATGACTCAAGGTCGATGTGGTAATGGGTAATGAAGGTGTTTGCTGACTTCCAGGTAGCAGCCCTGCAGATTTCCTGGATAGGGACGCCCTGGAAGCAGCCACCGCTAGCAGTATGCGGGTAGAATGAGCTCTTATCCTCTGGGAGCTCCATGCCCGCCAACTTATAGCAGAGATCTATGCAGGAGGTTACCCACCTGCTTATCGCCTGCTTGGCTGCAGGTCTGCCAGATGCGGCTTCAGCGTAGGTGACAAACAGCTGGCCAACCTCTCCCGAATTTCAGCCGTGCGCTCTTATAATAAGCGGGCGCCTTCTAGGGTCCAGAGTATGGAGCCTATATTGGCCTCCGAGGTGTGATTGGGGTAGAACACCGCAGAGTCAACACCTGGTTAAGGTGAAACCCGACACCACCTTCGGAAGGAATTTCGGTGGGGCGAGGACAACCTTGTCCCTGTGGAAGACCAGGTAAGGAGACTCGATGGAAAGCGCCTGGAGCTCTCCCATCCTTCTGGCTGACGTGATAGCCACCAAGAAGGGTCTTCCACGACAGGTGAGAGAGCACACCTGTGCATAGGTTCGAATGGCTTGCCCATGAGCTTTGCCAGTACCAGCAGTAGATCCCACGGAGGTGGGGGTTCCTGCACTGGAGGAAATGTGATCAAGGCCTTGAAAAGCGCCAGACCACCTCCTCCTGCGCCACTGACTGCTTCCTGCCCGCTGCCTGCAAGCAGAGAGATGGCTGCCAGGTGCACCCTTAGGTCGCCACCCAAGCCCTTGACTAGAAAGGGACCATAAATAGTCCAAGATGCTTGCCAAGGAACAGGAGGAAGGTCCAAGCCCTTGCTCTGACACCAAATGGAAAACCTTTTCCATTTGAAGGCATAGCATTTTCTGAGTCGACTCCTTGGGACGCCTCAACTACATTGAGGACCTCGTCGGAAAGACCCAAGGCCTGGAACTCTAGCAGCTCAGGAACCAGGCCGTCAGGTGCAGGGATTGAAGGTCCGGATGGAACACCTTCCCTGATTGACTGAGGCAGGTCCGGGCGAGCTGGAAGCTGCCGGAGTCCTGGAGCTGAGACTGAGGAGATCTGGGTACCAGAACTGGCGAGGCCAGTCTGGGGCTATCAGAATCACCTGCGCCTTGTCCCTCCTGCTTGAGAGCACCTTGTGGATCAAGGGAAATGGGGAAGGTGTAAAAGAGGCCGGGGTCCATTGCCTCGAGAGGCATCCCCTGCAGCGAGCCCTGCTGAGGGGGGCATGGAACAGACTCAGCTTCGCTGCCCCTGGAGGCAAACAGGTCCACCTGAGGTGTGCCCCAAAGGGAGAACAGATGCTGTACTACCTCCGAGGAGAGACCACTGTGGGATGCAGCCCCATCCGGCTCAGGGCATCGGCCAGGGGTGTTGGAGGCTCCTGCCACATGAATGGCTAGGAGATCCGCCTCCAGGCTGCGCCGAGTGACCAAATGCAGAGCTTCCTTGCATAGAAGCATGGGCGCGTCCCGCCCTGGCGGTTTAGATAGTACATAGTCGGTGTATTGTCCGTCTGGACTCGGACCACTTGACCCCGGAGGAACGGAGCAAAGGCGGTGAGAGCTGGGCGGACGCTCGGAGCTCCAGCAGGTTGATGTGGCACGGGACTCCTGCGGGGACCAGGGAGGCCATGAGCCTGTGTTCCCCAGATGGGCACCCCAACCCATCAGAGAGGCATCGGTCGACAGAGAGACCGCCGCTCGGGGCGGACGAACGGATGCCCTCCTGCAAATGATCTGGAACGGTCCACCACTGGAGAGCGTTCCCATCCCCTGTGTCACCGGCACAAGCTGGTCCAAGGGATCGCAGCATTGTGACCACTGGCTGGCCAGTCCCCACTGAAGGGACGCATGTTCCAGCGGGCCCAACGGACCACGCTCGTGCAGGCCGCCATGAGACCCAGGAGGCGAGGAAGTCCCGGCAGGCGCATTGCCCAACCAGAAATGATCGGGCAAGGAGGAAAGAACCTCGGCCCTGTCCGCCGGGAGCCGCGGCCTGGCTCGAGAGTCGAGCTGCGCCCGATGAATAGAATCACCTGCTTCGGCTCGAGTTCCGACTTGGCCTCGTTGATAAGGAGGCCCAGTTGAGAGCAGACCTGGAGGGCCAGATCTCTGGACCACTCCGCCTCCTTCCTGGAGGAGCTGCTATCAGCCAGTCGTCCAGGTAAGGTACACCGGACCCTCGCGCCGCGAGGAATGCTGTCACCACAGCCATGCATTTGGTGAAGACCCTGGAGCTGGAGACAAGCCGAAGGGCATGGCTTGGAACTCAAGAGGGATCCTTCCGCTCGGAAGCAAAGGAATCTCTGGTGAGGATTGGACGGATAGGGACGTGAAAAACGCGCCCTGCAAGTCCAGAGCAGAACCACACGCCCGGCTCCAAGGATGGTATTATCTGAGCCAGAGTGACCATCCTGAAGGTTCGAGACCTTAGGAACTTGTTTAGGTCGTGTAGGTTGGAATGGGCGCCAGCCCCCGTCCGCTTCGGAACCAGGAAGTACCTGGACACAAACCCTGGGTCTGAAGGAGGGTCCACCACCTCTCTTACCACCTCCTTCTGGAGGAGGAGAGCGATGTCGGCTCGACGAGCCGCCAGTGAGGCCGGGATCCCAAGCCCCGAGGGGCGACGGCTCTGAAGGGTGGTGCCTGCTCGATTCCAGAGGCAGGCCTCTTCCCACCACCTCTCAAGACCCACCTGTCCGTGGAAACAGCGGACCAGGCGGAACGGAAGTGCGGAGCCGTCCCCAGGGGACCCAGGGGTGAGGTGACGGGGATGGGGCGACACCCTCAGCCCGTCACTGGGCAGGCTTGGAGGAGGGACCGCCGAGGGACCTCCTGGGCCCTTTCCTCCTTGCCTCCTGTTAGGAAGCCGGCGGCGGGTTTGGGATGCCAAGGCCGAGCCTGCTGGCCCTGGCGTTGCTGGGCAGGCGCGCGGGGCACAGAAGGACCGAAAGGGCTTAGGCTGTGGTTTGCGGCCTTTGTCCTTCTGAGCGGAAGAGACCGAGTCCAAGGTGGCATTGGACTTCTCGATCCTCTGCAGGTGACCTTCCACCCCAGGGTCAAGAGGTCAGTCCCCAAAGGGAACATCCGCCAACTTGTGCTGGGTATCCAGTAAAGGTGGATATCCTCAGCCAAGCCCGCTGACAGCATAGCCACTCGGCGCCACCCGATCTGGCACATGAGTCCCCTATATCCAAAGCAGTCTGGAGCTGCTGTTTGGCCACTGCCTGCGTGGTCCCGCACCTGCTTAACCGTAGTCTGCAGATCGGGCGGGAAGATGAGGATGACCTCATCCAGGGAGCCCAACAGGGCATGAGAAAAATGTGCCATGAGGGACGGCCGAACTGGCCTGGACGAAGGCCGAGAGAGGACGCAGCGTAGACTTTTCGCCCGACATAGTCCAATTTCTTGGACTCCTTGTCAGGAGGTTTGTCCACATCCCTGGTGTTGCCGTGGCGCGAAAACGCTGTCGGAAACCAACCCCTCAGCAGAGGGGTGTTCCAAAACCGGACAAGGAACCGGTGGACTGTGATACTTCCTGGCCATCCTGGCCGAAGGCGCAGGGCAGGAAGCAGGGCGCTACCAAAGCTCCAGTGCCGGACCCACTATGGCCTCGGCCACCGGAAAGGCCTCCGTCGGAGAATCCCCTCGGTCCAGAATCTCCGTGAGGGGATACCTGGCCTGCTTGGAACGGGGTTCGAGCTCCATCCCGGTAGACTCGAGATGAGCGAAGCAGTCCTAGGAAGGACGACGGGCTATCGTCCATTGACTGACCTCCTGAAGACTCCAAGTCCAGTCGCTTGGAGAAAAGGAGGAATCATCTTCGGACTCGGAAGAACTTCGAAGAGCTGCTCTCTGGCCTGAGCCACTCTTCACCTGCCGAGGTCGGTCGGGAGTGAGGTAACTGACAGCCGATGGGGTAGACCCTTAGCCGACCGAGAATCCTTGGTCGGAGCCCCAATTGGTGGCTGTGGGGCGGAGGTTCCACGAATCGGTGGAGCAGCTGGTTTTGGCCGAACAACCGCCTGGGTATAGGCCTCGGATAAGTCGAGGGTTGTGTCGGCTGCCCGTGACAGCCACTTAATGGCCGGGAAGGCGACGGTCGGCTTATTCCCGGCCAGGAGGAGTTGTTGCAACATAAGGTCCTCGCACTGCCGACGTAATTCACGCCGAAGCCTCCCTCATCCGGGAGGAGGGACGAGACGCAGCGCGACGCCGGGCCACCGCGGTGCCGAGACCGCCTATGACGGTGGGATCGGCTGGACCGCGAAGAGTCCGAGACCGAGACCCGAGAGTCCCGGAATTTCCGAGGTCGGAGCGGGGAGGTGTCGGCGGAACGGCACTCTTCGGCTCGGATGGTCCATCCGAGGGCTCCGGAACCGGAGGCATAGGCGAGCCCACGGATCCTCAACTCCTCCCGGGGAACCGGGAGAGGGAATTCGGCTGCTAAAGGCGACAGCTCGTCTAATGGGTCGAGAAAAATCTCACTTCATCGGTGGGAGTCTCGGTCAACTGACCTGACGGGACACCGTGAGGCCAGTGGCAAGCCGGCGGTCGACCGAAGCCGACGGGTCGACGGCCTGGGAGAGGGACCTTTCCGCTCCCAAGAGCGCCGACGGAGGGACTTACCTGTCCTCTTTTTGGACCGAGAATAAGGTCCAGTAGACACAGGCCCTTCTCCTTTAGTGGAGAGGGACAGACAAGCTCCTTAAAAGAAGCCGTAGGAAGAACCCAGAGAGAGCGGGATAAATGCCGCGCCGAGGAAGATACGGCCCGCGCCGCCCTCTCTCTTCGAGGGCGACCATCCGCCGAGCTGATCCGCCGAGCCCGCCCGCGCGACACCGCCAACTGGGCCTCCTTGGACTTCACCGGAGGGAAGCGCTTCAGGACGCCCAGTTGCAATCGGGCAGCACGGTCTTCGGGGACGAGGCCGAGAAAGATGAGCACAGGTCGCAAGCCCGCGGGTCGTGCTCAAGGCCTAACAGTAGACACACGGGAGTGTGGATCCGTCCGAGACATCTTCTGTCCGCATGGGCATCTCCAACCGGGAGTCGATGGTCCATCGCAGTCATGTAGGGATAGAAGACTCGAAGTCTTTTGCAAAATTTATTTTAAATCCGCAAACGGAGAATAGGAACCAGTCACAAACGCAGAGCGTTAAGGAGGGAACCTGAGCTTCAAGCGGGTAAGGAAGATCTGAAGGCCATGGGGCGGAGCCGAGAGTTATACCACCCGGGTGGGTGGGAGGAGTAAGCTTGAAGACCTTCCCGCAAGATTTAAAGCGGCAAGGATACCTGCCAATGAGTGTGGATGAACAACATATCCATGTCCCTAGAACTTCCTGTTAGTCCTGAGGACTACTTTATCCCTGTGAAAGAAAATAAAGTCAGTCTCTAGTAATAAAGCCTGTAACTCACTCATGCAGCCTGGCAGAAGTGATGGCTACCAGGAAATACAGTTTTCCAAGTCAATACTTAAGCTCTGCCAAGACAGAGGCTCAAAGGGGTTGCATCAGCTGAGCAATGCATACATTAAGATCCCAAGCCGGAGCAGGGTCCCTGAATGGAGGATTGGTATGAAGCAACCTTTAAAAACTTGGAAAATACAGGGTGAGCAGAAAGAAGAGGGCTTCCCTGCTGAAATGAAGGCAGAGACAGCTGCCAAGTGCACTTTCAGGGTAACTGGTCTCAGTCCCAAAGAATTAAGATGGACCATATGTCCAATACAGTGGATAGATCAGCAGATTCCGGAAACATGCTTCCCAGAACACCATATGGAAAACCTTTTCCACTTGGAGTTATAGGTAGCCCTGGTGGAAGGCTTCCTAGCAGCCTTCAGGATTTCGAGAACACTTTGAGAAAGTTGTAGATCAGCAACTCTAACTGCTCAAGAGCCAAGCCTTGAGGTTGAGGAATTTGATCTGGATACCAAACTCCTGAGCACAGGTTAACAGATTGTGGTTCCTGGGGAGACACAGGGAAGATGGACTGCTAAGGACAGAAGGAGTGGTACCAGGCTGCCTGGCCCAGTCTGGAGCAATTAGGATCATTTGCAGGGCTGAGACCTGATTTTGACTAGTACTTTGAACAGGAGAGGGAAGGGGGAAGGCATAAAGAAACTTCCCTTCCCAATCGAGGGAGAAAGGCATCCAGGGGACTGAGCCCAACACTGGGGCCTGCAACAAAACAGTGGAAGTTGATGATTGTCTGGGGCTGCAAAATGATCTATCTGAGGAGTGCCCCATCTGGCAAACACTATCCCCAATATTAGGGGATCCAGTGACCATTCGTGATGGCCCTGGGAAATCCTGCTGAGAGCATCTGCCAGACATTGTCCTGCCTGGGAGGTGAACTGCTGTGAGGGACGGTTCAGGGAATAAGCCAGAGACCACAACTTTATCGCCTCGTGCACAAGGTCAAGACCGAAGTGCCCTTTGTTTGTTGATGTACCACATTGTAGTGGTGTTGTCTGTCTGACCTGTACCACCTTGTTCTGAAATAGATGCAAAAACCTGAAGTGCTAGAAAACAGCCTGAGTTCCAACAGATTGATGTGGAGCAGAGATTCCTGAGGGACCATAACCCTGGGTGGAGAGGTCGCCCATGGAGCTCCCCATCCCAAGAGGGATGCATCTGTAGTAAGGGTCAAGGAATGGGACAGAGGGATGAAAGGCACCCTTGTCTCAGATTGCTCTGATCCTGCCACCACTGAAGGGCCTGGATCAGGCATGAGTCACTGGAATTAACTTGGATAGGGAATCTCTTCTGAGACCAGAAAGCTCTCAAATGGAACTGAATGTCCCTCATCTGAAATCTTGCTCCTTGCACTACAGCTGTGGAGGCAGCCATGTGTCCTAGGAGCTGCAGGAAATGCCTTGCTGGCTCTAGAGACCTGCAGAGTGAAGGACGAGGCCAGGGCCACTAAGGTCCTTACCCTTTCCAAGGGAAGGAAGGCTCTGACTGCTTTGTGTCCAGTTCTGCGCTTATAAAGGTGAGTACCTGGACAGGTTCCAAAACTGACTTTGGAAGACTGAGAAGAAAGCCCAGAGAGGAAAGCAGCTGCTGGGTAACTAGCAGGTGATTTGATTCTGGTCTGAGACTGACCCACAATGAGCCAGTCGTCCAGGTAGGGAAAATGGCAATCTTTGCCTTCTTAGATACAACTGCTACTGCTAGACATTTTGTGAACACCCTTGGGGCAGAAGTGAGGTCAAGGGTATTGTTTGAACTGATAATGGCCTGAGGGCAGTTGAATCTGAGGTACCTTTGATGGGAGCTTTGATAAGAACATGGAAGTAGGCATCCTTGAGGTCCAGGGAGGCTAGCCAGTCCCCGGCCTTAGGGAGGGTAAAATCATTGCCAGTGTCACCATTCTGAACTTTGGTTTTAAAAGGTGTTTTGTTTAGATATCTTAGATCCAGGATAGGGCCACTCTCCGTGTCTTTTTTGGGTAGGAAGTACCTGGAGTACAGACCTGCCCTGGTGTAGGGGAGAAACCTTTCACAGCTCTGAGAGCCAGGAGGGTTGAGACTCCGCTTCTAAAGCAAGAGTCTCTAAAGGGTTTGTAGGTGGAAAAGATCTGGTCTCATCTTGGAAATTTTTGAGTTGAGAACCAGACCCTGGCTCACTACTTCCAGGACCCACCTGTCTGAAGTTAAAGACCCCAGTCCTGGACGGAGTAAGCCAGCCTGCCCCCTCACAGGTAATGGAGAGCCGACCCTGGGCATCCCATCAGGGTGCCTGTTTGGTAGGGGCTTTAGGCTGAGGGTGGAGCAGGCCTGTCTGCACTTTATCTGCATCTCCTCTGAAGAACCCTCTGTGCATAGGCTGAAGAGGAGGAGGCCTGGGTCTGGTAAAAGGCTGTGAAAAGGCCTGCCCTAACCCTGGGGCTGCCTCTGAGGAGTGGCTTGGCTGCCTTGGCTTGTGCACCCTATAAGTGGTTCTATATTCATCCATTTTCTTCATCTAATTTCTGTCTGCTCCCCAAACAGAGAATTTCCACCACAGGAAAAATCCATAGCCTTAGACTGGGTATCCTGTGACAAAGTAGTACACCTGAGCCAAGCCAATCTCCTGAAAAGCCACAGATGTAGCCAGACACTAGAGGATACATCGTTAGAATCCACTGCAGCATGGAATTGCACCTTAGATGCCTCAATACCATCAAGAGCCACCTGCTCCAGCTCCTTTGCAAGCTGGCCAGGGACCTGTTTCATAAGGCCATGACAGTATCCCATCTAGATTTCTGGTATCTCGCAACGAAGCCATATAGTTTGCTTGTCTGAGTCCCAAGGATGCTGCCATGTATTGTTTTTTGCCATGGCATCAATCTTCCTGAGTCTTTGTCAGGAGGATGTGAAGCTAGGGAATATTAGCTTTATCACAAGCTGCAGCCTGAACTACCCCAACATGGCTGCATTGCTGTGAAAGAAAATCTGTATCAGGACTCGATAAAGGTACCTCCTGTCCATCTTTTATCTACAGGAGGCACAGAATTAGAGCTTTTAAAATTTTTGTTTGTTTCCTAAAAGATTTATGCAAAGGGATGGAGAGTCTCCTGACTCTGGGATATCCATCATCTCTACATAGTCAGGCTCCTCTTGCTCATCCAAAGCCTCCTCTATGGAAGCTGGAGGGTCTCAGCAACTTTTTATAAAACAAAATGAGAAGGGGACCTGAAAGCCTAGGGGAGATTCACCTAAAGGTCTGTCTGGGAGATGTCCGGTTCAATGGGCACATCCAGACTTTCAAAGTCACATCTACACTGATCATAATCCTCCTCCCCTCCTCTGGTTCATAAACTCTTCTATATCATATTCCTGAACCGTTGGAACCGACCGAACCGACCTTTTGCCAGACAGTGGCGGTCTGAGGAACCGGGAACAAAGACTGGACAATCTGTACTGCCCTATATCTCTGCAGCAGTTGGAGAAGGAATTTTGACCTAAACCTGCTGATTTTTTAGTTTTTTTGCTGGAACTGGCCTCAGAGCCAGCTTCGCTTGCCCGAGAAGTCTCAGTCTGGTCAGAGTGCATTCTTGGTTCGCTTAAGGTTCGAACCGGCTGAGCCATCCAGGTCAGCGGACCTTTGGCCTTATTCCTGAGCCTGCCTCACCTCTTGTCTAGGGTGGCTGCAGGGAATTTTTACAAATCTGGCAGTCTGAATTAGGTGGTCAAACCCCAGACAAAGACACATGTAGTGTGTGGGTCAGCCTGGCAAAGGTTCCCACAGACACTACAGTGCTGAAACCCAGTGGGCCAGGTTTTCTTTTGGGTTTTCAGATATGATGCCAGCCTAACCAACAAACTTGCCCCTTTTATGGCCGCGCAGGGCAAGACACCCTTATCGGTTCCAAACTGTGGTTATGGGTCGTGGAAAAACGTAATGAAATCTGTTTTTTAGAACCGATAAGAACTGGGAATCAGACTCTAACAAGCCTTAAAGGCTTTAAAACTAAGTTTTAGTACACTTGATTGGTTCAAACCGAACTCGATAATAATTTACAAGTTCCACACAGGAAAAACCTATCTATTACTTACAATACCATAGACAGAGCTTGAACCGATCGGTTTTTATGTGTTAAAATAATTCAAATCACGTTAAATTCAACCGAGAAATATGCTTTTAAACCGAGGAAATGAACTTGTTAACAGGAGGAATCTCCGAGCGACTGTTCAGTGAGGCGGAGAAGAATCTGACGTTTCGGCTTGAAACCACCCTAACAGAGTTTCTTACACGAGCTGCGCTTTAAGCTCCATGCTCTGCATGGAAGTTAACTCTTTCACCTCCGGAGCAGTTCTAGTGGTGGGACAAACTGCACTTGTCATAATATAGCAAGACTTCATGTTGTTTGAATCACCTGCGCCTTGTCCCTCCTTGCCTTGAGAAGCACCTTGTGGATCAAGGGAAATGGGGAAAGGCGAGAAGAGGCCCGGGGTCCATGGCCTCGAGAAGGCATCCCTGCAGCAAGCCCTGCTGAGGGGGGCGGCATGGAACAGACTCAGCTTTGCATTCTCCCTGAGACAATCAGGTCCACCTGAGGCTATGCCCCAGTGGGAGAACAGATCTTGTACTACCTCCGCAGGAGAGACCACTCGTGAGACGCAGCCCCTATCTGGCTTAGGGCATTGGCCAGGTGTTGGAGGCCCTGCCACGTGAATGGCTAGGAGATCCGCCTCCAGGCTGGCGATGAGGGACCATATGTGGAGAGCTTCCTGCATAACAGCATGGAGCGCTGGCCCGCCTGGCGGTTCAAATAGTACATGGTGTGGTGTTGTCCGCCTGGACCTGAACCACTTGACCCCGTGAAAAGGGAGCGAAGGTGGTGAGAGCTGACGGACCACCCGGAGCTCCAGCAGGTTGATGTGGCATCGGACTCCGAGGGACCTGAGGCCGCGCGCTCGTGCTCCCCAGATGGGCAGCCCAACCCATCTGAGATGCATCGGCAGAGAGACCATCGGCTCAGGGCGGACTAACGGATGCCCTCCTGCAGATGTGCTGAACGATCCACCATTGGAGAGCTGCCCACATCTCCTGGGTCACTGTCACAGGCTGGTCCAACGGATCGCAGCGTCGAGACCACTGGCTGGCCAGTCCCCACTGAAGGGACACATGTACCAACTGGCCCAACGGACCACGCTGGTGCAGGTCGCCATGAGGCCCAGGAGGCGAGGAAGTCCCGAGCAGGTACAACTGCCCAACCAGAAATGATTGGGCAAAGGAGGAAAGAACTCGGCCCTGTCCGCTGAACCGTGTTTGGCTCGTAGAGAGTCGAGCTCTGCCCCGGATGAACAGTATCACCTGCTTTGGCATCAGTTCCGACTTGGCCTCGTTGATGAGGAGGCCAACCTGAAAGCAAACCTGGAGGGCCAGATCTCTGGACCGCCCACCTCCTGTCTGGAGGGGCTGCTATCAGCCAATCGCCCAGGAAAGGGTAGACCCGACCTCGGAACCGAGAGGAATGCTGTCACCACTGCCATGCATTTGGTGAAGACCCTGGGAGCTAGGAGAGGCCGAAGGGCATGGCCCAGAACTGTAAAGGGATCCTCCGCCTGAAGTGGAGGAATCTCTGATGGGACGGACGGATTGGGACGAAAGAACACATCCTGAGGTACAGGGAACAGAACCACACACCTCGCTCCAAGGATGGGATTATCTGAGCCAGAGTGACCATCCTGAAGGTTCGAGACCTTGGAACCTGTGCAGGTCAAGAATGGGGCGCTAGCCCCGTCCGCTTTGGGACCAGGAAGTACCTGGACACAAACCCCGAGTCTGAAGAAGGATCCGCCACCTTCCTGATCACCTCTCTTTTCAAGGAGCAGGGCAATATCGGCTTGGCGGGCCGACAGCGAGGCTGCGGACCCCTGCGGCCCCAGGGCGAGCGACGGCTTGAAAGGCTGGGGCCTGCTCGAACTCCAGAGGCAGGCCTTTCCTACCACCTCCACCCAGCGTCCGTGGTGATAGCGGACCATGCGGAAAGGAAGTGGCGGAGCCGCTCCCCATGGGGGGGAAACCAGGGGAGTGATGAGGCTGGGGGCGGCACCCCTAAACCCATCACTGGGCAGGCTTGGAGGAAGAACTGCCCAAGGGACCTCCTGGGCCTTTACCTCCCTACTTCCTGTTGGAGGAAGCCACCGCTTGGGTTTTGGACCCAAGCAGGCCTGCTGGCCCTTTGCTGGTGCTGCTGGGCCGTCAAGCAGGGACCGGTGATCTAAAGGACTCTGCTGCTGACAGCGGCCTTTGTCCCTCTATGGAGGTGACCAAGTCCAGGGTGGCACTGGACTTCTCGATCCGCTAGAGGTGCTCTATCCACCCAGGGCCGAAGAGGTCAGTCCCCAAGAAGGGACGTCTGCCAACCTGTGCTGGGTATCTGCCGTGAAGGTGGATATCCTCAGCCACGCCTGCATCGCATGGCCTCCGCGGCCGCTACTGACCTGACACTGGAATCACCTATGTCCAGAGCAGTCTGAAGCTGCTGCTTGCCACCGCCTACACCTGGTCCCACACCTGGCAGACCGTAGTCTGCAGGTCAGGCGGAGATGAGGAACAACCTCATCCAGGAGCCCATGAGGGCGTGGTAGAAGTGTGCCATCAGCACAGCCGAGCTGGCCTGTCAGAGGCGGGTGGAGGACGTAGGCACACCTTGCACCCGGTAAAGTCCAGCTTTTGGATTCTTTGTCGGGGCTTATCCACATCCCGAAGCGCTACCTGAACGCCGCAAAACGCTGTCAGTGACTAACCCCCGGCAGAGGGTGCTCCGAGAAACCGGGCAAAGAGCCTGTAGGGACCGTGATACTTCCTGGCCATCCTGGCCGAGGTCGCAGGACAGGAAGCAGGCTGCGTGAAGCTCCAAGGCTGGGCCGACAATGGCCTCAGCCACCGGAAAGGCCTCGTGGGAGAATATCTCGGTTCAGAATTTCCGTCAGGTGATACTTGGCCCATTTGGACATGGGCTCGAGCTGCATCCCGTGGACTCTGAGATTAGTCGGGCAGACCCAAGAAGGACGATGGGCTACCGTCCACTGACTGGCCCCGGAGGAATCCACATCGAACTGCCTGGAGAACAGGGAGGAGTCGCCGTCGGATTCTGAAGAGTCTGCGAAGAGCTGCCTCGGCCCTGAGCCACCCTCCTCCTGCCGAGGATGGTCGGGAGTGAGGGGTGACCGACAACCTGTGGGGCAGACCATGACCCGACCGAGAATTCTTGGTCGGTGCCCCCGACTTTGGTTGTGGAGGCAGAGGTTCCACCACAATCAGTGGAGCAGCTGGTTTCGGCCGAGCAACCGGCCCTGGGCGGCAACTCAACTGGAGCGAGAGGTTGCCCGGTTGTTCAGGCGTTAGCCACTTGATGGCGGGGGTCTTGGCGGGTCGGCTTAGAGTCCGGACCAGCAACTGTTGCCACATAAGATCCTCGTAGTGCCGGGCAATTTGCCTGCAGCCTCTCCTCACCGAGGAAGAGGACGAGGAAGAACAGTGTCGCCGCTTACTTGTATCAGACTAGACCGGCGCCGATGTCGGGCGGAACGGGCTGTCCGAGAAGAGGTCCGAGACCGAGACCTTCGGGGACCGGGTGGGTCTGGGAAGGGCGGAGACACCGCCTTCCCTCAGCTCGGCACTTTAACCGGGACCGCGCCCAGAAGGCGCAGGCAGATCCCCGGTATCCACAGGGGAACCGTGAAGGAGGGTTGTCGGCTTCTCCAGTCGACAGCCCATCTAACGGATCGAGAAAATCTCGACTTTGTCGACGGAGTCTCGTAGGCTGGCCTGACAGGGCACCATGAAGCTAAGAAGCCTCAGCCCCAACCTCAACCGAAGTCAACGGTCGGGTTGCCCAGGGAAGGGGACCTCTCCCGCCTCCCACGAACGCCGATGGTGGGACTTTACCTTTCACTCCTTTTTCTTGGGATGAGAAGAATGTCCCAAAGGCCCCTCCTTCGTGGAAAGGGACTGACAAAGCTCTTGACTGAAGCCATAACGAGGAACTCAGAGAGAGCGGATAAATGCTGTGGCCGAGGAGGAGGAAGATGCGGCCTGGGCAGCCTACTCCTCGAGGGCGATCATCTGCTCAAGCTGCTCAGCCGAGCCAGCCGCCGAGACACCGCCCAACAGCCTCTTTAGATTTTACTGGCGGGAAAGCGTTTCTCAGGCGCCTGAGCTTCAATCGGGCAGCGCAATCGTCAGGACATTGGCCAAGAAAGAGCGGCACAACTCGCAGGCCTGCAGGTCGTGATCTAGGCCTAGGCAGTAGACATCGGAGTGCAGATCCGCTCTAGACATTTTCTATCTACAAGGGCACCTCCAAAAGCCGGAACAGATTTGTCCTATCGCAGCCGCGAGGGAAGATGAAGACCAAGCTTAGAAAACTTCAAACCAATTTCGGACGAACCAAGAGTTAGGATCCAGTCTAAAACGCAGAGTGCTAAGGAGGAACCTGAGCTTCAATGCGGTAAGGAAGACCAGGCGCATAGGGCAGAGCCGAGATTTTACCACCCAGGTGGAGAAGGAACCAGCTTGAAGACCTTGCGGTAAGAATTAAAGCGCAAGGATACCTGCCAGAAAGTGTGTATGACAATATATCCATGTCCCTAGAAATTGTCAATTACAAATCAATATAAATATTTAGGTGTTGTGTTAGACCATACCCTATCTTTTTTAGTCCATATTAATAATACAACAAAGAAAGTTAACAACAGTACTGGGGCATTGCATAGATCATTAGGAATACTAAATCAACAAACTCTGAGGTCAACTTACTTGAATGTGGCAACATAGTGTACAACTTTGTGGGACAAAACATTTGGACAAACTAGTCAAATCATACAATCGACTCAAGATTTGTCCTAAACTGTAGCTTTTCCATCCATCATTGCACCATGTATAATGATTTAAATTGGGATAGTTTAACGTGCGTTTGAAAAACAATACTCAATATTTATATACAAGATAAACAAAGGGATGATAAAAGGTAATATGGATTTGGCTTTCGTTGCAAGAGTCATCCTTATGCATTAAGGGATGTGAAACACAGGTGCTTCACTTTTCCAAAATTAATACAAAATATGGGAATATGACATTCAAGGCCCAGGGTGAAAATTTGAATGAAATTCCTCAATTAAGAAATGTAACAAAATTATCACAATTTAAAACAGGTCTGAACGATATATTCTTTACTGATTGTATCTGTATGAAGTGATGTTTTCATGAGGAGGGTATGAAGTTAATGTTTGACACAATTGGAATGAAGTATTTTATTCTGTATTTATCATTTACATTAAGTAAATCAAATATTATTTGTGTACTGTTGTATGAAAGAGTATTGCTTTGTATATATTGTAATGTTTTTGATGTTTATCTGCAACCTACATAGATACATAGATACATAGAGAGTGTCGGCAGATAAGGGCCTATGGCCCACCTAGTCTGCCCATTTGAGCTTGTAAGTTCAGTTTGTTTTCCTAGAAGTCTGTTGCACCTTACCCTGACCTCCAGAATTCCTTTATGTCTATCCCATGCATTCTTAAATCCGTGATTGTTTCAGCCCCACCACTTCCTCTGGCAGGGTGTTCCACTTGTCCACCACTTGTTCTGTGAAGAAATTCTTTCATGTTTCCTCTGAATCGTCCTCCTCCAACTTCATCCCATGCCCTCTAGTTCTGGAACATCTTTTCGCTTAAAATAGTGTTTTCCTGCACCCTGCTCCTCCTGTAAGATACTTGTATGTCTCTATCATATCCCCTCTCTCCTCCTCTCTTCCAGGGAGTACATGTTCAGTTCCTTCAACCTGTCTTCATAGGACTTGTGATGCAATCCATGCACCATCTTGGTTGCCCTCCTCTGAACCTTCTCTACCCTGTCTATGTCCTTATGTAGGTATGGTCTCCAGAACTGTACACTGTACTCCAGGTGGGGCCTCACTAGTGTCTTGTATAGCGGAATTATGACCTCCTTTTCCTGCTGGTGATGCCCCTGCCATACATCCCAGCATCCTATTTGCTTTACCTGCTGCCTTGTCACACTGTTTCTACCTTAAGGTCATCAGAGATGATAACCCCAAGATCCCTTTCCTGCTTGGTGCATGCTATATCCTCACCCCCAACTGATATATTGTGCCAGGGTTTTTGTGCCCCATATGCATTATCTTGCACTTCTTTGCATTGAATTTCAACTGCCAAACCCTGACCATTCTTCAAGTTTCTGCAGGTTGCTTCTCATTCTGTCTACACCCTCTGGTGTGTCTACTCTGTTACAGAGCTTTGTGTCATCAGCGAACAGTGAAATTCTGCCTTCTAGGTCCTC
This sequence comes from Neoceratodus forsteri, assembly GCA_016271365.2. Lineage (NCBI taxonomy): Eukaryota > Metazoa > Chordata > Ceratodontiformes > Ceratodontidae > Neoceratodus > Neoceratodus forsteri. The sequence continues at coordinate 327,806,066 of CM057449.1, read as the reverse complement.
AGAATGTCTCTGATGAAGATATTGAATAGGACCGTCCCAGCACTGATCCCTGTGGTACCTCACTGGTCACTCTTCCTCTGTGGAGTGACAGCCATTTACCACCACCCTCTGTGTCCTGCCACCCAGCCAGTTACCTACCCACCACACTACTGTCCTGCCCACACCCATATTCCCCAGTTTGTGTAATAGTCTTCTATGTGCACAGTGTCAAAGGCCTTGCTGAAGTCCAGATAGGCCATGTCCACTGCCTCCCTGATCCACCTCCCTAGTCACCCAGTCAAAAATTCAATGAGGTTGGTCTGACATGACCTCCCCTGGTGAAACCATGCTGCCTTGGGTCCTGTAGTCCATTGACAACCAGATGTTCCACCAATCTCTCCTTCAGTAGTGCTTCCATGATCTTCCCCACTACCGAGGTGAGGCTGACTGGTCTGTAGTTCCCTGCTTCCTCTTTGTTCCCACTTTTGTATAAGGGAACTACATCTGCTGTCCTCCAGTCTTTGGGTACCTCCCCTGTTTCCAGTGATCGGCTAAACAGGATAGCCAGAGGTTCAGCTACCACCTCTTAGTTCTTTAAGGACCCTGGGTGCACCCCATCTGGCCCCATTGCTTTATCAACTCTTTATTACTTCCAGTTCCTTCAGGACCCTTTCTCGTAGAGACTTGTGTCCATTTCTGCACCATTCTCATCCCTTGTACTCCTTCAGACCCATTACCCTCCTCTTCCTCAGTAAAGACTGAGCAGAAATACCTGCTCAATATGTCAGCTTTACTGTTGTCATCCTCCATGGCCCATCCTCCTCCTTCAGTCTCACTATCCTCCTTTATCTTTCTTTTTCACTTTTGTACCTGTAAAAGGTTTTGTCCCTCTACCCACTGATTTTGCAATGTGCCTTCTGTCTGAGCTTTGGCTTCCTTACTGACCTCCCTGCCTCCCTTTGCTTCTCCTGGTACTCTCCGATCCCTCTGCCTGTGTCTTTTGTATTGCCTGAATGCAATCTTTTGGCTTTCACTTTCTTTGCTACCTCTTTGGAAACCATAATGGTCTCCTTTTCCTTTTCCTCTGCTAACCTGCTTAATGCATAATTCTGTTGTTCTTGTAATCCCCATTTTAAATACTGCCCACTGTTCCTCAACCCCGATTCCTGTCCCATTCCCTAATGCCTCTTTTCAAGTATCTCCCCATTTTCCCAAAGTCTGCCCCTAAAATCCAGGATACGCGTTTTGTGTGGTTTGGTTCTGCTCTTTCTGTGATTTCAAACCACAATAACTGGTGGTCACTGTTTCCCAGGTGCTCCCCCACTGTTACCCCATCACACTGTCCCTGTTTGTGAGCACAAGGTCCAGTATTGCCTTCTGCCGGTAGGTTCCATGACCAGTTGCTTGAGGAAGGCACCCTGAAGGAAGTCCAGGATAAATCTGCTCCTAGTTGATGCTGCTGCTGGGATGCTCCAGTCCACGCCGAATATTGAAGTCTCCAACCAGTACTACTCACTTTGTCTGCCATCCTTGGATGGCTAGCATCAGCTCCCTATCTGTTTTTCCTCCTGGGCTGGTGGTCTTAGACCACACCTGTGCGGATGGCTGTCCCATTTTCCTTTCCAGCTTAACCCACAGTATCTCTCCCCATTTTGTTCCTCCTGGATCTCTGTGGCCCTTATGTCATTTTTCACATACAGTGCCACCTCCTCCTTCCTGCCTGCTCTGTCTCTTCTGAATATGTTGTAGCCAGGTATGGCCATCTCCCAGTCCTGGTTATCATTACACCAGGTTTCAGTGATGGCCACAATGTCCAGGTCTGACTGCACCATGACAGCCTCCAGATCTTCCATCTTGTTGCTAAGGCTCCTGGCATTTGCACACATGGCTTTCCATGATTTGACCTCCCTAGACTGTTTCACTGTTCTACTCCAGCCCCTTCCTTGGTTGTCATTTATCCCTAGTTCTCCTTGCTGTCTGCCCTTCTGCTGAATTTTGCCCTTTTCTGCTTATCCACCTCTTGGGCACTAATCTCCATCTTTTGCACACTGCTTTGCAGAGATTGCCACTCCTCTGGTTCACTGGTTCCACTGCTAGCTGTGGGGGGTGAGCAAGTAGGTACCCTCCTTGCTGGCCTGCCACCCCTTTGCTAGTTTAAATGCTTGTCAATGTAGCATTTAAACTTATCATTGAGTGCTTGATTCCCTCCAGGATGGATGCAGGCCATCAGGCTTGAACAAACCTCCATCCCTCCAGGTGGGTCCCCAGTCACCAATGAATCAAACCCTTCCTCACAGCACCAGTTCTTCAACCATGAGTTAAAGTTCCTGGTGCATGCACTCCTATGCTCTCCTTGCTTCTCACAGGTAGTACTTCTGAGAAAGTGACAGAAGTAGCTACTTGCTTGAGACCCTCCCAGTTTCCTAAACTCTTCCTGAACTTCCTTTGGCTCCCCATTTGCCAGGTCAATAGTACCTAGGTGGATAATGACATCCAGCTCACCCTCCCTGCCTTGCCTTCCCAGTGATCCCCAGGATCTTCCTTCCATCCCTCCATGCCGTGGCACCTGGTAGGCACCTCACCTCCCCTGATTGTTTTAGCACAGGATGACTTTAAAAATAGGTCTTCAGACCTAAAGTCTTGTATATCCTGTATAAAATAAATATTTTACTACTACTACTAATCTAACTCAGTATGCAAATAAAAAAACACATCATACTGACTGGGTGATTAAGTCATCCAATCAATCAATTTAAAATCACCTGTATTACCTGAACTACCCTTTAATTACTTAAGCAATTGGCAATGACCGTTAGCCGTTGATACGAATGTGTAGCGTCTTGGTGCAGTCAGAGCACTTCTAATCCACAGCACATTAACAGCTAAGCTGCTAAACACGGTGGGCAGAAAAGGAAAATAGTCAGTCAAAGGAACCACGGAGAGGCCTTAAGGAGTGAATTTGTTGCAGAAAGCTCAATCTCTGCTTTTGCAGGATTTTTTGCATTCAGCGGTTAAAAGCTGTAGTTTTAACCACTGATATAGCTACATCTCAAGCAGAGACTAGGCCTTCAAATCCGAAACTTGAAGACGAAGTTCAAGTGCTTGCTGGCCATAGCTTAAAATTAGAAATTTTTTTTAGTTTTTTTGACCGGTAAGTGCACTAGACAAATCCTGCCTATTTTCAGGAACGACCCTCGAGGGGATACAGACTAATGTCAAATGACTTTGAACCAGATTAAGCTGTTGGTGGTGATTTCAGTGAAATTACATACCTATCAGAATCTTGATCTTCTTGACCAAGTCTCCACCACTCATTCACACTAATGGGAGTATGCCGAGGCGCTTAGGACCCAGCGGGAGTAAACTTTTCAGGAGGGCCGCCTGAGATGGGACGCGGAAGCAGCACCGTGAGCCAGGCTGCGTGTAATGACTATCTCAGCTGACCCTTCCAACTGCCTCAGTACCTTTTTCTGAGTGAGGTACAGCATTAACCAACGTAGAAAGGACTAACCTAAAAATCAGACATAAGATAGTCCAAATGACCCATGTAAGAAGGGTCAACAATAAAGTCTTCACAGCTCAGCCATTGAGAGTGAAGGCCATAAACAGAAGTGAGCTCGGGGGATGGTGGGTGGAGAAGCGCTTGAATGACTGAGTGGGACTTCGTCCAGGAAGATCAAGAATTACAGTAGATGCGTAATTTCCATATCCTCCCGGACATAAAGTCTCCACCACTCATTCACACTAATGGGACAGTACCGAGCTAAATAATCCCCCAAGACGAGAGCAGGAGTTAAAGAACTCACGTGCTTAGGACAGGCGTCCGTTAAGAATGGTCCTGCCAAACAACAGATGTCGCCTGGCATGGACATCTGCCATGTGAGTGCTTAACGAATGGCGCATCGGAGTTCCAGGTAGCCGCACTGCAAATATCTGCAATGGGCACATTACGGATTTCTGCCAGAGATGCCATGACTGCTCTGGAAGAGTGAGCACACTCTGCCTTCCAGCTTGACCGTGCACACAGAATAGCAGTGGCAGAGGCATGCCACCAGCCACGCTGAAGTACACCTGATAGCAACAGATTGACCCAGCCGAGTCTCGCTGAAGGAGACAAACAGTTGTTGAGCCTTGTGAATTTCCTTCGCTCTATCTAGACAGAATCGCAATGCTCTCTTAACATCCAGTGAATGAAGGGTATGCTCCTTCATTCTGGAAGTTCAAAGTAGGTAGGAAGGACTAAAGGTTGGTTTAGATGGAATTCTGAGACAACCTTAGGTAGAAACTTACGAGGAGTCCTAAGAGCTACTTTGTCCTTGTGAAATACAGCGACGGGGTCTGTGACCAGTGCGTATTTCAGAAACTCTACAGGTCAAGTATTGGCCACCAGGAAGGCCATTTTCCAAGTGAGGAACTTCAACTCACAAGTAGCTAGAGGCTCAAAGGTTTACAAGTGGGCATGTCTAGCACAATGGTAATGTCCCAGGCTGCAACTGGATGTCTAACAGGAGGTCTAGTATGCTGAATACCCCAAGAAACCTCTTAACTACGGGCAACTGAGCCAGCATCATGGAAAGTACCAGCTCATGATGTGCTGAAATGGCACAAAGATGAACTTGACTGTGGAGTACTGCAGACCTGTGTTTGAGAGGTCTAAAGGTACTCCAGGCTGGCCCACCAGTGCAGAGGTTGGATTTCCTGCTACGCCAGCCACCCGGGTTCAGGAACGGACTTGGTTGTGGAGGGCCAGCCGGGGAGAAGGAAATGAACATCAGACTATGGCTCACCTTCTCAAGGGAGGGCGGATAGTGCTCGGTGCCTGCTGACTCCTGGCAGAGGCTGGGAGTACTGCAGGACACCAGCCCCACACACTAAGGGAGTGATGGACGCTGCATATGCCTTGACATCATTGGCTCGCACTTTCCAAGGGAGCAAAGCAGAAATGGCACCAGGCCGATCGGGTGACGGCCTTCCAGAACCCTCACCACTGGACTTTGGACCTCCATATGCCGTCCCAGCAGCCCCCAGGATCACTGGTTGGCCACTTGGGCCATTCTCCCACGGGAGGTAAGAGACCAGCCCGTGAAGAGATACACCACGTTACTTGGGGCTGGCTGCTATATGGGGCGGTAGGGGTCAGAGAGTAGCCATGGTGGGAGTTCGTGGTGGGGCCCAGAGAGACTGGCCAGGTGGGGAGGAGTCAAAAATAAAAGATACCCAAGACTTTATTTAGTGGGCAGGAAAAGGGTTCCAAGAGGATTTTGCACACCAGATAGAGAAACGCTTCCATTTAGCTGTGTAGGTTTTTTATAGTGGCCGGCTTACAGAGCCAAAGAATATCTGAAATCCCACGAAACATTGAACCTATTCACTTCATCTCTTCCAGAGCCAAGTGTGACGGTGAAGCGACCTCAGGCTGGGATGGACCACAGAACCCTGGGTCAGAAGGTTCGCCTGAAGGGGAAGTTTTTCGAGAAGGGTCCCATAGCCTGTTAAGTAGCGAACCATATCTGCTGAGGCCAGAAGGGCCAATGAGAATCATTCAGCTTCCTGGGACTCCAGTTTGAGCAGCACCTCTGAATTAGGGGAAGAGGAGAAAAGCATGTAGAAAGAGTTTGTCCACCACAGCCTGAATGCATCCCAAAAAAAAATGCCAGGTCCTGGATTTCTGGAACAGAAGAGAGGCAGTTTTATGCTGAGTGGGGACACAAAAGGTCCAGGTCTGGGGTCCACACTCTTTGAAGAGTGACTAAACAATGGTTAAATCGAGAGACCACTCGTGAGGATCCGCCCATTCTGCTGAGACAGTCTGACAGCTCATTTTGTACCCCTGGCAGGTAAACCACCTGAATCAGAGCCTTGTGCTCCAGGCACCATTCCCACACTCTCACTGCTTCCCTGCATAATGGTGAGCTGTGCACCACCCTTTTGTTGATGCAGTACATCACTACCTTGTTGTCGGTTTGAAGGAGAATGTTCTTGTGACAGAGTATGTCCTCCAAAGCTTGAACTACATAGAGAGCGCTCTCATTTCCAAGATGTTTATGTGAAGCTGAGACTTGTCCTGAGTTCACGTACCCCTGTGTGTGGAGATCCTGTCAGTGAGCTCCCCAACCCAAGAGAGACGCTGCCTGTGTAATGTGGAGATCTGATCCAGAGGGGCGTAAGGATATCCTTGCAGAAGGCTATCCTCCTGAGACCACCAGGCGAGCGACCTTGTCAGAAGTTCCATCACCTTGATGAGAACGGAATGAGGGTGAGTGGTTGGGGACCACTGAGCACTGAACATCCACTGAGAGGTTTTCATGTGAAGACGGGCAAAGGTACAGTGAACACCGAGGATGCCATGAAGCCCAGCATCCGTTGGACGAGGCTGCTCGAACCGAGCTGTGTTTTCTGATGTATCGGGCCATTTGTAAGATATCATTCCTTCTGTCCTCTGGAAGAAAAGCTTTGACAGGAGGTGTCCAGAAGAGTTCCTATGAAGAGGAGCTTCTGGGAGGGCTGCAACTGCGACTTGTTGAGGTTCAACAGGACTCCCATGGGCATGAAGAAGTCTGAGGCCATGGCCACGGCCTTCAGAGTCTCTTGCCTGGAGGGACTTGCTAGAAACCAGTCATCCAGATAGGGGAACACTTGTATTCCAATTTTTCTGAGGTGCACCGTGGAGAATTGCACAACACTTTGCAAAAACTTGAGGCGCAAGATAGCCCAAAGGGCAGGACTCTGATCTGACAGCGTTGACCCAATGCCACAAACCTTAGGTATTTGTGGTGCTTTTGGTGTATGAGAATGCTGGTAGGCATCCTGCATGTTCAGGAGGCTAGCCAAGCATGCTACAAATCAAAGGTAGTAGGGCATCGAGTGATATCATCTTGAACTTTTCCTTGTGAAGGAACTTGTTTAACTTTCTGAGATCCAGAATGGGGCATATGCCACCGGTTTCTTTGGGACCAGAAAGTAATGAGAGTAGAAACCTGTGTTTTGTTGATCCAGTGGAACTACTTCTACTGCCCTGTTGTTCAGAAGGCCTTGTACCGGAAGCAAGAAGGTCTGACTGTACCACCGACAGCATGGGCTGTCGCCTGGGAGGATGACCCGAGGAGTTTCTGAAAGATTGAGACAGTACCCTCACGGATTATCCTGAGGACCCATTTGTCTGATGTTACAGATTTCCACTGGTTGTAGAATTGAGTCAGTGTCCTCCCACTGCTGAGGAGGAGTCCCACTCGGCAACTGAGGTGGGACCTGGGCTGAAACTCAGAAGGTGGCACTGGCGCTTTTGGGCCTCGTGCCTTCTGTTGCGCTTTTTTGCAGCTGAGGGTTCTGGTTTCTGTTAAAACCTCCTCTGCCTTGCCCCGAAAGGACTGACGGTTATGAAACTTGTTCCCACCCCCACATAGGTCTGGCTGTCTTAATGGCAGACCTGGTCTTCCACGTGGCCTCTAGTGCTTGCTCCACCTGAGGTCTGAACAGATGCATACTGTCGAAAGGTAAGGTCATGACTTGCTGCTAGGCATCACTCATGAAGCCCAAAGTACACAGCCAAGTGTGGCGACAGTTGCAGATGCCAGTCGCTGCCACCCAGGAAGCGGTATTGAAGGCGCCCATTGCAGCTTTAACCTGTTGGTTATTGGACCTGAGTCCCTCAGTTATGGTTTGACGAGTTCTGAGTTAACCTCGACTCAGGCAGAGTTCTGCCATTGCTTTGAGCAAATGCCAAAGAACAAACTCATATTGAGAAAACAGCCTTGGTAGCTGGCAATGTGCATGCCCAGTGTTGAGGCAGCAAAGACTCTTACCTAAGGTGTCTATCTTGTGAGATTCTTTGTTTACAGGACGGCTGCAGATTCCTGAGGGAGGACAGTCTTATCATTCTCTGCCAGGACCACAATGCCATCAGCAAAGTGGCTTGTGAGGCCAAGAAGAGGCGATCTTGAAGTGGCATATTTCCTATCTATGGACTTGATCACAGAAGGAATAAGAGCTGGATTCTTCCACACCGCCTGAGAAAGGGTCTTGAAAGAGGGCTGTACCGGAGGGGTTAAATCCATTGGGATTTCTGGGACATGGAGATATGGAGACGCAAAAGCTTCCCAGGATTGGTTTCTGTGGTCTGGAGAGAAAGGTAGAATTTAAATTCTTGATAGGGATTTAAAGGAAAGGTCCACAATAACAGGCTCTGCAGGAGGATTGATCCCTGCCCCAGGGCAGCAACAGCATCAACATCATCACCCAGTCTGAGATCTGGATTGGGCTTAAAATCATCTCCTGGCAGTCCGGGGACAGTATAGACAGGAATGGAGTGAAAACCAGGAGGAAGAAGGAAGGAGAAAGAATCGTAGTTGAAAAGCTCTGGAAACACCCATCCCCACGCCATCAAAGAAAACGGCGCCAAGAACAAAGAAGGAGCAGTCAGAGAAAATGGTGTCACATAAACCGAGCAAAGAATGAGAGCATCACAACCAACGCCAGCCCCAATGCCAAGGAAGGCACCGACAGCACCAGAAAGTGCCGCAAGAGACGGCACCAACAGCACTCATGGTGATGCAAGGGACCTTGGCGACATAGAAGTCGGGCATCTACAGATGACGGCAACATCACAGAAGCTACTGAGGGCATCAGTGTAGACCCCTGTGCCGCAGCCATGTGAGGGACAGACACCAGAGCGCCGGAGCCGACGGCACTGAAGTAGGCGCCGCATGGACTAGGAAGACCTAACTGCCCTGCCTGCCATCCCGAACAGCAAGGGCCTGAAGGCCCCGTGTGGGACTGGCTGGTCAGGCAATCGGGCCAACCTCCAAGCCCACTGCTCTATAAGAGACATCCACTGGTGAAACTGCTCATCGGAAGCTCCTCCAATAGGTGGAGAGGGGCTCCAGTGTGCAAGAAGTCAGCCATCAGAGACAGAAACCGCGATTCCAACTGAGGTGGAGACCGCGCCTGGCCCCAATAACTGACCGCCTATGCTAGGATGTACCAGAGGGTGACCTTGAGTGATGCCATTTCTTCTTCGACTTGTGTGCCGAACGAAGAACTTGAGGCCGAAGGCGCGAGAATGGGACCATTTCTTTTCACGCCTGGGAGACCACCCATCTCCTGAGCAGTGGACTATCCGTTGTCAGACCCCTCCAGGGAGGGTGGCGGACCAGACCCGCCCATGGCTGAACAGCTTTCACACGAAGTCTTCCTACCTTCACCTGCCCATTCATGGTCAAAATAGAGGGCTGAAGACTTCTTTCCTTATAAATATAACTTATTAATATGATTGGTACTTATAGAAGATAAAATACAAAACAATAAACTGAAAACTAAGCTGCTAGGTTGAAATTTGACTCAGCGGCCGGCGACGTGTCACTGAAGCGCACTCAACAGCGGGAAAAAAAGGAACTGAGGTGGTTGGAGGGTCAATGCTAGACACTCATTACCGCACACCGGGCTTGCAAAGCCGGCTTCCTCGCAGCTCCATCTCAGGCATCAGCCTCCTGAAAAGTTTGCCCCCTGGGGCCCTAGCACTCCGGGCTCCCATTAGTGTGAATGAGTGGTGGAGACTTTATGTCCAGGAAGATAATTTTGAACCATTCCTATGAGCTTGAGCTATGGCTAGAGTTAGATTACAGAAATATATAACTGCCAAAACAACACTGGAAAGAAAGTAGTTACAGTTATTAAATAACACAGCATCTGCAAATACTATTTTTCTTAGGTTGGTTTTATTTAACATTTTGAAGTAAGCTATCTAATAGCAAGTATACTTTTAAAGTTTATTATTACTGGGGATATTTCTAGGAAAATGTATATTTTGTGCTGGATGTGGAGGTGCAGACTGCACTGATTGTGATATATTAGTAGTAAACTGGCCACTGATTAAGACATCATGTTTACCATTAGCATTATATATTGTAAATAGGCAAATTAATCAACTCAACCCTTGACTAGATTATCAAGGGAACTTATTCTGTGGTACTACCTGTTTGCTTTGTTTGCGCCTCCCCCAATTTAGTGCCATCGGTCAAAGGAAACCACAGCAGAGGAAGTGGATTTGCCCAGAAATAACAGTCTGTCTTTATTAGGGCATCTAAAGGACTATATCAGGAATATTAGGATAATATCAGGACTGCATCAGAAGGAAGATATCAGAATCGAGGGGTGTGAAATTGGAAGGAACATAACAAGAACCTGTGATATTTAAAGGAAGATAAAAGAAGATCTAGCAGATACAAATAAAGGGTAGAATGTAAAGGAAGTCAGGAAAATTGTTGGAAACTTTAAAGTGGTCTCATTTACTCAGTTTTTTTTACAATATTTATTTATTTATTTAGTTTTGTTGACCAGGTAAGTGCACTAGACAAATCCTGCCTATTTTCAGGCACGAACCGGAGCAAGGGATACAGATGAATGCCACTGATCTTGAATCAGATTAAGCTGTTGGTGATATTTGTAATGAATAATATTCTTGTGGACAATTGCTACCTATTATTTATCAATTGCCTGCTTAATAAACGAGTTTAGGAAAACTGAGACCTATTTATATTGTGGTTTATGCTCTACTCTATTTTATTCTTAATCCTAATGTCTTTATGTAGATATTATATTTTAGAAGTGTATTTAAACACAATTTAAAGGCTGGGTTATAGCTAATACAGATTAATTTATAATCCAGTTACAATTAGCTGATTGACAAAATGAGTGAATCCATGTATCAGTTTATTTATAGCTTATGGCACTAAATCTACAGTTTTAAATTAAGTTTACAAACTGAGTTTAAAGAGTATAGATTACCAATTATTAAATACCTGTACATATATTAGTATAAAAATGGTGCATACCAGAAGTTGCTGTCTATCTGAAAATGACCAAATAGGTAAAAAGAAAAAGGAAAGAAAAGTCAGAAAGAAACTACACTTGATAAACTTAGTGTTAAAGAAAATGAAACTCCTCATTTAATCCAATCTAAATTAAACTCATTTTTCAAAGCTGATCTTGTGGGGAAGACAGCTCAATTCCAAAGAGCAAGGTAAAAAATCCAGGAAAAATAGGAACTATAGAAAGACAAAATGAAAAACCTGAAGACACTTCAAACAAAAGTTTGCATTCTGCCACTTTACAATATTACCCAACAGAACTAAGTTAGCCTCATTGTAACATTAGCAGTTTCTAATAGGCTCACTGATCTATGAAGATGAATTAGAGGGACGGAATACCTGTACACATAACTCCAGAGAAAGTGTAACATCTCTAGATAGTAAAAATACCTAATTCGCTTAAATAATAAAAATATCTAATTTCCTTAAATGTGAATTTAGAAAGGAGTTTAATGGAACCACACGTTCAGTCTCGATTCTACTTCTAACAAAAATTAAATGAAAGGTCCCAGGAAGGTAAAGATAATATTTCAAATGTAATTCAAGATTTAGAGGTGGCCATCAAGGGTCTCAAACAACCAGTTGAAAGTGAGGAACCTCGATCAAAAATACTAGCGGAACCTCAATCAGGAGAGAACTCACTGGATAATTCTCTTTCAACACCCCAATGCTTTCCCAGTGCCCACATACTGTATAGTACTAAGGAAGACAAAAAAGTCTGATGACCTCACCAAACAAATACAGAAGGGAAAATGTGTATAGCACAGAGTATTTCTTGGATGCAGGTTATTTCACATCAAATTAACTTCTTTCCCCACAGATATGGAAATGATTATGAATCAATATTATGCTAATGTGATTGTCTCAGAAAACATATGGCCTTGAAGAAACCTCTTACACGCTTAAGAGGTGATGTGGCCTATAATAGGGCTATCCTGTATGAATTAACCACAGAAGCAATTAACAGATTCAATAATTTTAGAGAAACAGATTTATCTCAAATACAGGTGGTAGAGTTAAACAACATAAATTCACTCAGGTAAATTTACCACCTCTTTTCCATAAAGATATGGATGGGATCTGGGAATTAGACCAAACAGTAACTGATAAAAATAAGGAAAGAAAAACATAAAACTAGGCAAAGGGCAAGAAAATAAAAAAACACATAAGAATAAGCAGGAAAGTGATGTATGTATTTTGAATCACAATGATGAATATGTATGTGGTACAAATACAGAAGGGAATATCTTAACATGCTGAAGGGTGATTTAGTGACTATGAAAACAAGAGTGTACCTGCAAAGAGCTTATGGATGGCAACAACTGTGAAAGTAAAATCATTCTACTATAAATGACAGGGGAGACCAAGGTACCAACAATAAGTCCAGATCTGAGAGGTTCACTATATCAGCAAATGTTTGTTAATACAAAATAAAAAGAGGAATATACAGTATGTTTGAAATTCACAGAATTAAAGAACTGACTAAAGAGACAGATCAAAACTGACAGATTGAATATTACAATCATTTCATATAAAAAGTAATATGGATGAGATAATAATAAGACCTCCAAATCTACAGTACAAGGACTGCGTTTTATTTTATTGTGAAAAGCAGTCCATGGCTGATCCAATCTAGCAAATGGAGTAAGAACTACAACAAAAAGGCATATTCATACTGCCAAAAAATGGTCCCCATGACCGAGAATGTTGATCTAACACAGGAAACAGAAAAGGAAAATATGAGAACAAGAAAATATGGAAGAATTAGACCAGGAGGTAGCTACAAACAATGGTAGCTGAATAAGACCCTAGAGGTTATTAGTAATTACAGCAGTAATCTGATCACGGAGTGGTAAAAAACATTGGTTCTTTGTTGTGAATATGCTCTGGATATTTCTACTGGCAGACTAAAATGTGATATTGCTTCATTCCTATCATGTGCATCAAATACATTATTAACAGGGCTACAATACAATACATTAAGATTCACCCAGGAATTTCAACTTTCCACACATAGACATTACTTTCGATCACAAGTTGGCAAAATTGATTCTTTATTCAGCTACAAACTGGATAAGCATGTGATCTACTAAACAAATATAGAATCACTGCCCAACAAAATAACAGGTGTACCCAAACAGACTACACAGTTTGATACTTTAAATAAACTTCAGGGTTCAGAATTACAAGAAAATAAGTGATGTCTTGAGTCTTTCTCATTTTCCCACAGTAAATCAAGACAAACCAATATATATGATTTCTTGGTATGTGGAAAGTTTAACACCGAGATTGGTGGACCTGGAATTTAAACAATTCCTTTCTCAATACCATCTAATATGTTTACAAGAAACCTGAAGACTGGAGGCAACAGCTCATTTGCTTCCAGGATATACAGGGTATGTTATACCAGCAACAAAAGAAAGCGGTATGGCAGAACAAAAGCAGGATCAGCCATATTTGTAAGTATACTTTGAATTTTACTATAGTTCAAATAGATACAAGGATACAAGTTCTCATAATTTTCAAGTCTTTAGACTAACCAAAAGCTTTGAGCTAGCAGTATCTGGCGAGACCACCCACCTGTCACATTACCGATGTCAGTGTGGTGCTATACAGTGAGCAGCCACTCGCCCTGTCCTCCAGTTCTCCTGCCAGAGATCTAGAATGGATGCGACAGGAGGTATGAATGGACTCCTGGGGCTATAAAGCTATAACAGAAGTATGGAAGAAACCTGGGGAAGGTGGAGGGAAAGTAGTACCTACTGCAACAGCCTCTCTTGAAGATAGTACAGTTACATCTCTTCAAGTGGTGTAACAGGCTGTGCTTTGAAACAATTGAGAAGCTGCATGGGATATACTATATTGGATTAGAAATCTGCAACTGATCTCTCTTACTTACATCTGAGGGAAGTTTTCCTTACTTTACAGTCTTACATTGGGATTGTTTTGTGTTTAATTTCATTTTTAAATCAGGAAGGGGTTTTCAAAACTACTTATCTTGTGAGCAATTTTCAAATAAATGCATATTTGATTTTCGCTTAGGCTATCTGGACTGTCTGCTAGTATTCTGACAGTTTAAATTAATATAGTCGGAAATAAAATAGTTGGAAATAACTTACTGGTAGTAGCTGTGTACTTTGAATAGCAAAGGCTGCAGTTTGTAATTTGATGCCAGACACAGCCTCCAGGTGGTCGACATTGTCTTCACTAGTCAGGGAGACCTTACATCGCAGCCAATTGTTTTGGGTGGATGAATATTCTAGCACTGATCAATTACTATAAACTACTGGTGTGATCCTGTTTCAGACAGAAGCCCATCTCTTCAAGTGGTGTAACAGGCTGTGCTTTGAAACAACTGAGAAGCTGCATGAGATATACTATATTGGATTAGAAATCTGCAACTGATCTCTCTTACTTATATCTGAGGGAAGTTTTCCTTACTTTACAGTCTTACATTGGGATTGTTTTGTGTTTAATTTCATTTTTAAATCAGGAAGGGGTTTTCAAAACTACTTATCTTGTGAGCAATTTTCAGAAGGGTTGAAATAACTGCATATTTGATTTTCCTTTGTGGCTATCTGGACTGTCTGCTAGTATTCTGACAGTTTACATTAATTAGTTGGAAATAACTTACTGGTAGTAGCTGTGTACTTGAATAGCAAAGGCTGCAGTTTGTAATTTGATGCCAGACACAGCCTCAGGTGGTGGAAATTGTCTTCACTAGTCAGGAGATCTTACATCATAGCCAATTGTTTTGGGTGGATGTAGCTTATGTTTGTTACAACTCTTAAGATTCTCAGTGCTGGAAGAGTTTAAAAGCTAAGCTGACTTTTGAGGGGCTGGCTGCCAGAGCACAAACTACCATGCTGTTTTGGGGCTGGGGAGGTTTACCTGTGTCTGACTTGGATGTCTGGATTTTCTCTGTTCAATTAGCAGGGTATTTTCTCTGTCAAATTGTTGTGTAGGGCATCTTGCTGACAGGAAGGCACTCATATAAAGCGGTGGAGGTCAGAGCTTTTAGCTGATTGTTTTGTGAGGGCATTGTTTAGGCCAACCCCATCCACCCCTCACCCCACCCACCCCTGAAATAGCTCCTTTATATCCTGGTTCTGACATCATTTCAAGAGTGCAAGGTGATATCACTGTCATATCCTCTCTAGTACACTGCACTGACAATATAAGCATACACATTGTATAATATATATATTTCTATAAAACACGCCAATCACACAAACACACAAAAAAAAAGTAGATAAACATGTGGGAGTAGTGCAATGTAATGGCTGTGGGGCATGATCTTCGGAGTCTTTCTGGAGGCTGAGATGCCTATTGCAGACAACTCTCTGCCCTGAGGAGAGTTGCCGTCTTCAGGCCACACTGGACAGTATTCAATTCAATTTCAATTCATCTTTATTTTTAAAAGGCGCTTTTCTTAAAATCAGCGCCTGCACAAGTCACATAACAATAAATACAATAAAGTTAAAACTAATATAAATCCTTAAAGCTATATTAAAAAGGTGGTTTTCAAAGCTCCCTTAAAGCTAAGAATGATCGGGCAATCTAAGTACCTGGATAGGTAGAGAATTCACAGGTAGGTGCCATAAAACCAAACGACCTAGCACCAGATGTTTTCAAACGCACCTCGGGAATTCTAGCAATCCCTCGTCAGTGGATCGGAGGGAGCGGGAGGGACTATAGGAGCAAAGGAGCTCTTTCAGGTAGGTAGGTCCCAGATCATGTAGGGCTTTATAGGTCCAGTAAACCGACCTTGAGGTGATTCGCCAAAACACTGGCAGCCAGTGCAGCTACATGACTTACAGGCATTATATGGCTGGATCTAGAGGATCCAGTCAACAACCTGGCTGCCGCATTCTCGCACTAGCTGCAGACGGCGAGTTCAACCCCGATAGCCCTCAGTAATAAGGAGTTACAGTAGTCAAGCCTGGAGTAACAAAAGCATGGATCAATGTTGGAAGGTCCTCTGGAGGAACCAGGTGCTTCACCCGGCAATATTCCTCAGATGAAAAAAGGAAGTTTAACGACCGCTGACACCTGAGATTTAAGTGTCAGGCGATCGTCCAATTATTATGCCAAGATTCCGCACCTGATCTGAGGTGCTCAGCAGAACACCTCCAAGCCATAAGCCTGAAGGTGATCCCTCCGTAGACCCGCCTCACAGCGACCTTTGTCCACAACCAACACCTCAGTTTTCTCCGGTTTAACCTCAGCCAACTCCCATTCATCCAGTCTTGGATTTCTTCAAGGCAGTTATTAAATACCGACAAGGCAGCGTCCTGATCGGGTACAAAAGACATATACAGCTGGGTATCATCTGCATAGCAGTGAAAACCAAACCTAGATCGTTAATAATCGCCTAACGGTAGCATATACACCGAAAACAACATGGGTGCTAAAATAGAGTTCCTGCGGCACTGCAGGGTAGGGAGAATGATGCTGAGGAAAATTCGACACCACTCTCTGAG
Source organism: Neoceratodus forsteri (assembly GCA_016271365.2). Classification (NCBI taxonomy): domain Eukaryota; kingdom Metazoa; phylum Chordata; order Ceratodontiformes; family Ceratodontidae; genus Neoceratodus; species Neoceratodus forsteri. The sequence goes on along the minus strand of CM057449.1, from coordinate 327,789,739 downwards.
TCCTACCCTCAGGTAAGACTGAAACCTTCTGAGGACCTGCTTCAGACAGTCCACAGACTGACCATGAGACGCCCAACAGACACACCATGGTCAACGGTGTCAAGCGCTGCAGAGAGATCAAGTAGTACCAGGATGGATGGGTCCTATCTCTCGCTATTAGAGGAGGTCATTTAGTACTGTGATATAGCGCCTGTTTCGATACTATGCCTTTTCCTAAATCCAGACAAGAGAGAATCGAGATATTGTTGTTGGTCAGATGATCCCTTAACTGCGCTTGCGACCACTTTCTCAATAACTTTACCCACAAAGGGTAAGTTAGAGACTGGCCTGTAATTTGCTAGACAATCTGGATCTAAAGAGATTTCTTTAGAGGAAACACTATAGCCTCTTTAAGGAGATCTGGAAAAATCCCCTCTCCAAAGACTTCCAGGCGATCAAAGCTAGAACTAGGCCGATCTTAGCCACACAACCCATTAAAAGGCGTGTGGGCCGGGTCCAAATCACAGCAGGTCGGTGCTTGTGCTCGAATGATCATCACAACATCCTCGATTATGGGAAGGCTGAAGTCAGACCATCCAAACTGGGTGTTCGACATCTCCTGGCGACCACCGTCGCTCCCCATTGGGAGGAAGAGCGAATATCTGATCTGATTTTGACAACCTTATCTGCAAAGAAGAGCAAGCTCCTCACACCATTCTTGAGATAAGCTCTTCTGGGCTGAAGACAGACTGGATTGCACAGTCTGTCCACAGTCCAGAAGAGCTGAGCTGGTCTGTTCTGTGCAGCCGCTTATCTCTGGACAGGAACTCTGCCTTCTTACGAGAGATTGCAGATTGATAGCAAATAATGGTCCATCAAACTAAGCCTGTCATCATCAAGACCAGACTTTCGCCAACGCCTCTCCAGCCTCCGTCCAACCCTCCTCAACTCCCTCAACTCAGTAGTAAGAGAACCTTCCCCAGGCCACGCTGGACGGTAGGAAGGGAACCTCCCATCCAGGAGCACCAGAGCCACCACCACTACCTCAGAGGTTGCGAAGAAAGCACAGCAGTTGGACCACAGTGGGCTCAGGGAGGGTGAGGATGGTGGAACAGAGGCACACCCAGTCAGTTGTTACACTCCACAATCCATACACCATTCTGGGGAGCATAGCTCCCCTATGGATGCACCTGCAGGGAGACTAAGGAGGCTGAGGAAAACTGTCACAGGGAAGCCCACAGGAAGGAGGCAGAGGACACCACAGGAGAAAGGAGCAGCTCCTGGTGGAGGATCACTATTAGGGGACAGAACTGGGGGAGCAGGGAAAACTGAAGTAAGGTGCCTGCCTGGTGCCATGGCTTGGAGGGACAGAAGCATCCTCAGGATCACGAGAACAGCTGCAAGGAGTCTGAGCTGGATGTCATTGTCCACCTAGGGACAAATGACTTGGCTCATCATGAGATTAGAGCAGTGCAGAAGGACTTTGTAGAATTGGGAGGGGCCTAAGACAAGTAGCACACACAGCATCCTTCTCAGAGGTGCTGCCTGTCAATGGCATGAGTGAGGTGAGGGTACTTTGCACCATGCAGTTTAATGAATGGTTGAAAAATGGTGTGAGCACAGGGTTTGGCTTCATTGGGGACTGGGGTTCCACCTGGAGAGACACCAGCCTATACTGGCAGGATGGTCTGCATCTGTCCAGGAAGGAACAAGTCTTTTGAGCAATCAGTTTAAATGCTTCATTGGCAAGCTTTTAAACTAGTCAAGGGGAGGCATTAATAAGCAGCAGGAAAATCCCAGCCTCCCCTACAAAACAGGGTACTAAATGAGAAAAAGACCGAGGTAGAAAGGTCAGTGGGGATGCTGCAACAGAAGGTAAAGCCATCAAAAATGGAGAGCAATGAGTACCAATGCCCATAGTCTGAGTAACAAGCTTCCTGAATTAGTGGCCTTGATGGAAGAGGAACATCTGGATATAATGGCAGTCACAGAAACATGGTACACAAAAACCATGACTGGGACGTAAACATACCAGGATACACTATCTACAGGAGGGACAGGGGAGGTAAAAGAGGAGGAGTAGCTCTTTACATAAGGGAAGGAATCAAAGCAACAGAACAAAAGGGAAAACAGGGAGGAGAAGAAGCACTGTGGGTAAATTTGGAGACCGGCAATGGCACCACAATCTGCACAGGGTTGTATACAGACCCCTTCTCTGGGGAGGAAATGGACAAGGAAATGATAGAAAGTATAGAGAATGGAAGAAGATATGTTGACATAGAGGAGCAATCTTAGACCTGGTTCTCTCAAATGGAGATGAGAGAGGATCACAGATGTAAGTGGGTAGCCATCTGGGAACTAGCGACCATCGAACAGTATGGTTCACAATAAACACAGCAATAGAGTCAAGCCATACAAAGGCAAAAGTACTGGACTTTAGGAGGGCTGACTTTGCAAAATGGGTGAGTGCCTAAGGAATGCACTAGCAAATGGGCAGGAAGGAGGGTGGAAGAACAATGGGAATAATAAAACTGCCATCACAGAGGTAACAAGCCTTTGTGTGAAGCAAATAAACAAAACAAAACGATGTAAGAAACCACTATGGTTCTCAAAGGATGTGCAGTGAAGGTTCAAGAAAAAAGCATTCAGAAGTACAAGGAATCACAGAAGGAGCAGGACAGAGAACTGTATCAGTTAAAGCAAAAGGAAGCTGGGAAGGCAGTCAGAACAGCAAAGGCCCAAACCGAGGAAAAGATAGCCAACTCAGTTAAGAAGGGGATAAAACCTTTATAGGTACATCAGGGCGAAGGAAGACCAAGGGAGGGATAGTGAGGCTTAATAAAGGGGAGGAGGGTGGGCAGAGGGTGACTGTGAAAAGGCAGAGATACTAAACAAATATTTTTGCTCAGTATTTACAAAGGAAGAGGGAGGTACCTAAAACAAACAGTAGAAACACTCTGGATACAGAAGTTGATACCAGCCCATTTACAGAAGAAGGGTTCTGAAAGAACTCTTAAAACTGAAGGTGGACAAAGCAATGGGGCCTGATGGGATTCATCCAGAATTCTAAAGAACTAAGGGTAGAACTAGTGACACCACTGACTACCCTCTTTAACAAATCATGGGAGGATGGGGTGGTACCGAGGACTGGAGGAGGGCAGATGTGATTCCCCTTCACAAAAGTGGGAGCAAGGCAAAAGCAGGAAACTACAGACCTGTTGGTTTAACCTCAGTGGTAGGAAAATGATGGAATCACTTCTGAAGGAAAGAATTGTAGGTATCTAGAGGCCAGAGGGCACAGGACCCAAGGCAGCATGGATTCACAGCGGGAAGGTCATGCCAGACAAATCTGATAGATTTCTTTGACTGGGTGACCAAAGTAGTAGATCAGGGAGGGCTGTGGACATGGCCTACCTAGACTTTAGCAAGGCATTTGACACAGTCCCACAAAAGATTAATATACAAGTTAGCCAGCCTGGGAGTGGGTCCCAAGATGACAGCCTGGGTAAAAATTGGCTGGAGAATAGGACACAGAGAGTAATAGTAAATGGAGTCCACTCTGAAGAAAGGGGTTACTAGTGGGGTACCGCAGGGTTCAGTATTGGACGGTCCTCTTCAATGTCTTTATAAGCGACATTGCAGAGGGACTGGAAGGAAAAGTATGTCTCTTTGCAGATGACACAAGATCTGCAACAGAGTTGATGCACAAGGTGGGGTGGAAAGGATGAGAAGGGACTTGGCAAGGTTAGAGGAATGGTCAAATGTATGGCAGCTTAGATTCAATGCTAAGAAGTGCAAGGTAATGCACCTGGGAAACAAAACCCAGGGAAGAGTACACAATGGGGGTGAGATACTAACAACAACAAAAATGGAAAGGGACCTGGGGTAGTCATATCAGATGACCTAAAGGTGGGCAAGCAATGTGAGAGGGCAGCAAGGAGGGCTGGGGATACTGGGATGCATAGGAGAGGCATCACCAGTAGAAAACAGGAAGTTATTATCCTCTGTACAGACAGCTGGTGAGACCCCATCTGGAGTACTGCGTGCAGTTCTGGAGACCAATCTCCATAAAGACATAGACAGGATGGAAGCTGTCCAGAGGAGGGCAACTAAAATGGTGCAGGGTCTGCACCGGAAGACATATGAAGAGAGCTTAAGGAGCTTAATATGTATAGCCTCGAGGAAAGGAGGGAGGGGGACATGATAGAAACTTTCAAGTACCTCAAGGGAATCAACAAAGTCCAAGAGGGTAGCATCTTTCAAAAAAGAGGTGTGCAAGAACAAGGGCACAATTTGAAGATGAGGGCGGCTCAGAGGTAATTTAAGGAAGTATTTTTCACAGAGAGGGTTGTGGATGCATGGAGGCCTTCCGGAGGAGGTTGTGGAGTCAAAAACAGTGGTGGAATTCAAGCATGCATGGGACAGTCATAAGGCAATTCTAGGGGTGGGGTAGGAAGAAGTAGGCTGCTGGTTAACTAGGATCTGCAGCTTATCCATTAGGTAGGGAAATGGGCAGACTGGGTGGGCCAAGCGGTCAAGTCAGGGTGGATGGGGCATGGGGTACTGCATGGGAGGTCCGGGGACAGCGGGGGTATAATTATTATAAAAGGGATCAGACGGGAGGGGTAACCACTGAATTACCAGGAATTAGTTATGTTCAGTCAGGCATCGGGTGGAAGGGGAGTACCTCTAGACTACCATGGAAGGTGGTGATTTACTCAGGGATTGGGCAAGGGGGTATCACTGGACTACAAGGAATGTTTTCTGTTCAAGCAGGGACTGGGTAGGGGGCCACTGGATTATCTGAAATATGTATGACAATCTCAAGAGATTAGGAGGAGGACCACTGTACTACCAGGGATACTTATTCTCTCAGGATTGGGGCACTAGACTACCCAGAATAATGTTAAAATTCTCTCCAGGACCAGGTGAGGGAAACATTAGACTACCAGGGATACTTATGACATTATCTTAGGAGTTGTGCAAGAGGAAATGATTTCTGTCAGTGTTTGGCACCAGAGGTGTGTGGGGTGTCAGGGGATCCCTTATCACTTGAGATCTGGTAGGGTAGGGTTTTGAAGCTGTAAACTGCACTGACACGGTAACCTTTACCACTTCCAAAATCTACTGAATATACCAAGGCACCTTCTATGTAAAATGGTTCACTATTTGCATGAGCGCAATGATGTATTCAGCATGATCATGCTAGCCACTAAGCAAGCGCCTTGCACAGAGGCCTCTGAATATGGCCCAGCCTGTATGGATACACTATGTCCAAATAGCATGGCACTATTTATTTATTTTTGTTAACCGGGTGGGTGCACTAGACATAAAAGACTATTTTCAGACATGACATGGGAGGTTACAAACTAGATAATACAACAGTACAATAACAGGATATTGAGACATAAGAACAGGTTTCACGATAGGTGGTAGAAACAATACCATATCCTAACATCCAGTAATGACCAAACTGTAAATGCAAACAAAGTCGGTAAAATGCAGGCCCAGATGCAACGTTGAGGACTAAATGGGTTAAACAATACAGAAGTATAGAGCAGGGAAAATCATTCAGAAATTTGAGCAGGAGGGGATGGTGCAGAAGCTAGCCTAAACCACATACGAGTAACTGCAAACACAATACGAATGATACATATAATGTGGAAGAAAACATTTTTCGATGATAGGGAAAACAATAACTGAGGTTAGAGCACTACTGAGGACATGGCAGAGATTGATAAATGCAACCTGTTAACCTGAATATTGGGGCCATTGTCTTTAATGGCCCTGTAAAAAGAGGATTATGGAGAAGGCATAAAGAAAGTAAAAACCCTTCAAACATTCCTGACCACTGCCCCAGTACTCTGGAATGCAGGCTATTCCCTCTTTGATGTCTCTTAATAAATTCAACTAAGATGTACATATTTCTGAACAAGCCTTTGTTACTAATGCATAACTATGGTGCTGATGTTGCTGCTGTTCTATGTTGATGTTCAATTGCATGTATCTCTATACTGCACAATGAACATTGGAAAGACTATATATCATTGCCTTGCCTTAGGATTATATTTCTCTGAGGAACCTTACTGGCTACTACACGTCACTGTTGTCGCACAGAAGGGTCCGTAGAGCAGGTCCATTCTAGGCAGCCAAAAAAGGTAGCACCTTGACAGTATACCAGATTTGTAGATGGACAACCAAAATTTAAATGTTGCTATTTCACCTTTAACTTCTATTTCTTTTTCTGGCTAGCCAGTGAGACAATACCAATATGACAGCAGCCCTGTTTCTGCAGAACAGCACCCCACAACCAGTCAGGTCACTGCCCAACCACCAGTTCAAGTCCAGCCACTCCTGTCAGAGCTCCTTGGCCTTCCGTCTAGAGGCAACTCTAAGATGATGCTGGTCTGACAGTAAGGGAGCAGATCTAGAATCATGTAAAGCAGGGAACAGTTTAGGGTCTAGCGTAGATGTAGCTGGCACACGTGACATGTGGAGACCCTCATCAATCTTTCCCAGAAGATATAGTTTTATTATATGACTTTATTGGTATTCTTGCTAGGGACCTGGATGTCCGGGAGTCAGTATCCCTAGGGAATTTAAATTCCTGTACATTCTGGGAAAACCTTCTACCAGTGAAGTCCATTTAACACAGCTTCAGTGACACTAGCCAAGAAGGTGTAGAATGCAGAGAAAGCTGCTGTCTGCTCAGGCCACAGATAAGAAAGGGGACGAGAGGCAGACGGTCGCTAAAGCAATTATAAAGCACTAAGTGACTTCAGTCAATCAATGCCCAGAGCCACAGTAACTCTTATTCCAAGTACAATGTGCTCTCATGCTGGAGCTCGAGGAGGAAACACTCCACTTTGAGGCCAGAGGGTAGTATAGCACAATAAAAAATACAGCACTCCAAACTTACTGTAATTTTATAAGTCACTTGAGCTAAACTCAAGTAATTTATAATACGATAATGGGACCTCCGAGGGATGTCTCTCATAGTACAAGAGACTCCTGTTGTGAGGTCTGGGCAGACAGAACCACTTCATGGTCCCCACCGAAACCTCAAGCTTGGTGACTCTTATACCATAGGCGACATTCCTCGGAGGCCTTATCAGCTAAGAGTAATTGGACTTTCTGTTTCTCTTTATAAATTAGGCATTCCAAAGGAGGACCTAAAGGTAAAACACTGATTCAAGCTTTATGTTTTAATGTACTCCACTTACCCTACCCCTAGGATGCATCTGAAACCAGCTGTTATTAGCTCAGTATATCTTCCATGGTAAAATGTTTTAGTTTCAAGCAGTAGTGCAACAAAAATTAGTGTAACCCCTAGATGGCGCTATCCCAGGGGCTACTACCCTGCCTGATTTGCCACTAACAGGTTGAGGGGCCTGGATCCAATGGCGGTGCCTCCACCCAGAGGTCAGGGTTTTGCAGTAGTTAAACTAACTTGGTCACAGCCCTCTGGGACACTGCAACCCTTTCTTCCCACTAGTGGCCCACACAATATATCAGAATTACCTTCACAGTATACACTTACCCCCAGGTCTGGTTCCGCACTGGGACCTCCTGTAAATGAGATACAGTGCAACAATCACAGAACAGTACTTTAACATAGACAAATACTCAGGCAGTATAACTTTGCTGAAACAAGCAGCTCTGATTTATTTAGGGGGATATAACAAGGACAGGGGAAATCAGGTTAATTAACTTATCACTCTAATAATTCATTATGGCTCTGTGCACAGGCCTATCCCTATCAGTTACTGTCCCTGGGACCCAAGCCCTAGTGGCTAGTCCAAACCGTGGCAGCTGGTAGGGCCCTTTCACACAGAGAAAAGGAGAATTAAACAGTCAGCAGTACAGTAATTCCATTTGGATTTAATGTGGCAATTCAACAGGAGCGACCCTGAATTAGTACTCACGACCTCCAAATAAGATAGGGTCCTTCAATGTCAGCGGGTTCACTTGAGGTACACAAACCTCTTCACACATCCATATAAAAGAAAGCACTATACCAGGCAGGCTGCATCTGTATCCCGATCGCAATACTGCACAATACCCGGAGAACACACAGCAGATTCAGTTCCTGACAGACCGAGTGTAATTTTCAGCAATTCCTCCAGTCTTCTACAGGGTGAGCCTGGTTTCTACTCTTCAGAGATCCTTTGATTCTTTTCACAGGACGGATTCAGTCCTAACAAGCTGCAGACCGAACTCTGGGCCTTACACACGCTTTTTGACTAAACTGCACACTGAAAAAGTACAGGGCTCCTTTCCTTCACTGCCAAAGCTCAACTGAACTCCAACCGACAAAACCGGCACTTCCTTTGAGTTCCTCCCAGTTCTTGACTGGATTGGCTGTCACTCACAATAGACTGCTGCTGTTGGTCCAAAAAGGCACTGAAGTCTAAACTACATCTCCCAGAGTCACTGCCCATACAATCCTCTTGTGGCTGGCTCAGATTATGAGTCCAAGTTCTGATTCGTCCAAGGCACCATTTTAGAGCTAGCTTACCCCACACTGATTGGTCCAGTTCAGCAGTTCAAAACTAGAATGGGGAACTAGCAGACACAGTTCTGACTGCAAAGAAAGCAGGTTAGACAAACTGTAATTTCATTATTACTCTAAATAATTTCTGGCAAACAGTTACATCTTTCAGATAGGTTCCCTTGCACTCCTAGTGACTGCAAAATGAAGTGAATTGGCAGCAGCTCAGTGGTACTCAGAGAAGCACACAGTCCCCCATACAAACTAATTATGTCTGCAAGCAGACAGCTCTAAAGAGACAGTACCAGAGGCTCTAAAACACTCACTGATAAATGGCTTAAACGCCAAACACCATTCAGGCTTGGAGCATTCAAGCAAGCTCCTGAAGTCTTTGGGAACCCCCATTTGCAGGGGGTTACACCTTCCTGGTTTGGGAAAGCTTGACGTCCCACAAGCACCCCCATAAGTTTCAACTGCAACCATATACATTTGCATTAGGCTCAGACATGTAATCATCAGTCAATATATCATTTTACCAAGAACATATTTCTGAAACATTGCAGTACGTACATCTTTACACAGTATTACATACACATTGTAACCGTAACTCAAGCTATTACCTCTGTACATGAAACCTGAAGAGGGGCCTTCCCTATCAGTTACCTTGGGGCTGGATGGGGCAAGGGCACCATACTTAGAGGGCAACACAAGTAACTTGAGTTAGCACTGATGCTCAGTTTGGGCAATGAGCTCGGGGACACACACACTTTATGGACAACATTGAGAGGCAAGTCCACAGGCCTCCAAGTGAATCATAACTGAGGTGCACCACAGGCTTTACAGCTCGACCAGTCTTTCTAGGGGAACTGTTATAGTCTCTGCACTCTGAGCCTCATTTTCAGCATTGTCCTCACTTGTCAGGGAGTCTCCATGGGGGTAGAGAGGCTAGAACTTGGGGCACTTTCAGCTCCAGGAGTTACAGTTTCTGAGTCCACAACATTTGGCTCGCATGGAGAGCTTGGACACTGGCAGTGGACTGTCAGGGCACTCAAAATACTCTTCTTGTTCGGTGTATCACCAGTCTGCCCCAATCTATCATTTTCCTCCCTGAAAGCTCAAACAGTTCAACCATGCACAATGATTCCATTTCATCTGATCTGATGCTTTGCACTTCACTTTCTGGGAGCATTGGCTCCAGGGATGAAGTTGGAGCTTGACAGTCCAGAAGGCCCAGCTTTGTCTCCAGTATTGACTAGGGATTGCCCTAAACAATTGACTCAGTTCGTAAGAAGGATAGTATTCAAAGTCACTCTCACTTTCTTCCGATATGGACTGACAGTCATGCTCAACTGGACTTGTGGAGGGAACACTTTAACTTTGCTTCTGTAGGTGCAGACTTTCTTGATCTTTTCTTAGCAGCAGCTCTAGTCACTGGTGCAGAGGGGCATCTTCTAGGGCTCAGACTCAATTAAGATTTGTCCAATGGGCAGTAAATGATTTCTATGTATTGTTTTACATCTTTGAATTATTCTCAGGCCTTACTTTGTACACTGGCAGATCATCTAGTTTGCCCACTACAATGTGAGGGAGATGGTGCCTCGGTCAGCAATCTTGTGCTTGCCATGCAGTCCCAGATTTCTTAGCAATACGATCTCCCTCCTGGAGTTCCTGTGCTTTCACCTTTTATCATGCCTTCTTTGTTGGCCAGATTTCTTTTGGCAGCCATGGTTTGAGCCAGTTGGCACGCATGGTTAGCTGGGCTTTAACTTTGCACATACTGTAAATAGTTGTCAGCTTGAACCCCATCAGGAGAGACCCCAAACACACATCTACTGGTAGTCGAGCTTCTTCCAAACATCAGGCGTAGGGGAGAATCCAGTGGCATCACTTTTGTGCAGTTATAAGCATGTACCAGGGTGCTAATTTGTTGGCTCCATCTAGGCTTGTCCTTTGGGTGCAGGGTGCCTAGCATATCTAGCAAAGTGCGGTTGAAACGTTCAGGCTGTGGGTCCCCTGGGGGTGGTAAGGAGTGGTTCTGGACTTCTCGCACTCCCCACAGAGAAAGCATCTCTTGATCAGACGACTCTCAAAGTCTCTCCCTTGATCAGAATGGATTCTTTGTGGAGCCCCATAGTGAACAAAAAGTTTTCTACAAGTACTTTGGCCACAGTGGATGCTTTCTGGTCTTTGGTGGGAAAGCTTGGGCATATCTCGTGAAATGGTCAGTGACCACCAGCACATTACTGATATTTCTTTGATCTGACTCCAAACTCAGAAAATCAATACAGACCAGCTCCATGGGTGCACTGGTGGTGATGTTAACAAGGGGCAGCCCTCTGGAGACAAGCTTTCCTCTGTAAGCAGCGACTACAAGTTGAATGTGTTGCTCCACATCAGCCCCCATCTTAGGGCCAATAGAATCTGGATCTCACCAAGTCAAGTGTTCTGTCTATACCAAGGTGCCCCATGTGGTTGTGCAAGGACCTCAGTACTGAGTCTCGAAGGCAGTGGGCAGCACTAGTTGTTGTTTGTCTACTTGTCCCCTCTGTCTACTGTTTCTCTGTATAACAGTTTATTGATCAGTTTCAACTTAGGACCTTCTTTGTATAACAGTGCAGTTCTCAAATCAGTGGAGGCGTAATTTGGACACATCTTTTCCTGCATAGAGGGCTTCTAAAGCTGCTTTGATCATGGGATCGCGGGATTGAGCCCGCTCGAATACTGTCATTGTCCAGCTGAGGCAGTGCACCAATGTCTATTGCAGAAAAGTGGCAATAAGCAGCAGGTATGCAATTCTCAGAGGGTCCAAGCAATCCACCATGCAGTCCACTGTCGTCAGTGACATTTGTTCCTCCCTGTCAAACTTCGGCAGAGTGCCCGAATGTCAGGTTCTGCCAATCGGACCCAATCATTCTGGGGAACAGGCCTCCGGAGAGAGCATCAGCATCTATGTGGTTCAGACCTGCTCGTATTCGAGAGCATAGTCATATGTAGATAATGCAGAAAGCCACCTATGGCAGTGGCATCCAACTTAGCTGAGGTCTGCACATAGGTCAAAGGATTATTGTCAGTTTTACTAGTATTTAGCCCCATACAAGTACTCATGGAATTGGTCAACAATAGCCCACTTCAAAGCTAGGAACTCTAACTTATGTACAGGATAGTTCTTTTCGGATGGGGTCAGGCTTCTACTGGCAAAGGCCACTGGTCTCAGGCCATTCTTGTGCTCTTGGTACAACACAGCCCCCAACCCTTGCAAGCTAGCATCAGTGTGCAGGACGAAGGTTTTCTTGGATCAGCATAGGCCAGCACTGGAGCATGGGTAAGTTGATATATGATCTCATGAAAAGCAGTCTCATAATCAGGAGTCCAGCGGCCCAAATACTTCACTGGATGAAAATACACTCTTTCAGTCTTGAGGACGCTGACTTTTGGTATTTTTTGTGGTTGGGGATACCCTTGAGTAAGGTTAAGTAAAGGCGGATCACTCTTGAATAGTCCTTGATGAAGCGCCGATAATAACCACAGAATCCCAGGAACTTTGCAGTTCTTTTTTAGATTTTGGCTGTGGCCAGGTGGTCAAGGCCTCAACTTTACTTGGGTCGGCCCCTATTCCTCGGTGGATACTATGTGTCCCACATACTTTACTGATGTTTGAAAGAATTGACACTTATCAATGGACAGTTTAAGGCCAAAGTCCTCCAGTCGGTCCAATACCTTAAATAATCTGCTCTCATGTTCCTCCAGTGAGCTGCCAAACACAATAACATCATCTAGGTATACCAGGCACTCTAGTAAGTTCATGTCCCCACTGCACGCTCCATCAATCGTTGAAAAGTGGCTGGGGCACCTGAAATCCTTGAGGCATCCTCATGAATTCATAGAAGCCAAGCGGACAGATAAAGGCCGTCTTCTCACGGTCCTCTGGGGCCATCGGGATCTGGTAGTACCCACTGCGGAGATCCAGCACAGAGAACCACTTGCTCCCGCTTAGGCAGTCCAAAGCATCCTGAATGCGGGCATTGTGTACTGATCAGGGATAGTCCGCCGGTTTAAGGTGCGATAATCCACACACATCCTTACTGTTCCATTCTTTTCCTCACTACCACAATGGGGAAGCATAAGGGCTTCTGGATTCTTGTATTACACCAGCAGCTAACATCTCTTGCAGATGCCGCCTCACATCATCTATGTCAGCAGGTGCCAGGCGTCGAGACCTCTCACTAAATGGTCTTTCGTCATGCAGCGGATATTGTGCTCAGCTCCTTGCACGCATCCTACATCCCATTCCTTTAAAGAAAACACCTGGTCTCTCTGGGCAAGCTTCCACTGATCCTCACTTTCCATTCAGCTGGCAGCGGAGTGCGAAATCAAACAAGTCAGGCGTTACTCTGTCATTCTTCCTTGAACTCTTGCTGCTGGGTAGCACTGCAGTGTCTGCACAATGCACATTAGCCAGGATGCAACCTCTGTTTACTTCGAATGTCTCTTTCAGACACATTATGAACTTGGACCATTACCCTTCTGGCATAAGCATGGGCTCTAGCGGGCAAAATACTAAAGCTTGACCAGCAGTCCTCTGGCAATTTTCCATCGCCTGGTGCATCCAACATTAATATTTTATTCTTAACATCCTTTCTGATCACGGACCTCTCCCTGTAAGGTACACTGGGCATTTGCGCCAGGATCAGAGACTCAGGATCCTTCTTCCATACAATTCCGACCGGTTCCTCTGGTTCTGTTTTTCAGCATCTCTCTGTGCCTCATAGGCCTTCTTAATTAAAGCGGAACTCTTAAAGCTCTACTAGTCTTTGACCCCTGTTTTTCATAACACAACTGTGCCAGCCTTCCAACATATGAGCATTTGTTCCAATCAACAAAGGGACACCATCATACAGTCCAGTGGGGGACACACTAAGGCTAGGGTCTCTACTTGTTCGGCCACTCCAGCCACGGAGGTGGGGAAAGACAGCCAAATTGGATATACCCGGAATAGGGTAGGCCTTCACTTAACCCCATACATGCAGTCCTTCTAATGGTTGTAAGGGTACTTCTGACAAATGCTTCTGATACCAATCCTGGAACATAATTGTCACTTGGGAGCCACTGTCTAATACAGCTCTTGTAGACACTCCATTCACCTTTACAGTGGTCTCCATGGAGGGACCCACTATTCTGGACCAGTCTGGAGAGGCGGTAGTGGGGGCCTGGGCAACTGACCTTGCCACAAAAGGACGTGAATTAGCATTTTTGGTGCCTCACTGGGATCATGTCGGCACCTCTTAACCACTGATTTCTTCTCCAAGCTCTCCTTGTAGCCTATATGCAACTTTGTCAGTGTCTTTTGGGGACTGGCATTCCCTTTCATGTGCCCATCTTTCCCACAATTATAGCAAAACATACTTTCTGGAGTTTGAGCTGGCCGAGGCGCCACACTGGGAGCCAGGGCGGGGTATTACTAACTGGAAACCTGGGTGCCATCTCTGTCTCGCGCGTGATAAGCATTTGGAGACATCTCGTCAGTTTCTGCACTTCCATGGTTAAGGAATTGAGTTTGGAGCTGTTATCAGCAGGAGATACTGGGTGGGTACCCCACCCCATAGCAGATGCAGTCGGATATAGGTCAGGGCCTGCATTTGCAGGCGTGGCCTTCATAAAGGGACTGTTTTTGAATTCCGGATCTCTCTCAACAGTTCGCCCCATTGTGGCATATCTTTTCCTTGTCAGAGCACTCATTGACTGTCAACCTCTGCCCTGAACTTCACTTGATGGGTCACCCTCAGTCACTCGGGTCGTAGCCACAGCTGTTGGTGCAGGTACCTCCCGAGGTCGCTTTTCTCAACTCCCGAATTTCTCTCATTAACTCATCATAGGAGGGTGGGGATTCCGTCGATTTGCCAGCGAACTGAAGCAACAGCAGTTCTGAGAAGGGGCAGACTTAAGGATTCTGTCCAGTCTGGTTCGGTCTAGTTCAATCGCTGGCAAACTACCCTTTCTGAGGCATTCTTGCAACAATTTTTCCAGCCGAGAGACATACACAGACAACAACTCCCTTGGTACTGTTGTGCATTTCTTACTCTCCACCATAGGTCCTCATCAGAATCTGGGCTCCCATACACATTCTCCAAGGCCTCAAGATAGGCCTGTGTAGTCGCTCAAGGTTACTGGCCCTTGAGCACGGATGGTAGCCAGGCAGGACCTCGGAGGCTCTCACTAACCCTCTTCGCTTTCCTTCCGAGCATTGCCATTCTAGCACTTGGGGGCAACATAGTCTATCCAGGTTCTCCAGTCATCCTCCCCTTGGGGGTGGGAGGGTGCCAGAGAAGATCCTCAACCTTCGGTAAGAGTCGTGACTAATGGCAGGTGCAGAAATAGGAGTCTGCATTGGTTCAGCCACCATTCACGGGCACTGGAGCAGGAGAGGGTGTTGGGGAGGAACACCCCAGGTGGCAAGAATAGTTTCTTCAAGTCCTCCACAGTTTTCCCTCTCCCAGCAACCATTCAGCAAATTTCTCCTCAAAAGTTTCAGATAGTGGTGGGGCTGATTCCCCGGTCTTTACTGTCCTTAGTTATCACTCCAAGCAGTGAGGGCTCCTCTGGGGTAATGGTCTGTGGCACTTTGGAGCTATCTATGGGATCCTTAAACTCTACTAGGGCCAGGAAAGTGTGGGTGAGCAGATTAGCATGCCGACCCACCACCACAGGGTTTTGTAAACCTTCCACCTTGGAAAGTACTCCCTGCACAGTGTCCGTATTGATACCCAGGGGATGTCCAGGATAAGCATAGCATTTTTGGGGTCGATCTCCTCCCAGTACACCACTCCACCAGCCGGTGCACAGCCACTTCTGTCGGGTACCCATTTTTTCTTAACAGTGGTTCAGAATATGGCCACTAGAGGACACACAATCCCAGCGGTGAGCCTCAAGATGTAACCCTAGATGGCGCTATCCCAGGGCTACTACCCCGCCTGATTTGCCACTAACAGGTTGAGGGGCCTGGATCCAATGGCGGTGCCTCCACCCAGAGGTCAGGGTTTGCAGTAGTTAAACTAACTTGGTCACAGCCCTCTGGGACACTGCAACCCCTTTCTTCCCACTAGTGGCCCACACAATATATCAGAATTACCTTCACAGTATACACTTACCCCAGGTCTGGTTCCGGCACTGGGACCTCCTGTGAAATGAGATACAGTGCAACAATCACAGAACAGTACTTTAACATAGACAAATACCTCAGGCAGTATAACTTTGCAAACAAGCAGCTCTGATTTATTTAGGGATATAACAAGGACAGGGGAAATCAGGTTAATTAGCTTATCACTCTAATAACTCATTTATGGCTCTGTGCACAGGCCTATCCCTATCAGTTACTGTCCCTGGGTACCCAAGCCCTAGTGGCTAGTCCAAACCGTGGCAGCTGGTAGGGGCCCTTTCACACAGAGAAAAGGAGGAATTAAACAGTCAGCAGTACAGTAATTCCATTTGGATTTAATGTGGCAATTCAACAGGGAGCGACACTGAATTAGTACTCACGACCTCCAAATAAGATAGGGTCCTTCAATGTCAGCCGGCTCACTTGAGGTACACAAACCTCTTCACACATCCATATAAAAGAAAGCACTATACCAGGCAGGCTGCATCTGTATCCCGATCGCAATTACTGCACAATACCGGAGAACACACAGCAGATTCAGTTCCTGACAGACCGAGTGTAATTTTCAGCAATTCCTCCAGTCTTCTACAGGGTGAGCCTGGTTTCTACTCTTCAGAGATCCTTGATTCTTTTCACAGGACGGATTCAGTCCTAACAAGCTGCAGACCGGAACTCTGGGCCTTACACACGTTTTGACTAAAACTGCACACTGAAAAGTACAGGGCTCCTTCCTTCTTCACTGCCAAAGCTCAACTGAACTCCAACCGACAAAAACCGGCACTTCCTTTGAGTTCCTCCCAGTTCTTGACTGGATTGGCTGTCACTCACAATAGACTGCTGCTGTTGGTCCAAAAGGCACTGAAGTCTAAACTACATCTCCCAGAGTCACTGCCCATACAATCCTCTTGTGGCTGGCTCAGATTATGAGTCCAAGTTCTGATTCGTCCCAAGGCACCATTTTAGAGCTAGCTTACCCCACACTGATTGGTCCAGTTCAGCAGTTCAAAACTAGAATGGGGAACTAGCAGACACAGTTCTGACTGCAAAGAAAGCAGGTTAGACAAACTGTAATTTCATTATTACTCTAAATAATTTCTGGCAAACAGTTACATCTTTCAGATAGGTTCCTTTGCACTCTAGTGACTGCAAAATGAAGTGAATTGCAGCAGCTCGAGTGGTACTCAGAGAAGCACACAGTCCCCCATACAAACTAATTATGTCTGCAAGCAGACAGCTCTTAAAGACAGTACCAGAGGCTCTAAAAACACTCACTGATAAATGGCTTAAACGCCAAACACCATTCAGGCTTGGAGCATTCAAGCAAGCTCCTGAAGTCTTTTGGGAACCCCCATTTGCAGGGGGTTACATTAGAAACAGAAACACTGAATGTGTCGGCAGAAAAGGACAAGAAGGTCCATCTAGTCTGGAAATTGTTTGTCCAAAACAGCTAGCTTTAGCTACAGTCTAGTTACTCCCTATGCCACGCACTACCAGTCTTTTTTTATTTATGACCCAAACAATTGCCAAGTCTGCAATGCTATTTCTAAGCCAAATGGGGTGGCATTTTTTCTTGAGAATAGACTACATGAAAACATTTATTAAACATTTTGGCAGAACTAAAACGTTTTACCACCAAATGAAACTGGAAGATGCCTGGAAACCTTTAAAAAAAAAAAAATTAAATAACAGGGTAGGGTACAATTTTTTGCCCAGTCTGGATGTACTGCTGCTTTAAGCCTGCATTTACGTTACAATTGTGTATTATCTGCAACCCACACTGATGCAGCTTCTTCATTTTCTACTTATGTAATTTTTTTTTTTTTTTACTTCTTTCTTTCTCACTCCACTCACCTGAACTCTTTCAGGAGTGGTCACACAGGGTCCTTGGTCCTTGTCCCGCCCATCTGAAGCCCCTATCGTCCCTTCCATCCGCCGCTGCTATCGCCCCACCCCCGGCTCTGAGTCTCTCGAGGCAGGACCGCCAGGTGAGCTCCTCCTGGTGCTCTATCTATAATCTAGTCTGGCGGAGTGCGGTAGATGGGAGTACACAGGCAGCGAGAAGAAGGCCCAACTCTGGGCGTGGTGGACCGACCCCTCGTTCCTTCCATCACCTATCAGGAGGTGGAGGGTGTTTCTGTTTTTCCTCGCCCGCTTCACACCTGCCCCCAGGCAGAGCCGTGACATCAGGGAACATCTTGTCGGGCTTCACAGCCCACTAGCCAAGCCCCTGTAGCGCTACGGTGCCTCCAGTCTCCATCGGAGGTCGCTGCGGTGGCGGGCACAGTCCCTGGATCCCCCAGGAAGGAGAGCTGTCCTCCAGATGCTCTATCCTTCCTCCTGCCGATCCCTGGTGCCCAGGCTCATTCCCGAACCAGGGTCACCGCGGGTGTGAGGTGTGGCATCCAGCGCTCAACCTCAGCGCCACCAGGCCGGGCTTCTACTTATGTAATGTATTACAAACTCTTAGTGAAATTGTTCTGGTCCTTCATTTTCAGAGATGATAGCCAGCAGAATTGATGTGTTTAAGGGATGCGGCCCAATCATAAACAACCCCTTATAAACTAGAACTGAAATTTGAACAGTCATTAAGCAAAAAATAAATAAATAAATAAAAAGGGGGGTAAAAAAGGGAAGAGGGGTGTTACATATACTGTATTAACATAGTAACATAAGGTCAGTAGGGACTCTAGGCCCATCTTGTCTGCCCTTCTGCTTCATAAGCAGGTATGTGCAAGTGTGTTTTGCAGACACGTACTGATTTAAAGGGGGTTCCCAAGTACACCGGGTAAGCAGAAATGTGTCCAGATTACCGTGATGGCCTACACAATGTCCACTGTCTCTACTAGTAGGCTATTTCACAGTTTTTTGTACTACCCAGTGCGAGCCGTACGGTTCAAATAATGCTTGCTTGTGGCTGTAAGATTTAAAACTCTGCAGTTATACCTGTTGACTTACGTTCTAATTCAGAGACTGTGGTCTGGTTGATAATTAAGAAAACAGTGTTTTGGCTTCCGTTCTGGTTTTTACCCCTTAAAACATTCTCTCGCCTTGTTCAATGCGCTAGTTCGGTCTTTAAGGCCCTGTTCACACTAGGAAGTTTAAAACGGTTTAACTGCCTTACACCGTTTTAAGGTCCCGGAACATGGTTTGCATTCACACTGTAACACGGTTAAAACCGTGCTAAAACCCTGCTAAGAGGTGGTCTTTAGCACGGTTTTAGCTAAACACGGTTGCCTTAATCCATGTTAACAACAGTGTGTATGCAAACCGTGCTGCGACACGAGTTAAGGCAACTG
The DNA here is from genome assembly GCA_016271365.2 of Neoceratodus forsteri. Taxonomy (NCBI): domain Eukaryota; kingdom Metazoa; phylum Chordata; order Ceratodontiformes; family Ceratodontidae; genus Neoceratodus; species Neoceratodus forsteri. Next base: position 327,770,820 of record CM057449.1, on the reverse strand, counting down.
TTCCGGCGAGAAAATCCATTTCGTCAGCCACAGAATAAAAAAAATTATACATTACAGGCAGTGAAAGAATCCCCGATTCTGCCCATATATTTTTGTCTCGATTGGTTTTGGTGTGCGTTCACGGATATCCTGTCATGCACTGCGGCACCAACCAGAACCCATAATGCTTTGAGCTGGTGCCGCAGTCATGCCTGGGAACCCCTTTCACCTGGCACGGTTGTCTGAATTAACAGTGAATGCTCCGACAACCGTGCTATGGACGGATTTATAAAATGTTTTTGGTAACGTTTTATAAATGGTCCCTAGTGTGAACAGGGTCTTTATGTCTGTATGCCACGGAGCTGAGACAGAAAGCGAAAAGTTTATTGCAGATTTAGAGCGAGGACACAATATATTTTAGGGAATTATTTAATCCAGAGTTACTGGCAGCGATATGTCGGAAGAAGCACAGGTGCCAATAGTAACTAACGGAGCTACAGCTGTAATCAATGCAAGCTTCTGTTTGGAGGACTTGTCTTAGTTGGAATCTAGGACGCAACGTTTAAAAGCTAACTTGGAAGGAGCTGTGATTGTGGGAGAGTCTACGCATGCCTTTAGCGAAGGTAACATTAAACAAGCATTTCTAATATTAGAGATGCTGCTGTTCAAAGAGATTAACATTAGTTATAACATTACTTCATTAGAATCTTATTCTGATAATAATTAAGGACCCAGAGGATTATGTGTAACTAACGCGCCCTTGTGTAGTCTTGAGAAATTTAAACATAAAGCAGCATGGCTTAAAAGATCTGAAGCAGCCTCACTAGCCTATACTCATTTAATTATTGAAGAAGATGTAGAAGATTATGGGGTTCTAATGAATGAGCTTAAGTTGGCTAAAGAGGAGTTGGCTAAATATAAAATGCATCCAGAACTCAGTCGTTTGGATAAACAACTTAAAAGCAAGATAGTTAAGCATGAAAAGGATACCACTGAGAGAAAATAAACTAAGCTGTTAAGAGACAGTCGTGACTACGAACTGGGTACTGCATACATTTCACCTAGAATTTCAGAAACTAGATCTAGAAGTAGAGGGAGGTCCAGAAATAGGAGCAGAAATAAAGACAATGGCCTGAACTCAAGGAGAAGACAAACATCAGAGCAGCCTGCAGACAGAAGTGTTAAATATGTCTCAATTGATCTAACTAAAATACAGAAGCAAGGCATTTTTAGAAGATCGACTGGATCTGTGCACACAAAGCTTAAAACTACCTACTAGACGGGGAAGCGAGGAGGGGGTCGATCCAGGGAGCAAAAAGAGGACTCTGAGGGCTCCAAGGAAGCCCAATTACAAATAGTGAACCTAAGCCCATTTAAGCTTAGTCCCCCACAGGTTTCTTTATTACAAAAAGGGCTTAACTTTGTACCAACCCCCACTATTAACTTTTTTTCGATCTTTGTGGAAATTTTCAAGCTTTTTCGTAAAATCAGGCTTAAATGTTTCTTTGCAAGCAGAGAACTTGGCAAGAGTGGAGAGATGGATTTCACTGAGGCAATACCGAATCTGGAGGCCACTATGGAAGAAGATTTGGACTATTTATTAGTAGTAGCTGAAGATTTAAGAGACATGGGAGAGAATGAAAGAGGATCTAGCAGGGCCATTACTCGAGGAACATACAACATGCAAGTGATAACAGAACTTGATTTTGAACTAATGATAGACTCCATCTTTACATGCCAATCAGACTTCTGCCCCATAGTCATTAACCAAAACATGACATTATTTGAAAATACAGTTTTCACAAGGTAAGAAATCTGATGCTTAATAAGCAAAACAAACAATATAAGAACCTTAGTGCTATAGAAGTGCTAGCTTTGAAAGAACTTGAAATTAATAGACATTTGGTTATTAAGAAAGCTGACAAGAGAGGTAGTATTGTGCTGATGGGTATTAAACAATACAAAGAGATAGTGAGAGATTGATTTTGATGTAAACAAGTATAAAAAGCTTAAAATTAATCCTACACATCAGTTTAAAAGGAACTTTATAGGTTTTTAGATATAACAATGCATGAAGGGCATATCACAGTGAATTTAAATATCTGTTTTGTGAACACGGTAGAACACCCAATAGTCCCAACTCTATATTGCCTTCCTAAAATACACAAAAACTTGCAATACCCTCCAGGTAGGCCTGTTGTTTCTGGTGTTGGATCACTAACAGCTAACTTATGTAGTTTTGTTCATTTATTCCTGCAACACAGCACATTGAAATTACCATCCTATTTAAGATATTCTGAGGATACCATAAGAAAATTTCAGAAAATTCCATGGAAGCCAGATTATTTATGGCTCATCGTGGATGTGGAGGCACTGTATACCTCCATTAAACATCAGGATGGTATCAGAGCCACCAGATTTTTCTTGAAAAAGATCAGAGGGAAACAAATGCCCCAGTAGAGTTCCTCACTGAAGCTTTAAGTTTGATACTTCATCATGGCTACTTTGAATTTGATAACAGCTACTACATACAAGAGTGAGGTACAGCCATGGGGTCCTCAATGGCCCTGGCCTATGCTAACTTATTTATGGGATTGTGGAATTTTGCATTTGAATAATCATAATGAGAATCCATTTTTAAACAACATAATAAAGTGGGGACGTTTTACTGATGACTGCTTGTCGTTTGGTAAGGTAGCATTGAAAGTGCACAACAATTTATTCTATGGCTGAATGATAATAATTTTAATTTAAAATTCACCTCAATATTTAGCCAGAGCAAACTGATTTTTGGACTTGACATTTGTAAGTGTAACCCCCCGTTACCCGGAGTTACTAGAATCCCAGTGAGACCTAGTGGAAGGCAGGGAAGGCAGCTTGTGAAACTCCAGTTAAATGGATTTCACACTGTCTCACTCTGTTCTCAGTCTCAGCTGAGACTGAGGGATGACATCATTTTAGAACTTTCGTAGCTGCATAAGCTACACTGGAATGTTGCAGTTGGAGGTTAGAGTAGAACGTTGGGGAATCTGAAGTCATTCAGTCTGTGTGCAGTCTGAGTCAGAGACAGTAATACAGCTGAGTGTGTGCTGGCTCTCAGAGCTTTAAGCTCTGTTTCAGAGCTACTTTTGGAAGGTGTGTGTTTCCACCTGAAGAGGAACACAGGGACTGGTAATTGAAGTGGTGGAGACCGCTCAGTGGTTTAGCAGCCCCATCCCTGAGGGATGGGGGAATGTTTGCCTGCTTAGGGCAACCTCCTGGGTCCGCTAAGGGAAAGAAGCTGCCTATTCAAGTTGTGCTGAGGCACCAGAAGCTCTGAGAGAGAAATTCCTGTGGAGAAAACGCCTGTGGGGCACCTGCAACCAAAGGGTGAGTTCGCTCTGAAAAATTGCCAAATGTTTTATACCTGAACGGAAGGAAACTAAAGGGACTGTCACTGTGGGGTCAGGAAAAGACAGCCAAGTACAGTTCGAAAGTGGGGATTGGACGGCTTAATCTGTGGGAGGTCTAGAGTAATGGACATTGCCACTTAATTCAAGTATGTTTAAGTCCAGCACAAAGAGTGAAGGAAATTGGGACTGGACTGTTTAAATCAGTGGGGGTCTACAGTAATAGACAATGCCACTTAAAAGTACATTCAAGTCCAGCACAATGGAAGCAAGACAAGTAGATGGAATGTGAAATACATTTAGCAAGAATCTACATTGCAAAGCTTTACAGGATGAGGTGTTTACTGTTCAGAGAAATGGCCGGGTATGAATTGTGGGAGTGAGAGGTGGGAGACCCCCCCATCAGTAGTAACCAAATTCACCTCTACGGATTTCCTCTGAGACACCTTTTACTTTCTCTCAGGTACTTGGGCAGTGCCTGAGGAAAGCACCCAGACATGGGATTGAAAGGAAAAATCCGTGATGGAGCCATGGTGCTCTTTAGGTGGTTTAGGAGCCACCAGAAAATGTTTCCATGAAGTATGGAAGGTGTCTGAGTGGCTGGCAAAGGAGCCGAGCCAGGGAAAACCCAGAACAGTGTACAAGTTCAGGCTGTAACCCAAAGCAGCGGCAAGTCCGGCTGTGTGCCCAGTGGGTTCAGAGCCTGAGGGCTCAAGTGTTGAGGAAGTGTTCTAGCTCTTTTAATCTGCATTACCAGGAGTGTAGCCTCGGGGGGTCCATCTATGCTTTGTTTATTCTGTTTGGATGTGAATAAAAGCCACACTTTAGAATCCCACTTCTGGTATTGGACATTACAGTTATTGCTTCCTGTGTTCGGAGTTGCTTGGGTGCCCTATGCAGAGTAGCCAAACCTAGCCTTTGTGCCGCGTGACCTATTCCTCCCCGAACCCAGCCCACCTGGTATTGCTGTCAGAAACAAACGGCATACCAGCCCTGGGTTACAAAAACAATAACAGCATGAAGAAAATAAGTACAAAGAGTTTTAGGAAAGCAACATCTACTAACTCATTGCTTAGAAATAACAGTTTTCACCCTAGAAAGTTAAAATAATCTATTCCCTATAGTCAATTAATAAGACTAAAGGAAAACTGTCCAAAACAGTGCTGGCAATTACCAGGGCTGCAAAAACACCCGATTAGCATAACCTATATATTGTAACTATACCGCAGCTAACCTTTGCCGAGTTATTTATTGTGTTTCTTGCCTGTATGGTGGTGTGTTGAACTTTCCTGGCTATGCCATTTCGAAAGTCCCGCTGCACCGGAAGACAGAGCATGACCTTGTAACCCCACCCCGATCATCCTCTTGTGTGTCAGAATGCTTGTTCATGACGAATGAGGCACATTTCCATGGACTTAAACTAAATAGAGTGTTATGTAAAAGGCCTTGAGTTGTACCTCTAGAAACAATCCCCGTTAAAAACGGAGCAGTGTAAGTTAGTTAAATTATTAAGTAAAGTTCCAGCTCCGACTTCAGGCATGCACAGCAGCACCTAGCGCTACTGCGCATGTCCGAACGTGGAGCTTAGGCGCTACTGCGTATGCCCGAAGTCGGAGCTGGAACTTTCCTTAATAATTTAACTAACTTACACTGCTCCGTTTTTAACGGGGATTGTTTCTAAAGGTACAACTCAAGGACCTCTGCATAATAGCCCGTTTAGTTTTAGTCCATGGAAATGAGCCTCACTGGTCATGAACGAGCGTTCCGACACACAACAGGAACATCAGGGGGTAATCTGTATATCAGTTATGGCTTTGGCTCCTACCTCTGTGAGATGGCACCACCCACTCTGGAACATAAAATAAGGATTATTAATGAATGCCATGCCCTACAACAGAAATGCTGATCTCTCACTGAAAGTTGGCAGGTGAGTACACACTGGGAGGAAATGGGAATTATGACAGTTTTCCTTTAAGAAGAAATTGTACTGAGGATTGTGCTTTTCCAACAGGCAGGTGATTTGCTAGAGAGATTTAAAGCAAGAGGCTATCAGGAGTTAGTCCTTAACAAAGCCCTGAACAAGGTTATTAATAAAACTCAGGAACAGCTGTTGGAGGTTGGAGGTACTCAAAGACAAATGAAAATGACAACACACTGACACTGTCTTTAGAGTTTAATGGAATTGCAGGTCAAGTGGGAAACATTGTTTGGGACCATTGGGACACTTTAAAAAGTGACGCGACCTGAAAAGATTAAGTCCGACACCCCTAGGGTCACTTTTAGAAAAACAACTAATCCAAAAGATAGACTAGCAAGAAGTCAATTTTACCAAAAGGCAGAAGAGCAAACAATGTGGTTACCCTGTAGACCCAACGGTGTGCACAAATGCATGAGATGCAATGTCTGCAAATAGACGAATGCTGGGAATGAAAATGTTTTGCCTAATAATAGCAAAATTGAGATTAGGGATTTCATCTCCTGTACAACTACTTTTGTAGTGTATATATTGTGGTGTAGTTGTCAATTACACTACATAGGCAAAACAATCCGAACATTAAAAGAGCGCATTCAAGAACATATTAGATCAATAATTAATGGAAAACTGGATAAACCAGTTAGCAGGCATTTTGCAGAAGCACACAATTCTGATCCAGCAAGCTTTAGGTTTATGGGCATAGAATGCATTAAGACTCCTGCAAGAGGAGGTGACAGACAGAATCTTTTATCAAGAGAGAAAGTTTTTGATCTTTAGGGCAGAACCTGTTAAACTGAAAGGCCTAAATGAAAGATGGGATCTAATGCATTTCTTAAAATGAGAATTTATTTATTATGATTATGTTAGACTCACAGTCCCTCAATGTGTTATAGGCCCTTGGATTCAGGGCAGACACTGTTAAAACCAAAAGGCCTATATGAAGGATGGTATCTTTAGTTATTTTTCTTTAAGGGATTTGTATAATGATTATGTGGAATTTCACACTGTTTCCTTTTATTTTTAAGACATCATAGGCCTAAATGTGTATGCAACATTTCAGTTTCTGTTGATTAATTATAACGATTTTTGTGTCATAGAAACATAGAATTTGACGGCAGATAAGAACCGCTTGGCCCACCCAGTCTGCCCATTTCCCTACCTAATGGATAAGCTGCAGATCCTAGTTATCCAGCAGCCTACTTCTTTCTACCCCAACCCCCTAGAATTGCCTTATGGCTGTCCCATGCATGCTTGAATTCAGTCACTGTTTTTGACTTCACAACCTCCTCTGAAAGGCTGTTCCATGCATCCACAACACTCTCTGTGAAAAAATACTTTCTTATATTACCTCTGAACCGCCCCCCCATCTTCAAATTGTGCTCCCTTGTTCTTGCACACCTCTTTTTTTGAAAGATGATACCCTCTTGGACTTTGTTGATTCCCTTGAGGTACTTGAAAGTTTCTATCATGTCCCCCTCTCCCTCCTTTCCTCGAGGCTATACATATTAAGCTCCTTTAGTCTGTCTTCATATGTCTTCCAGTGCAGACCTTGCACCATTTTAGTTGCCCTCCTCTGGACAGCTTCCATCTTGTCTATGTCCTTGCGGAGATTGGGTCTCCAGAACTGCACACAGTACTCCAGATGAGGTCTCGCCAGCTGTCTGTACAGAGGGATAACAATTTCCTGTTTTCTACTGGTGATGCCTCTCCCTATGCATCCCAGTATCCCCCCAGCCCTCCTTACTGCCCTCTCACATTGCTTGCCAACCTTTAAGTTATCTGATATGACTACCCCCAGGTCCCTTTCCATTTTTGTTGTTGTTAGTATCTCACCCCCCATTGTGTACTCTTCCCCTGGGTTTTGTTTCCAGGTGCATCACCTTGCACTTCTTAGCATTAAATCTAAGCTGCCATACATTTGACCATTCCTCCAAACTTGCCAAGTCCCTTCTCATCCTTTCCACCCCACCTTGCGTATCAACCCTTTTGCAGATCTTTGTGTCGTCTGCAAAGAGACATACTTTTCCTTCCAGTGCCTCTGCAATGTCACTTATAAAGACACTGAAAAGGACTGGTCCTAGAACTAAACCCTGTGGTACCCCACTAGTAACCCCCCTTTCTTCAGAGTGGACTCCATTTACTATTACCCTCTGTGTCCTATTCTCCAGCTAATTCTTTACCCAGGCTATCATCTTGGGACCCATTCCCAGGCTGGCTAACTTGTATATTAATCTTTTGTGTGGGACTGAGTCAAATGCCTTGCTAAAGTCTAGGTAGGCCATATCCATAGCCCCTCCCTGATCTACTACTTTGGTCACCCAGTCAAAGAAGTCTATTAGATTCTGCCTGGCATGACCTTCCTGTGAATCCATGCTGCCTTGGGTCCTGTGCCCTCTGGTCTCTAGGTACTAGACAATTCTTTCCTTCAGAAGTGATTCCATCATTTTTCCTATCACTGAGGTTAAACTAACTGGTCTGTAGTTTCCCGCTTCTGCCCTGCTCCCACTTTTGTGAAGGAGAATCACATCGGCCCTTCTCCAGTCCTCAGGTACCACCCCATCCTCCCATGATTTGTTAAAGAGGGTAGTCAGTGGTGTCACTAGTTCTACCCTTAGTTCTTTTAGAATTCTGGAATGAATCCCATCATTGCTTTGTCCACCTTCAGTTTTAAGAGTACTTTCAGAAACCTTTCTTCTGTAAATGGGCTGATATCAACTTCTGTATCCAGAGTGTTTCTATTGTTTGTTATAAAAGATTAATATATGTTAGCCAGCCTGGGAGGGTCCCAGATGACAGCCTGGGTAAAGAATTGGCTGGAGAATAGGCAGAGAGTAATAGTAAATGGAGTTCACTCTGAAGAAAGGGGGTTACTAGTGGATACCGCAGGGGTTCAGTATTAGATCGTCCTCTTCAATGTCTTTATAGGCTTTACATTGCAGAGGGACTGGAAGGAAAAGTATGTCTCTTTGCAGATGACAAAGATCTGCAACAGAGTTGATGCACAAGGTGGGGTGGAAAGGATGAGAAGGGACTGGCAAGGTTAGAGGAATGGTCAAATGTTCGGCAGCTTAGATTCAATGCTAAGAAGTGCAAGGTAATGCACCCGGGAAACAAAACCCAGGGAAGAGTACAAATGGGGGTGAGATACTCAACAACAAAAAATGGAAAGGACCTGGGGGTAGTCATATCAGATGACCTAAAGGTGGGCAAGCAAATGTGAGAGGGCAGCAAGGAGGGCAGGGGGATATTGGGATGCATAGGAGAGGCATCACCAGAAGAAAACAGGAAGTTATTATACCTCTGTACAGACAGCTGGTCAGACCCACTTGAGTACTGTGCAGTTCTTGGAGACCCAATCTCGCAAAGACATAGACAGGATGGAAGCTGTCCAGAGGAGGGCAGTTCAAATGGTGCAGGGTCTGCACCGGAAGACATATAGAAGAGAGACTTAAGGAGCTTAATATGTATAGCCCGAGGAAAGGAGGGAGAGGGGGACATGATAGAAACTTCAAGTACCTCAAGGGAATCAACAAAGTCCAAGGCTAGCATCTTTCAAAAAGAGAGGTGCAAGAACAAGAGGGGCACAATTTGAAGATGGGGGGCAGCTCAGAGGTAATTTTAAGGAAGTATTTTTCACAGAGAGGGCTGTGGATGGCTGAACGGCCTCCGGAGGAGGCTGTGAGTCAAAACAGTAGTGGAATTCAAGCATGCATAGGACAGTCATAAGGCAAATTTAGGGGTGGAGGTAGGAAGAAGTAGGCTGTTGGTTAACTAGGATCTGCAGCTTATCCATTAGGTAGGGAATGGGCAGACTGGTGGGCCAAGCGGTGTCCTTATCTGCTGTCAAATTATGTTTCTATGTTACATAAGAACTTACCGTAACAGTAGATCTTTGAGGAAGGCTCTCTGCATTAGGTAATTATATAGGGACTGACGCCTGGCAGGCAGCAGGACCTCACAGAAAAATTTCTAGCTAGCAGTCCCTGGCGAGGGACTGCCCCACGTCAGGTGACCGGCGTCAGGAGATGTCGGTATAAAGAGGCGGTCCCGGACACCCACCTTCCAGTTCTTTCCTGCCACAGGCCAAAAGAGGCCGGATGAGAGAGGAGCAGATATTTCCCTCAATGGAAAAGGAGCTGAAAAGGCCTAGGGGGATGGAGGGCAGGAAGGTATTACCTGCTGCAAGAGCCTCCTCTCAAGATCTACTGTTGCGTAAGTTCTACATAACTGTACTATCTACTCAAGAGGGCTCTTGCAGTAGTAATTACAAATAGGACTGAATCCAAGCAGTCTGGATCAAAGAGGCGCAACGGGAGGAGGAAAACTACTCCAAAAGGTAGTTCTGGTTGTGCAAGTCTCAAGATAGGAGGCCTTGCAAAACAGCCAGCCTGAAGCCTGCTCGACAGCGAGAGGCAACATCCAAACTGTAGTGTTTCATAAAGGTATGGACAGAAGTCCAGGTGGCGGCAGCGCAGATGTCTGCTGCAGACACATTCTTGAAACTAGCCGCAGAGGCAACTACTCCTCTTGTGGAGTGGCCTCTGACTAGACCCGGGAGGGTCTTGTTGTATTTGTCATAACAGAAAGTGACGCAATGAGCCAACCACTTAGACAGGCATTGCTTGGCAAACAGCACTGCCTTCTCTTTCGTGAGCAAAACTGACAAACAACTAATCAGTCTTTCTGAGATCCTTCGTCCTGTTGGTGTAGTATCTCAGAATCCGGTGAACATCTACAGTATGGAGTAAATACTCCCCTTGATTAGAGTACTACGAAAAAAAGGCAGGTAACTCTATGGACTGATTTAAGGTAGACTCTGCTACTACTTTAGGTAGAAACTTAGGATTCGTGCGAACAGCAACTTGTTCCTTAAGAAAAATCAAGTAGGGGATTTTACACATCAGGCCTGGAGCTCAGAGATTCTTCGAGCTGAAGTAATGGCCACCAAGAAGAGCGTCTTCCACAAAAGGAACTTCAAATCCGCAGAAGCTGCAGGTTCGAAGGGAGGAAGAGTAAGTTTCTCAGGGACAAAGTTTAAGTTTCAAGGGGAAGCAAGTGTACGGATGGGGGCCTCAGATGAAGGACCCCTCTGAGAAAGGTCTTGAAGACCTCCAGTTGAGCAAAAGCCTTGTCTGCAAAGGGAACATGATAGGCCGAAATGGCCACCATGTGTACCTTTAGACAGGAATGGCTGAGACCCAGGTCAAACAGATGACGTAGATACTCCAGCAGAAGCCCCGCTGAACAGGAGAAAGATTCCATGTTCTTGGAAGCGGCCCAAATGGTGAATCTTTTCCACTTCATGGCATAAATGGATCTGGTGGAGGGTTTTCTAGCCTCCACTAAAATCTCCGCCACTTTGGGAGATGCTCCAAAACGGGATTGGGCTAGGTCTGCAGGAGCCATGCATGCAGTTGAAGGGATCTGAGGCCTGAATGAACCAGGGTCCCCTGATCGTGGGTCAACAAACCTCGAGATAGAGGAAGAGAAAAAGGAGGATCCTCTGAATATTGTTGTAGAAGAGAGAACCAGATTTGCCTGGGCCAGAAAGGAGCAATCAGAATCATTCTGGCTCCTTCTGAAGCTAGTTTCTGCAAGACTCGTGGAATAAGTGGAATTGGGGAAAAGGCATAGACGAATCTGTCCTTCCAGTCTAGAGACAGAGCGTTGCTCCAAAAAGTGCCTCGCTCTGGAATGAGTGAGCAGAAGATGGGAAGTTTTGCCTTTATGGGGGATGCGAACAGGTCGACCTGTGGTGTTCCCCAAAGTTGGAAGATATTGTCTAGGACCACTTTGTCCAGTTCCCACTCATGAGTCAGAGCAGAAGAGTGACTTAGCTTGTCTGCCAGGGTGTTGTCAACTCCTGGAACGTGAATCGCCGTGAGGTGAAGGTTGTGTTGTGTTGCCCAATCCCAAACCCTCATTGCCTCCCTGCATAGAGGGTAGGACCAAGTCCCTCCCTGCTTGCTGATGTACCACACCACGCACATGTTGTCCGTCTGGACGGCCAGGTGGCCGGGAAGGATGTATTGGTGAAGGTCTTGGAGAGCGTACAACACTGCCCGAAGCTCGAGCACACTGATGTGGAAAGCTTTTTCTAGCTTGGACCAGGAGCCCTGGGTCCGATGAGGGCCTAGATGGGCTCCCCAACCTTTGCCTGAGGCGTCTGTGGTTAGAGTCTGGGAGGCAGGAGGATAAAAGAAAGGAACTCCCCAAAACAGGTTCTCTTGAACTATCCACCATTGCAAGTCTCGCATCATCGGCGAGGAGATCAGAACTGAGTGATCCAGGTTGTCCACTAGCTCATCCCCCTGAGAGCGAGAGTCCACTGAGAGATCCTCATGGAGTCGAGCTAAGTACTGTCGGGATAGCAGCCACCAGGAGCCCGGAAGGCAAAGGACCGACCTCGCAGAGACCATCCTGCGGTCGGACAACAGACTTATTTGGGTCTGAAGGGTGGCCGCCCTGTCCAGAGGCAGGAAGGCCTCGCCCATGGTCGTAACGAGGATCACCCTAATAAACTGTAGCCTCTGGGATGGGTCCAGGTGAGACTTGGAATGGTTGATGGTAATACCCAGGCAGGCAAAAACCTGCTGGGTAAGGGAGAGGAAACGCAGGAGTTCCTCCCTGGACGAGGCCACCAGGAGCCAGTCGTCCAGGTAGGGGAAAACCTGCACTCCCTTGGTAAGCAGGTGGGCTGCCACCACTGCCAGGCATTTGGTAAATACTCGGGGAGCCGAGGATAGACCAAACGGGAGTGCCTTGAATTGGTAGTGGTCCCCCTGGAACGTAAAACAAAGGTATTTGCGATGAGATGGGTGAATGGGAATGTGCAGATAAGCATCCTGCATATCCAGAGCACAAAGCCATTGACCCGGGCGGAGGAGGGCAGAAAGGCTCTGCAAAGAGAGCATCTTGAACCTTTTGTACTATATGTAAAGATTCAGGGAACTGAGATCCAAAATTGGTCTGAGATCTCCTGTCTTCTTTGGGGCCAGGAAGAAATGGGAATAGTAACCCGTCCCGTGTAGATGAAGGGGGACATGCTCTATCGCTTGCTTCAGCAGAAGAGCCGAGATTTCCTCCTGGACCAAGAGAAGATGTTCCCGTAAATACGACAACTTCAGAGGGGGGTGGCGAGGTGGTTTCTGAAGAAACTCTATGGAGTGTCCTTCTACTATGAGCTGGAGCACCCAAGAATCTGTGGTTATACTCTCCCATCCCGGAAGGTGGAGGGAAAACCTCCTTCCTACAGGTTCCTCTGGGGAGTCTGGAGGCAGTGGGAGAGGAAAGGAGTCAGGTGGTGTGGGGCAGCACCACAGCTGAAGCACCCGCTGCTTTTTTTGGGGGGGGGGGCTTGGCAGCTCCGGGGGCTCAGCGTTTTGTGGCCCGCCTTCCCTTGGGTTTCGCTTCTCCGATTCCGCTTGGCGAAGGGATGGCTGCTGCTGATGGGGACGGTACATGGAATCAACTGACTTCAGAGCCGCCTCTTCAGTAATCGGTGATGATGTCCTTGACATCACCCCCAAAAAGCACCGACCCCCGGATGGGTGCTTCCTGGATAGCAGATTGCACCTCCGGGACCAAACCTGACACACAGAGCCAAGCATGATGCCGTAAACCTACAGCGAAAGCTGAGATCCGCCCAGCAGTGTTCACTGCATCGTATGTCACATATAGCATGTGTCGACTGGCCGAACAAGCAGAGCGGACGAGATCAGTCAACTCCTGCTTGACTTGGGAGTCAGGAAAGGAGTCCAGTTTGGCTTCTGCCTGAGTCAGGATGGCCTTCTGGTAGTCCCCCATATGGCCGACATAGTTCAGGGCCCTGATCCTCAGTGTGGAGGAAGCGTCAATCTTTCTCCCATACTGGTCCAGAAGGCGTGATTCCTTATCAGGAGGTAACGAGCTAAGATGTTTGGGGTTCGCCAACCAGCCGTGAGCGGCGCTAATCAAGACCGAGTCGGCACGAGGGTGAGAATCCAGGAAATCAACACCCTCTGGAGCCTGATATAGCCGGTTTGACTTCCTAGGAAGTGGGGCTAAGGCAGACAGCTGCTTCCACATTGTGGTACAAGGTTGGCGTGAGGCTCTATCCAGGATGGTACCAAGGTAGGAGCTGTCACGGGCAGATCCAGATGTTCAGTGAGTTTCAGACACTGAGGATCTGGTTCCAGGGAGTGCCACTGATGAACCCCCTGGATTTTCCTAAGCAACTTTGTAAAAGAAGGATCCTCTGGAGGAGACTTTGGAGGAGTCCTTGGCCTGGGCTTCGATGGAGAGCGAGGCTCGTTGTCTCTCTCGGAGCAACCGTCGGAAGAGTCCGACAAGTCCGAGGGTGAAGAGGAGGATGAAGAAGAGAAAGACTCCCTTTCCCGACCCGGGGAGGAATGGATCCCTTGGAAAGTCCCCGGGAAAGCGGGTCCTGCCCTTCTCTGGATCCAGACAGAAGAACCCTGGAGTCCAGACGTGGTCAGGGAGTGTGCCGCCTCAGACATACGGGAACCTGGGACGGCACCATCGCTGGAAGGCGGCTCTCAACCTCTTTGGTGAGCTGAGCCTTGGCCTCAGCCCACCAGGAGGCCAGAGTCTCCTGCAGGTCCACTGGCGGCCGCGAGGGCAGTGCAGGAGGAGGCGGGGGATAAGGATACAGGTTATAACTGTATGGAGCTTATCCAAAACCCGGCTGCGGGTAGCCCGCGTCGGGTATTGTGGCATCAAAAACTGCGGCGTCGGGAAGCCCGGCATCGGGTACTGTGGCGCCGGATACTGCGGTCCCGGGTACACCGGCGTCGAACAGGACGGAGGATACCCAGGAGCCGGGGCGGCTGCCAGAGCAGATGGCCGCGCCAGAGGCCTCACGGGTGGGTCCATAGTGGAGAGCCCGGAGGGCAGAGCGCCCGATGAGCAGAATGTCTCCCAGAGTCAGTAAGGCCAACGCAGGGCTGACAGCGGAGGCCCTGGCGCCGGAGGTATCGACACTGGAGGAGCCGGCATCCAGGGAGCCGACGTCAGGTCTGGCGCTCCAGGCAGAGTAAGGACTGACAGAGGCAAAAGATCCCCATCTTCGCCCAGGGACGGAGGGGGGAAAGTCCCCGGGGTCAGGTTGGGGAGACTCTGGTTCCCCAGACGGCAGAGAAGGCTGCGGGGAACTGGGTACGATGGATGGGGGTCCGCTGTCGGTTCCTTCGTCGGCCGGACACTGGACGAGCCGACGCGAGGCTTAGTGGTGAGCTCTCGGCGGGCGCCGGAGGAGCCGACGTCCGACTTATGAGAGCCATCACCGGAGGCAGGCCTGACTAGAGTGACTGGCCTGGTCCGGTGGGGTGGAGGCTGCGTGTCGCCCCGGGGGGTCAGACGTCTTACCGGCCCTCTCCGGGCGGACGTCAGAGGAGCCAATGCCCGCTTACTGGAGTCGCCACAGTGGTAGGGCCGCGAGCCTGCGGCCGAACCAGTGCTGAGGCCTCCAACTGCCCGGAGGCGCCGCAAGGCCTGCAGGCGAAAGCCAGACGTGGCAGGCTGACGCCTCGAAACCTCCGAGGCGCCGAGGAGCGGATCCTCTGGAAGGGATGTTACCTGGTTCCAGCGACTCCCGAGGAGATGCGGTAGAGGAGCTCTTGTCCTGGTGCCTCTCCTTCCTTCTTCTTCCGATGGCCTTCGGGGGAAGTGGACACCTGCCTCAGTTTTTTGAGCTCCTTCTCCACAGAACTCATTTTCTTCTTTAGAATATGGGCTTCTAGGGATTGCTGCCGCCTTTTCCGGGTAGCCGCGTTGAAACTGAGGCAGTGTTGGCACTTCTTGACCGGATGATCGGGGCCTAGGTAGAACAGGCACAGGGAGTGGCCATGCTTGTGCGGTAGTTGGGCGCCGCATGAATTGCACTTATTCTTGTGCTCGGAGGGTGCAGGGGACGATATACACCAATGCTAGTACTGATGTTAGTCAAAAAATAGTGATTTTTCGGTAA
This sequence comes from Neoceratodus forsteri, assembly GCA_016271365.2. Taxonomy (NCBI): domain Eukaryota; kingdom Metazoa; phylum Chordata; order Ceratodontiformes; family Ceratodontidae; genus Neoceratodus; species Neoceratodus forsteri. Next base: position 327,755,510 of record CM057449.1, on the reverse strand, counting down.
AAACGACTAAGTAGGGCTGATGAAGCACAAACTCTTTCCACAGGCGCCGCATGAGCTAACGGCGGAAAGAACTGGAAGGCGGGCGTCCGACCGCCCGGCCATAATCGACGTCTCCTGACGCCAGTCACCTGATCGCGGGGGCAGTCCTCGCCAGGGACTGCTAGCTAGAAATTTTTCCATGGGTCCTGCCACTGCCGCGCCAGTCCTATATGCATTATTTACTGAGAGCCCTCTCAAAGTAAGAGCTACTGTTACGATAATTTCTTATGTAACAGTACTATCTTACTTCGAGGGGGCTCTTGCAGTAAGTACTAACAGGTGGGACTGAGTCCTAAGCAGTCAGAGTCAGACAAGTCTGAGACATGGGAGGTAGGAACAAGTCTACATGAAAACAGGGATCTTAGGACAAGAGTTCTTAAAGAACAGCTAGGCCAAAGCCTGCTCTGCACCTAAATGCAATGTCTAGACTGTAATGCTAAATGAAGGTTTGGACAGAACTCCAAGTGGCAGCCACACAGATATATGTGGCAGAGACGTTCCAGAAATAAGCAGCAGAAGCAGCCATGCCTCTGGTTGAATGCCCTTTAACTTCCCCTGAAAGTGGCTTGTTATACTTCTGATAACAAAAAGTAATGCAGTTTGCCAACCATTTGAACAAACACTGTTTTAAAACTGCAGCACACCCTCTTTTGAGGGCAAAGGAAACAAACAATTGGTCAGTTTTACAGATGGGTTTCATCCTGTTGGTGTAGCAACAAAGAATTCTATGTACATCCAGAGTGTGCCGAATTGCTTCACCCCACTTAGAATGCTCAGGGTAATACACTGGCAACTGAATACTCTGATTTAAGGTGGACCCTGAAACCATCTTAGGTAAGAACTTAGGATTTGTATGCAGAGCCACCCAGTCTCTGTAAAAATCAGATAAGACTCTTACACATCACGGCCTGAAGCTCGAAACTTTACCAAGTAATGTCAACTAAAGAGAGTGCTTTCCAGAAAAGGTAGCACATGTCACAACTTGGCGCTGGTTCAAATGGGGACAGCATGAGTTTTTCTAAAATGCAGTTCAGGTCCCAGGGAGCAGCAGGACTCCTGGACTGGGGGTTTCAAATGAAGAATCCCTTTTAAGAAAGTCTTGGAGACTTCCAGCTGAGCCAATGTTTTGCCATCCACTAGAATGTGGTAGGCAAAAATGGCAGATAAGTGGACCTTCAAGGTCGAGTAACTAAATCCCAGGTCAGAGAGGTGCAGCAGGTATTCCAAGACCTGTGGAATGGGGCAAGAGAAGGGGTTCCATGCCTTGGACATGGCCCATATGGAAAATTTCTTCTATTTCATTACTTACTGTAGGTGGATCTAGTGGACCACTTTCTGGCCCCCACTAGAACCTGTGCCACTCTAGAAGATACTCCAAAGCAAGTGGTGGCTATATCAGTAGGTGCCACGCATGTAGGATTTATTTATTTATTTGAAAAGTTTTCACCAGGAAAGACAACATGAGCTGTAAACAGTTCGTTTCCAGAAGTGTCCTGGGGAGAGGGGGTTACAAAAATGGTGGGAAAAAGTATAACACAATCAGATACATATAGTGTAATTCAGTTCAAATACATAAAGTGTAGTACTAGTACAATACAATACAATACAGTTTACTCCAGGACGGCAGGCAGTATCATACAAAAGAATGCAGAACATGACAAAGTGAAAGTCAGAGACTATTTGTTGAGATGTACAGGGTAACAGAATGATAGGCAGATATGGCACATATGGCAGAATAAAAGACTAGAAGAACAAGAAGTAACAGGCACAGGGCTACAAGTACTAATTCAGATCTAAAGATTTAGAGCAGAAAAAGTTACTAAGTGCTAAAATGGAATTAGAAGAAAGAGATTATATCACAAGTGGTGGGGTAGGGATAGGGGTGGTGGCAGGGGGTGAAGCCAAGAACTATTTCCCTTCAGGAAGCTGTAAACCCCGCAAGAGGACAGGACCTGATGAAAAGGAAGAGAGGGAGGGGGACATAGGCATTAGGTAGGAGAGAGAAGGGGCAAGTCAAGAACTGTTCCCCTTCAGGATGCTAAGAACCCTGCAAGGGGGCCAAACTCAGTAGAAAAGGAAAGGAGAAGGGGGTAGTGGGGATAGAGAGAGGAAGGGGGTGGTATACTGGGGAAGGGAGTAGTGGAGGGTGATGTAGCGGGGGGCAAAAGGTAGGGAGATGGGGTGCAAAAGACTCAGTCAGAGGAACCTCGAGAGGCATGAGGGAAGAAGGAGCGGATCCCCTTCAGGATGCTGAGAACCCTGCAAGGGGACAGAACTCGGCAGAAAAAGAAGAGGGATGAGGAAGGGGTAGTGGGAGGGAGTATAGGGGATGGGAGAAGTGGGGTGTAGTGGGCTGAAAGGAGGTGGGTGTAGAAGGACAGCTAGGAAGAGGCTGGACTGGAATGAGAAGGAAGGAGCAGAAGGCGAGGGGTGAAGAGAGGAAGGGGGCACAGGGAAATATTTGGGAGGGATAGGTATTAGGAGCAGTTACAGCAATGAGCAGTGTGCTTCGGAGGAGGAATCAGAGTGAATGTCGGGATGGGCAGAGTGAATATCTAACAGGAGGGAGTTCCAGAGCTCGGGGAACTTAAATGAGAAGGCTCTGTGGCCTGTAGGTGAAGGGACCACAAGTCTGGATGAACCAGGGTGCCCTGTTCCTGGGTCAAGAGGTCCTGGCAGATGGACAGAGGAACTGGAGGTTCCACTGACAGCTGTTGAAGCAGAAAGAACCACATTTGTCGTGGCCAGAAGGAAGCAATCAGGATCATGCATGCCCCTTCTGCCTGAAGTTTCAGTAATACCCTCTGGAGCAGTGGAAGCAGAAGGAAGGTGTATATGAACCTCCCCTTCCAGTATAGAGACAGCGCATCTTGCCAAAAAACACCATGCCCTAGAGCGAGCGAGCAGAAAGTTGGTAGTTTTGCGTTGGATGGGGATACAAACAGATCGAGATCTGGCTGGCCCCAGCATTCGAAAATGTTGTTTACCACTTACTGTCTCAGCTCCCACTCATGGACTCTGGCTTGAGTGCGGCTGAGTGCGTCCACCAGGACATTTTGGATTCCCAGCATATGCAGCGCCAGGAGGCAAAGACTGTGCTTTACTGCCCAGTACCATACTCTCATCGCTTCATGACACAGTGGATACGAGCGAGTGCCCCTTGTTTATGTACCAGACAACACACACGCTGTCTGTCTTAGTCATGAGTGATCCCGCTGATGAGGAGCTGAAGGCTTGCAAGGTGTTCAGCACAGCTCTCATCCCTAGTACACTGATGTGAAGTCAAAGTTTGCTGAGAGACTAAGAACATTGAGTCCTGTGAGTCATCAAATGGGCTCCCCATCCCAGACCCAAGGCCTCTGTTGTCAGTGTCTGGGTGGGAGGTTTGACTGGAACAGGACAACCTGCTGAAGGCTGTACAGGGTCTGCCACCACAATAGGTCCTGAGCCACTGGGTTTGAAACCAGGATGCCATGATCCAAGTTGTCCGATCTCTGGTACCACTGGACTCGGAGGGTCCATTGTCTGATCCGCATATGCAGTCTGGCCAGATGCACTGTGGGATAGCTGCCCAGATCAATTCTCTACGCTTGACGATGCTGTGATCCTCACCTCAGACCCTGATCCAATCAAATTACAAAATAAACTTCAGCAGGCCTTCTCCTCCACCGAATCCTGGTTTCTAAATCATAAACTCTTCTCAATCAGAAAAAAAAAAGTCTATGGTCTTCTGCAGCCCCCACAACAAAAACAAACAACTCCACCTCTCCATTGCAACCAAACAAGGAGCCATCCTAGAGCAAACACAATCATTCAAGTACCTCGGCATCACCCTTGATCCCCACCTCTCATACGCTGTCCATATCAGCAATGTTGCAAAGTCTGCCAATGCGAGGTTAGGCACAGGAAACACCTAACCCCAGAAGCACTGTCAGTGGCCGGCCAAAGCTCCATCGTCAGCATCACAGACCATGGTCTTATCATATATGGGTCTGCAACTACCTCTGCTCTCAAACATATCGCAACCTCCCTGAATAAGGCCTGTCGTCTCATCACTGGCTCACACTGCTGTACCCACACATGTGACCTTTACTCCCAATCTGGATGGCTTCAACTGGACAAACACATAAAATACCAAACCTGCATCATGGCCAAGAAAATTATTACAGGTCTGGCCCCACCTGGTGTCTATGCCCTCCTTAAGCCTAGACATAGGAATGTCACTACAAGGAGATCCAATTCCCATCTACTGCATATCCCACGATGTCACACGACCCAAGGACAAAGATCATTCGCCTATTGGGCATCCAACTGGCTCAACTCTCTTGGCAGCGACATAGCGACCGCTCCAACACTCGGCCTCTTCAAGTCCAAGCTGCGCCTCTCACTGCTTGTATCCTGCGATTGCCCATCTTAACATTTCCTCTGTTCCAGCTGCAAATGCCCCAGTACCCAGCACTTACAATCAGTCTTTGCACCCCTAGCTCCTCACCTGTCATATTCCCTCGACAAGGCCCCCTGGCTGCACTGTCTCCCACCCTCACCCAGCTCCCCCCTGTATCTCCACTCCTGCCCCCACCCCAATCATCTCCCGTATTCCCTCTTACCCCCTGCACCTCCTTCCCGATCTCCCACCCTCACTTCCCCACCACCCACCTCCCCTTCCTTTGTCTTGCTCATAGCTCAAGTCTTTGTACTGGTTATTACATGTCTGTAAGTCAATGACTATATGGTTGTAACTAAAATGATGACTGTTGCACATGCTGATGTGGAACCTTGTAAAAGAGCTCGGCTCAAAGGTATTGTAATCCTAGATTGAAATAAATAAATAAAAAATAGCAGCTGCCATAATACCCAGCAGGTGCAGGATTGACCTTGCTGAGGTCCGTCTCTGGGAGGCCACCAAATGTGCCTGAAATTGGAGAATCTCCACTCAGTCTGGTGGGAGGAAGGCTCTCCCCTGGACCGTGTCCAGCACTGCCCCAATAAATTAGAGGTGCTGGGAAGGAATAAGGTAGGATTTGGGATAACTGACTGAAATGCCCACCTGCCAAAAAAGGTCCAGGGTAATAGAAAGGGATCTGACTACGTTGTCCTTCAATGGGGCTGAAAGGAGGTAAGGGAACACCTGGATACCCTGCCTGCATAATGCCGCTGCCACCACTGTTAGGCACTTTACAAACACTCTGGGTACTGACGACAGGCCAAAGGGTAGAACTTTGAACTGGAAATGCTCTCCCTGAAAACAGAACCTGATGAACCTGTGGTGAGGAGGAAAAACAGGGATATGCAGGTAGGCATCTTGCATATACAGGGCACATAGCCAATGTCCTTGCTGTAGCAGAGTGGGGTACCTCAAGAATAAGTCCTGGGGCCAGTCCTCTTCAATATTGTCATCAGTGACAGTGCAGATGGACTGTTGGGTAAGGTTTGTCTGTTTGCAGATGACACCAAGATCTGTAACACAGTAGATGATCCAGATGGGGTGGGCAGAATGAGAAAAGATCTGGATAAACTGGCAAAATGGTCAGAAGAGTGGCAAATGGAGTTTAACGCAAAGAAGTGCAAAATCATGCAAACAGGGAAGAGAAACCCTGAAGCCACCTATAGGCTGGGAGGGGAGTTGCTGGCAATGGAAGAAAGAGACTTGGGCATCATATCACAGATGACCTGAAATTATCTAAACAGACTACTAAAGCAGTAGGTAAGGCTAGGGGGATGTTGGGGTGTATTAGTGTGGGTATCACAAGTCGTAAGAGGGAGGTAATAATCCCTCTTTACAAGACACTGGTTAGGCCCCATCTGGAGTACTGCGTGCAATACTGTAGGCCGTACCTGCAAAGACATTAACAAAATGGGGCAGTCCAGATAAGGGCAACCAAAATGGTGCAGGGACAACATCAGAAAACATATGAGGACAGATTAACAGAGCTCAGTATGTATACCCTAGAGCAAAGGAAGGAGAGAGGCGATAAGATCAAAACATTCAAACAGCTTAAGGGCATTAACAAAGTGAAAGGCTTTAACACGTTTCAATATAAGAAAAATAGCAGGACAAGAGGACACAGCATGAGTTTAGAGGGAGGCCGATTAAGGGGTAATGTAAGAAAGTTTTTTTTTAAAGAAAGGGTGGTGGATGCATGGAATGGCCTACCTCAGGAAGTGGTGGATAGGAATACAGTGCAGGGCTTCAGACAGGCATGGGATAGGCATAAGGGAGCAATGCAGATGAATATGAATAGATAGGACTTTGACAAGAGTACAGGCCCATGGCACATTCATAAGGTAGAAAAAATGGGCAGACTAGATGGGCCTTGTGGTTCTTATCTGCCATCACCTTCTATGTTTCTATGTAATGAGGCGAGGAAGGGATAGCATTCCAAACCTTTTGTATTCCACAAAGAGGTTCAGGGTGCTGAGATCCAGTATTGGCTTCAGGTAGCCTGTCTTCTTGGGAACCAGGAAGAAGTGCAAGTAAAATCCCCTTTGGTCCAGAGGAACCATCTCTATCACTGACGTCAGCAGCAGAGAGTCAATTTCCTCTTTTACCAGCTGGACGTGCCCTGGAGGGTAATAACAGTGACCTAGTGTGTGCCCTTGAGCCATCAACTGTTGAACCCACAAGTCTGAGGTGATTGCCTCCCATCCCGGTAGGTGTTTTGCAAACCTGGCTCCTATGATTCCCCTAGGACTGGATCTATGGGAGGGAGGGTCCTAGCGAGTCAGGAGGCAGTAGGGAGGGTGGAGGAGCAGCTCAAAGGCTCCGATGAGATTTGGCGAAGTCGGTGCCTAGCGAGGACGACATTTTGTTCTGATGTCAGTTCTGTTGTTGCCTTTGTTGTCGACGCTGCTGCTGATGAAGGACTGCTTTGGTTTCTGAGGGGTTTGTACGTAAACTTGACAGAGCGCAAAACCTTGCCCTTTTCTTTGTAGGTCAGTAATGATATCCTTGACATCCCTTCCAAACAAGACTGGACCCGGAAGAGGGCATCTTCCCAGGTGCCAGGCGGAGATTCTCAACCATGAGTGTCTCCTCAGGCTGGCCAGCAGTCACCGTACCTACAGAGGCAGCCACTGCATCATAAGTGGTCCTCAGAGTGTGTCTGCTGGCAGATCTAGCTGACCGCACAATTCCTGCCATTTCCTCCTTGACTTCAGAGTCCAGAAGCTTGTTGATTTTGGACTCTAGCTGGCCCAGGATGGATTTTCGATAAACCACTATGTGGGCTATGTAATTTAATGCCCTGATGACCAAAGCGGAGAAAGAATAGACCTTCCTCCTGAACTGGTCCAGTACCTTGGATTCCTCGTCAGGAGGCGAGGTACTGAGGTGTTTTCGCTTGGACACTTGGTCATGAGCAGTGCTGCTTACCACCGAATTGGCCTTCGGGAAGACAGTAAGGTGATCCTTCCCTTTTAGGGTCTGATATAGCGTGTCTACTGCCCTGACAACCGGGGCTAGAGAAATGGGTTGTTCCCATGTCATGGATACCAAGTCTTCATGGGGGCCTATCCATGGTGGAATGAGGGTCGGAGATAAATCTGAGAGTTCCAGATGTTCTGCAAGTCTCTGGCATTGGGGATCCTGCTTCTCCGTGCGCCAGTCATAAGTCGCCTGAATCTTCCTGAGGAGTCCTATGAAAAAAAGGGTCTTCAGGAGGGGATCTGGGAGACTCCTTCAGTTTTGGGTCACCCAGAGTGGGCGACTCAGAGTCTGAGCCCAAATGGGCTGAGTCACTCTCAGAGTCCGACGTTGAGCTATTGGGGGTACCGAGTCAAGGTAGAGTAATGTCTACAGTTCTCGAGAGGTCTGCGGACTTTGAGAATTTTGTGGGCTGTTGAGGTTGTGGTAAAGGCTCCACAGATCTTCCCAATGTCGAAGGTCTAGGACCTGACAACGGGGAAGGTCTGTGCACTGACTCTCTGGGTGCCGGTGTCAGGGTGGCTGGAGGCTGACGTTTCTCCAACTCTGATGTTGAGTTGAGACTTTGCCTTGTCCCACCAGGAGGGAAGCATCACCTGCAGATCCACTTGTGGTGGTGGGGTGGAGGAGGAGGCGGCTGATGCTTGTATCCCAGCATCAGATAGCCTGGCACGGAAATACCCAGAGATTAATACCGTGGAAACCTTGGCACTGGAAACCCTGGGGCCAGGTACCCCAGGGTTGAGTAGCTCTGCATCAGATGCCCCAAAGAGTACTAAGGCACCGGGTAGCTCAGTGGTGCACCAGAGGGACCTGGCGTTGGCCCAGATGGAGGGGCCATAGAACCTGGTGTTGACCCCGGTGGGGGAACTGAAAGCCCCAGCGGGGGACCCTGTGAAAGGATCGGGAGGCCAGACGGGTCTGATGGAGTGGTCGTTGGAACCAACGGTGGCCCAGCAGGAGCCGAAGGATCCTGCGGGGCCAGCATGGACTTCATCTGGGCTTAAGAAATGCCAGGCATTGGGCAATCTGGCATCGGCATGGAAACTGCACCAGATGGCAGACGCCCTCCAGGTTCCCTAGGAACGGGGAAGGCCATAGAGACCACTTTAAGAGGTGGAGGGGGAGAAACTGGAGGTGGGGACCTCCAGTGACAGCTTCAGTTCAGTCGTTAGCTGATCCAGTTCTTGACATCAGGCCTGCTGTCGGAACCTGCCGAAGGGACTGGGGTTGAGTACACGTCGGAGGGACTGACATGCAACTTATCAGCCGGTGCCATGCAATCGTCAGAGAAGCCAATGGTCGACTTACCAGCCCCAGTGTTCCAACTAGGCATCTTAATCTTGAGGGGCCTAAGGGTAGTGGATGTCTCCTTTACCTTGGAGACTCCCATCAGAACCGAGACCAATTCTGGTGGGGGGGCCTAATGGCTGCTCTGTAGCCACAGAAGTGGCCTTGGGAGGAGGCGCACCCCTTCCCCCATGAGGGAGCTCCTTTGTGCCTGCAGCTCCCAACGGGGGTCGCAGGCTGCATTAAGACCAATCCCGTCCCCAATATCTCTCTTTGTCCTTCTTCTTCTTTTTGCAATGTCCTATGGGAGAAGAAGACAAGCTCCTGAGTTTCTTTAGTTCCTTCTCCATGGAAGCATTTTAAGTTTTAAAAGATGGTCTTCCAGGGTCTGCTGACGGCGCTTTCAGGTGGCTTGGTTAAAGCCATGGCAAGTCTCACAGTCCTCGGTCTTGTGGTCCAGGCCCAGACAGAAAAGGCAGAGGGAATGGTCATCCTTGTGAGACAGCAGAGTCCCACATGAGCTACACTGCTTTTTTAATGCGAATCGGAAGGTGTTGGAGACGACATGAACAATCGAATATACAAGTACACTTTAGAGAAAAGATTTTTGATATTTAGAAAAATTAGAGATACTTATCCAAGATGGTGTCGAAAGAAGCAACATTCTCTGTAAGGTCCAATGTGCGCAGGTTGATGGCGGGAAAAACTGGAGGGTGGGCATGGGGACCACTAACTATATAGCACCACGCTGACATCGGTCATGTGATGTCAGGTGGGTGGTCCCCCGCCAGACACTGCTAGCTAAAAGTTTTCCATGTGGTCCTGGCTCCTGCAGGCTTCAGTCCTGTTAGTAGCTACTGCAAGAGCCCCTCTCAATAAGATCAATACTGATACAAAATATGGAAATAAATACAAGAGAATTTGATGCCAAACATCTATATGTTAATTTACAGAAATTCTTAGCTCAGATTATAAGGAAAACCTGAAATCAAACTTAGTAGACCAGGATGATAACACTGCTATACAGTACTGGGATAATATGTCATTATATGAAACCTTTCTTTAAAATCAATTAAAAGGGCATGACATGAACACATGGTTTAATGGTAAATGTATATCAACAAAAAGGGAACTAAATGATTTGATAAGGAAGCATAAAAAATAAGTAACAAAAGCAACAATAGTATAATTAATCGAGCTAGGAAACGTTAACAAAAGAAAAAAGGAAATACCAAAGTAAGATGTGGAATAGACTGAGGAAAGCCATAATACAAAAAGACATTAAAATCTCTTGGGTCTTGGTAAGTCAAGGATATAACTCGTATATTAATACTATTGATATTACTCTAGAAGAAGACAATTTAAATATAACTTTCCCGTTTATGTGAACCCGTCGGAAATTCTACCAAAACTTTATATGTTAATAAACATGAAAACATAACGAGCTCTAGACAGGATTAGGTCGAGTGAAGCTCCTGGACTGGGTCTCACCCTGGCTGACATTTTTAAAAACATTTAGGGATTGGTAGATTCCCATAGTACAGGTTCTGTTTATTTACTGCACTTAGACAGGATCCTTCCTGAACAGCTGGAAAGGCATCATTGTTTGCCCAATATTTAAATATTTAAAAATTTAATAAAATATTAAAGGGTAATATAACAATCCTGCTATGTACCATCCTATTAGTTTATTAGACACGTCACAAAATAATATTTACCAGGATACTTTTAGCAAAAGTACAAGAATAGGAGGAGGATAGAGATATAAAACATATAGTTTGGGGCACACACAACCTCATAAGAGGGATGCAGGCTTCATAGAGTAAATTAAAAATTCATGTTTGTTAAGCCACGAACAACAGACACAGTCAAACTCTTGCAACTCTCTTAGGCAAGAGTTTGGCTGTGTTTGTTGTTCGTGGCTTAAAAGACATGAATTATTAATTTACTCTTTTGAAGCCTGTGTCCTCTTATGAGTTGCATGTGCCCATAACTATATGTTTCTTTGTTTGTTAGCTTAACAGGTAAGCACACTGGAAAACAAAGTTCCTTTTACAGTTGTGACTCACATCAAACACCAAAACACACATACTGGCTGGAGGGAGGGAGGCTTAAGGGGAATGCTAGGAAATATTTTTTCACAGAGAGGGTGGTGGATTCATGAAACAGCCTACCAGCAGAGGTGGTGGAAGCAAAAACAGTACATGGATTCAAAAGTGCAAGGGATAAGCATAAACGCACCCTGCTGTACAGCAGAGCAGGGGAAAGGCAGTCCAGATAAGAGTAGGGACTGCCAAATCAAGTAGGGATATGGGCAGACTAGGTGGGCTGTATGGTCTTTATCTGCCGACAGTTTCTATGTTTCTATACATATGACATACAATAAATTTACAATCCAAAAACTTCAGACTGAAAAGTCCATGTCAAAAATAGGACAATACCTATGTAGAGTAAAACAATTACATCTAATTACATACATACAAAATCACACATGCCCCCCAACAATGCAAAGCATCATGGGCTACATATGCAAATCACCACAGAATGTTATGCTGGTTCAACTTTAAGCAGAACTGCATGTTTTACATTTTTGGTGAGTTGTTTCTAGAGCACTACGACCTAGTGTGCACTTCTTTTTCGTTAAACAGGATAGAAATATACTATCAGAATTTCAAAATGGCTTTAGACATAGTCGCTCAACCATTTAATATGGAAATATACAAATGTCAAAAAAGCCAAATTATATTGCTGCTTTATTGACTTAAAGGCTGCTTTCGATTCTACAAGTAGGAAGTTCCTTTGGTCTATATTAGCTGACTATGGGATAGATCTGGAGCTACTGGATACGTTAGTAAGATAACACAACGGAACTTGGTTACAAGTAAAACATGACCAAAAAGGCAACCTAACCACAAGTATAAAGACCAACTTAGGAGTCCGCCAAGGATGTCTTCTGGCCTCATTGCTTTTAACTTATATATAAATAAAATATTACAGCTAAGCGATTCAGATTTTCATTGCCTTCTCTTCTTTCAATAAATCTTCCATGTCTGACGTATGTTGACAACACAGTGTTATTATCTACCTCACTGTCAGGTTTACAACACAAATTAGCATATTTTTCAGATTTATGTAAACGATATGGTTTAACAATTAATAGAAATAAAATCAATTTAGCTATTTTTGGGAACAGAAGTAAAATAATACCAGTTTTATTCCTAGAAAATAAAAAGATAATTATAGCCACATATTACAATTACCTAGGGTTAAGATTCTCACAGAACTGTCATTGGTCTCTACATGTAAAAATCATCAAACAAAAATTAAAAACAGCTTTCAATGCTTTTAGAAGGATTAATGTCAACATAGGGCAAGGATCAATTAAAGGTCTACTTAACGTGTTAAATGCAAAGATAAAAAAACAGCATAATGTATGCGGCAGAAATCTGAACTCCTACAGACATTAGACCTCTAGAAACTGAATTAAATAAAATAAATACCTGGAGGCAAATGGCCTGCAAGAACCAAGACACCAGGGGTTCACTGAGGACAGATCCTATCAAACAAATCTGGTTGAGTTTTTTGACTGGGTTACCCAGATGGTGGATCGGGGGGGGGGGGGCAGTGAACGTGCCCTACCTTGATTTCAGGAAAGCATCTGATTTGGTGTCACATATGAGACTACTGTACAAAATGAGTTGCCTGGGGTTAGGGGTGCTAATAATGTGGGTGCAGAACTGGTTGGTGAGCAGAACACAGAGGGTATTGGTCAATGAGGTGCTGTCAGGGGAGACAGGGGTCATCAGTGGGGTTCCTCAAGGATCGGTATTGGGACCACTGCTCTTTAAAATCTTTATAGGAGACATAGCAGAGGAAGGGACGGTGAGTCTATCTGCAGATGTTACAAAGGTCTGCAATAGAGTGGGCACGCAGAAAAGGGTTGAAAAGATGTGTAGGGATCCGGCAAAGTTGGAAGAGTGGCCCAGGGAGTGGCAGCTTTCGTTCAATACCGCAAAGTGTAGGCTCATGCACTTAGGCAGGAAAAATGAGAACTAGAGTACAGAATGGGGGTAGGCCTCTGGAGGTAACAGAGGAAAGGGACCTTGGCATCATTATTTCACAAGACCTGAAGGTGACTAAGCAATGTGGAAGGGCAATGGCAAGAGCCAGTAGGATGATGGGTTGCATAGGGAGGGTGATCACCAGCAGGAGGGAGGGAGGTCATGATTCCTTGTACACCCAGTTGGTCAGGCCATACCTCAAGTTTGGGGTGTAGTTCTGGAGGCCGTACCTAAGGAAGAATGCGGACAGGGTGGAGCGAGTTCAGAGGAGGGCAACCAAGATGGTGAGAGGGCTCGGACACTTACCATACGAGGAGAGAATGAAGGACTTGAACATGTACTCTCTGGAGCAGAGGAGAGAGACAGGTGACATGATTGAGACATTTAAATATCTGAAGGGTTTCAATAAGGTGCAGGTGGAGAACCTATTCAAGGTAAAAGAGCAGCCTAGGATGAGGGGTCACGATTTCCAAATCAAAGTGGGGAGGTTCAGGGGTAACATTAGGAAGTACTTCTTCACTGAGGGTGGTGGATAGCTGGAATGATCTGCTAAGGGAGGTGGTGGGAGAGAGGACGGTGGGGGGTTTCAAGAAGGCTTGGGACAGGTACAGAGAGATGCAGGCCAAGGGGGGAGTGTTAACAGAACAGGCCTAGTAGATCTAGGCAAACTGGGCAAACTTGGTGGGCCTGGCGGTCCTTTTCCGTCATCATATTCCTATGTTCCTAAATACATATATACTTAGAACTCAAAATTCAGTCCCAGCTGAAATAGCAAGGAAAGAACTTGGTCAATATTCTATAAATGCACTGGTTACAGAGAAAATAATAATATATTTATGTTAAAACTATTCAGATTTTCAAAGGAAAGGTTGCCAAGAATGTATTTACCATCATAAGGAATTTACTTCTGAAACAAAAATAATAACGGATACTTTATTTCCTTCAGGTTTAGGGCATTTGCTATACAAGATTTCCTATATGTCCCTATGGGAGACACAGTGGCTCAAGTAAAGGCAAGAATCAAATAATCCATAGCACATGACACAGATAACATTTCCAAACATAAACATTTTAGATGGTACAAACAGATTAAGTCAATTCATGGCTTAGAACCATATTTAGCAATCTTGCTTGATCCTGAGGACAGTAGGATTATGACTAGATACGTGGCAAACTATATTTATTTTGGTCAAAAACGTACTGGCGTTATCATGTCAATGTAATAAAGGAATGGAAGACGATCTGAAACATGCTCTTCTTCATTGTCCAATTTACAAATGATCATGGAAAAAATGTCCAAGTCCTATTTTGCCTACCCTTGGCCTCCCCACTGAAGATCTGGTTATGTTCTTAATGAGAAATACTGAAAAATTAATATTACAGAAATTATGTAAATTCTTGAAAGCTACTAGGTTATAGAATGTCATTTTATAAGACGTCATTTGTATTTCCCTACCTATACCAGTACAAATGTAAATTAAATGATTCTCCTTTAATAGTGCAATATTTAACATGTAATATTTGAATTGTATGTAATATGAGATAGATTTATTGGGATTTTACGGATTGTAAAGACTTATATTGAACAATAAAATGTTTCTACCTACCATGTTGCTTCGGATCCTGGGCACCACTGGATTGCAGATGTCTCACTATTCTTTATTTAAGAATTGCCTCCAAGATCTTACCCACCACTGAGATGAGACTGGCTAGCTTAAAGTTCCCTGCTTCCTCCCTACTAGCGGATTTATGTAGAGGAATTACATTTGCCCTCCTCTAGTCATCTGGAACCACTCCTGTGTTCAGTGACTCTGTGAACATGGCTGCCAGAGGCGATGCAAGCTCCTTCGCAGTTCCTTCAAAATCCTTGGGTGAAAGCCATCAGGCCCCATCGCCTTGTCCACCTACAGTTTTGTGAGCTCCCTCAGGACTCCATCTTCTGTGAATGGACTGGTGTCCCCCCCCCTTTTTTTTTTTAAACATATACTGTTGAGCTGTGGTCCCTGACAACAACAGCAAGAGGAAGGAGGTGTTAGAACTATACTTCTCTACTGGGACTAAAGAACAAGAACTCTACTACCGGGACCTTCAATTTGGGGTAAAAACAAACACACAAAAACAAAAAAAGAGTTTGTGTGTTTGTCTGATTTGGGTGAAGTTAACTGCTATCTGTACAGTTATCTAGCAGTAAAAGGAAACTGTGAATTAGGGGGAGTGGCTTAGCTAGAAGGAAGCCAGGTGTTCTGGACTGGATTTAAAAATTGCCCTAGATAGCTCCTGGCAGAAAACAGCAGAAGAAAGGAGGTGCTGTTAGAACTATACTTCTCTAATGGGACTAAAGAACTAGAACTCTACTACTATGAGCTTCAATTTAGGGTAAGAACAAACAAAAGAGTGTGTTTGTCTGAGCTGGGTGAAGTGAATAGTTATCTGTGTAGTTATCTAGGTACAGAAGGAAACCTGTGAATTGGGGTGTGGCTTAGCCAGAAGAAAGCCAGGTGTTTTGGATTTAAAACTACCCTAGATAGCTTCCAGCAGAAAACACAAAGAGGAAGGAAGTGTGTTAGAACTATACTTCTCTACTGGGGCTAAGAAACTAGAACTCTACTACTGGGACCTTCATTTAGGGTAAGAACAAAAATAAATAAAAGAGTTAGTCGCTTGTCCAAGTTGGTTGAAGTGAACTGTTATCTGTGCAGTTATCTAGGTGTAGAAAGAAACTGTGAATTAGAGGGAGTGGCTCAGCCAAAAGGAAGCCATGTGTTTTGGATTTAAAAACTGTCCTAGACAGCTTCTGGCAGAGAAAAGCAAGATGAAGGTGGGGCTGTTAGAAGTACAGGCCACTCACCTGTAACAGGAGTTCTAGGAGTGGTATATGTTGTTCATCCACACTTCTTGGCAGGTACCTTGCTGCTTTATGATGCGCCAGAAAGTCTTCAAGCCGGCTCTTCCCACCCACCCGGGTGGTAAAACCCTCGCTCGCCCATGACGCCGAGATCTAGCCCACTGGAAGCCAGGATGCTGGCCAAAGTCGAGGAGGTAGGTGGGTCATGTGGATGAGCAACATATACCACTCCTAGAACTCCTGTTACAGGTGAGTAAATACAGGTTACTCACCTGTAACAGGAGTTCTAGGAATGGTATATGTTGTTCATCCACACTTATTGGCAGGTTCCTTGCCGCTTTAAATCTTGCCGGAAGGTCTTCAAGCTAGCTCCTCCCACCCACCCGGGTGGTAAAACTCTCGGCTCCGCCCCATGACGCCAGATCTGGCCCGCTGGAAGCTCAGGTTGTGCGTCGAAGCCGGGGAGGTCGGGTGGGTTCGTGTGGATGAACAACATATACCATTCCTAGAACTCCTGTTACAGGTGAGTAACCTGTATTTCTAGGGACATGGATATGTTGTTCATCCACACTATTGGCAGACTCCTAGCAGTTCTCCGGGAGGAGGGAGGCAAGGCGCACACCCCCTACATACTTACTTGGGGAACAGAGATTGGAGAACCGAGGCCCCAAAACCAGCATCCCGACGTGACTCAAGGTCGATGTGGTAATGGGTAATAAAGGTGTGTGCTGACTTCCAGGTAGCAGCCCTGCAGATTTCCTGGATAGGGACATCCCTGGAAGCAGCCACCGATGCAGCAGTATGGCGGGTAGAATGAGCTCTATTCCTCTGGGAGGCTCCATGCCCGCCAACTCATAGGAGAGAGATTTATGCAGGAGGTGACCCATCTGCCTATCGTCCGCTTGGCTGCAGGTCTGCCAGGTGCGGCTTCAGCGTGGGTGACAAACAGCTGGCGAACCTCTCCCAATTTCAGCCGTGCGCTCCTTATAATAGCGAGAGCCTTCTAGGATCCAGAGTATGGAGCCTATATTCGACCTCCGAGGTGTGACTGGGGTAGAACACCGGCAGAGTCAACACCTGATTAAGGTGAAACTCCGACACCACCTTCGGAAGGAATTTCGGGTGGAGGCGTAGGACAACCTTGTCCCTGTGGAAGACCAGGTAAGGAGACTCGATGCTAAGCGCCTGGAGTTCTCCCATCCTTCTGGCTGACGTGATAGCCACCAAGAAGGCGGTCTTCCACGACAGGTGGGGGAGACCACACCTGTGCATTGGTTCGAATGGCTTGCCCATGAGCTTTGCCAGTACCAGCAGTAAATCCCACGAAGGTGGGGGTTCCCGCACTGGAGGGGAAATGTGATCAAGGCCTTTAAAGAAGCGCCCGACCACTTTTTCCTGCGCCACTGACTGCTGACCGGCCCGCGCCCGGTAAGCAGAGATGGCTGCCAGGTGCACCTTAAGGGTCGTCGACCTAAGCCCTTGACTAGAAAGGGACCATAAATAGTCCAAAATGCTGCACAGGACACGAGAAAGGGTCCAACCCTTTTCCCGACACCAAATGGAGAACCTCTTCCATTTGAAGGCATAGCATTTTCTGGTCGACTCCTTGACGGGACGCCTCAACGACGTTGAGGACCTCGTCGGAAAGACCCAAAGCCTGGAACTCCTAGCCGCTCAGGAACCAGGCTGTCAGGTGCAGGGATTGAAGGTCCGGATGGAACACCTTCCCTGATTGACTGAGAGCAGGTCCGGCGAGCTGGAAGCTGCAGCGGAGTCCGGAGCTGAGACTGAGGAGATCTGGGTACCAGAACTGGCGAGGCCAGTCTGGGGCTATCAGAATCACCTGCGCCTTGTCCCTCCTGCGCTTTCACTGGGACCCTGTGAATCAGAGGCAGGGGGAAAAGGCGTAAAAGAGCCCGGGGTCCACGGCCTCGAGAGGCATCCCCTGCAGAGGCCCTGCTGAGGGGGCGGGCATGAAACAGCCTCAGCTTCGCGTTCTCCCTGGAGGCAAACAGATCCACCAGAGGTGTGCCCCAACGGGAGAACAGGTCCTGTACTATCTCCGGCAGGAGAGACCACTGCGTGCGATGCAGCCCCTATCCGCTCAGGGCATCGGGCCAGGGTGTTGGAGGCTCT
The DNA here is from genome assembly GCA_016271365.2 of Neoceratodus forsteri. NCBI lineage: Eukaryota > Metazoa > Chordata > Ceratodontiformes > Ceratodontidae > Neoceratodus > Neoceratodus forsteri. The sequence continues at coordinate 327,737,716 of CM057449.1, read as the reverse complement.
GCACATGAATGGCCAGGAGATCCGCCTCCAGGCTGCGCTTGACTACGGACAGGTTGAGGGGCCTAGGTCCTATGGCGGGTGCCTCCATCAAGAGGTCAGGGTTTGTAGTGGTCAGACTAACTTAGTCACAGCCCTCTGGGACACTGAGACCCCCTTTTATTCCCTCTGGTGGCTCACACAGTACACCAGAGTTACAGCCCCTAATACCCCACATATACCACTGTTTACTCATATAAATACCACTTACCTCGAGACTGATTCTGCAGCATGTCTCTGAGGACCCCTGTAAAAGTAAGGTTAAACAACATACACAGCAAAACACAGTACTGTTTCTATAAGTACCAACACCACAGACAGTATATAGTATAACAACAACAAATCTGGTTTATTTAGGGGACAGTAACACAGGAGGGGGAAATCAGGTTAATTAGTGGCATTAAATCACAGTACCGTGCACACATACAGGGTCTGAAAAGTCACACTCTGGGTACCCAGGTTGGGGGGGGCTAGCCAGGTCCGTTGCCCAGGGTTGGCCGGCAGGTGCAGATGGATAGGGCTTGTAGAAGAAAATATATGCACAACACCCAATTATAATCCGGAGCCGGAGGGCTCAGTCCAAAAAAAAAACAGTGAAACAACAAGAATTAGATGATACATTTGTGATTGAAAAACAAGCTGCAGGGGAATACCCTGATTTGTACTCACAACACCCAAGCTGAGGATCAGATGGAGAATGTCCCTCTGGATTGCCAGAAGAACAGGGCATGAGGACAAGGTCCTTGTGACTGGACCCCACTGCAGTTGATAACAAACGAATGTAGTCCGAATTAAGCTGGGGGTTTACTTCCAGTTTCAGCACACAATTCACTGTACAGGGGATCTGAAATATCGATTCCCCACAAGCACTACGTACATTTATATGTAAAAGGAAAGTACTATACCAGGCAGGCTGCTCCTTGATCCCAATCGCACTTACTGCAAAATACTGAGCACACACAGCAGCTTCAGTTCCTGACAGACCGAGACTGATTCAACAATTTCTCCAGTCTTCTACAGGGTGAGCCTGGTTTCTACACTTCTGGTGCTTCTTTCTCCTCACCACCTGATTCAGTCCCAACTGGCATGAAACTATACAACACAGAAGCACACAGCTCCTTCTTTCTTCACTGCCACAACTGATCTGATCTTTCCAGTCACAGAGCAGGGCATTTCCTTTAGCTCCATACTATTCTGTTGGCTGGTTCAGCTGTCACTCACAATAAGACTCCCTTTGTTGGTAGAAAAAGGCGCCAAGGTCAAAACTACATTTCCCAGAGTCGCTGCCCATACAATCCCCTTGTGGTTGGCTCAAATTAAGAGTCCAAGTTCTGATTCGTCCACAGGCTCCATTTTAGGGCTCCCTTAACCGAATTGGCCCAGCACAGCAGTTTAGGTCCAGAATGGAGGGGTAACACACACAGAGTCCCAGCTGCAATAAAGGCAGGTTAAACAAACTACAATTTTGCTAATGCTTTAAATGATTGCAATCAGATAGTTACAGCTTTCAGATGGGCTCCCTTTGCACCTTCAGCGACGCAAGATGGAGCAATTACTCTGCAGCTCTCAGAAGCGGGATTGAGCATTAAATACAGTCCCCCATACAAACTAATTAAGTCTGCAAGCAGACAGCTCTTAAAGAGACAGTACGTGAGGCTCAAATAGCACTCACTTGCAACCACAGTTAAGCAGCTCAGATGCCGACCACCACTCAGGCTTGGAGCATTCAGGCATGCTCCTGGAAGACTTTTGGGAACCCCCATTTGCAGGGAGGTTACACCCTTCCTGGCCTGGAAAAACTTGGCGTCCACGTCAAGTAAGTACCCCCATAAGTTTCAATACAACCATATACATTTACATCAGTATCACATTTGGCTTATACATGTAATTATCAGTCAACATATCACCTTACCAGAAACACATTTCTGAAACTTTTCAGTACATCACCTTTTACACAGTATTATACACACATTGTACCATAACTCAGGTTATTACCTCCTGCACATGAAACCTGAAGAGAGGGGACCCTTCCCTATCAGCTACCTTGGGGCTGGATGGGGCAAGGGCACCATACCTAGAGGGCAACACAAGTAACTTGGAGTTAGCACTGATGCTCAGTTTGGGCAATGAGCTCGGGGACACATACACTCCTTTATGGACAACATTGAGAGGCAAGTCCACAGGCCTCCCAAGTGAATCATAACTGAGGTGCACCACAGGCTTTACAGCTCGACCAGTCTTTCTAGGGTGAACTGTTACAGTCTCTGCACTCTGAGCCTCATTTTCAGCATTGTCCTCACTTGTCAGGGAGTCTCCATTAGGGTAGAGAGGCTAGAACTTGGGGCACTTTCAGCTCCAGGAGTTACAGTTCTGAGTCCACAACTTGGCTCTCATGGAGAGTTTCTTGACACTGGCAGTGAACCGTCAGGGCACTCAAAATACTCTTCTTGTTCTGGTATATCACCAGTCTGTCCCAGTCCATCATTTTCCTCCCTGAAGCTCAAACAGTTCAACCATACACAATGATTCCATATCATCTGACTTGATGCTTTGCACTTCACTTTCTGGGAGCATTGGCTCCAGGGATAAAGCTGGGGCTTAGACAGTCCAGAAGGCCCAGCTTCATCTCCAGGATTGACTAGGGATTGCCTCAAACAATTGACTCAGTTCGTAAGAAGGGTAGTATTCAAAGCCACACTCACTTTCCTCTGACATGGACTGACAGTCATGTTCAACTGGGACTTGTGGAGGGGCACTTTAACTCAGCTTCTGTAGGCGCAGACTTTCTTGATTTTTTCTTAGCAGCAGCTCTAGTCACTGGTCCAGAGGGGACATCTTCTGGGGCTCAGACTCAATCAAGATTTGTCCAATGGGCAGTAAATGATTTCTATGCATTGTTTTAACATCTTTTGAATTATTCTCAGGCCTTACTTTGTACACTGGCAGATCATCTAGTTTGCCCACTACAATGTGAGGGAGATGGTGCCATCTGTCAGCAATCTTGTGCTTGCTATGCAGTCCCAGATTTCTTAGCAATACCTGATCTCCTCCTGGAGTTCCTGTGCTTTCACCTTTTATCATATCTTTCTTTGTTGGCCAGATTTCTTTTGGCAGCCATGGTTTGAGCCAGTTGGCATGCATGATTTAGCTGGGCCTTTAACTTTTGCACATACTGTAAATAGTTGTCAGCTCGAACCCCATCAAGAGAAACTCCAAAACATACATCTACCAGCAGTCGAGCTTCTCTTCCAAACATCAGGCGGTAGGGGAAGAACCCAGTGGCATCACTTTTGGTGCAGTTGTAGGCATGTACCAGGGTGCTAATTTGTTGGCTCCATCTAGGCTTGTCCTTTGGGTGGAGGGTGCCTAGCATATCTAGCAAAGTGCGGTTGAAACGTTCATGCTGTGGGTCCCTCTGGGGGTGGTAAGGGGTGGTTCTGGACTTTCGTACTCCCCACAGAGAAAGCATCTCTTTGATCAGACGACTCTCAAAGTCTCTCCCTTGATCAGAATGGATTCTTTGTGGCCCATAGTGAACAAAAAGTTTTCTACAAGTACTTTTGCCACAGTGGATGCCTTCTGGTCCTTGGTGGGGAAAGCTTGGGCATATCTTGTAAATGGTCAGTGACCACCAGCACATTACTAATATTTCTTTGATCTGACTCCAAACTCAGAAAATCAATACAGACCAGCTCCATGGGTGCACTGGTGGTGATGTTAACAGGGGGGCCTGCAAAGCTTCTCTGTAAGCAGCGACTACAAGTTCGAATGTGTTGCTCCACATCAGCCCCCATCTTAGGCCAATAGAATCTGATCTCACCAAGTCAAGTGTTCTGTCTATACCAAGGTGCCCCATGTGGTTGTGCAAGGACCTCAGTACTGAGTCTCGAAAGGCAGTGGGCAGCACTAGTTGTTGTTTGTCTATTTGTCCCCTCTGTCTACTGTTTCTCTGTATAACAGTTCTATTGATCAGTTTCAATTTAGGACCTTCTTGTATAACAATGCAGTTCTCAAATCAGTGGAGCATAATTTGGACACATCTTTCCTGCATAGAGGGCTTCTAAAGCTGATTTGATCATGGGATCTCAGGATTGAGCCCGCTGAATACTGTCATTGTCCAGCTAAAGCAGTGCACCAATGTCTGTTGCAGAAAAGTGGCAATAAGCAGCAGGTATGCAATTCTCAGAGGGTCCCAAACAATCCACCATACAGTCCACTGCGTCCATGGACATTTGTTCCTCCCTGTCAAACTTCTGGCAGAGTGCTCGAATTTCATGTTCTGACAGTCTGACCCAGTCATTCTGGGGAACAGGCCTCTGGGATAGAGCATCAGCATCTATGTGGTTCAGGCCTGCTCTGTATTCAACAGCATAGTCGTATGTAGATAATGCAGAAAGCCACCTATGGCCAGTGGCATCCAACTTAGCTGAAGTCTGCACATAGGTCAAAGGATTATTGTCAGTTTTTACTAGTATCTTAGCCCCATACAAGTACTAGTGGAATTGGTCAACAATAGCCCACTTCAAAGCTAGGAACTCTAACTTATGTACAGGATAGTTCTTTTCGGATGAGGTCAGACTTCTACTAGTAAAGGCCACTGGTCTTAGGCCATTCTCATGCTCTTGGTACAATACAACCCCCAAGCCTTGCAGGCTAGCATCAGTGTGCAAGATATAGGGCTTCACTGGATCTGCATAGGCAAGGACAGGAGCGTGGGTAAGTTGATATATAATCTCATGAAAAGCAGCTTCACACTCAGGTGTCCATCTGGCTCCAAATACTTCATTGGGATGGAAATACACTCTTCCAGACTCAGAAGAAACCGACCTTTGTATTTTTTGTGGGTAGGAGGTAACCTTGAGTAAGATTAAGTAAGAGACGGATCACTCTTGAATAGTCCTTGATGAAACAGCGATAGTAGCCGCAGAATCCCAGGAATCTTTGCAGTTCTTTTAGATTGTGGGGCTGTGGTCAGGGCCTCAACTTTACTTGGGTCTGTCTCCATTCCCTCGGTGGAGACTATGTGTCCCACATACTTTACAGATGTTTGGAAGAATTGACATTTATCGATGGACAGTTTCAGGCCAAAGTCTTCCAGTCGGTCCAACACCTTGAACAACCTGCTCTCATGTTCTTTCAGTGAGCTGCCAAACACAATAACATCATCTACATACACCAGGCACTCTAATAAGTTCATGTCCCCCACTGCATGATCCGTCAGTCGTTGAAAAGTGGCTGGGGCGCCTGAAATCCCTTGAGGCATCCTCATGAATTCATAGAAGCCAAGTGGACAGATAAAGGCTGTCTTCTCGTGGTCTTCTGGGGCCATCGGTATCTGGTAGTACCCACTGCGAAGATCCAGCACAGAGAACCACTTGCTACCATTCAGGCAGTCCAAAGCATCCTGAATGCAGGGCATTGTATACTGATCAGGGATAGTCCACTGGTTTAAAGTGCGATAATCCATGCACATCCTTACTGTCCCATTGTTTTTTCTCACTACCATGATGGGGGAAGCATAGGGACTTCTGGATTCTTGTATTACACCAGCAGCTAGCATCTCTTGCAGATGCCTTCTCACATCATCTATGTCAGCAGGGGCCAGGCGTCGAGACCTCTCACGAAATGGCCTTTTCATCATGTAGCGGATGTGGTGCTCAGCATCTTGCACACATCCTACATCCCATTCCTTTAAAAAAAATACCTGCTCTCTCTGGGCAAGCTTTCTACTGATTCTCATCGTCCATTCAGCTGGCAACTGGAGTCCCCAAAATCAAACAAGTCAGGGCATCACTCTGTTATTCTCCCGAACACTTGTTACTGGGTAGCACTGCAGTATCTGCACAATGTACATTAGCCAGGGTGCAACCTCTATTTACTTGAATCTCTCTATCAGACACATTATGAACTTGAACCATTACCCTTCTGGCATAAGCATGGGCTCTGGCAGGCAAAATACTTGGCATGACCAGCAGTCCTTCCGGCAATTTCCCATCACCTGGTGCATCCAGCATGAGGATTTTATTCTTGACATCCTTTCTGATATGGACTTCGCCTTGTAAGGTACACTGGGCATTTGGTGCCAGAATCAGAGATTCAGGATCCTTCTTCCAGACAATTCCAACCGGTTCCTCTGGGTCCATTTTTCAGCATCTCTGTGCCTCATAGGCTTTCTTGATCAAGGCAGGATTCTCAAGCTCTACCAGTCCTTGACCTTGTTTCTCATGACACAACCACGCCAACTGCCCAAACATATGTGATTCGTCCCACTTAGTAGAGGAATCCCATCATACAGCCCAGTAGGGGACACACTAAGGCCAGGGTCTCTACTTGCTCTGCCATTCTAGCCACGGAGGTAGGGAAAGATAGCCAAACTCGGATATACCTGGAGTAGGGGTAGGTCTTCTCATTTAACTCCCATACATGCAGTCCTTCTAATGGTTGTAAGGGTACATCTGACAAATGCTTCTGATACCAATCCTGGAACATAATTGTCACTTGGGAGCCACTGTCCAACACAGCTCTGGTGGGCAAACCATTCACTTTTACTGTAGCTTCCATTGAAGGGCCCACTATTCTGGACCAGTCTGGAGGGGCGGTAGCAAGGGCTTGGGTAGATGATCTTGCCACAGAAGGATGTGAGTTAGCATTTTTGGGACCTTCACTGTGGTCATTTCGTGTACCTCTCAACCACTGATTTGTCCTCCAAATCTCTCCTTGTAGCCTGTATACAACTTTGTCTGTGTCTTTTGGGGACCTACATTCTCTCTTCATGTGCCCATCCTTCCCACAATTATAGCAAAACATACCTTCCGGAGACTGAGCTGGCCGAGGCATCACACTGGGAGCCAGGACGGGGGTACTAACTGGACACCTTGGTGCCATCTCTGTCTGCGGCGTGATAAGCATTTGGAGGCATCTCGTCAATTTCCCCACTTCCATGGTCAAGACATCGGGTTTTGAGCTGTTGTCAGCAGGAGATGCCTGGGTGGGTACCCCCACCCCCATAGCAGATGCAGTCGGATATAGGTCGGGGCCTGTACTTGCAGGCGCAGCCTTCATAAAGAGACTGTTTTTGAATTCCCTGATCTCTCTCAGCAGTTCACCCCATGGTGGCACACCCTCATTGGTCCCCACTTCACAAGGACCTTCCGATGCTGTGATCACTTGGGCTGCGCTTACCCCAGAATTAGAATCCCCCTCCTCATCTTCAACCTCCCGAAGTTCTTTTATTAAGTCACAATAGTCCGGTGGATTACCCCTTCTGTCTGGGAACCTTAATTGAAGGAGCTGCAATTTAGAATGCTTTGCATGCTGTAGTAGGTGCTCCAACCTTACACAGTTTAAGTCACTAGTGGCTACCCCACCTTTTCGGTAAGCCTTCTGCAGAGCTCTTTCCAGACGAGTAACATATGCAGACAAACTTTCCCCTGGCCACTGTTTTGTACCTTGAAATTTCCACATCAAGCTCTCCCCTGACTCAATGCTCCCAAAATTGCCTTCAATTGCAGATAGGTACTTCTGGGCAGATGCATCAGGATTTGTGGACCTCAAAAATTTTATGGCCTCTAGGGCAGGACCCCTCAGACTTTCTATGATTCTTTTTTGTTTCTCAGCCTCCACACACTGCCATTCAGGTATCAGGGGGGCAACACAATCTATCCAGGTGTCCCAATCATCCTCCCCCTGGGGGGTGGGGAGGGTGCCAGAGAAGATCCTCAACCTTCGGTAAGAGTCGTGACTAATGGCAGGTGCAGAAATAGGAGCCTGCATTGGTTCAGCCACCATAACGGGTACTGGAGCGGGAGAGGGTGTTGGGGGAGGAACACCCCCAGGTGGCAAGAATAGTTTCTTCAAATCCTCCACAGTTTTCCCTTCCTCCAGCAACAATTTAGCAAATTTCTCCTCAAAAGTTTCAGATAGTGGGGAGGCTCATTCCTCCGGTCTCTACTGTCCTTAGTTATCACTCTCCAGGCAGTGAGGGCTTCCTCTGGGGTAATAGTCTGTGGCACCTTGGAACTGTCTATGGGGTCCTTATACTCTACAACGGCCATGAAAGTGTGGGTGAGCAGATTAGCATGTCGACCCACCTCTACGGGGTTTTGTGAACCCTCCACCTTGGAAAGTACTCCCTCTACAGTGTCCGTATTGGTACCCAGGGGAATGTCCAGGACAAGCACAGCATTTTGGGGGTCGATCTACTGCCCAGTATATCACCCCACCAACTGGTGTACAGCCACTTCTGTCAGGGTATCCATTTATTTTTAACAGTGATTCGTAAATGTGGCCACTAGGGGACGCAAAATCCCAGCGGTGAGCCTCCAAGATGTAACCCCTAGGTGACACTATCCCAAGGGCTACTACCCCTGCCTGTTTGACTACGGACAGGTTGAGGGGCCTAGGTCCTATGGTGGGTGCCTCCACCCAGAGGTCAGGGTTTGTAGTGGTCAGACTAGCTTGGTCACAGCCCTCTAGTACACTGAGACCCCCTTTATTCCCTCTAGTGGCTCACACAGTACACCAGAGTTACAGCCCCAATACCCCATGTATACACACTGTTCACTCATATAAATACCACTTACCCTCGAGACTGATTCTGCAACATGTCTCTGAGGACCCCCTGTAAAGTAATGTTAAACAACATACACAGCAAAACACAATACTGTTTCCATAAGTACCAACACCACAGACAGTATATAGTATAACAACAACAAATCTGGTTTATTTAGGGGACAGTAACACGGGAGGGGGAAATCAGGTTAATTACTGGCATTAAATCACAGTACTGTGCACACATACAGGGTCTGAAAAATCACACTCTGGGTACCCAGGTTGGGGGGGGTGGCTAGCCAGGTCCGTTGCCCAGGGTTGGCTGGCAGGTGCAGATGGATAGGGCCCTATAGAAGAAAATATATGCACAACACCCAGTTGTAATCCGGAGCCGGAGGGCTCAATCCAAAAAAAAACCAGTGAAACAACAAGAATTAGATGATACACTTGTGACTGGAAAACAAGCTGCATGGGAATACCCTGATTTATACTCACAACACTCAAGCTGAGGATCAGATGGAAAATGTCCCTCTGGATTGCCAGAAGAGCAGGGCATGAGGACAAGGTCCTTGTGACTGGACCCCACTGCAGCTGATAGCAAACGGATGTAGTCTGAATTAAGCTGGGTTTATTTCCATCTTCAGCACATAATACACTGTACAGGGTTTGAAATAGCGATTCCCACAGGCATTATGCACATTTATATGCAAAATGGAGAGGTAACACACACAGTCCCAGCTGCAATAAAGGCAGGTTAGACAAACTACAATTTTGCTAATGCTTTAAATGATTACAGGCAAAGAGTTACAGCTTTCAGATGGGCTCCCTTTGCACCTTCAGCGACCGCAAAATGGAACGATTACTCCGCAGCTTGGGCGGGATTCGAGCATTAAATATACAGTCCCCCCATACAAACTAATTAAGTCTGCAAGCAGACAGCTCTTAAAGAGACAGTACGTGGAGGCTCAAATAGCACTCACTTGCAACCACAGTAAAACAGCTCAGACGCCGAACACCACCCAGGCTTGGAGCATTCAGGCAAGCTCTTGGAAGACTTTTGAAAATGACCATTTGCAGGGGGGTTACATCTGTATTAGTTCTTGCTAGTAGCCATTTGCAATTCCCCGGTCCTGAAATTGCAGGTGTTTAGTTGACTCCTTTAGGTTGATCCCCTGCTTGAGGAGAAGAGGTGCAGCATCCATTAAATTCTCAAAGAGCCTGGAACCTGTGTCAGAGTAGAACTGTAGGCGGGCTGGGTAATCAAGGCATACTTGGATGCTTTTAGCTTTTGTTTCTTTTTGGATCGCTAGAACACAGTGCTCGTTTTGCAACATGGCTTGCGAAAAGTCATGATCAAAGTAGAGTTTCGAGTCACCAAACAGAATTTATTTTTACTTCAGGCAGTATGTAGAAAGTACAGTTACGTAAGAACTTACTGTAACAGCAGATCTTCGAAAGAGGCTCTTGCAGTAGGTAATTACATATAGGACTGATGCCTGCAGGCGGCAGGACCCCACGGAAAAATTTCTAGCTAGCAGTTCCTGGCAAGGGACCACCCCCACGTCAGGTGACCGGTGTCAGGAGACGTCGAGTATAAAGGGGCGGTCCCTGACACCCGCCTTCCAGTTTTTTCCCGCCACGGGCCAGAAAGGCCGGATGAGAGAGGAGCGGATATTTCCCTCAGTGGAAAAGGAGCTGAAAAAGCCTAGGGAGATGGAAGGCAGGAAGGTATTATCTACTGCAAGAGCCTCTCTTGAAGATCTACCGTTACAGTAATTTCTTACGTAACTACTATCTTACTTCGAGAGGGCTCTTGCAGTAGGTAATTACATATAGGACTGAATCCCAAGCAGTCTGCAACAAAAGGCCACCGGGAGGAGGAAACAACTCCAAAAAGCAGTTCTAGCTGTGCAAGCCTCAAGATAAGAGGCCTTGCAGAACAGCTAGCCCGAAGCCTGCTCTGTGGCGAGAGGCAACATCCAAACTGTAGTGTTTAGTAAAGGTATGGACAGAAGTCCAGGTGGTGGCAACACAGATATCTGCAACAGACACATTTTTGAAACAAGCCACTGAGGCAGCTACTCCTCTGGTGGAGTGGCCTCTTACTTGACCTGGGAGGATCTTGTTGTATTTGTCATAACAGAAAGTGATGCAATGAGCCAACCATTTAGATAGGCATTGCTTGGAAACAGCATTGCCTTCCCTTTATGAGCAAAAGAGACAAACAATTGATCAGTCTTTCTGAGATCCTTCGTCCTGTTGGTGTAGTATCTCAGAATCCGGTGAACATCCATAGTATGGAGTAAATACTCCCTTGATTAGAGTACTGTGTGAAAAGGCAGGTAACTCTATGGACTGATTAGAGTAGACTCTGCTACTACTTTAGGAAGAAACTTAGGATTTGTGTGAAGAGCAATACGCTTCATGAAAAATCAAGTATGGGATTTTGCACATCAGGGCCTGGAGCTTGGAAATTCTCTGAGCAGAAGTAATGGCCACCAGGAAGAGAGTCTTCCATGAAAGGAACTTCAAATCCACAGAAGGTGCAGGTTTGAAGGGAGGGAGAGTAAGTTTCTCGAGGACAAAATTCAAGTCCCAAGGGGGAGCAGGAGTATGGATGGGGGGCCTCAAATGGAGGACCCCTCTGAGAAAGGTCTTAGAGACCTTCAGTTGAGTGAAAGCTTTGTCTGTGAAGGGAACATGGTAGGCCGAGATGGCCACCATGTGTACCTTCAGAGAAGAATGACTGAGGCCCAGGTCAAACAGATGAGGTAGATACTCCAGCAGAAGCCCCAATGAACAAGAGAAGGGTTCCACGTTCTTGGAAGCAGCCCAGATAGCGAATCTTTTCCATTTCATGGCATAAGTGGATCTGGTGGAGGGTTTTCTGGCCTCCACCAAAATCTCCACCACTTTGGGAGACACTCCAAAACGGGATTGGAGCTAAGCCAGCAGGAGCCATGCATGCAGTTGAAGGGATTTGAGGCCTGGATGGACCAGGGTCCCCTGATTCTGAGTCAGTAAACTTTGAGAGAGGCAGAGGAAGAAGGATCTTCTGAGTGTTGTTGTAGAAGACAGAACCAAACTTGCTGGGCCAGAAAAAAGCGATCAGAATCATTCGTGCTCCTTCTGAAGCTAGTTTCTGCAAGACTCATGGGATAAGTGGAATTGGGGGAAGGCATAGATGAATCTGTCCTTCCAGCCTAGAGACAGAGTGTCGCTCCAAAAAGCACCTCGCTCTGGAACGAGCGAGCAGAAGACGGGAAGTTTTGCATTTAAAGGGGATGCGAACAGGTCAACCTTTGGAGTTCCCCAAAGTCAGAAGATATTGTCTAGGACCCTTGGTCCAGTTCCACTCGTGAGTCAGAGCAGAAGAGTGACTTAGCTTGTCTGCCAGGGTGTTGTCGACTCCAGGAGCATGGTGCCATGAGGTGAAGGTGGTGTTGTGTTGCCCAATCCCAAACCCTCATTGCCTCCCTGCAAAGAGGGTAGGACTGAGTCCCTGCCTGTTTGTGAAGCTCGAGCACATTGATATGGAGAGCTTATTCTAGCTTGGACCAGAAGCTCTGGGTCCAATGAGGGCCTAGATGGGCTCCCCAACCTTCGCCCGAGGCGTCTGTAGTTAGAGTCTGTGAGGGGGGAGGATGAAAGAAGGGAACTCCCTGAAACAGGTTCTCTCAAACAGTCCACCATTGCAAGTCTCAAAGCATCGTCGAGGAGACCAGAACTGGGTGATTTAGGTCGTCCACTAGCTGATCCCATTGGGAGCGTAGAGTCCACTAAGAGATTCTCATGTGGAGTCGAGCGCGAGGAACCGTCGGGATAGCAGCCGCCATGAGCCCAAGAAGGCAAAGGACCGACCTCTCAGAAACCATCCTGCGGTTGGACAGCAGACTTATTTGGGTCTGGAGGGTGGACATCCTGTCCGGAGGCAGGAAGGCCTTGCCCGTGGTCATATCAAGAATCGCCCCAATAAACAATAGTCTCTGGGATGGTACCAGATGAGACTTGGAATGGTTGATGGTAATACCCAGGCAGGCAAAAATCTGCTGGGTAAGGGAGAGGCAACGCAGGAGTTCCTCTCTGGATGAGGCCTCCAGGAGCCAATCGTCTAGGTATGGGAAAACTTGCACTCCCCTGGTACGCAGGTGGGCCACCACCACTGCGACGCATTTGGTAAATACTCGGGGGGGCTGAGGATAGACCAAACAGGAGTGCCTTGAACTGGTAGTGGTCCCCCTGGAACTCAAAACGAAGGTATTTGCGATGAGATGGGTGAATGGGAATGTCCAGATAAACATCCTGCACATCCAGAGCACACAGCCATTGACCCAGCCTGAGGAGTGGCAGAAGGCTCTGCAAAGAGAGCATCCTGAACCTCTTGTATTCTACGAAAAGATTCAGGGAACTGAAATCTGTCTTCTTTGGGACCAGGAAGAAATGAGAATAGTAGCCCGTCCCTTGCAGATGAAGGGGGACGGGTTCTATTGCTTGTTTCTGCAGGAGGGCCAAAATTTCCTCCTGGACCAAGAGAAGATGTTCCATTGAATATGACGACTTCAGAGGGGGGTGGCGAGGTGGTTTCTGAAGAAACTCTATCGAGTGTCCTTCTGCTATGAGCTGGAGCACCCAAGAATCTGTGGTTATCCTCTCCCGTCCTGGAAGGTGGAGGGAAAACCTCCCTCCTACCAGTTCCTCCGGGGAGTCCAGAGGCAGTGGGAGAGGGAAGGAGTCAGGTGGTGTGGGGCAGCACCGCAGCTGAAGCACCCGCTGCTTTTTTGGGAGGGGGGCCATAGCAGCTGTGGGGGCCCGGCGTTTTGTGGCCCGCCATCCCTGGGGTTTCACCTTTGGCCGATTCCGTCTGCAAAAGGGATGGCGCTGCTGCTGCTGGGGACGGTACATGGAATCAACTGACTTCAGTGCCGTCCCCTTCTCTTGCAAATCAGCGATGATGTCCTTGACGTCACCCCCGAAAAGCACCGACCCCCGGAAGGGTGCTTCCTGAATAGCAGATTGCACCTCTGGGACCAACCCTGACACACAGAGCCAAGCTTGACGCTGTAGGCCTTCAGCGAAAGCTGAGCTCCGCCTAGCAGTGTCCACTGCATCGTATGTCACATGAAACATGTGTCGACTGGCTGAACGAGCACAGCGGACAAGATCAGCCAGGATCAGTCAGGCAGGGAGTCCAATTTGGCTTCCACCTGAGTCAGAATGGCCTTCTGGTAGTCCCCCATATGGCCGACATAGTTCAGGGCCCTGATCCCCAGTGTGGAAGAAGTGTAAATCTTTCTCCCATACTGGTCCAGAAGGTGTGATTCCTTATCAGGTGGTAATAAGCTAAGGTGTTTGGGGTTTGCCGACCGGCCGTGAGCGGCACTAATCACTGGCCGAGTCAGCACAAGGATGAGAATCCAGAAAATCAACACTCTCTGGAGCCTGATGTAGCCTATTCTGATTTCCAGAAGTGGGGCTAAGTCACGCTTTTCATATATAGTGGTAACGAGGTCAGCATGAGGCTCTATCCAGGGTGGCACCAAGGTAGGAGCTGTCACGGGCAGATCCAGATGTTCAGCGAGTTTCAGACGCTGAGGATCTGGTTCCAGGGAGTGCCACTGATGAACCTCCTGGATTTTCCTAAGCAACTCCGTAAAAGAAGGATCCTCTGGAGGAGACTTCGGAGGAGTCCTTGACCTGGGCTTCAGGCGGACAGCGTGGCTCATCGTCTCTCTCGGAGCAACCATCGGAAGAATTTGAGGAGTCCGAGGGTGAAGAGGAGGATGAAGAGGAAAGGACTCCCTTTCCCGACCCAGGGAGGAATGGACCCCTTGGGGAGCCCCGGGGAAGCGTGTCCTGCCCCTCTCTGGATCCAGATGGAAGAACCCTGGAATCCGGAGGTGGTGAGGGAGTGTATCGCTGTGGACGTATGGGAACCTGGGATGGCACTGTCATCGAAAAGCAGTTCTCAACCTCTTTGGTGAGTTGAGCCTTGGCCTCAGCCCACCAGGAGGCCAGAGTCTCCTGCAGGTCCACCGGCGGCCGCGAGGGCAGTGGAGGAGGAGGAGGAGGTGGGGGGTAAGGATACGGGTTATACCTTTATGGAGCGTATCCAAAACCCGGCTGTGGGTAGCCCGGCATCGGGTATTGTGGCGTTGGGTACTGCGGCATCGGGAAACCTGGCATTGGGTACTGTGGTGCTGGATACTGTGGGCCCGGGTATGTCGGTGTTGGATAAGACAGGGGGTACCCGGGAGCCAGGGGGGGGCTGCCGAAGCAGACGGCCCTGCTGGTGGCCACATGGGCAGGTCCACATTGGAGGGCCCAGAGGGTGGAGGGCCCGACGGGAGCGGGATGTCTCCCTGGAGTCGGTGAAACAGGCCAGGGGCCGCGCCGGAGGGGCACCGACGCTGGAGGAGCCAGTGTCAGGGCCGGCATCCAGGGAGCCAAATATCGATTGGATGCAACAACCAGAGAACGGTCTGATGGAGGAGGAAGATCCCCAGTGTCACCGGGGATGGAGGAGAAAAATCCCTGGGGTCAGGCTGGGGAGGCTCTGGGTCCCCAGATGGCAGCAAAGGCTGTGGGGAATTGGGTACAACGGACGTGGGAGGGTCCGCCGTCAGTTCCTTTGCCAGCTGGACGTCAGACGAGCCGACATGTGGCTTAAGGGTGAGCTCCTGGCAGGCACCGGAGGAGCCAGCATCCGGCTTATGGGAGCCATCATCAGAGGCAGGTCGAGTAGAGGGATCGGCCTGGTCCAGTGGAGTGGAGGCCATGTGCCACTCCGAAGGGTGGGTGTGCTTACCGTGCCCTCTCTGGGTGGGCGTTGGAGAGCCGACGCCAACTTTCGAGTCGCATGCACTGGTAGGCTGCAAGCCTGCTGTCAACCAGGGGCGAGGCCTCAATTGCCCAGAGGCACCCGCAATGCCCGAGCGCAGTGAGCCAGACAGACGGGCCAACGCCCTCGGAAATCTCCAAGGGCGGCCATCGAGGAGCGAGTCCCAGTGACTCTTAGGTAGGAGAGAGCCTTGTCCCGGTGCCTTCCTTCTCCTTCTTCTTCCGATGGCCTTCGGGGAAGTGGATGCCTGCCTCAGTTGTTTGAGCTCCTTTTCCATTGAACTCATTTTCTTCTTCAGGGATTGCTGCCGCCTTTTCCAGGTAGCCGCATTGAAGCTGAGGCAGTACTGGCACTTCTCGACCGGGTGAACGGGGCCTAGGCAGAACAGGCACAGGGAATGGCCGTCCTTGTGCGGTAGTTGGGCACCGCACGAATCTCACTTATTTTACTTTTACTTATGACCAGGGCCCCGATTTTTCTGCGGCACATCGGAGCAAAGTTCTGCAGCAGGGTTCTCATTTGCCACAGAACTTGTGGCACTCAACACCATTTCATGCAATCTATGCACATTTTTACCCTTAATTTTTTCTTTTTTTTTTTTTTTGCCATATCTGAGACAATGTAGCTGTAACACAGTCATTTTATGGGTGTTTGTCACCAAATTTTCAACATAGCCAGTTTAAGACCTCTGCTCATGAACAGTATCACTGTGATTTTATTAATCTGTCCGAACATCGATTCGCTACACCGACTGCGCCATTCTGCGCTACAAGGGTGGAAACACATTTTGGGTGAGATGTGAAAAATGACAGCTGTACTACTCATAAGACAGTGTGGTGAAATGGCAATGTTGAAACTCTGGAGTGAAAATATTGAAATTGCTGAACTTACGAGCCTCGTAGGAACTGCGCAGAATGACGCTGTTAAACAGTCATTTTTTGAATTTTTTACCAAATTTTCAACATAGCCATTTCAAGACCTCTGCTCATGAACAGTGTCACTGTGATTTTATTAATTTGTCCCATACATTGATTTCGCACACCGACTGCGCCATTCTGCGCTACAAGGGTGGAAACACATTTTGGGTGAGATGTGAAAAATGACAGCTGTACTACTCATAAGACAGTGTGGTGAAATGGCAATGTTGAAACTCTGGAGTGAAAATATTGAAATTTCGCGAACTTACGAGCCCGCGTAGGAACTGCAGGAACGACGCCAGTTAAACAGTCATTTTTGATTTTGGCACCAAATTTTCAACATGGACTTTGGGCCCCTTCTCTGAATGATGTCACTGTCATGGTGGTATTCGGTCGAAGGGTGATTTCAAGAGTCACTGCGCGCAGTCACTGCGCGAAATCACCCTTCGAGCCCGAATAACGCCATGACAGTGACATCATTCATGAGAAGGGGTCCCAAAAACCCCATGTTGAAAATTTGGTGCAAAAATTCCCAAAAATGCCTGAGATATGCAATAAAGTTGAACCCTCCTATCTAGCCCATTATACAGCTTACCGGCATTTCCTCAGTTCGCGGTCGGCTTTGAAGAGTGCAGACGTGTTCCCGGTCCACCGAAGATCGTCGCGCCGGAGTCCGGAGGTAAGTATGGGGTGGGAGTGTGGGGAGGCTGGGTGCGCAGTGGGTGGAGTGCGGGATGTGGGAGGGGGCTCGGGGAGGCGCCGTGGGACAGTTTTGTTTACAGGAAAAAAAAAGGCGCTGCGGACTGCTTGCCCACGCTGGGGTGGGCTCCCAGCGGGCATTGGGCGCGACCTTTGGGGGGCGTTCAGCCGATGGGGGATTGGGCACCCCGTCGGCAAATGAAGCGGATGTTTGTTCCGCGGGCGGCCGCGAATTCCGCGGGTGATGGCAAATTCCACGGATATTTCTGCGGTTTGCCGCATCCGTGGAATCGCGGAAAACCTGGGGCCCTACTTATGACTCACGAGTTGTATGATCCCTTCCAGTTGGCTTTTTGGGCCAGACATAGCATGGAAACTGCACTTATTTGGGTGCAGAATGATCTCCTCAGGGCTAGAGACCAAGGGGACAGGACAATTCTTGTTCTCCTCGATTTCTCGTCAGCATTTGACACAGTGGACCATTGTGTATTGCTTCTCCGCCTAAGGGAGTTTTGCGGACTCACCGGTACTGTTATCAACTGGTTTGAGTCCTTTCTTACCAACAGGAGGCAACGGGTTGTGATGGCAAATTTCTCTTCTACACCCTGCCTCCTTTTGTGTGAAGTCCCTTAGGGTTCGGTATTGGCCCCAATGTTGTTCGTAGTGTACATGCTGCCCCTGGGGAGATCATTAGAAGTGTGGTCTGAGTTTTCATTGCTATGCTGATGATACTCAGTTATACTTGCCCTTTGTCTCCAGGAACATCCAACGAGTGGATGTGTTAAATATCTGTCTGGCCGAGATTAACGACTGGATGGCTTCCAGTTGGCTTCGACTGAACCCTGACAAGACTGAGGTATTGGTAGTGGAGTCGAACAGAGTTTGTGATGGGATGGCCTATGATTCTGCAACTGGACTTGTGCTGGGAGCTGCGTCATTGATGGCCTCCTCTTGGGTGCGAAATCTTGGTGTGATTCTGGACAGGAACTTGTCCATGGAAGCTTAGATATCGTCCGTGGTCTGTACCTGTTTTTTCCATCTTAGAAACATTGCCAGGATTAAGCCCCTTGTTTCGCCTCTGGACCTCCCTACCTTGATACATGCCTTAGTCACATCTAGGCTTGACTACTGTAATGCCCTCTATCTCGGGGTCTCTGGAGGTTCTCTTCATAGACTGCAGCTGGTGCAAAATGCTGCTGCCCGGCTTTGACTGGGCAAAACAAATTTTGTCATATTACACACTGTATTACTGGTGCACTGGCTGCCTGTCAGGTGGAGAATACTCTTTAAGGTGGGTCTTCTCACCTATAAGGCCCTACACGGGCAGGGCCCTGGTTACCTGTCAGTGCTCCTGGTACCTTCTTCCTCTACCCGCCATCTCTGCTCTTCCAGTGGTGGCTTCCTGACTGTTCCTAGAGCTAGGTTAAAATCTGCAGGCGACCGAGCTTTTAGTGTTGCCGCTCCCGCTCTTTGGAACTCTTTACCAACTGTAGTCAGGGAGGCCCCCACTGTAGCCGTTTTTAAAGTCTGCCTGAAGACGTTCCTATTTCTGCAAGCATTTGGTGTTTAATGTTGATTATTCATAGGATGTGTTATTTTAACCTAAATATTTATGCTGTATGAAATGTTAAAAAAATTTTGTGTGGTGCCCAGAGCCTCTGGGATTGGGTGTCTTTTAAATAAATTTGCCTTTGCCTTTGCCTATTTTTGTGCTCGGAGGGTGTAGGGGATGACATACACCGATGATGGTACCTGACGTTAGTCGAAAAAAAAAAATGATTTAGGTAAAAACCAAGGAAGATAGGGCTGATGAAGCACAAACTTTTCCGCGAGGCGCTGCACGAGCTAATGGTGGAAAAGAACTGGAAGGTGGACATCAGGGACCGCCCCTTTATACCGATGTCTCCTGACGCCGGTCACCTGACGTGGGGGCGGTCGCTCGCCAGGGACTGCTAGCTAGAAATTTTTCAGTGGGGTCCTGCTACCTGCCGGCGCCAGTCCTATATGTAATTACCTATTGCAAGAGCCCTCTCGAAGTAAGATCTTGCATTTCTATATAGTATTTCAGGACAGCTATTATGAAAGACCTGGGGCATGCTTTAGGACCTTTTGGAGGGCCCAGCAGTATGCAGTGTGCTCTGATAATATTAAGTTCCATGGAAGTATTTGGCCCTAGGAGTTCAGTAATCAGGCCGTAAATTAATTTAATGGTATCCCCAGGCTCTATTTTCTCTGGAACGCCATGAATCTATATGTTGTTTTGGCAATGCTGATTTTCCAGGGCATCTACTTTACATTTTGGGCCAAATATTCAAACTGTGCCATTCTGTGGTGCAAGCCCTTGCGCTGCTCAAAAAAGTTGCACAGGGATGTGGCCAGGGCGATATTCAACAGAGTTGCACTATTGAGAAACTCCTCTGAATATTGCCCCCTGGCCACAGCACTGTGCATGGCGCAGTGGAACTTGTGCCACCACAAGTGGTCAGAGTGGAGCATTCAGATGCGGTGGTGCAAGTTCCATTGCGCCATGCGCAAACCTGCGATATTCAAAAGGTGACATGCAAATGGGGCCATAATTTATGCAAGGCGCATGGGGGGCCATTTACATCTCATTACGGCCCCATTTGCATGCCATTAGCATGCAGGTGCACCGATCCCGGCGACTTGCACCTGGCGCCCTGCCAAAGCAGCACCGTCGGGACGGACCTCACAGCCCGATTGCGGGCATAAAGTAAGTCAACCCCACCCCGACCAGCCCGATTGCAGGTACAACTTCAATCCCCACTAGCCTGATCGCGGGCATAGCGTATTAAACCCCCAACTAGCCCGATCGCAGGCATAACGCAAGAACCCCCCCTCCGACTAGCCCGATCCGGGCATAACGTATAAACCCCACTAGCCCGATCGCGGGCATAACAGTACCCCCAAAGACCAATACCCTAGTGGTCCAGTGAACTGCAAGCCCAATCACGGGCATAAGTTCAATCCACCTCCCCAGTCCAATATCCCTGGTGATCTAGTGGCCTCACTCACCACTCCACCGAGTTCACCCCTCACTCTCATCAGCGGCGGGCGGCAGCACTCACTCCACCTGCCGCTTCCTCCCACTCCGACTGACAGCTCGGGAGGGTTGCACCGCATTGGCTCAGAGCATGAGCCAATGTTCGTAGAAAGTC